>BSBN01000889.1:0-1200000 GCA_027924645.1 Cunninghamia lanceolata
TAAAGTTCATGATTGTCTTTGTCAATACATAGGCATGCTTCTCCATGATGGAATACTTTAGCTCAACACACTAGAGGGACTTGCTAAAGAAAGAAATGATAATTTTGTTTCAGCAACTTCAAAGCTTTTTACACATTTTAGTACAATTTCTACTCCATTCTTTCAATCATCTATAGCCTCTAGGCTCTTGCAACAAGCTAATTACTAAGTTTTTTCTATATTATAGTTTCTAAGCTCCTTGTGATCATCATATAGAATTACAACCTTATCCTTTATTTTGGTATAGTTTGTTTCTTGTCTTTCCCTTGGCTTCTATAATAAATCACCCGTTGTTGAAGGAGAGGAGGATAGCAAATCAGTTGGGCCCCTTATGATAATTGTCCATCTCCAAATTGCTCCAAGACTTGGATATTATTGATCCCAAGTGTGGGCTTCCATTGAATTCAATTTAATTAGAATAGTTTTACCTTCATAGATTAGTTTTAGTTGTAGTTTCTCAATCTACTCTAGATCTAAGATAATTCTTGTCCTAGGTGTAGATTTAGATTAAATAATGTAGTTTTATTGTGATAGAATATATTTGTTTTCAATTTTGAAGTATAGAGTAATTGTTGTCATTTCCTTTTAATTTACAATTCCAAACATTCGAATCAAGAAAAACAAAAATAACAAAAAGATCCATTCCTTTCAATTAAAAGCAAACTTAGATTTTACCTCTAAAATTAGCAAAGTATTACAAACTAAGAACAAATACAAAACTCAAAAAACCACAAAATTAGCTTATTAGATATAATAGAGATTACGTTGTTTCCTTTGCTTGATTTATTATTTCTTGCTTGGCTAAAATTTGTTAGACAAAAAAAAAGAAAATTATCTATTTGTTGATTGCTAGATTAGATTAGATTAGATTTATATTTTCAGCAGTAGTTCTAATTTTAGATTAAATCACATGCAATGTAAAACTCAAACAAAAAATACAAAGAAGAGTTATTTCATTTACATTTAAGCACATTAGCATAAGATCAAACAATTCATTTAAGCATTTTCAAATATTCTAGAAAATACAAAAGTATTGACAAAGACACAAAACACAAGCAAAAACATTTAGTTTAAATTCATTTGAGCTCATAAATTGTTCCAAACTTAGTCAAACTCTTAATGTTTCAAACAAACAAAATAATCAACACATTTCAATCAATTGACATTCAAACATCAAATCATTTATTCAAACACTTAAACATTTGAAGGAAAATCAAAACTCAAACACACATAATTTAGGCTAGTTGAGTCTAAATTATGCTAATTGGTTGTAACTGGATTTGTGTGACTTGATTTTCCATAATTACACACATGATTTAGTTGACCATTGAATTGGTTTTATCAAGCTCATAATTGAGGTTAGTTGAGCTTTAATTTTAGCTAGTTTATTGTAACTAGATCTGTAAGACTTGATTAGCCACAATGGACACCTAATTAGTTCAATTAGGTGCATAATTGGGGCTAACTAAGCCCTAATGTTCACAAGTTTATTGTAATTGGGTTTGTTAGGATTATTTAATAGCAACTACAAACCCAATTGAACTAATTATCATATTGGTTCAACCATACAATCAATTAGGGATAATTGATCTTTAATGTGCTATTTGGCGACAATTAGGCTTGTAGCCCTTGACTGGGACCTAGTGTGCACTTAATTGAACTATATACTAGATTAATCTAATCAAGCTACTAATGGGAGATAAGCAAGTCCCTATGTATGCTAGTTCAAAACAATTAGGACCACTATGCTTGATTATCCCTAATATGCACTAGTTTGATGCAACCCAGATCACAAAGCTCTATTAACTCCAATTGCATTCCCAATTAACCATTTACTAAATTGGTTCAATTAGGTACACAATTGGTTTCATCGGACATGATTAGAACCAAGTCCACACTTCATTAAAAAATTAGTTGGTTTATCAAGGTTGCAATTGGGGCTAATCAATCCCAATATGTACTAATAGGTTGCAATTTAGTTCACATGATCAATTATCTCCAATTGCATACTTCATTGATCCAATTATTTGATTGGTTTGATTAGGTGTAAAATTGGGGATAATGAAGCCTAATGTCTATTATTTTGTTGCAAATAGGTTCACAAGGATCCATAATCCACAATTATGTACTTGATTGAAACAAGAATTGATTGGTTCAACCAAATACAAAAGGGTTAACTAAGCCCCAATGCATGCAAATGCATTGTATTTTTTTAATCACAAGGCCCAATTAGACTCAATTCTAACCTATTTGAGCCAATCATTTAATTAATTGAATTAGATGTGAAAATAGAGATAATTAATCCCTAATGGTCACTAATTCGTTATTTGGTCTAACTAGACTCAATTATCCATTATGTGAAACTTTAGGTTGAACTTATATATAGCTCTTATTTATGTCATGTTGCCACATCTTTTGTACAGTTGTGTTTCTCCTACTATCATGGCCCCTCTTATTCAATTATTATCTCCTTCAATAGATTCTACCAAAAAATCACATCTCCCTTTCTCATATACTCTACAAAACCATATATGCTAAATGCTCTCCACATTTTTCAATAAATTCTCACACTTGCAAATTCACATGCAACTTATTTATGTCTTTTCAACCCATTTCACTCATCCAAACCCCATACTATTAGATGTCATTTGAAGATGTTGTCTTCCTCTTTCAAGAATATAAATTTTCACTCAAAATAGAGTAATGAATCAGAACATATGGTCAAAATAAGGATTGCCATCCAAAGTGGCTTTAATGAATAGAAATGAAAGTTATAGCAAAGAATGTTTGGCAAATGAGGCTTATATAATGTTGAATCAAAGATTAACATAATAAAACCAAACCATTCACCCTCCTTTCACTTTATTTCACAAAAATTGCTCTTGAGCAAACTCTCTCAAGCAACAATTCTAACCAGTTTGCATAAAATATTCAAGCATTTTTCATAGGCTCTCATGAATCCTCCATTGCTCGTATACCAAATGATAGAAATATTTGAAAGAAAATGCACCAATATATATTTTTATTGAGGTGTATTTATACAAATATCATCACCCTATTTTGTAGGAAACAACCCCACTATTCTCTCACCTAATTATATTATGTGTGGGTGTTGTTACAACATAACAACAACCTAACCAATATAGGTTTATACACTAAATTATTTCTCATTAGTTGCTATTATGCAATGCATTCCTAACAAAAGATGTTGTGAATGGAATATAATGCACAAACCATTACATATTCATGAAGACAACAATAAAGGAAAATAATGTGCCTTCATTCAATATGAATAAGGACAATATGTGAATAAATAAAAAGAAAAAAAAAGATGAGGAATGATAATTCTTGTGATGGGAGACCAAGGGGAAACATGTATTGGTTGGTTGATTGTGGGTACAAGTGTGTGTACATGGTACAAATCATGGAAGCATGCATTGACATGGGCTCATGTGGCACATAGGTCATACATGACAGTGAGTTATGCAAATGCTATTGATATTGTGTGACAAACCTAGATGATGCAAACAAGCTAAGCGTGAAATGTAGCATTGTGCTATATGGCATTGATCTCCTAGCATTATGTTGCTAAGTTTAGGTGTCAAACAATGCAATAGCGTAATGTCCAAATATAATAATAACATTAGCACTTGGAGGTACCATGTGCCATGATTGGACCTTAATGGTTTTCCACTAATTTAGCATGTAGGTGCCTACAACCCTAACAAGATGGTGGTGAAAATTGCATAAGGATTTGCAGGAATTTGTTGTCATGCAGTGTGAAGGTTCAATGACAATTTGGCTCAAGAAGAAGTCTTTGACACTACATGCCAACTCAGAGAGGGGACTAATCAAGATACATACCACTTGAAAATGTTTTCAAAGGTGGTGCAAAGTTTTGGCATTGAGTCTTATATAAGCTTAAGCCTTATGTGTCATTTGTTGACTTGGGGAAATCTAGTATAATTACAATATTTATCATAGATAGCAATTTTATATAAGTTTGATATTTGGTAGTTTAACATTTTTTATCATTTCTAGTTCGTCTCCTGAATCTCCCTCTTCAGTTTTGGGAGGAATCTTTCTATAAGGACATCGGCAACACTATTGGTTGCTTCTTGAAGGTAGACTCTACAACCTTGGATATAGGGGATACTATTGTTGCTCGCATCTATTGGCATCTCTAATCCCCTCCATGGAGATGTAGTTTTGATGGTAGGGGAAAGGCCATGGATGCAACAGTTAGACTA
Source organism: Cunninghamia lanceolata (assembly GCA_027924645.1). Taxonomy (NCBI): domain Eukaryota; kingdom Viridiplantae; phylum Streptophyta; class Pinopsida; order Cupressales; family Cupressaceae; genus Cunninghamia; species Cunninghamia lanceolata. The sequence continues at coordinate 4,290 of BSBN01000889.1, forward strand.
TGAGGGTCACCCTTGTAGGTGCAAAAGATGTTTTTCTATTGGTCACTTGGCCTCTGATTGCTCACACTCACCGCAAGGGTGCGGCAACTTGGTGAAAGAATGCACTCACTGATCATTTGACTGTTGGCGCTTCCCCAGTGCATGTTTTCCCCTGAAAGACTAGCCTTCCCAAGAGGGTGGTTCCTCCCATCTTGTCGGCTCCCCCTATGGAGCCTGTGGCGGTTCGAGTGGTTGTTGTTTTTGATCTTTCTGGGGCTCTGTTGGCTCCAGGTGTTTCTTCGACTTATATTCGACCCTCGACTTCTCAAGTAGCTTCAGTTGGACCTTCAGCTTCTTTGTCAGTACTTGTTTTACCTACTGTACTATCTACTTATGGTTCAGTGCGTGCATTCCCTTTAGCTGTGACGTCTATTGAGGGCCCACTCCTCTCGCCTCATTGAGGATTTAGACTCGGAGTTTTCCTAGACAGTGGTTCAGTGTAAGAAGAAAGGACTCCCCAAATATGTTGTTGAATCTCGACCGAGGGTTAAGGGAGTTAGATTTGCTTCCTCAAAATCTGGTGTTGTTTAGATCCCTTATTTTTTTCTACAGCAAGGCTATTTTTTTTGTTGTTTATGCGCTATTACTAGTCTGTTTGTGGCCTATTTTTCTCTGCCTTGGGGGCCTTTGTGTAAAGGGATCGGCACTCTGGTTTGCTTCTTATCTTAATCAAAAACATTTTTTATCATTTCCTAGAAATTAGATGACTAATGAATGATTTAACTTAATTTTGATATAGATTTTTTTCCCAAAACAAATTGAATTATAAACTTGAATAATCATGAATTGAAATTATATATATAAAGGAGATCATAACCTAAAAAAATAATTTGATTTTGCTGCACATTTAATAAAAGTTTATTTTGAAATAAAATTTTGGTTACAATAACTTAGCTGACTTTATAGTTTGCAACTAACATAAAATGTTCTTCATTGTATTTATGGATATTGAAAGACTTGCACAATATGATCTATTATTGAATAATTCTATTAAATTTTATAGTTGATTTTTAAATATTTTTAAAGTGGTTCTCTAGACTTCTTGGAATTTTCAAAACCAACAACTTAGGAATGTAATAATGTAGGAAAGTAATAAATGCAAATTAAGTTTTTTGAATAGGAATAATTGGTAATTATATTATTTGCTTAAGTTTTCTTCAATGAGAATAATTGATGTAACATGACATGTTGGCCAATAATGAGAAAACAATGAACCTAAACATGTTTTTATGAATTGAACTTTTTTATTCCCTTTGCTTGTAAATATTGATGATATTTTTATTAATAAAATTGATCATTAAAGGTTTATAAGTGTTTTCTAGCATTTTAAAATTTATAAACAAAAAATTAAACTTCTCTCAAGTAAAACTCTAAAATTGCATGTAAGCAAAACCATAACCATGTTACAGATGCACCATCCCTCAAGGAGTAAGAAAACATGGTGTATTCAATCTCAAAATTGCAACCCCAAAATGCAAGTAGAGTATACTAAATACAATTATTCTAAAATAGTATTCAATCAAATAAATATCCTATTTTTTTCTGGAAAAGTGATTATAGTTCAAGAGACATATCTATGTGTTACCTACTTCAAAGTTTAAGATGCATGTGTTGAAGGAGAATCGTGACTCACTAACCTCTAAACATTTTGATTTATTTAAAAGTTGTAAGAGTTTAACAACTTTTTGCTAGAAAGAAAGGACTCGTAGAAGTGCCAACAAATGAAGAGAAAGGCAATATGGTATCCATGCTTACAATAGCCATTACACATTCCCAGCTAGGAGTGGGAAGAGACATAGATGGATTGTGTTGATGGCTTACTTGGTTCAAAAGGTAAAATCAAAATTTTTCATGGAAAATTGCCAAACTAAATAGGCTCACTTGATATTGCTTTAGAGAAATTATGTGATACATTAGACATGGTGAAAGATTTCCAAGAAAATGTTTACATCTAGAAAATATCTAAAAAGTGATCCTAGACAATCAAGATCCTCTATTTGTGAATAACTAACGAAGTATTTATGTTTGCAAGTTGGCACATCTTTGACCATGCATTCTTAGTACCACCAACAAATTGATGGCCAAACAAAATTTGTGAACAAGTGCTTAGGATGATATATATAGTGCTTTACCTCTGACAAACAAAACCAATGGTTTAAGTGGTTACACCATAGCATAGGGACTTCATTGGTATTAGCATCAAACTACCAACAATTAAAAATATTTGAAAGAGATACAAAAGATAATCTAAACAAGAAATATCTGAAATGTGCTCAAAAACATAGAGTAGCAAGCCAATCATATTCAAACAAAGAGAAAATATGAAAGAGACAATTCTTTGTACATCTTCTACAATACAAACAAACATCACTTAGAGTAGTGGAAACTTTGAGTTATTACCCAAGTTTTATGGGTCATCCGAATTAGTAAGATTTCTCTTATAGTTTATGCATTAGACTTATAAAGATCAAATCATTTCCACAATGTTTTCGATGTATCTTGTTTAAAGAAGATATTGGATATGCACATTCTCATTCACAATATGTTACAAATCCTAGATTGAGATACTTATGCTTGACCCGAAGGTGTTCTTGAAAGTTATTGCAAGATGAGGCATCTTAGGAGAATCAATCTTCCATTGATTTCCATGTCCAACTCTCCCAATGCTTTGAGGGCAAAGTATCTCATGAAAAGCAAAATTATGGTAAACCTATATTAACTACTATTACTATCTATTTGTAAACAAGTGTCCTATGGCATACATGCCTATCAACATCTATTTAATAGATAGTTGTGTTGCTATAGTGTCATTTGTACATCTATTAACATATTAAAATGTAAAGTCAGTGTTTTAGTTCAATTCAAAGTAAAACAAAATTGGTGTATGAGACCTCCTAATGTAATCCCATAAGAGCATTGTTTTTTCCATTTACCATGCATATTGTTCATCATGGGTGCACATACCTACCCGACCAGATTTGACATATGCATCCTCTATGGATTACATAGGGCCTTGCCATTAGGCCCACTCAAGTTGCAGATATTTCTCATTCCATCTCTTTGTACCATTATTTTACCATGTAAAATATTATATTTGGTCTCTCACAACCATCTTAAACTAACCTTCTGTAGAAAATAAATATTTTATTCCTACAATGAAATTAGGTGATTTGATTCAATCATAGTTTAAAAACCCAATGAATACTCCCTTGACTCATTAGTACTCACAAGTTGAATAAGCTTGGCATGATCTCACCAAATAACTCATTGTTGAGTTTTTGGTGAGTACTCACCAAAAACTCACACAAACCTGACAAAAACTTGGTCAGTGACAAAATATTACTTTGCCTGGATCAATTGTCGAGATGTTGTGGTATGTAATGCAACATCTCAAGAGGTTGAGTGAGAGGTGAAAGCTCTCCTAACATCTTTTGATAAAAAAAAAGTAGAGAAAAAAAGATAGCATAGGTATTCGAAATCGTCATGAATTCTACAGGGTTAGAGGGATATATAGGGGGTTCTCCTTCCATTAGGCCATGGATACAAGGATTAGGCACTCTAGGTAGTCGTAGTTCCAATTTTTTCTCTCATAACACTCCTAGTGCACAACCTTTGTTGGAAGGTACTTCATGTAATTAGGAATTGCCACATGATGCCAAGTCAACATGTGTCAATTTTTGGTACTATAACAACATTCTATTTAATGTTGTGAGGAGTCCTTATTGGCAACAGTTGGTCATTGCATTGACCTTGGCAAATAAAAGGTTCAAGGTATCGAGCCCTACTAAGTTGAGTGTGTCATTATTACAATATGCAATAAAAAAACACAAATCAACTAATAGATGAACAAAAACAAATTTGAAAAAAAGAGGGTTGCAACATTTTATCTGATGGGTGGACAGATGGCAAGAACAACACCTTAATCAACTTTCTCATGGCTTTAGGAAGACAATTAGTGTTTTTGAATTTAGTTAATACTTCCAATGAAATAAAAAATGTTAGAGAATTGTGCAATTTCTTCGATAAGGTGGTGATAGAGGTGGGAGTAGAGAATGTTGTCCAAGTAGTGATGGGCAATGTAGTTGCATAGGTGGTAGCTAGTAGACTTCTAGAGGTGAAGCACCTTACACCATTTTGAAATCCTTGTATCACCCACTACATTGACCTTCTCCTTAAGATATAAGAAAAGTTGGCTAGGTGAAAAATGAGTTGGAAGATGTGAATAATGTAACAAAATACATCTACAACCACACGTGGTGTTCTAAATCTCATGAGAGCACATAGATTGCAAGGAGTTTGTACAACCAAGAGTCGCATGGTTCACAACTAATTTCATCACCTTGCAAAGTATCGCAGTTGCATTGTCCTGTCTTAAGCAGATGCTTGTGAGAGCTAGGTGGTTGGAGAGTCCATATTCTAGGAAGGCCAAAGCGGAAATGGTTGTGAAGAGCACTTTTTATGATATATATGCTAAGGACATGGAAGACATCATCAAGGTAAGTTTTCATTCAAAATTTTCTATTTTTTTATAATGTTTTTGATAAAGATAAGCAACTTAACAAGGGGTTGAACCCTTTACAAACAAGGCCCCAAGGGCAGAACAATAGGACTGACAGAAACAACCAAAAGGTCCTAAACCAAAAGACCAGTAGCAGTAGATCGACAACACATGCCCAAGCCCAGCAAAAAAAACCATACAACTACACAACACCAGAACCTGACCCAACAAATTTAACACCTGAAACTCTAGGGTGCAGAGCAGCCACAGAACGAGGAAGACCTTTTTTCTTATGATGAACCACTGACCAAGAGGGCTCAGGATCCAAATCAACAGATCGTGGGGAGAGGGGATCCTCCCCCAAAGCCACAACCTCTAAGGACACAAGACCCACAGTAGTCACCAAAGCCAAAGTGTCCACAGAGAGAAACCAAACCCGATGAAGGCAATGCCGAAGCCGAAGAAACTGGAACAAGAAAAGCAATCATCCCATCCGAAGCTGGTGACGCTGACAAGTAAGCAAAGGAATGATCGAGAGAATCCAGCAAACGCAAGGAAGTTAGCGCAACAACCGTCGCAACCCCCTTAGGAGCAGCCTCAACAAGGAGCTCACCCTCCTTAGAGTACCCATCCCCCTGAGATGAACAATCCTCTACGGAAGCACTGATAGTCAAGTGATTCGAAAGAGCATCCTTCCACCAAGTTGCAGCAAAACATTTTATGTATCTAAAAGGGATACCCTCATAATCCAATAGTTGTTTCTAGGGCCTATCCCCTACCATCAAAACCACATCTCCATGAAGAGGTTTGGAGATGTCAATGTCCACTAGGATGCGAGCTACCATAGAATGCCCCATGAAAGAAGTAGTAGAATCAACCTTTAGGAAACAACCAATAGCATTGCCGATGCCCTCGTAGCAAGAGTCCTCCCAAAACTAGAGAGGGAGATTGATGAGACTGACCCGGATGGGTATGATGTTAAGCGGCTCAGTAAGGGGATCAAAGGATAGAGTCCAGGGTTTGATAGAAAGGGAATGCTCTCCCCATAACCAAACCCTACCGTCGAGCACTAAGTCTCACTGCTCCGAAGAAGCAAAAGTCACAATAAAGAATCCTCTAGCACAAGGAAACAACCCAATCTTACCTTCAACTAACGACTTCTAGGACTCCATGACCTAATTGTGGAGATTGGGCAGAGAGGGCCAAAAACCATTGAATCTGTAAATTACTCCTGTATTGCGATAGAAAACTTCATTTTTTGTGATCTCCAAGCCACACACCACAACAGGAGACTCCCGGGCACAAGGGATAGGCCGAGAACCATGCTGGGGGCGAGACCAAGCACTTGTGCCAATCACATTAGCAAAAAGGACTTTTGAAGGCCCCCAGGGGCCCGAAGGCCTGCATCAAACCCACCTAAACCAACATCCCTGACAACAGGGCCGCAAGTCTTTCTATCTTCATTATCATCACTCCCTCCAGAAGCTCCAGCAGCAACAGCTGCAAGGACTACACGCTCAACTTCAGACCCACCCTGCAGACCCGATCCATCAACAGTAGCGGCCGCAAGAACCACGCGCTCGGCCTCAGGAGTAAAACCCTTGCCGTCCACAGCTGCCACGCTCCTAACCATTGCAATCTCCTTCCCTGCAGGCATTTTTTGCTTGTTCTATTTTTTTCATAATGTTACAATTTATTGATTTTGTAATTTTTTTATATTTTAATTTGTTGATTTTTTTAAAATCTCTAATTTTATTGTTAGGTAAGGGGAGGAGGTTCATACAAAGAAAGAAATGGGGTAGAACACACATGAGGCACTTGACCAATAGTTTCAATCCATATTTAGATAAGGGTAGGGGGTTCATCGCATTCACATCATGATCTTATGCTTGAGACTCCTATTGAAGATGATATTATTCCTCAACAAGAAGCTATAGATATCACTACCATCCAATTCGGGGACACCTACAACCACTTTGGAGATTTTGTTATAGAAGAAATTTATAGATTATGAACATTGAAATTAGAATTTTAAATTGTATTTATATTGAAACTTGAAGTGGATATGCATTGAACTCATTTTTTGATCTATGAATGTGTATTGAACTCTAATTTTGGTCTATATATGAAGGTAATTAATATGTTCTCTAAATTTAGTAATATGAATGTTTTTTAAGAAATATTTTACAAATTTGTGTTTTCTAATATCAAAAATTTGTCAAGCTTTTTTTTTTCCAATTTTTTGCCGAGTTCAAGTTTTTGAGAATTTTTGGGCTACCTAAGTTTTTGCCAAATTCAAGTTTTTGAACTATGGATTCAATTACTCTAAGATCAAGATTTCATCCTACTAGTGTCTAGTACTTCAATTCCCTTTTTCCACATATTTATTGTCTAGCTCATAAAGCAAGAAAAGTTGGTTTGAATGTGATGGGTCCATGCATATAGAATTGGACTCACACTAGGTGAGTATTTCTATTGACATTTTAAGATGTATTCTGATAGATGAATAGATTACATTATGTTGTCTAATAACCTGCAAATTGTCGAATGGTTTCTTATTAATGTATTAAAAGAACATAATATGAATCTAAGATCAAGGGGATTCATTTAGTAAATTTATCCTAAAGCGCCTTTATACTTAGTCTTTAATAAAGCCCCTTATTTTCATTTCTACCTCTTGATATTGAATTTTTTATACCCCTTCTTTTAACCATACATCCTAGGTGCTTAATTTTTAATGACAATTTTTTACCTCTATTTATTCATACCCCTCATGTTTGATTGAACATATCATTTTCACTACTTCACACCCATCTCTAAATGAATTTAGATTGGAGATTATGAAAATGAAATACATTAGAAATATTTTTTATATTATAATAATTTTACATTGATTGATAATATAAAATATTATTAAAAACATTAGGGGTGACTAATAACTTCTACAATGTAATTGTTCACCCATCTCAAATCTATCCATGAACTCTACAAAATTCATCTTCAATGTTGTCACAATCCTTTAAATAAAATATCAATTAACCCTCCTCAAGATGTCAATGGAAATATTAAAAGGGAAAGGTGGTTTTTTCTTATCATTTTCAAGTGACCCTAATTTGACGTATGACACCTTGATGGATGCCCACAAGGAGATTCCTTTCCCATTTAGCTTATATAATGCACATGAGATGTAAATGACATATCCCTCCTTTTGAATCAGACCTATATACCCTCTATGGAGTACAAACATTCTCATCATTAGGTCCACTTAGGACCACACAAATTTGTTTGCAAACCCTACATAAGTACCATAAACAATTAATGTTTGTGCCCTAGTGGAAATCAAAAGAAAAGAATGATAATTTTAAACATATTTGTTAATCACCTAACTTTCCATTACTTAGACCACACACCCACCCCATTCCATTGTATTGCCCCTAATACTTGAAAAAATAACATTACTCTCTCTACCCCTAATGCCTAGTGATATACTCATCTATTTTTATCTAATATTAAATACCCTATTATGAACTCACATGCTATGATATTGCCTATTTAGTGATGCCCCCAAGATCTGAGACAGCCATAGGAATTGAGTCATATGTAGTAGAACATGGGTCAATTGCTTGTAAATGTATATCCACACCAAAAGACCAAATCAAGGTGAGCACCTGTTGTAGAAGACCTATGAACAAATATCAACCATAAAACAAATAAAATATAAATGAATTAGAAAAGATTTGCCAAGAGTCATCAAGTCGCAATCAATTGTGACTGCTTATCACCCATGAGGGCCCGATTATAGCGACTTCTGAATGGGCTTGAATCATTGATCTCCATTAGACAGTGAATCAAGTAAATTTTCATTTCAAAGCTTGAAAGATACAATGACTTGAGCAAAGAGTCAAGTGTTGTTAGTACAATAGCCAGCAATGGCTGGTATTAACATGGCCATTCCAATGAACTTGGAAACTCTTACCTTTGAGATGTACATTGATTCTGACAAGTTGACAATGAGAATTATACAAGTTAATGAGAGGCTCAATCCAAGAGCCCTATTTATCTTACACCATGACATTGAAATGCAGCTAATATTCAGTCTCCTCCTGCTCAGCTTCGGCATCATCTTCTTCATTTTCCTCATCTTCTTCAGGAAGATCTGGATCTGCACCCTGCAAAAGAATTTCAAATACAAGATTGCAACAACAATTTTATGACTTGCAATATAAAATGATCAAAAGAGGTTACTATATGTGAGTGAAATCAACCTTCATTTGTCTTTCCAAGCGTTCAAGTCCCTTTTTTGCTGCCTCATTATCTGGATTTATTCTGTCATAACATGATTAAAATTAGATGAATATAGAAATTCTCTTTACTATGCCTACGGAAAGTTTACTACAGGGCAATTTCCCAAGTCTGCTTAAGAAAGTGGTTTCCTCATCTAGATAAACAGGAAATGCCCTAAGAATGTCTATAACTTACAATGTACGTACTGAATTCAACAATGAACAATTTAGAGTTAACATGCACGCACAATTTAGTAAAGGAAACTCCACATGACATAATTAACGTAATATAGATTAATCTTTTCCATTAATAAACTTCATGATGTACATCACAATCTCAAGGCCTTAACTATGATGGACATCAATAGTAATTCATACCAAGTATAATCTATCCAAGATGGCTATCTACCATTCTCCATGAGGAAGTGTAATGGTTCGGGATGGTAATCACCATTGGGAACCATGTACAACTCTCCAAGTACATCTTCTCATAACATTCTACTCCTCTATTATTATTTTTAAACTTTATTCATAACTACGTACAATGCTTACATTTCTTACTACATAAAAGATAGATGTGATCGCCTACAAAAGGTTAACAATACAATTGTTCCCACTAGAAGCAGAAAGTGACAATATGGGACAAAGATGTCCCAAATTTTGGAAAATAAGCCAGTGCTGGGCCTTTATGAGCCATTGAATTGCACCTTGTCATTTATGATCATAGATACATTGAGATTCTAAATAGCACTCAAACTGGCTTCATATTTTTTATTTTGAAATTGATTTTGCATCAAGGATAATTTACTCGACTCTGAAATGGGCAAATTGTCAATAGAACTTGTGGAATTCACCAATGTTTGTCAAATCTTAAGCTCTGTGAAACCAAACCATTCATAATCTGAATCATGAAAGATAAGACATTGAATTTAAATGCCTTGATAAGATTGTGTGCCTATTCACAAATTATGTCATTTTGACATATCTAAATAGCACAATGCATTGCATTATCTTCATTATAATGTTGTTTCAAGCCCGAGCATCTTTTTTGAAATATAATCCAGTTAGTTTATAGTTGGAAAGTACTTCCTGCTGCATTTGAGATTGGTTTTCATATGATAAGTTTGCATGCTTCAGCATATGATCAAACCACAAGCACACCTTCAGGTTGGTTTTGCACCTTCCCAAGGTAAGATAAATTCACAACACTTGCAGCCAAATTTGCAGCTTGCACTCTCTTGGCCTTGCAGCTTGCAAATTTCACAATGCTCACCAGTAGCACTGTGAAAAGCACATTAGTGTGTCAAGCTCCAAAAAAAAGCTGAGTCATCAACAAAGTCAACATCCTCTGATTGAATGACACTTCATCTTCCACATCTAACAACGGCCAAGAAGCTGAAATGCTTGGAACATGAACAATCTTTGTAACTGCTCCATCTTGCACAATGATTGTAACTATATTTCCTTTATCTTCTCAGCTCTAATCAACGGATTGGGAAATGCATGTTGGCTACACACACAATCCAAATCTGTAACACATTCTCAGCACCATACAATCCTTGGAATCAGCCCACAGGATTAACACAATTTGGTCTCTAAGTTCAACATTGTGCTCATATGTATCAAATCTTGTTCAAGCTAAATAGAAGAGCACTATTATGCTATTTATTGCCTATGCAGCATAATTAAGTAGATCGGTCTGTTAGTCCATGGATTATCCCTGTGAACTCTCAAACTCAACATGGATAATTGTTATCAAAGCAATCACTATCCCCACACTATTCTCCATTTGTTCTTCACATTAATTCAATGAATTGCTATGAAAGTAGCATCATAAAAGAACTCATGGAACAAAAGTAGGATGTATGCCTTTTTTTCCAATACTACGAATGAGTAATCATGCACAACTAGAACTTCTTGTAGAAACCAAGCAACATGATGGCATGGGAGATACATCTCTTATACCAATTCTCTAAATTGATGTAAAACCTACCTATGATGGCAGGTGAGCAAACATTATTTTCATACAATTTATTTGAATTCATGTGAAAGCAAATGGAGATTAGCTTGGGGATAGTAATTGGTCTGATGTCAATGATCCGTGTTGAGATCAGGAGTTGCATGGAGGACATTCCACAAACTAAGAGACCAATATCCTTAATCAATCTGCAAATTATTTTGAACATGCAGTGGAAATGAATGGACAAATGCGGAAACAGCATTATACATTCAATAGAGGTGTTGGATGGAAAAATAATGATCTTCTACTTATCTTGAATAGGACTTGATACAAATGAACACAAATGTTGGACTTAGTGACCAAACTATGTTAATCGTGTGGGCTGAAGCCTAAGAGGCATTGTATGGCATTTAAGAAAGTGTTATAGAATTGGTTTGTGTGTGTATTCTAAATGCCTCCCCCAATCCTTACTTACAATATACTTACAATCAATGTGCAAGAACAAACAGTTACAAAGACTGTTTGCGTTTGAAGTATTTCAGCTTTCTTGCATGTTGCTAGACGTGGAATAGGAAGTGTCATTCAGTCAGAGGACATTAACTCTACTGATGACTGAACTTTGTCTTGTAGCACATGTAGAGCCTGACACAATGTGCTTTCTGCAGTGCTACTTGTGAGTGTTATGAAGTTCATAAACTGCAAAGCCAAGAGTCTTGTCTTGTGTAATTTGCAAGGCAAGTGTTGGAGGTTGTGTAAGATACAAATTTGGCTGTTAGAAATATGAATCTACCATACCTTGGAAAGGTGCAAACCCAACATGAAGATTTACTTGTGCTTGGATCAAATGCAAAAGAGCGATAACACAAAGCCAAGATGTTAGACAATTAGAAGAAACTCATTTCAACAAAATTCCAAATGTTTTTCCAACAACCTTTGGAAGAATGGATGAAAGAGCATTTCTCACAATTTCATGACCAAACGTTTCAATTAGGTCCCACAACAAAAGCAACAACTCCTAGTTCTTTGATTCAGCACTGGAGTCAATGGCAACATCCTAGAGTTCTAAGGTTAAATCACTGCCATGGCACTAGAGGAGTGGCTTCAACAATTGAAGGCTTACTACACCATCAACAAGTTCACAGATGCAAAAAATATCACATTTGATAATTTGAAGATGTCCAATCCAATAACTATCAGTGTAAGACTTTTAGTGCAAAGAAAGAGAACAACTTCAAACCTACTAATACATGGTCCACTTTCATTGAAGCAGTGTGTGCTCAATACTGTCCTGTCAAATGCTACCAGTACCACGATGTGTATAATGAATTTTGATTGTTGAGAAAAATGAAGGACAAATCAACACTAAATTATACGAATGGGTTCCATGAAATATATGCATATTTGAATCTCTACAAAACAGACTTGCACAAAGTTCTGAAGTACATAAGTAGCCTCCATCATTACATACAAGCCACTTGTGAAACATTAAGGGAGACCTATTGACATTCTATCGAGATAGAGGAACAAAACAAGAAAAAGCAAAAAACCCAGTATCGTACTCTCACCCCTTGCAATAAGCAAAAATCTTCAGAAAATACTCAAGTTCACAATGCATATAAGCAACCATACAATGGCCTTAGGTGACTACGCAACCAAAAGCTCTTGACTTGAAGCAAGGGGAAGAAATGGTATAGTCGTCACAAGGTTGAAACCCACAATGACGAAGATGTCATGCACAAAAGGCTCTGCATGCTCAAACTTTACAACTGGAACTAAGGAAGAGCGAGGCACTTATCTAGATGTTCCAACTTGGATGAACATCATGGCTAGTCAACACCCATTTATGTGTGTCTTTTCTACACCAAGTATTGGGTAAAGGGGCAACCTCTCCATGCCATCATTGACAATAGAATACAAATCATCTAGACCTCACAATGAAACCATGTCCTCAACCTTATTCATTTGGAGGGTTTCAACATGGATAAGAGCTCAAGATGACTTACCGCTGCACATGTGACTAGTATCTCACCCATGCAAGATTCTCTTACTTGCAATGCAGCACCACTGGAAATCAACAATGTTCTTGGCAAGTCATATTTGTATGGCTGAGATGCTATTACAGAGCTAAACCACAAATGTTGGTCTATCAAGGTCAACAATTGCTTCTATCATCCTCTAAAGACCAACATTTCATAAGTATCTGTGAAGCAATGTAAAAACCTCCGCGCACAATCATTTGTACTACTTATGGTCCCCCCTAGAGCCGGTGTTAAACACTTTGAAGAAGCACACCCTAGTAACTCAACCCATGGAATTTGCAACTTAGAAAAACCACCTGAACAATCTATTACAAGCAATATGAAAATATTTGAAGATCCTAAAGGCGTTGTAATGTATTGCTTCGTCAAGTACTAAATTGATCCCATCCCAAGACCACCGCTTCCAAACTGCCCTCTCTTTTGCATATCAGTTTGGGAAAATGATGAGATTCACAAAAAAAATTAAAATTTGGCCAAGTTCTTCAACTCGTGGTAGTCCATTTTCCTTGCATGAAGAGAGGATGATTTGTGGCATCTTTGCATAGACTACTATGCACTCAATAAGACCATTGTCATAAACAAGTTTGTCTATCTCTCCTTGATAACTTTTTGGACCAGCTTTGAGGTACACAACACCTTACAAAGATTGATCTAAAGTCCAATTATCACCAAGTTCCATTCAACCTAAACAAGGTCTTGAAGACTGCATTCAAGACAAAGGAAGGCCTATATGAGTGGTTGTAATTCCTTTTAGTCTACCATTACACCTGCAACCTTCATATAGATCATGAATGATATCCTACAACCTTTTTATCAACATCTTCGTTGATGTCTACTTAGATGATATCCTCATCTACAACAAGACTTGAGAAGAGCACATTGCACAATTTGATAAGTTTAGTGACACACTTCACAGCCACAAGCTGAAACCAAACTTAGATAAGTGTAACATTGGTATTACTTGAGTTCAATACTTGGGTTACATCATCGACCGTAAAGGAATTCATGTGGATTCGGTAGAGATCAAGATCATCCAAGATTGGCCAACTACTTGTAGCCACATAAAACTGTGAAGTTTTCTCAATGTCAAATTTCCATCAATTCATGCTGAAATTTTCTCAATTGAATCAAATATTCTTAGTGTAAGATTTGCCAAGAAAGCAAATGAACCCAAGATCTTGATGACAAAAGCGACCACAATAGCAAAAGCACAAAGACAATTGAAGATTGCAGAGTGCAATATGATAGCTATTCCAATATAGAGGATGGATACAAATGATGTATACAAGGAGATGGATATCTCCAATATTTGCACCATCATGCAAGAGGAGAGAACCAATACAATGCAATGGATGCTCAAGTGTGAACAAGAGGTAAGCATATATAGGATATGCCACCAAGTAGTACTTACAACCAATGTGAGATAAAGGAGATGTGAAGAGGAAATAGCCCGATAAACTTATACAATAGTAGCACAAATAGAATCTTAAGCAATAACAAAATGAAAGCAATAGCAAACACAGTACACAATCTTTCACTTGGGAAAACCCTTTCAAATAAAAAACCCAATACAATAACCTTTCTTATTGCATCAACTCAACCATTTACAATAAAATAACAAAGCTCTCTACTACCCTAATGCATGTGCAAATATATATAGGCACATTAATAGCAGTTTTACAATACCATGGGAATCAAAATCATAAGCCAAAACAGCAACACATTAAAGCACCCAAATTTTTTTGCCTAGGGTTGGATATGGGGGCTACTTACCCCTAGACCCCCAACTGGGGACCAATGCTCCCTAGACCCCTAAAACGTAACAAGGCTAAAGCTCCATTCCAATGGCTAGATACGACACCTGCACACTAAGTGTAAAACATGAAAAGTATACAACACAATTCTATCATTATACCACTTGTTGAATACTTTCCATAGGAGGCCACAATTCTAGACTTTGAACTGCTGAAGGCAACCATGCCCATTATTTTTTGCACCAAGAAAAATTCTCAATACTCAAATTTTGAATTAGCAACATTCTCATTTGTATCAACCTTTTCCAATAGTACCACTTGCCTTCAATCATTTCTAGCTCATAAAATGATATTGTACGCCAATATGCTTTGACCAAGAATGATGAGTAAGATTCTTGGCCAAACCATATTGCACTCTAACTATCACAATCAATCTTCACCACCTTTTGTAAGAGACCAATAGTCAAGCACAACCAATGTAACCACATTGCTTCCTTACAAGCATGAGCTACTACAATGTACTCTGCCTCTCTGTTGTAAATAAAGTAACCATTGTCTGCCTTTTACTGATCTAGCTCACCACTTCTCCAAAATAACTAAATAAATAGGCACTAGTTGATCTTCAATAGTCAAGATCTCTAGCCTAATCAGAATCAACAAATCCCTATATATTCACAATTTTATTATTGCCAACTCTTCATTAGTAGCAGATTGCATAATTTGAGGTGCCATGTAAACATTTGAAAATTCTTTTCACAACAATCCAATGTTCCTTTCCTAGTTTAGAAATATATCTACTCATTGCTCCCACTGCATGTACAATGTCAAGCCTAGTACAGACCATTGCATACATATATATTCTTTTCATAATAGACCAATGTTCATCTCCTAGTTTGTACATATATCTACTCACAACTCCCACTACATGTGCAATGTTAGGTCTAGTACAGACCATTGTATACATAAGGCTACCAATAGCACTAGCATAAGGAACTTGACCCATTTCCTCAATATAAGAATTATCAAACACAAACACAGAGTGATTAACAAGATATTCGATATTAAACAAGGAGCAAAAGCATCCTTAAATAAAGATTACAAACAACTTATCCGTTAAGGATAAGAGCAACAACTAATAAAGCAAAAGGATAAGAACGACAACTAAAAGAATAAAGAATATTCCTAAAGTCTATCCTAAGGACTAATTGACCATTATAAACTAAATATTACATTAATACTTCAATACCCTCCCTTAATGGTCAATCTACTAACTACACCAAACTTATCTCGAAATTTTACAAATTGTCAGGACCCAAAGACTTGGTAAGTATGTCTGCAGTTTGATCCTCATAAGGACAATACTGCAACATAACTGATCCATCTTCTCCAAGTTGTTTGATGAAATGGCAATGTAGCTCCACATGTTTGGTACACTCATGGAAGACTAGATTCTTAGCAAGTTTTAGCACCCCTTGATTGTCACAGAACAAGGGTGAAGGCTCTGCTTGAGACATCTGCATGTCTAAAAGCATTCTTCGGAGCCATATTGCCTCACATGTTGCTTTCACTGTACCTCGATATTCTGCTTTTGTCGAGGAAAGAGCTACTGTCTGTTGCTTCTTGCCAGTCCATGTGACTGCACTCGTGCCAAGGTTGAAAACATATCCAGAAGTGGATTTTCTATCATCAACAAACCCTGTCCAATCTGTATCTGTGAACCCAACTAGCCTAGGATCTTTGCTTTTGCTATACAGAATGCCAAAGTCAAGTGTCCCTTTCACATATCTCAACACCCTCTTCACTACAACCAAATGTTTTGCCTTTGGTGCTATCATGAATCTAGAAATGAAACTCATAGCATAGCTCAAATCAGGTCTAGTGGTTGTAAGGTAGATAAGGCTGCCCATTAGTTGTATGCTGACTCATTTACTACCTTTGAGTCTATTTTGGCTGAAATCTTCAGCCCTTTCTCCATAGATGTGGACGAGATTTTGCAATCCTTCATTCTGAACTTGTCAAGCAAACTCCTGGCATATTTGGATTGAGAAATAAAAATATCACCATCTATTTGCCAAACTTCTACACCTAGGCAATAATGTAGGAAGCCTAGATCAGTCATGTCAAAATCTTTACTTAAATTACAATTGATTTGTTCAATCAAATGTGCCTCACTACCTGTACTAATGATATCTACATAAATGACCAGTAGAATGATCTCATTGCCTACGCTTTTGACGTATAGATTTGGATTTGAAGGACTCCACTGGAATTCTTGTTCAACCAAATACTTGTCAATTTTTATGTACCATGCCCTAGGTGCCTGCTTCAAGCCATATAAAGCTTTCTTCAGTCTGCATACAAGATTCTCCTTTCTTGCAACCTGAAAACCCTTAGGTTGAGACATGTGCACTTCTTCCTCCAAGTCGCCATTGAGGGAGACACTTTTTACATCCATTTGGTGGACTTTCCAACCAAACTAAGCTGCCATGGCTAGAACCAAACGGATGGTGCTCATCCTTGTTGTAGGAGCAAAGGTCTCCTCATAGTCAATGCCTTCTCTTTGTGAGAACCCTTTTGCAACCGACCGAGCTTTGTACTTGTCAAGAGTACCATCTACTTTGTACTTGACTTTGTACACCCATTTGCAGCCAATGGGTTTCTTCCCTGGTGGAAAATCTGAAAGATCCCAAGTCTTATTTTTCATAAGACTTTCATGTTCGGTGGCCATGGCCTTTTCCCATTCAGGTTTTCCTTTTGCCTTCTCAAACACCTGGGGCTCATAAACTCCTTGAATATTAGCCATTAAAGCAAAGTTAATTGTGTTATGCTTGCTCTTACCTCTTGATGATCTTCCCTCAATCATTCACTTACTCGAACATCACCAATGGTGCTTTCCCACCACTTTGGTCTCTTCTAAAGAACCTCTCCATCCAAATCATTGTTGTCACCATGACTTGGGCTGCCTATTTTGTGTCATCTGGATGCCGATCCAGGTTATTATCAATGAATTTAGGTATAGTTACCTAACTGGGAGACTCCTCATGCTCAAAATCCTCCCTCCCTTCAGGTGGAGCTAAGTGAAGTTGGACACCTAAATCCTTAGCCTTAACATGCTAGTCTTCGGTAATCTTGATTGCTAAAGAAAGCTAGAAGGGCCTAGTTTCCTCATCAATCACAATATCTCTGCTGAAAGTCAAGTGGTCAATGTCAACATCAATCAACCTGTATGCCTTATGATTGTCACTATACCCTGTAAGCATTAATTTCTTACTCTTAAGGTCTAACTTGGTTCGCTTGGCATTTGGAATCCAGGTATATGCAAAGGAACCAAAAACCTTAAGATGACTAAATTTTGGTTTCCTCCCAGACCAAGCTTCCTCTAGGGTCTTCTCCTTCACTGAATGTGTTGGAGATCTGTTGAGTAAATGAACTGCAATGTATACTGCCTCAGCCCAAAACTTCTTCGGAACACTCCTTTCTCCATCATACATTGGGCCATCTCCATAATAGTACGGTTCCTCCGCTCAACTATTCCATTTTGTTGTGGAGTATAGGGTGTTGTATATTGTCATTTTATACTATGTTTAGCACAAAAGTCATTGAATTCATTTGAACATAATTCACCTCCATTATCAGATCTACAAGTGATTATTTCACAACCAAACTCTTTTTCTACTAATGCCTTGAACATTTAAAATTCCTTGAACACATCTTATTTTAACTTCAAAAAATACACCCACATTTTCCTACTAAAATCATCTACAAACAGAAGAAAATACCTGGCATCAGTGACCCATGTCGTGTTCATTGGTCCACAAATGTCTGCATGAACCAATTGTAGGACTCTCTTGGCTCTCCAAGACTATCCATCTGCAAATGGAGTTTAGTGCTACTTCTCTGCTTGGCAAGCTCCACAAACACCTTGTATCTACTATTGAATGTCAAGAAGGCTATCAACCAAATTCTCTCGAGCCAACTATGAGAGATAGGAGAAGTTGAGGTGCCCATAACACTAATGCCAAAGTGTGATGACATCACATGCACTCTTGGCTGCCAATGCACGCTTTTGAACCTATCCAGTATCAACTAGCTAATACAAACCATGATCTTCAATACCAACTGCAATGGTATTGTCTCCTTGTCAACTATATAGCATTTATGTTTGCTAAAAATGACATCTAGATTGGGACAATGGCACATAATCTGACTCATTAAGAGTAAATTAAGCTCCATTCTCGACACATAGTACACATTGAGAAAAATGAGATTTTTCCCTCCAAAGGATATCTGCACATTCCCCTTGCCAACAATTGTGTACTCACCATCACCGAAGATCGTTGAATCAGAGAAAGCCGTGTACTCTGTGAACCAATCTTTCTTGTGGGTGACATGACAAGATGCTCCGAAATCTATGTACCATGCAGAAGACTTTGATTGATCTGTTGGTCGTTTGGCCATGAAAGCATAGAAGGTTGACTCCTCTTCAAAATGCTCTACGACATGGGCCTTTTGCTGAGACCCTCCCTGGTTGGATTTTTGTTCAGCCAACCTCTTTCCACAATGCTTTTTCATATGACCCATTTTACCACAATAATGACGTGGTATTTTTCATATTCTTCGAAGTATCGTCATTGTTACCTTTTTTCCAAGGTTGCAGGGAGACGCGTCTCCCAACCCTTGGGACGCGTTTCCGGGACGGGGACGCATCTCCCATCCCGGAGTCTCCATAGAGACGTCCCTCAAATGAGGAGACGCCGCATCACGAACCCTCGCCATCTCCTGCGCGCTTCCTGTCCCGTCGCATCACAAACCCTAGCCAGATTGAGACTAATGCATGCGCTGAGGAAAAATTTGAGAAAAAATGGATGGTGTTATCCATTATTTATTTCGATGGGGATCCTGCACTATTCATTCCTCATTGACCGCGCAGGCCAGGCAATTTTCCGCATAAGCTAACAATAACACAAACAACATTATAAGAATAAAGAAAGGCTTTCGATTAAAGTTTAAACTTTAATAATTTAACTTTAACTTATAAACGTATAAGTAAACAACATTATAAGAAAGGCTTTTGATTAAAGTTTAAACTTTAATAATTTAACTTATAAACGTATAAGTATGATTTTAAATTTTAAATTATTTAAATTATAAAATTTATGATTTGTTTTTAATATTTTAAATTTTATCAAATTTTATTTTATAAAAAATATAGTATCATATTATATATAATAATAAAATATATATATATAATAGTAATATTTGTACATTGTATATATATACTTATATTATTAAAGTATATTAAAATATAAATTATTAAATTATATTAAAAAATTATATATATATATATATATAATTAAATTCTATTAAAATATAAATATTAAATTATATTAAAAAATAAATGAGGTCTCCAAGTACCCCCGTCTCCTATTTTCAAAAAACAGACGTACCTGTACCGGTACCAGTCTCCCGTACCGGTACCAGTCTCCCGTACCAGTACCAGTACCGGTCTCCTGGCAACTATGCTTTTTTCTGTGGCCATTTTCCTTTGCCTTTGTCTTTGGCTGCAAATGCCTGTTCCACACTCTGTGTATCATTGTGAAAGATCCCCAACCAATTCTGACTCAATATTTTCTGATTTTTTGGATCTGCTAATTTGTTTGTTGCAATTCTTATCTTTGACTAGCAAAGGTAAGTTCGGTAGTTTTGCTTGTTTGCTGATTTGTTGTAGTTTGAGTTTCATTGCATGTTTTTCATTGCCAAATCATAGGGAAAGCATAGAAATGAAAGAGAACTATTGCATAAATGAAAGATGACATTTGCAAGTCAATAGAACCCTTTTATACTAATTATATCAAGTCTGATTACAAGATTCAAAGGGCTGATATACATTATATCAGATTATAACAGCAGTTCAAAACCCTTATAGAATGCAATATTGAACTGTCCAAATGATACACACATACCCGGAAGCCAACGCTTAAATTATGGAACAATTAATTGCTGAAACCCTAATTTCCAGCTAGGGTTTGACTGAAAATGACTCCCATTTTGAACGGCCAGCTGATAAAGGCACTGAAATGAAGATATTTGCTGATAAGAAGACCCAATCTGCAATTATACCCTGATAACCCACTGTTGCAATCACTCCAAGTGCAATATCAACCTGTAATGAAGTCCAATGAAGCCCAAACGGAAACCCAAAGTAGATTTTCCTGTTTTGTGAACTGGGTTGTTGTCCAATCCACTGTCCTCCAAGGGGTTTCGTCCTTAGAAAAGATGCAATCTGCTGAAAACTCTAACCAGAGCTCCAAACCTGCACTTAGTTTTGTAAAAAATGAGAATAGAATGCTCAAAAGTGAGCCCCATACATTGCTTTATAGTCTCCATCCTCCTTTTTCCACAAAAAACAATAAAATAATCCCTCCAAAAGGGGATGCCCACCTTGAAGGTCTCTTTCTCATGAAAAAGAAGCACCACCTTTTTCAAACAACATTGTGGCTACTAGGGTGGGGACCTTTTCACTATTCACCTTCTAATTCTCTGTTACTATTCACTATTCACTATTCATATTAAGGCAAACCTTTAATATTCTCAATTCAACTCCTGTATTCATCATTTGACACCAAACTAAGGGCTCGAAAGACTCCCAACAAAGCTCCACTGCCCTTGGATAGGTCCCCTAACCACTCTGCTAACCTATGGGAACCCTGGTAATAGGCCAACCAATGCTCATCTATGTGCTGTCTAGGAAGGGGACATTACAATCCTCCCTTCCCGAGATTGCTTGCCCTCAAGCAATAACAAATCTGCATACTGAAAATTTTTGCCCAATGACAAGAGTCTCCATCCAATCATAACCCAAGTGGTTCCACATGTCAACAACACAATATAGATGAACAAATGACAAAGGATATCATCTCAAAAATGTGTCCATCCTACCAACATACCCGCTGCTCCACTCCGATGAAACCAATATCGTACCACAAGGCATGAAACAACCTCAATAAAATCCATGTGAAATAATGCACCAATCAAATCAATACCTAGATTCCATACAAAAATATAGAGCCTGTTGTAAAAGATGAAGAAGAGATATCTCATCCTATCACCATGAAGAATCCATCCATTTAAGCAGATCAACAAGACTATGTAGTCATGGACTCTCACGTGCCAAACAACCCACACGAATAGTCACCAAATCTCGCTGGCATAACTCAAACCAGCAATGTAGGTGATATCAAAAATATCATCAAACCAATACAAACCTAAGGAATCCATCTCATATTCCATGTCCAACCCATGAACATGACTCCACACACTTCCCAGCAATTGAATAGCTGAAGTAGGCCAAGAGGAAACCAGAAGTGTCATATGAATCCAACTGGGGCAGTCCCTAACCCATGATAGATCCAAGAATATGAAGTCACCAATCAATAAATAAATTGCTGCCATGTCATGAGAAATACGTGACAAACCCAAGGGTGTAGCATAGATGCCATCAACACTCCTCAAAGACAACTCAATAGCTGTTGCAAACCATGCTAAATCCGAAAGTGAAATGGAAACCCAAACAGGACAACCACTTACCAATGAAGAATCCATGAAGATTATGCTACCATCATACCAATGAACAACTATCATATCATAGGGAATAGGTGACAACTCTAAAGATGTATCGTAGATGCCTTCATCACTAACTAAAGATAATTCATGAGTGGCTGATCCATTATAAATGTCATCAATAAAATCAACATCTCCATCAATGAAATGACCAACATCAACTGCAATGTCAGAACTAGAAGACCCTTGCTTATCATCTGCCATGGAGTGGTGAGTGTCACGAGATTGTTGAAGATGAAGCTTGGCTTGTTGTGCTATCAGCTTAGCTTTCCTTGCCTTGTCAAGCCATCGTTCAATTATTTCTTGGGACTCTTTTATCTCAATTTCTCCAAAGTGTCTAAGATCAGTCCTATAATGAGATGCATCATATAAAATACCATGACCCATGCATGCATCTTTTGTACCAATCAAAGTAGAATCAATATCACTCATTTTCCAATGATTAGCGGCTGCAATATCGTGAGAAAGTGAGAATATACCACTGCTGTTCAAAATCAGAAAATTAAGACTGAATCTTTCCCTTTTAACGATGCTTCTCAAATCATCCATGTTAGAGCAAACGAACATATTCTTAGTTGTCCCATCCTTTATCTCATTCTTTAGTGCCTTAAGCACAATATGTTTATCCCTGTGAGTAAACTCTAATATCATCTTGCTGAAGTCTTGGACAAATTTTTCAAAAGATTTCAACCATTGAATACCTAACACCACTTCATTCTCCTTAATGTTGAAAACATCATCTACAAACTCAGAATTAGAGAAATCCTGCTTCTCATCATGTATAGAGTGGTGTATGTTACAAGTTTCTTTGGACTGATTTATGGTTGTTGTTCTAAAATAAACAAATTTAGTCCTCTTGGAAGAAGCAACATCAAAATAGCCATGCTTAACCAATGCATCATGTAAGCTATCATTTGGAAACTCATTGTCACCAATTACTCCATGAGTAGGGGTTGCAAGTTCATGTAATTGAGAGAGTATAACGCTGCTGTCCCCAACCAGAAAATTAGAGTTGTTATCATACCATTTTGTAGTCCTTTTATCTCTCTCAAAGACCTTCATGTTCCAGGATGCATTCTCTTCATCAAATGCTGGTCCTACGTGAGTCTCTCCATGAAATGTCTTAATGTTGATCCTCTTCGCTACCATATCATGGTGTGGCATAGGGCTGTCATTATGCCTCAGAAAGTCAGGCACGTCCTCATATTCAAGTGAGTTATCCTCCACCAATTTAATCATATCTTCTCCTATGAAAGGATGGTTATCAACAAGGGCTGATCCACAAGTTGAATCTTGTGTACAATGTGTCATCAATGCTGTCCTAGGGCTGCCAATTGAATTATCATGCACCTGTGCCTCTATTATCCGAAAGTCTTCAACATAGGTGTCTTTATTATGAATGATCAAGGAGTCATCATATTCTGAATTCCCTATGTCTTCCTCTTCAAGTGAATTCCTGATGATTGTGGCTGATTCACAAAGTGTTCGCTCAAATTTTTCTTCCATCTTCATTACTTGAATCCTTGAAGCATTTTCGAACAAAGACAAACCATGATCCTTATGATACAAATCAGGTGTACCAAAATTTTCAGACTTGTACCTCTGTTCTTGCTTATCTAAATCTGCATCTCTGTCTTGCTTGCTTGCTTCCATGCACTCTTCCTTTGGAAGGAACAAAGATCTCAGGTGTGCTTCTCTTTGCCTTCTTGCTTGCTCCAGCTGTTCACGTTTTGCCTTGACCTCTTGAAGGTGCTGTCTCGCTTGGGCAGCCACTGATTTTGCTTCTCTTGCTCTTGGTACCCAGTAGTTACACAAGACTTGTGTCTTATTCACATCTGCCCAGGTTTGATGCACAAAATCAGAACTGTTATAGCCTGAATTCTTCCCAAACTTACCACCTTTAGTGCCCAAATTATGAGTGCCAACAGTAGAGGGTTCTTCCACCTTCTTCTCACCATGTATGTTAGCTGCTATCTTAGGAATCTCATTCCATTGAGTGAAGTCAACATTAGGCTTGGACAAGGGGTCTCCATCAAAGTAGTGAGTGGAGTCTACTACTCCCATGTGTGACTGAACTTCAATAAGTGTTGCTTCTTCTCCTTCCATGGGAGTAGCTTTGATGGATGGAATGTCCAACATATCTTGATCACTTCCCTTCTTATGAACCAAGTCCATCTCAAGGATACCTACCCCATTATTTGATTCCATGCCAATATGATGTAGAGGGAATGAAACAATATTATCTAATGAACTCGTACCTTGATGAACGATAACCTCCGTGGTGGCATGTTCTTCGTCCATATGATCATGGTGAATGTGATTCTCCAATGAAGCTTCTTCATCACTAAATGTTACAAGGCTGCAAGGTACCTCATTGTATGATTCTTCAATCCTTTTCTCAACTTGTTCAACTCCTACACCATTTGTCTTGTCATCTTGTACCCAAGGAGTAGCTGCTATAAAGGATTGATTTTCTAAATTATGCAAGGAATTATTGGACATACTCAAAAGAAGACAATGATCAACAATCTCTCTATCTTTTTCTTTCACCAACTTGACAGCCATGTCTCTATCTCTAAGCAATTGCGAGCAGTCATCTTCCTTCACCATTGAATAGTCTTGCAAATCTTCCCAAACCAAGGGCTTTTGTTCCAAATATCCTTGGTTGCCAAAGTCTGATTTTTCATCATGTGTAGGTGATGTGACATTATGGGAATCAACTATCACACTAGAAGATGCCTTATGATCACCCAAAAAATCCATACCATTGCTATCCAAATCGCTGACAAGATCTATGCTAGCTTCTAATGGAGAAGCCTCTTGTGAAACCTCTTGCAAGAATGACGTAGACAAATCATTACCCAAGGCTGTCCTAATGTCTTCTTGAGTCAAATCAGCATGTCTATCAAATTCATAATATAAATTTTTGCATACCTTATTGGAACTTGAAGACACTAAATCATTCTCATGAAGAATTGTATCACCCATATGTGAAGATTCTCTATCCATTCCATGTATAAACAGTTCATCAGCTATAGTGTGATATTTCTTCCTTGCTTGCTCAGTTTTGTGACAAAGTTTGGGATGCATATCCATATAGTCCTTGAAAGGAAAATTCTCCTTAACCTGTTGAGGAAGAATGCTATACTCCTCAAATATGCTGAGCACTACCGCTTCCTTTTCTTGTGGTGTTGGACCTTTGCTAATAGAAAGTGAAGATGATCCTTTAGAGAGTCCAATCTTTGAAAGTGAATCATCTAAACGCTGCAATTTACATAAGATCTTGTGTTGTGTTTGTTCAAATTCCTTCCGTGCCTGTTTATTGCTGAACAACTTTGCCATGATGACCTTTTTCACTGTCCCAAACTAAGAACCAAATCCAAACTGACTTGTGCACAACTGATTTCACACCAATTGAATGCAATCATTACCCAACAGGCTGGCAGGATTATGGCTCTGATACCACTGAAAGATCCCCAACCAATTCTGACTCTATTTTCTGATTTTTTGGATCTGCTGATTTGTTTGTTGCAATTCTTATCTTTGACCAGCAAAGGTAAGTTTGGTAGTTTTGCTCGTTTGTTGATTTGTTGTAGTTTTAGTTTCATTGCTTGTTTTTCATTGCCAAATCATAGGGAAAGCATAGAAATGAAAGAGAACTATTGCATAAATGAAAGATGACATTTGCAAGTCAATAGAACCCTTTTATACTAATTATATCAAGTCTGATTACAAGATTCAAAGGGCTGATATACATTATATCAGATTATAACAGCAGTTTAAAACCCTTATAGAATGCAATATTGAACTGTCCAAATGATACACACATACCCGGAAGCCAACGCTTAAATTATAGAACAATTAATTGCTGAAACCCTAATTTCCAGCTAGGGTTTGACTGAAAATGACTCCCATTTTGAACAGCCAGCTAGTAAAGGCAATGAAATGAAGATATTTGCTGATAAGAAGAACCAATCTGCAATTATACCCTGATAACCCACTGCTGCAATCACTCCAACTGCAATATCAACCTGTAATGAAGTCCAATGAAGCCCAAACGGAAACCCAAAGTAGATTTCCCTGTTTTGTGAACTGGGTTGTCGTCCAATCCACTGTCCTCCAAGGGGTTTCGTCCTTAGAAGAGCTGCAATCTACTGAAAACTCTAACCAGAGCTCCAAACCTGCACTTAGTTTTGTAAAAAATGAGAATAGAATGCTCAAAAGTGAGCCCCATACATTGCTTTATAGTCTCCATCCTCCTTTTTCCACAAAAAACAATAAAATAATCCCTCCAAAAGGGGATGTCCACCTTGAGGGTCTCTTTCTCATGAAAAAGAAGCACCACCTTTTTAAAACAACATTGTGGCTACTAGGGTGGGGACCTTTTCACTATTCACCTTCTAATTCTCTGTTACTATTCACTTTTCACTATTCATATTAAGGCAAACCTTTAATATTCTCAATTCAATTGACACCAAACTAAGAGCTCGAAAGACTCCCAACAAAGCTCCACTGCCAAACTGTTTCTTCCATCTGTCATGTTGCAAGAGCTTATTGCACAACTCTTCGAACTTTAGGTCAACACTGGTAGAGGTGATATTGAGTATCTCAATAAAATGCTCATAGGCCCATGGCAAGCTTTTCAGCGTAATTACCACCATGTCCTCTTCTTCCATCTTTTGACATATGGCAGACAAATGATCACAAATGTCCTTGATCTTGAGCAAATGTTCCAACAAAGACATTTTCTCATCCATCATGATCAAAAAGAGTGTATTCTTCAAAAAGGTCCTGCCTTTATCTGAAGTCTCGTGTAGATCTCCCAAATGCTTCCAAATTTTCGTAGAGGTTGTACTTGTCTAAACCAATGAAAACAT
This sequence comes from Cunninghamia lanceolata, assembly GCA_027924645.1. Classification (NCBI taxonomy): domain Eukaryota; kingdom Viridiplantae; phylum Streptophyta; class Pinopsida; order Cupressales; family Cupressaceae; genus Cunninghamia; species Cunninghamia lanceolata. Next base: position 31,360 of record BSBN01000889.1, read on the forward strand.
TACATCAATTACGAATAACTTTATTATCTACAGGACAACTTCTCTATCACACTCGTCAAACTTGTCCTGGTCTTTACCAATAGTAGCTGGCCAGGTGTCGATACTGAGGACGATCTTTTCAAGGCATCTATACTCAAAAATCATGAGCATGCGCTGCTTCCATGCGTCGTAATTTTTGCTAGTGAAACATTGGCTACTTTCCAACATAATGTTGGGTAATGAAGCCATCTTCCCTCCCATAAGATGGAATTACAGAGTAAGAAAAAAACAAAAGCTTTCTTCTACAATAAAACCCTCGCTAATTTGAAAACCTGCAAATCCTTCAATAAAAAATTCTGCTCTAGCTGTTTGAAAATCCTGAGATTTTTCAAACCCTAGCAAAAGCCATGATTTTATAAAAAAATTGTCAAAAATTGTCAACAAAATGCCCACAATAGGGTTTGAAAACCCTAGCCGCCCATGTTTTTGTGAAAAATGTGTAGAAAAAGTCCCACGATTTTATCAAAAATCATCCACGTTTTCTAATAAAACACCCAAAACATGATGAATAGAGATGTGATTTTATAAAAAAATCCATCAAAAAAATGTGTTTCTCCCTGTGGTGAAGATGTGATGAGTTTTCCAGATTCATGGCCTCAAAAACGCCCACGTGCGACCTCAAAAGGCTTTAAAAATTTTCAAAATCCTTGGTGTGGAGACTCTATGTCGCGATTTGTAAAGAAACCCTATGATTTTATCTAAAAATTGCCAAAAACTAGAAAGAAGAGACACGATTTGTAAATAAAATTCGCCTAAAAAACTCTTGCCCGCCTGGCACGAGTTACCAAAGAAATCCGCCACAAATTTTTGAAGAAATTTGTAGACAAAATCCAAAACCCAAATCAACGCAATTTTTAGCCAAAAAACTGGAATGATTTCTAAAGGAAAATAGGCCCACGCGACCTCTTGAAACCTTTGAAAACACTATCTGCGATTTTTCAGTCTAGAAACCCTTAACGATATCGTACTCTACTGTATTGTTCCATACTATTTTGTACAACGTACTTTTGGTATGTCACTGTGTCACGAGCATTACTCGAATCGTCATTGCCAGCAACAGTCCCTAGATCTTCACGCATTCACCGATCCCAAGGTTCAACTTGGGCTCTGATACCATATAAGAATTATCAAACACAGACATAGAATGATTACCAAAATATTCGATATTAAACAAGGAGCAAAAACATCCTTAAATAAAAATTACAAACTTATATGTTAAGGATAAGAGCAACAACTAATAAAGCAAAAGGATAAGAACGACAACTAAAAGAATAAAGAATATTCCTAAAGTCTATCCTAAAGACTAATTGATCATTTTAAACTAAATATTACATTAATACATAATACTCAATTTCCTCTTCTGTCTTGGGACATTATTTAGCAAATAATTTTTATTAACAAAAAAGGGAGTACTCCCAAGTTTACTATCTTGCATCCTAAACTTCTGCAATATCATCTCAACTTCCTTTGATGTAGCCACAATTTCTTGTTAACACAATCCCTTTTAATTTCCATGCCTCAAAATAAATTTTGCAAAACCATGATCTTTCATATCAAACAGAGATAATAAATGAGACTTAGCTAAACTAGTCATTTCCTATTCTTACCAATTAACATGTCATCCACATACAACACAATAATAACAAAATTTTCACCTTTCTATTTGAAATACGTACAAGAATCAATTTTGCTTCAAACAACGCCAAATCCCAAAACATACCTATCAAATTTCCAATTCCACATCCTTGGACAGTAAAGGGACTTTTTCTAACCTGCACACTAAGTCCTCCTTAGACTTCTTCCTCAATCTCAACATACAAAATTGTTGCCTTTACATCCATCTATTCTATTTCAAGATTGAAAGCAGCAGCAATAGCCAACATAAATCTAACTTAAGTTAATTTAGCAATAGGAGAAAAAATTTAACCAAAATCAATTCCCTCTACCTGGGAAAATCACTTTTCTACCAAGCATAATTTATACTTCACCATTTTCCTTCTGCATTGTACTTCTTAAACACCCATTTGCAGCCAATAGATTTTCTCCCAGTAGGTAATTCCACCAAGTCCCATGTCTAATTTTTATCTAAGGACTCCATTTCTTTGTCCATGGCCTCCTTCCAAGACTTACTGTCATTTGATCCAGGTGCCTCTTTAACAATCTTGGGGTCGTCATCACTAACTAACAAAGCTGATAAAAGAAATGCAAAATGCAAATCAAGAGGACTATTCCTTTCTAGTATTCTTCTCACTTGATCTGATCTTCTCAAACTCAAGTTTCTCATTCTGCATCCTCTAGTTCCTCCTCTTCTTCATTTGAATTTACCTCTTGCAACTCACTTTCAAATTCATCTTTTGAAGTTGCCTAAAATTTAGACATAGATTCACCCCCTTTTGAGTCAACATGAATTTGTTCAAGTTCTTCCTTTGGTTGTATTTCCTATTTTGGAATTCTCTTCCCTTCTTTAAAGATTACATTACGATTATGCTCCCATGACCATCTTCTATGCTTCTATGTTTCATAGCTTATATCCTTTAACACCAGTACTATATCCCACAGATATACACTTGGCTGATGTATAGCCTAGCTTAGTCCTTTTCTATTTCAGAATATACATATAAGCATCACAACCAAAAACCCTTACATGTCTAAGAGAGGGTTTCGTAACAGTCCACACTTCTTCTAGAGTTTTATCAAACAAAGCTGAGATAGGTGATCTATGAATAAGATAACAAGCAATTATTATTGCTTCTGCCCAAAATTTCCTATCCAACTCTACACCATTAAGCATGCTTCTAGCCGTACCTATCAAAGTTCTACTCATTCTTTCTACAGCTCCATTCTGCTGTGGTGTATAGAGAGTCGTTTTCCACCTTTCTGATCCACCTTGCTTGTAGAACTGCCTGAATGCATCGAAGCAATACTCTCCACCATTATCACTTTTCAAAACCTTTATCTTCTTTTCTATTTGATTTTCTACAAGAGCCTTAAGCTTTTTAAATTTACTGAAAATATCAGATTTATTCTAGAGAAAATATACCTAGGTTTTTCTTGAGAAATCATCTATAAAAGTAACACAATACCCAAATTTTCCTAGTGATGGAACCTTTCTAGGTCCAAATGCATCAATATGTACTAAATGCAAAATCCCTTCTGATCTTGTAGCACTATTGAGAAACTTCACAATTTCGCTTACCAAATACATAGTGCTCACAAAAATCAAAATCTGAGGGGCAATCAAAAATTCCTTCAGCTATGCCTTTAATTTTTAATGCTTGAAGACATTTCCCTCCAATATGTCTCAATCGCTAATGCAATAGCATTGTCTTCTCTGTAGGTGTAGGAGCCTAATAAGCAATACTGTTAACCTCAAGAACCATAGAGTTATTGTACCCACCACTTCAAGTGCTTGTGTCAACCTTGAACAGCATTCCTAAAGAAACTCCACTTGCCAACACCATTGATCCATGAATCATCTTGCAAGTATCCTTATTAAATAGTACCTACACACTTACATCGTCCATCTTGCTTACTGAAATCAGGTTTCTAGCCAAACCAAGAATGTACAGAACACTGGGAAGGGTTCTAATTCTTTCGTCTTTGAGTCTCAACTTGACTCTTCCTCGATCTATGATCTTGTATGTGAAGTTGTCTCCTATGAATATTTCACCACCATTCATCTTTTTTATATTTGCTAAACCACTCATTATGAGAAGTCATGAAAAGAAGCACATAAGTCAATCAGCCATGAATCATGGCGTTGATATGAGCATGAAAGAGCCAAGAATAGATCCCCCAAGTCTTCAATGGAAGTCTTCATTTTTGTAGAAGGCACATTGTCAGATGATGTACCCTTTTCAACCTTTTTAGATCTACAATCCCTCTTATAATGCTGTATTTTACCATAGTTCCAACATTTCCTCTACCTTTTACCTAGAGTATTAGATTTACTTGTAGACTTCGATCTTGTCCCTAGAATTATTTTTATTTCTCTTTGTAATGGCCTTTCACAACCAAGGCATCCTTCAATTGATAATCCTCAACAAATTTTCACTTCATTTCTTCTGATAACAGAGCTGCTACTACATCCTCATTTTTTTAATTTGGAAGTAGTACTAGTAATTGCCATAACTAGATTATCCCAAGAGTCTAGTAAAGAACATTACAAAGTGATACACTTTTCTTCATCATCCATATTAATTTTGATAGAAAGTAATTGACTTATCGCATTATTGAAGGCATTCAAATGTTCTTCCATCTTGAGCTTCCATAACTCAAAATAATGTCCACTGAATTTGTCGATCGCTATCCTTGTGCTTCCTATCATTCTACTTCACACACATTCTCACGCACATAGTTCCCACTTAGGACAAAGTTTATCACAGGCAAAAGAAACCCTAACTCTTTAAAGCAAGCTAAAACCTAGCTCTAATTCCAAAAGACGAGAAAATAGCCAAATAAACTTATACAATAGAAGCAATACAAACAAAATCTTAAGCAATAACAAAATGAAAGAATTAGCAAACACACAATACACAATATTTCACCTAGGAAAACCCTTTCGGATAAAAAACACAACATAGTAACCTTCTTTTCTATTACACCAACTCAACCATTTACAATACAATAATAGAGCTCTCTACTAACTCTAACACATGCGGATATATATAGGCACATCAATTGCGGTTTTACAATACCATAGGCACCAAAACTGTGGCCCAAAAGCAACCCATTAAAGCACTCAATAAATTTTGCCTAAGAGTGAAAATGGCGGCTACCCACCCTAGATCCCTGGCTAGGGGCATATGCCCTCTAGATCCCTAAATTGTGATAAGGCTAAAGCCCTATTTCAATGGCTAAATAGGACACCACAATCTAATTGTAAAACATGAAAAATATACAACACATTTCTAACAAGATGTAGTACAACAAGTGTAGTATAAGTCTCCAACAAACATGGGAAGTATAACCACTTACTAAATATAGCAAATGCAACCTACCTAACCAAGCTTATCCTAAGTGCATAATATGCAATAAAGTAAATAACTAAACGCAAAAAAATTGCACCAACACTGAGCTAAGTCATCCTTTAAGTAGACACATGCAATATCAAACATTTAAATAACTCAAAACTAGACTCTACTCTGCAAAAATCGTCATCTACCTAAAATCAATCAACCCTTCCAAATACAAACTGATACATCCAATATCATACTTAGTGCTATACTCACCTGGCATGGACATCATGTTGCATACCATTCAAAGAAATCCGACATTGTGTGAAGGTATAGTTCCTACAAAAAGGAGCTCTATGGAATTGTTTAAGTCGTGATGCAATGGCCACAATAACTCTTAGGTATGGAGACCATCATTCACTCTGATCACAAGCCTCTTCAGTTCCTTCATACACAAAATATGTTGAAGAATGCAAGGTGCATGTAGTGGATGGAATATCTGCAGCAATTCCATCTAGTGTCACACACAAGAAGGGAAAAGGCAACAAAGTAGCCAACTGCTTGAGCTGTCCTCCAGTCACCTTGCTACTAATATGCTCAATGCTCAAGGCCAAAACATTATGGACTAGGTTTCACAGTATTGCAGATCCAGAATTTGCGCCTCTCTACAATACCCTTTCTCAATGTTGAAGATTTCTATCTCTGTGACAAGCTTCTCTACAAGATTGCCCATGTATGTGTTCCCTCAAGGATGCCTTGCAATATGCTCATTTGGGAGGCACACTACTCAAAATCAGCTGGTCATTTTGGAGTCACCAAAACATTGGCAACACTTCCACATCACTTCTGTTAACCACATATATGCAAAGACATTTAGGCCCACATCAAGTCTTGTTTCCGATGCAGCATAGCCAAGTAAACATTGTGTAAAATGGATCTCATAGAGATGGTTGGATCAATGATTTAGTAAGCTCAAACCTGAACAAAAGACCAACAAGTTGAACCTATCATGGATTATCACAATGATTTTGGCAATGGTCATACTACAATCCTCCAATGTTTCAGCATGTAGCTTATGCATCTATATCCCTTGGTGCTTTACTAGGATTGCCTGAATACCCTTCAGTGCTTCATTAGGGACTTAGATTGAGACAGGGGAGACCTTTGTGCAGTATACTTCAATAAATAGTGCACAACCTTTTCATTGGCCATTAACTGGTTGGTTGTTTAATTATATTTCTGCAAACATGATAAATCAACAGAAAAATTATTCAACGAGGGCTCTGATGTATAAAACTTTTCTATATGTTGTTACATATAGAAGCAATGAATCCTATAAAGAAGTGGTCACCAATGGATTGGCTAATGATGGTAGTATGATCAGACAGAAATCTTTAATGAAGATAGGATTCTATCAAAAGGTTCAACTGACTATATTTCAGTCCCCAGAGTCACTATTGCCCTTGTGCCAATGTTATATGAATCTTTTATACTCTCACGTGCCTGTGGTGCTTAAGTAAACATACATTGACACTACTGAACGCTGGAATTCAGATGAGGGAGAATATGCCCTAACATTATCAACAACAGCAATAAGCCTACCATGGGCCTTGCCATCCACAGATATAATACTTAAGTAGCTGCGATGCATTAGTTAGACAATGAAAAAGTAATCTCCCTTGGCCACATCATATTATCAGCAAGCGTACAGAAATTCTGACAACATGAGGAAACTAACAAAAATGAATATAAACTATGAAGAACCAACCTTAGGGCTGCAGAATAATGAGACAAAGCCTCATCAAGATTGTTTATTGCAGCATAGATCTGTGCCAACTTGGTGTGTAGTGAATCATCTGCCCAGTCTTTTAAGTACATTTCCAAAAGTTCTATAGCCTCTGCATTCCGTCCTTCGACAGAACGCAGATCAGCTAGGGCTAATGCAGCTCCAAGATACCCAGGTTCCAAACGCAAGGCTGATTCATAGAACTTTCTTGCCTGTCCATCAGAATAGTAACAAAGAATGCACATTATTAAAATGACCAGACAATTCAAATAGCACTCCTGAAGGAAATACCTTGAAATGAACTATGATGGATTTCTAGTCCAGTATAACATGAATTAGAAGCATAGTAAGAAGGAAAGACCAAATAAATTAAAAAGCAGCATAATCCATTTCATTGATCAAGTTGAATAGATCTTTTTGAGATATTTACATCAGCCTATCCACATGGCTCTCTTACTATAGTCCAGATATTCTGATCAGCAAAAGTCATTCAATCCAACTTAAGGCACAATTTGAGCTACACATGAAATACTTTTACCAAACATTCTCCATTAACACCTGTTGGAGAATCCATGGTAATGGGTCCCTGACTTGTTTTTTGGAATAAGAACGGTTATAAAATAGACATGACTCTCAACACTAAAATAATATTTTGGGGGATATATTTGGATGTTGAGTTGCAGGAAATATATTTATAATAACATATCTGTTTTCAAATTTTCAATAGTGCAACATGCACACAGAAATTCCAGAAATGTCAAGGGAAATATACAAGTTAATGGAAATAGATGTCCGCAGTATTGAGAACAAAATCTAGTTATTTGGACCAATCCAATTTCTTGCACCCCCACGAAACTTTCACTGCCAAGTCTTTTGTGTTTATTGTCATGATTCATTCATCAATGTTGCCATATCTGTATAGGCCTAGTATCATGACTACAACCATGTGCTGTTTCCTTTCTCAATGACGTATTGATCATCCATAAGCCCATACAAAGGAAGCATATCTATTTTAACATGTTGGACTGGTTTAAAATGGCAGGAGGATGAACAGATGCCCTAGGGCCCACCTGCTTTTATAGACCTAAAATAGAGCTTACCTGTTTTTTTGTCTTAAATCAAAGTTGTAATGAGCCAATCATATATTTTTGCAAATAGTACCAGATCTGAAATATACCCAGTAAATATAACATAAATGCACTGAAATAACCTCCATCCAATTTGCATGTTAAAGATTGTAACATAAAATGCTGATTTTACAACAAATTATGTCATAGAAAAACTTAATGTTTGCACACATAAAACAAACTTCACCAAAACACTGGAGCTGATTTATATTGATAAAATGTACAGCAAAATGCTTTCATAAATCAAAAATAACAACAATACAAATGATATTCAATTCTGCAAACAAAACTTTGTATGTTGGAGCTCCTACCTTCACAATCCTGCAAACAAACTACTAAAAACCATACTAGAATCCAAACAATCTTTGAAGTATAGATTACAACCTCTATGTGAGATTGTCCTCACAAACCCAAAGGGGTTTCATACTCTGATTTCAATAGCCAAGGCTTTTCGTCATCACATTGATGAATGAACACAAGGGGTTTCATCATCAAAGGGGTTTCGACATGATTTCTTCCACTTCAATTGAGCAGGATACTTCTAGTCTTTCAGACATAGCTTTGTGGGATACTTTCTTGGCAGGTATTTCAGACTTGTTTTGTGAGTCTCATATTGCAGATTTGGAGGACACGCTTGAGGGGATATCTCTCCTATTTGATGACGGTTACAACACAACTGTTATCCCATCTACTTCATCTTTGGAGATTGTTCTTCATGAGTCTACCCAGGATTTTGGATTGGTCACACCTCATTGCATAGTGCCATTATTTGATTCTGACATGTGGACACTTGAGTAGTTTTCAGAGGCACCCATCATGAGACTTCTTCCCTCATCTCTCTTCTTTGAGATGGAGTTTCTTCTACATCAGCCTTTGGATTGGTTTCTTCCTAAGGGGAGAAATGTTGTTAGCAGGTACTAGACACTTTCCAGCGTTCATCTTCAAGCATTCACCATCAACACAGGAGCTACTTCATTGTGAAGGGGACCTATAGTCTCACTCTTGCTCTCCTATGGGGGAGTATCTGATTGTATGTATGTGATAGAAGTTGTCCGTGGGGGGTCATGTTGAGTCCTCCTACTATCACTTCTTCTTTCACTTTCATTTGTTTTATGCACTCTCACTTTTGGAGAGGAGTTTTGTCTCATGAGGTTTTCTCCTTTTCTCCACTTGAGATTTGTTTGTACATGGGTACCTAACTGTTAGACTTAGGGCACACAACTGAGAGGGGCGGGGGGGGGGGGGGGGGGGGGGGGGTGGGGTGAATCAGTTGTGCAAAAACTTTCTTCAATTAAACACTTAACTCCACTTTGCAATTCAGCAGTATAGCAATAAAACAATCAAGGAAACACAATGCAACAAATTAAGAGCAGAAACACATCAACACATGAGACACCAAGATTTTGACGTGGAAAACCCGGTTAAGGAAAAAACCACGGGGTGATTAACCCAAGAATGTATTCTCTGTTAGAAGAATAGAAAAAACAAAATGGCACATGCCAATTAGGGCTCACTACCCGAGCAGACTGCTCACAAGAGGCTCACTGCCTACAAGAGACACACTGTCTACAAAGAAATAAGTATCACATACATGAACTAGAGAATAGCATCTTCACCATGCTTGAATCAGTTCCATTTAAGCTCAATACTTCTGCTCTGCCTTTCGCTCTCCTCCTTGCTACCACACACTCATCTCCACAAAGACAAATTTGAAATGACTTCGCAATCCCTTATTTATACAAGACATCAACTTAGGAATGGTCATCTAAGTCGGCAAACATCAACAAGAACATCCGCAGGATGTCTAACTAATCTGGTCGGCCAATCTCAAGAAGAACACTATCATCCGGAAGTTAATCTTCAATTGCGAGCTCCAACTCCAATGCGGATCACCAATCACAAACTGGACACGATCCAAAGACCTCCACAAGCTTGCCTAAATTACCAAGAACATCCACACTTCATCTGCTTACTGAAATCCATCTCCCCTTCATCCGGAACCTCAAGAACACAGTCTGTCATTACTGTCACAAAGGAATAGATGCTTGCGGACCTTCAAACCACGAACCAATCTAGTTGACACTCCACAAAGACTTCCTCAACACTCCCTCAAATCCGCAGAACAGGACAATGCAATTTTGGATCTCACCGGACCTATCTGTAACACTCTGTCACCACTGAACATCTACCGGAACCGGTTTTACTTGGGCGGTCACAACTTCTTCAGACCTTCATGCGGACCTCTAAAATCTCTACAGGACCACCTTAAGACACATATCTACAAACCCTTTAAACCACATCCTTTGATACTCATCTTATCTTGGACTTTTACCTTACTGTCATCACTGATCTTCACTGTTCCTGATTGAGACTAATTTTCTCAATATCCTCAGCACACAGTTCATCCAATCCTTATCATTAATGCAACAAGAGTATGTTGACATCAATGACAACACTGGTTAGGCCCATACTTGCAACACTAACATGGCCTAGTAATCGGGACCCATCATTGCAGCTTTGTTTTAGTTAGCTACTCCCTAAGTTGCACTTAAAGGGGGGTGTTGATGTGAATAGGGTTATTACCTATCTGGTTTACCCTTGTGTGAATAATTCATATTATTTAACTATTTGTTAGTTAAATAATAGTCACACATCACACATAATTCACATGTTAAGTTGACTTAGTGAGTCTACTAGATGTTTCTAGTTGTGTCTAGTTGTTGATAATTGTTGATAGTTGCCATCTTATCCTATAGTTGTCACATGTCATAGGATTAAGACACTTGTCACATGACTACAACATCTTGTCTTTCATCCTTGTCTTTATAAGCAAGGCATATCATGTACACTGTAACAATCTTTCGCATTCATTGATAGAATAAAATTATTCTCATTTGATCTCTCTTGTGCTTTTATGAAGTCCTAGATCCCGGGTGGCTCTAATCATAGCCAACTCTAACATATGCCTCACAACCAAAAACTCTAAGATGTCTCAATGAAGGCTTGTGACCTGACTACGCCTCCATAGGCGTTTTATCAACAAGAGTTGATGTAGGAGACCTGTTAATCAGGTAGCAAACAGTGGCAACAGCTTCAGCCCAAAACCTTTGTTCTAGACCAACACCACTAAGCATACTCCTAGCCTTCTCCATCAATGTCTTGTTCATTATTTCTACAACTCCACTCTGTTGTGGACAACACACAGTTGTCTTTTATCTCTGAATGCCACAATCTTTACAGCATCTGTCAAAATCATTAGAGCAAAATTCACTGCCATTGTCGGTCTTCAATCATTTTATTTTCTTTCCACTTTGCAACCCAACAATTGATTTAAATTTTTTAAATCGACTGAAAACTTCAAATTTACTCTTTAGAAAATATACCCATGTCCTATAATCATCAATAAAAGAAACATAATATGTTGATTTTTCAATGGAACGAACATCTAAAGAACCAAACAGATCAGAATGAATAAGACACAATGCACCACAAAATTTATGAGAACTCAAGTAAAACTAAACACAGTTTTGTTTACCATAAATACAATGCTCACAAAAATCAAAATCAAGATTACAATCAATCAACCCTTCAACAAGGTTTTGTTTTTCAAGGTCCTTAGACCCTCTTCTTGAATGTGGCCTGATCTTTGGTGCCATAACAGTCTTCTTTATAGGGAATTTTGATTTACAAGAAAGACCATAATTAGGTACCTAAAAGCCATGATCATCTATTGAAGAGGAAACCCTGACTTATTCCAATGTAGTAGTCAAAGATTTTCTTTTCATAAAAGTACTATTGCACTCAACAATGCATGCATCAAGCTTATACAATGTGCCAAAATCTGACACCTGTAGGAATCACCATAGCACCTCTAACCATCTTGCATCCTACATTAGAAAAGCCTACATATATATCCGCATCTATTAGTTCGCTCACAGATAATAAATTTCGTGTTAACCCAAGGATATGCAACACACCATTAATCAGTTTTACTCTACCACTAGGAAATATGATTTAAACTTTACCACAACCAACAATATTTAAATAAGAATCATCACCAAAATACACGTTACCGCCATCAAATTCATCATATTCTAAAAACCAATCTCTATTAGGTGTCATACAGAAAGATGCACAAATGACCAAAGTTGCAATGAACACATCACCATCTTCCTTCTCAGACTCAGAATCAAAAACAAATTTCTTCTTTTCCTTCTTTGCGCTCCTTACAGAAGTGTCCAGGATTACCACAATTCCAACAAATAACTTTGGACTTTCCAAGAGATTTGGATCTCCCCTTAGACTTGGATTTGTCACGCTTCACTCTTCATGCCTTTTTCTTTATGTCTTTCACAAATATTCAAAGCCTCTTTGGTACTGATGGATACCTTCCTTCTCATCTCTTCAAAACGCAAAGAATCCACAACATCTTCAACTTTCAAGACAACAAAAGTACTCCCGATAGCCATAACAAGAGAATCCTACGAATCAGGCAAAGAACAAAGCAAGATCTGACATCTCTCCTCCTTATCCATTTTTACATTAATTGATACCAATTGAACCACCAACATATTGAATGCTTCCAAGTGGTCTGCAATTCGTCCACGCTCTTCCATTCTCAAGGAATACAACTTCTTCCTCGAGAAAATCTTGTTCACTAAGGATTTGACTTAATATATCTCACCAAGTTTCTTCCATAATTTCTTCACAAAGGACTCTTCATGAACATTGATTAAAACAAAGTCTGTCAGGCACAATCTAATTAGACCCTTGGCTTTACGGTTCATAACATCATATTGAGTAGCCAAAGTAGCATCTGCAAACCTTGAAATGTGCTCATCAACAACATCCCACAGATCTCGATCAATTAACAGATCTTCCATGTTCAGATTCAACATCTCAAAATTGTTACCAAAAAAATTCTCTAGCTCCACTCTCCCTATTGTGCTCATCATCTGAAAATTCCTACAACAAGATCACAAAGTATCTTCTGCACAAGCTCTCACTCAAAACTGAATTAGTTCAAAAAACCCAACAACCCACAACTGAAACCAGAGGTGATCAAGCTTTGATACCACTTGTAAGGAAACTAAGGTAGTGGAACTTCCTACAGTAATCTTGAGAGGGTTATGCAAAACTTTTCAGATCTTTACAAAAGTTAAAAAATATATATATATAAAAATAGAACATAAATAACAGTCATACCACAACACAGTGATTTACATGGGGAAAATCCTTTCAGGAGAAAAACCACACACTCTAAAAGCAGCCCAATATATTATTCAGAAATCTCAACAAGATTACAATATACTTGCAAAGCAAGTTTTCATGAAAGTATATCATGAACCGGAGATCTGAAGGCAACTTAACATCTATAAGACTCTTGTGCAAAACCTCCATCTCAAGTGCCTAATATATAGGAGATACAATACATGAAACCGTCAAATGGTAATTAAAAAACCATGAGCCAAAACCACCCAAAAGTGACGCCCAAATCCTTAGGGTTCCATTATCTCCAACCAAAGATGCCTTATAATGTGTCATAGCACGCATCATAAGTTGGTATACACGTGTAACTCCCCCATACAACTATTTTATGTGTCCAACACGTTTTTACATTTTCCAATGCGAGAGGCCCAACTTTCGAAGGCCATAACTTTTGATCCGAGAGGCCAATTGGGCCTTTTTTAAAAATTGAACTCGAAGAGATCTACGCACCGAGCACCTCTGCAAGCCATGTCAAACAACCTAAAATTTTTATTTGGCCAAAAACTAGCTCTATAGCCCAGAAATTGAATTTCTTCAATTTTATAACCAAAAAATCACTCTTTTTGTAATTGCAAGGTTGAGACACATTTCCTAACAAAAGAGCACTTGTGTACTCCTAGTCTTCAGATTGTATAAGCACTCTTTTTGTTGAGTGGCCCTTAACTTGGCAATATCACAAAACATTTTTTTTGGATAGTTACCTTTGGTGTGACCTTCACTTTTGCACTCAGTACACCATAGTTCATTGGTTTCTTCGTTGGTTTCTTTCTTCGCCTTCAATTCTTTCATCATTCACATCATATCCCTTCTCAAAGCTTGTAAAGTTCCTAATTCATTGTCGTCGTTGTCATCCAAGCTTCCATCTTCCTCCATTTTTTTTTTACCGTAGGAGGATATTTTGTCTTCACTCTATTTTCATTGCCCAATTGTAGGCTTCTACATAGGAAGAGGGTGGTACTACCTTCATCTTTTTCCTTAGTGATGGAATAAGTCCCTCAATAAACCATCTTTTCTTTAACCCATCAACAAGTCCTTTTCCATCTTTACAAGCAATTCTTTAAGTCTACGATTATAAGCTCGTACATTCATGCTTGCCTTGTCTTGTGTTGTAAATTTCTGCTACTATTTCATTATTATCTCGAAGCAATTTGAACCATTCCTCGAAGGTCTTCTTTAATCTCTCCCATGTGTTTCGAGAGGCTTGGTCAATTTCTGTATACCGGTCAATTAATACACCTCGCAAGGTGGCTGGAAAAGACCATAGCCAAATTGTTTTATCATCTTGCCCATTTGTTGTCCAAACTGTTTCACAAGTCTTACAATGCCTCATGGAATCCTCTGATCCATTGCTTAGCATGGTCTTGTTCTGATGCAAACCTAGAGCCTAGAACATGCTCACTAGGGCGTTTAGATCTGTACGTTCTAGTGCTTCTATCACACTCTTAAGACATATGAAAATCCTCCACTCTTCTCACTGCTTTAGCATTCCTCGCACTTGTTTCGCTTTCAAGTTTTTTGTTATACACCTTTGGCTCGACTTCTTCTCCTTCAATTAACAACCGTTCAATGCCCCAAAGGTTGCTCTCGTACACTTCTGAATCTAACTTTGTCTCCGAACTCCTCTCATCTAGAAAAGGTTGTATTGACTTTCCAACGTGGTTGGAAAGATCAACCCATGCTTCATCGAGTAGTGGTAATTGTCTTGCTATCTCTTCCCACTCTGCCTTAGTGTAATTATTTTTAGTGGAAATGTGTTGTCTCTCCTTACTAGGACTCCTCATGCTCCAACCCCAACTTTTACTTCGGGATGGACTTTGGCTTCGAACTTTGGCTTCAACAATCTCTCTTAATCTTCTTCTACATTCTCTTTGTTCTACCAGTCTTAGAGATCGTCTAATCTCTTGATCCTAACCATGTTGTGATCTCTTCCCGCCTTTATTGGGGTCTAAGGACATGAATATCTTATATCGAATCCAATTTCTTTTAATGCAACAACGCCAATGTTTACTCTTCTATCTGATAAACGAATACTTGAAATAATGTAAAAAATTAACAATGCATACCAAATAGAGGAGTAAAAGCATGTCTTTATTCACACATGAAGTTATTACAAAAGTAGACCAAAGATGGTCGGCCAAGAATCAAACTGGATCAAACTAGATCATACTTCCTTTCATTGATGTTACAAAGTCTATTTAAAGGACTCAACAATTGCCAAGAAGAACACAACTGTCAACCAACTGACTCTTATAACTACCCAAAGCCAACAAAAAATTAGTACATAGTCAAATAAACCATATTATCAAAACATAATAATAGGCATTGTACACTGACTACAACAAGTATATCATATGTTCTTTGAGGACAAGGTTTCATAGGAATCTATAAAAGAAAACGATGATCCAACTTTTTCTACTAAGCAAGAAGGCAACAGCTGCACCATGCACAAAGGATGCATCAAAATACCTCTATATTTGAAGGATTCTTCGAGGAACCAACAAAAGGCAAGATCGAGGAAGGCCATCCCATTCAAGTTGTTCAGGCCGTGACTGCTGAACAAATTGAGAGTCTCATACAAGAGGTTGATATTTTTCTTCAACATCTAATACTCTTGCCGAATGACCAAGATTTCTTTTTTTCTAAAGAGGTTTCAGCTATGAGTCCAATGGATTCTGTAAGCATTTATGATGGACTTCAGTTGCAATTGGCACCTTCATTGCAGATGGAGAGTTTATCACTAGAGGTTGATACTTTTCTTCATAGTGTTAATGAAGGATCACAGATGAATAACAATTTCTCCATCTTGGGGATAATTCAACTTCAAAAACAAATGTTAGATGAAGGATAGGTATGGAGAATGCGATGCCAGACCTTAAAATTTTCTTGCAACACCTTGAGAGAAAGCCATCAATAGAAGATACTGTTAATTTTCTTTTGAGCTTTGACTCATTTTCGTCTTCAACTGCTACCATGTATATCAGTGAAGAACCAAAAGTTGAACATACCTTAGTTGTTAGTGAGCTTGCACTAGAAGAGGATACCAGAGAAGAGGAAGGCTATAAAGAACATGATTAAGGACTAGTGTATGAATTTGTCATCATTCCCGAAGATGTAAAACCACAAGTGGACTTTGTTTTATCCCATTTTGACCATTTAGGATGTTGTTGGTGCCATATTTGTGACCTGGATGTGTTTAACTTTAAAGCCAAGTAAATGCGGTGCAACATCTGATTATCATTGAATGAATCATATAAAATGGAGGAGTTTTGGACCTGAAAAAAGAAAGTGCCATATCTTCTCTAAGTGTGCAAAAAAGCTAAAAAAACAATTTTATCAGATTTTAATGAAAACTTGCAGGTGAAATAGGGGAGATCTGATTCTGCTAGTCCAATCGAATTTTGGAAGAAGTCACTAGAGCTTGAAGTTTCAAAAACACTTCATCGGTCCATTAAGTCAAGCAAAAAGTCAAAGTGAAGTTGAAAAAGAAAAGGAGAGCAAAGTCGTTTTGGTGGAAAAAGCACACGAAATGGCACTTTTGTCAAAAGTTCCAAAAAGCCTCGCCAAAGTGCCAAAAATATCAAAAGGCCCCCCAAGCACGTTAAAATGCCCTTCAAACCACCAAAACAGCCATAACTTTTGCAAGTAGACTCCACATTGCATGTTGTTTGAAGCAATGGAAAACATTTTTTGATGGCTACAAGATGGTTAAAACTGAATTTGAAAAGAAGGAAAATGTTAAAATGGGAGAGAGATGCACCAAATTGATGATTTTGGCATGCGGTTTTGGCACATTTTTCAAAAGCCATCCAAATTTCTCGTAAACAAAGGCAAATGATGAGGAATTCAAGCCAAGCAAGATGACATAAATGGATATCAGAAAATGTGAAAATTGCTCTAAGTGTCGAAAACACTCCCTCTATGTGCTTTTGGCAACTTATGTGAAAAGTGTCAAAAGTACCCGAAAGGCCCACCAAAACGGCCATAACTTTTGCATACAGATGTCTTTTTTCATGGCTTTTAAAGTGTTGGAAAGTTCTTTTTGATGGCTACAAGATCAAATAATAATGATCTTGTTCCAAATACAAAGGATGGATAAAATTTATGATGACAAATAGGTATGTTTCTTAACAGTGTTCAAACTATAATAGGTTATCCAAAAGAGTTCTTTGTGTTACCAAAAGAATTTGAAGTTAATACAACTTTTAGAGGAAGTCAAAGCAATAGTGAAGGTGATCAAAGAATATAGATTAAAGAAAGGAAGTGATGAGTAGGAACTCACTTCACTATTAGAGCAATCATCCTAGTGATTGTTGGGTGATTGCTATTATTGGAAAGTGCATAGAGTGCTATTTTTAGACTGTCTAAAAAGAGAATCAGATTTATTTAGAGAAAAGTTAATTTTGGATACTTCTTGGACAAGTTATTTTGTTATTTTAGTGGAACGTTTTTTAGAGGATAAGCTTTATCTTGTGGATGAGCTATATTCAAAACTTTTTTTTTATTGGTAAATTTGGCCTTGGAGGTCATAACCATTATTTTGCAAACCAAAAAATCATATGGTTTCGGCAGCTCCATAATGGACGGCCTGTTAGCAAAAAACCCCATTGGGGTGCAGATTACAGAAACCCCATATGGGTACTGACATATCTTTAGTCTAGGTTATTAATAGAAAGGATAATGTTCATATCAATTCTAGATACAGTGGGTCATCCATCCTTCTACATTGTATTCAATATCACACTTAGACCTATTGTGATGAATCCTCCTCTTCACTATCTAAACTATCAGCCTCCACTACAAATGACCGATCAACCCCCAAGGCAAGGGTGGCACCAGTAGCAAACTTCAGAAACTCAATTCCCCACTTGGCCTAGTGTCAACGAAAAGCATTGCCGTAACCAACAACAAAGATGATGAAAGGTATCCATTGTCCTGCGGGAACAGCAGTGAATGTTGGCCAATTGCCCATCCCGAGATGAAAACCACAGCCCGTCGCCGTGTCATCCAACATGGCTCGGAGCCCACAATGCCAAAGAGGCCTAATCAAAGACTCAACAACTTGTATAACCTCCTTCGTCTCACCAGCCTCCAAAAACACTGCAACAAACATGGAGGAAATATTTGTGTTTACCCTATACCTATGGGTTGTTGATAAAAACAGCTCACTGAGGGTTACCCTGACAACATGGATCATAATGACCACGTTCACGTTGAATATCTTCCTTAGCCAAAGGTTTCTGATTTCTTCAAAAAATGAAATTTGTCATTTTTTAACACCAATCATATGTTGTATCCATTATGTGTCTATACCATTGCTGCTGAAAATGTTAAGGGCAAAGATCATTTATAGACTGGATGTGGGAGATGAACGCATATCTCGCCACGATGGTCCATATGCTAGTAGCTCTGCTACGAACAACATCCTCAGCGTTCGCATGTGTCATTCAGCATTTCACCACCTTCAACTAATAAATACTCGCAGGTTGTGAATGGGTCATTTATGAAGATGTTAGGATCTAGATATTGCCACTTAAGCAGTGACCTATCCATGATTCATTCCCCTTTGACATCAATTGCAAAGTTGGCAAGTCTATCCACATGCATATTCATTTCTCTGAACACGTGCTTTATTGAGAATTTTGCTAATGAGTCTAGAAGAGGCCAGCATTGCCTTAAGATATTGTTTATTTTCCAATTTGGTGACCCTTTCTTCCTAATTGTATTCACAATAATCATGGAGTCGCCCTCTATCTATAGATTTTTTTATCCCAAATCATTCACAAGCTTGCAGACCGAGGAGGAATGCATGTGCTTCTGCCTCATTGTTGGTTCCTAGCACTAGTCCCCTTTCGGCAGCGCCAACCATAATTCCTTCATGATTCCTGATTATACAACCAGCTCCAGAAGTCCCAGGGTTGCCTCTTAAGGCCCTGTCAAAATTAATTTCAAAACTATTTTTAATTATCATGCAACTTTTGTTTTTAAAGAATATATATATTTAGTGTACATGCATAATAAATTAAGGATGTAAGTTTATATAAACATGTTTATTAATATCCCATTATAACTTCAAGTTATAACCATTTTGTAACTCCCTGCTGATATAATAAATAAATCATCGGACCAACACACATTGTGTAGTGCCTCATTGCTCTCTCATTTCCATTTCTTCATTCAGTCCTTACCACATAATTCAAGGATTTATGTGACAATTAAGGTATTCAATGCCAATAGACTACACCATACAATCCACAACAAAATGGGTATTCAAGGATTTATGTGACGCTGAATGCTGATTTTCAGCTTCCTCAACACACAACTACTCCATTTTTCTGTGATAACCAAGGTGTATTGAATTTGGAGAAGATTCCAATGTATCATGCTCACACCAAACACATTGAGATTTATCATCACTACATTCGGCAATTGCTTGATCTTGAAAACATGTCTCTTCATTACTACACATCTCAGGAGCAATTTGTTAATCTAATGACTAAACCTCCTGGTCATGTTTTTCTTATCAAATTTTGGGACAAACTTGGAGTTGTTTCCAGTATAGTCATTATGGGGGGCTATTAAAATACGAATGTGAGTTCATATAAACATACATTATTTATATAAACATTTTTTTAATAACCCATTATAAGCTCAAGTTATAACCATTTTGTAACTCTCCATTGATATAATAAATAAATGATGGGGTCAGAACACGTTGTGCAGTGCCTCATTGCTTTCTTATTCTCATTTCTTCATTCGTTCCTTAAAAACAATGCAAATGTGAAAAGTGATACCTCCAAACCCTATATTAGAATTTAGAGGTACTCTATTTGCGAAAAAGGAATGGTAATTTTTGTTACGCTTATTGCAAAATTTATTGTTTGATTCTTATATAGTGAAAGATCAAATTTTTCTATCCTTTGTGCAAAAGTTTATTGCTCAAGCTCTCTTTGTGTCTGTGATGAAACTATTATGCTATATGCAATTTTGTCTTCTCCATTGAATATTGTTTTGTGTGAAGAATTTCATTTATTAAATACAAATGATCAACAATTGCAGGCTTTATATTGTGATTGTTCTTAAATTGGGTCTTTTGTAGCTTTGGATACAATACTTCGGTATTTTGATTTATTAAGTTTTCTCTTGTGTGTGCAATCCAAATCTTCAATTCATCTCTTGCGTGCACATACTTTCTAGTGTTTGTAATTTAGCTATAAAGATGTCTGTGTGGGTGTGTGTGTGGTAATAGGTTAGCTTGTTTGTAGAGTCATAAATGATACAAATCTTCTGTTTATGTGTCAATGAACTATTAAGTCATGTGCTCATACCCAAGAAGCAAAAATAGATGTAGTGGATTGGTTTATTTTCTATTACATGTTGAAATCCCCCTAAAAGCAAACTATGTGCATGCTATGGAAATTGTAAGTTTGTCCATAAACTAGTCTGCTAGGGTTCTAGTTAAGTTTTTATTTTACAAGCAACCTTCCCCTTCTAATTTGAAGAAATGTTTTACCTACAAGTTGATCTTACCAAAAAGAACACATAAAATGCTAACAGAAGGAATTGAGGAATGTTGTGGTGATACCACTTACACAGTGAAGTGAATCTAAACATGCAACCAGAACTTCATTTTGGAGTATAAACTAAAAAAGAACTCCTCAGTGCTCACAGAATCTCATGTTTGTAAAGTTATATCCATTTGTCTCCTTTTCTAGAGACTCTAAGGATGGACTTTGATTACCATACCTTGCCATTCTTGGTTATGCTTTGTCTATTTGCTATGATCTCCAATATGCTATGTTTGTAGATAATTGTTGTAAATCTTAGTTGTTCACTTGATATTCTAGTTGTTTTGTTCTTGTTTTTGTTTTTTCGGTGGTGTTTAGTGGTTATTGCTTATTTCTTATCATCCTTTTGCCCAATTTTTTTGTCTATTGATAGTTATGTTGGATATGGTTAATACCCTGGGTGTCATGCTCAGCCATGGATAAATTTTACGAAGAATGAAATAAATGATGGTCACAAAAATGGAAAGGTTGGCAATGAAACTAGAATGGAATGAAATAGCAGAAATAGGATCAAAAGTGACAGTTGCTACATTTGACATTAATGATGAAGATGGTAGAGGAAGGGACTGCAACCTCAACAATAAGGAACCTGGAGGAGGAGAAAACGGTAAAGCATCTTCTCTTCCTAAAATACTTCACATCAAACCAAACCCAGATATGGTTGAAGCTGTTAGGAAGGAAGAAGAGAGGTTTAAAAACATTCTTTCTTTCTTTCTTTGGATAGTGGTTTTCTCCTTTCAAGGAACATTTTCAATGAATGGATTGCCAATGTGCGGTGAAAAAATAGGCATCAATGTTACATTCTATAGAATGACACAAAAAGGTTTATTCATTGTTTTCTTCAAAAATATTGGGATGCAAGCAAGGGTTTTAAAGAAGAAATTCTGGAACATGGGCAAAACTGGTTTTAGGGCATTGGTCCCCTGATTAACCCAGGTAATGTTTTAGTTAATTTTACCCCTGGGTGGTTAGAACTAAAAAATCTTCCCCATCAAATGTGATCTTTCATTTCTCAGGCTCTCAAGCCTCTAGGTAATGTGTTGCAAGTGGAAGAAACAAGGTCTACTCTCCCTTATCTTAATGCCAAGGTGTTGATTTCTCTCACACCTAATGTGTGTATTCCAGATATTATATGATTTCGAATGGATAATAATCAAATTCAGTGCAATATGGAAGCTTTGGGAGGTTTGAATACTTGCTTTCTATGTTAAAAACATATAGCCATCAAGGAAGAGAATGCCCAAAAATTCTTAAGAACATCAATAGACCTGTAGCTGACAGAATCCCATATTATAATGAGGAATGTACTAGTAAGGAAAACGGAAAAAGGAAAATTTCACCCCCCTACCCAAACAAAAATCAGAGCTCTACAGGAAATAATGAAATTGACAATGGCAAAATTGAAAAAAATTATTAGATACTATGGATGAGCTTCCTGCCAAAATGGAGGACTCTCACTCTAATGAGGAATGTGCTGTTATTCTTGTGGATATGCCTTTTGTTAACAACAAGCCTGCTCTTGCTATTTGCCTTCAAGGAGAATTACCCGCAATTAAAAATGCCTAGGAACTTGCCTTACAAAAACTAAAAATAAGCAGGCTACTAAATTGGATACACCTCCACTTGCTCCAAAAGCTCTTCAAAGCATTGAGTCTGGGATTTCCAAAGACCTTGCCTTTATAGTTTTCACAAGCAAATCTAAGAGACAAAAAAGCTATTCTTGATCGTGTTAATCCTCTATTCCAAGATGAAGAAAGAAGAGAGGTTAAAAAACATTGTTGTTTTCTTTCTTTGTTTGGATAGTGGTTCCCTTCGAGGAAACTTTTCAATGAATGGATTGCCAATGTGTGGGGAAAAAATGCACATCTATGTTTCATTCTGTAGAATGATATAGAAAGTTTTATTCATTGTTTTTTTAAAATGTTGTGGGATGCAAGCAAGGGTTTTAAAGAAGGAATTCTGCAACATGGATAAATCTATTTTTAGGGCCTTGATCCCCTAATTCCACCCCATGTGATGTTTTAGCTAATTCTAACCCTAGGTGGTTAGAATTAATAAATTTCTCCCTCAAATGTGGGTTTTTATTCCTTAGGCTCTCAAGCCTCTAGGTAATGTGTTGCAAGTGGAAGAAACAAGGTCTACTCTCCATCATCTTAATGCTAGGGTGTTGATTTCTCTCACACCTAATCTTTGTATTCCAGATATCCTGTGTTTTCAATTGGATAATAATCAAATTCAGTGTCATAAGTAAAAAAGATAGCCATCAAAGAAAAGAATGCCCAAAAATTCTTCAGAACATCAATACACCTGTAGTTGATGAAATCCCATATTTTAACGAGGAATGTACTAGTAAGGAAAATGGAAAAGGGTAAATTCCACCTCACCCCTCCCCCCTGCCACCCCAAACACAAAAATGAAAGCTTTAAAGGAAATAATGAAATTGACGATGGCAAAATTATGAAAATAAATTTGATACTGTGGATGAGCTTCTTACCAAAATGGAGGACTCTCACTCTAGTGAGGAATATGTTGTTATTCTTGTGGATATGCCTTATGTTAACAAAGAGCTTGCTCCTACTAATTTTCATCAAGGAGAATTGCCTGCAATAAAAAATGCCTAGGAGTTTGCCTTAGAAAAACTTAAAGAAAATAAGTAGGCTACTAGTCTGGATAAACCTCTCATTGCTTCCCAAGCTCTTCAAATCATTGAGTCTAGGATTTCCAAAGACCTTGCCCATACAATTCTCACGTGCAAATCTAAGAGACAAAAAGCTATTCTTGATTGTGTATATCCTCTATTCCAGGAAGAAGTTGTTGGATATGGAGATTCTTTCCCAAGGCCAAGTGCTGATGCAATGGAGAAAGGAAAAAAGAGAAAACAAAGTGATTCTTCAACTAATAATTAGAAGAGTGCAAAAATGGGGAAGGAAGAAAAAAATCCCAAATGCTTTGATAGGCTGTACAAAGGCCAAAGGCCCCATCCATAACCCCGCCTCCCACCTGTAAATGAAATTAAGATGTGCCAGTTGGAATGTCAGAGGTTTGGAATCTTCTAACAGAAAATATATTTTAAGGTCCTTTTGTAATACTACGCTTTCCTACAAGAAACTAAAGTCGTGGGATTACAGCTGGAATGTAATTTCAAATTTGTTTGGAGAGAGTCTAATTTTTTTTCCCCTAACTATATTCGAGGGAAAGGTGATGCAGCTGTTCTAGTAGTACCAATATGGGCTCCCTTTATCAATGATTCCAGGTGCTCTCCCTGCAACAAAGTGGTTTGGGTGACTATCAAAAAAGATGATGTCTAATTTGGCATATGCTCTTTATATGCCCCAAATGACTATAGGGAGAGATGTGAGCTATGAAAATTGATCTCATCCTATCTTCCCAATGTCCCCTGGATTAGTGGAGAGGACATTAACATTGTTGAACAAAAAGAAGACAAAACTAATAAGAATGTGGTATCCTAGAAAGGAAATGAACTGTTTTATTGGGCAAAGCAAAGATGTATGTGAACTTAATCAACCCCTTGAGAACAAAAAAGTTGACAGCAAAGGTATTGGTCCATTTGGTGCAATAATCAATAAGCTGGCAATAGGGTATATTCAAGACTGGACCATTTTTATACTCAAAAAATTTATTTTAGTTTTGATGTGACAAAGAAGAAGAATTGTGTTCAGGTTTCCCCTACTTCAATGTTTAATCATCACTCTATTGAAGCCACTATTAATGTTAAGGGAGGAAAGTTTTCTGACCAAAAAGAAATGAAGGTTGTTTCAAGCTGAATGTTAGTTTGTTGGAGGATAAGGATTGTATCAATGGTGTATAAACCATTAGGAACATCAATAAAGTTGTTTTTCATGATTCATTTACTATTAATTATTGGAACAGGTTAATGCTTGGTTCAAGGAACATTCGAAGTACTATTGGAAGAAAGAATACTTCAGATAGAAGAAGAGAAGAAAAAAGTATGGAAGAGAACCTTACAAATCTGGAATCCCAACTTCAATAAGACCCTAGTAATGGTGACTTTCAAAATGAGTTATTGGAAATTAAGCATAATTTGAGATGTCTAAAAAGCTACAAGTCCTACGGAACCAAGGTTGGAGCCAAGATGAATCAGCTAAAAGGTGGGCATAAGGGTACAAAAATATTTTCTCAATATTCTTAAATCCAAACAAAGTAAGCCATTGGTCCCATTATGATTGATGGTGCCCTAAATGAGAACTTAGAGGACATGAAAGAAGCCTTTAGTAGATTCTATAAAGACTTTTCTGTGCAGAAGACGATAATAATTAGAGCAATGAAGCTAGGGCTCTCTATGCTAAAATCATCCCCAAGAAGCTTAATGAGAAAGATGCTATGAGATTTGAGCGAGCTTTTTAGGGAGGAAATGGAAAGAACCATAAAATCTTTTGAAAATGGAAAATCTCCAGGTGTTGATGGTATTCCAATTGAATTCTACAAAGCAAACATTGACTAGATAACAACCAATTTGATTGAGGTATATAATGAAGCCATTGAGGAAGGTTCCTTAGGGGAAGAGATCAATAGAGGCATCATTAAACTTCTTCCTAAAGAGGGGGACAAATCCCTTAAAAAAAAGGATGCCAATTACTCTTCTCAACATGCCATATAAAATTTCGGCTAAGTTGTTGGCTCTTAGACTCGTTGATATCCTTTCTAAAATCATCTTTGAGACCCAGACTGGTTTTATTAAAGGTATATATATTCTTGAAAATTCAATTACTAGTTGGGAGGCCCTAAATGGGATAGAAATACTAACCAGGATGTTTGCATGATGCTTCTAGATTTTGAAAAGGCATATGATAGAGTGGAATGGTCCTCCATATTGTTGTGTTGGAATCTGTTGGCTTCCCTCCTAAATTCTGTAATATAGTTAAAATGCTCTTTAAAGATGTTCAAGCTCAAATCAGCATCAATGGATCTTTAACTGATCATTTTCCTCTACAAAGATCTATAAGACAAAGGAGCCCTCTTGCTCCAGCACCATTTGTCAATGCCTTAGATGCTTTACATTATATAGTGAGATCTAATTATTTTGGTCCTTCAGTGAAGGGCATCTCATCGCCAAACAAGGATAACTTGATTAATATTCAATTTGTTGATATGATACTACATTGTTCTCTGAGTTGGTTGAAGAAAATTTTGCTAATGTTATGAAAAGGCTTAATAACAAATATATATTGTAAAGCCTTTGGTGCAAAGATATCTAAAAGCAAATCTATTGTGCTCAATTTGAGGGAATCCCTGCCCAAGTGGCTTGAAAAAAGGAACTGGGAATGAGGTAGGCCTAACAAAATTGGCAAATACCTAGGCGTTCCATTTGTTGTTGACCCTTTATTGAAAGATGTGGGAATGGATGTTTAAGAAAATTGCGAATAAAAACATCAAATGGTAGAGCCAACTTTCTCTACCTAGTAGAATACAGGTGTGTCAAAATGTCCTTTCTTCATACAATGTATACTATTTCTCTGCTTGGTTGTTTAGGTGTTGCCAAGTTGAGAGAATTTCAAAAACTATAAGACACTTTTTATGATCAGACAGTAAGGGGAATAAAAAAAAGGCATGTTGTAAAATGGAGGTGGTGTTGTCTAGCTAAATCAATGGGGGGATTGGGTCTTAAAGAAATCAAACTACAAAGGCATTGCTCTTGTAGCTAAATGGAATATTAAAGCCTTTGATGGGCATAAGCCCTAGAAAGTTCTGATAAAAAGTAATACTGCATTGGTAGTCCCTAAGAAAGGTAGAAACTAGAAAGGTTTGTACCCGCATGACTTATTTTTGGCCAAGTTCCCTATCAAACACTTTAGCTATAATGTTTTTTACAACATTTGGAGAGCATGGGAGGCAACTAAGCATCTAATTGTTGGACAAGAGCCTTTTTCTAGATTGGGTGGGATATTCACTAGTTATAGGTCTATTTGGTGGAATCCTGATTGAAAAAACAAACCACTTGCTTTGTTGCAAGGTTGCTCTACTAAATCTTGGGCTTGTAAAGGGATTAAAGATTATAATGATATCTTTTCTAATCGGTAGCTCTTGAATTGGGATTGATTCCAATGTCTTTTTTCAATTCCCAATGTTGGTGTGAACAGGGTTATTACCTATCCGGTTGACCCTTGTGTGACTAATTCATATTATTTAACTTATTATTAGTTAAATAATATTCACACATCACACATAATTCACATGTTAAGTTGACTTAGTGAGTCTACTAGATGTTTCTAGTTGTTGATAGTTGTCATCTTATCCTATAGTTGTTACATGTCATAGGATTAAGACACATGTCACATGACTACAACATCCTACATTTCATCCTTGTCTTTAGAAGAAAGGCATATCATGTACATTGTTATCTCTTTTTTGCATTCATTGATAGAATAGAATTATTCTCTCATTTGATCTCTCTTGTGCTTTCATGAAGTCCTAGATCCTGGGTGGCTCCAATCATAGGCAACTCTAACATGGTATCAGAGCTCTAGGAAGAGTCACTTTGTGTTAGTCATTTTTTGAGAGATCTTGAGTGCAATTTATGGTGTATCTTGATAGTTGAGTATGCTCTTCTCTTGCATCGAATGATGACCTGGAGAATCAGAAAGACTTGATGGAAATACCCAATTAGTGAGGGTTTCCCCTTTGTGGCCTTGTATTGCAGGTTCATTTTGGACCATGCTGCTGAAAATTTGAGCACGCCAGTGTGTTCAGGAGGTCTGAGATAGTCAAGATCGCATTTTGTTTTGTCCATATCCGACATCAGAGGCCAAATCTATGAGGGTTTGAAGTTGGGCGCTGCATGCCAGATCCAGCAGGTACCTGATCTTTCGGAGCAGTTTAGGTCAAATCTGACCCTGACATCGCACTCAAGAGGCCCAAAAACCCCAAGATCGCCTGTCAATTCGTCGAAATTAGACAAAGTTGTAGCAAAAGGCAAATTTTTTTTGCCCCTCAGCCGTACAGATTTATCGCAGAGAATATCCCCTCTGTGTAGGGAATATTCTGCTGACACAAACAGAATTGTACCTGGCATCAGCGTCATTGGTCAAATCGAAATCTAATTTTTGTCCATTGGGTAATAAAAATTATCGTTGGTTTTATATTTTGTTTTAAGGTCTTTTTCTACAAAATATTGCAAGATCGTACCTATGGAATATTGCAGGTATTCGCAGTGTATGAGCTACCTCCGCTGGGCACCACTTGGCGCGAGCCCCAACGGCCAATCTCTTATGCAGTTAAAATGCCGACGAAATTCTAAACCGGCAACCATTAAACTCCAGTTCAATGGCTTTTCTATCTCCTGACGGATCCACCAACTTGTCGACGACTGATCAAAACCTGCGTAGCCAGCAAGCAGTCCCGTAGTCTAACTATCTCCATAGCTTAACCTCCGCCGACCGCCAGTCTTCCACATTCAGGCAGGAAATCTCTTACCGGCCCTATCTTAACAGCTCGACAACAACAAAGTTTACGACAATAATTGAAACCGTCATCCACGGTCTTCAACCCGCCCACCAATGATCTCAACCTCCGTGGCCAGCGACCACCCTCGACAAATCCAGCAAGCTACCCTCGCAGTTATTCCGCTCAACAGTTATAATCTCCACTAGCAACCTTCTAAAAGCCAACAACAGCTAAAACCTCCCGCCAACTCCTTTAATCCGCCCGACAACAATCCAACGAGACCGACGGAATATAAACACCGCCCGGCAAAAAGAATATTCGACATAAAACAGCCCCTAAAGCGGTTTCTCGCTGTACGCCAGGCAATTTCGGCGAGAGATTTAGCGGTTTCGACCTAAAAAGTGGTTTTCACGAAAAATATTGGTTGTTTTCGCATATTCTGACGCTTCTGCACACAAACCAACAATTTTTTTTCTGTCTACTGACGTCAACATGACGAACCGGTCATCGTACAGCATATACCGGCGAATCTTGGCATATTCCGTCGCCTAAAATTGCTAACATCATCATTCTAACTGACGACGCCATCAACTTGAGCCGCCCTGCTGACGTCATCATCCTAATCGTTGATGTCATCTTTCCAATGAATCCAGAGAATATTCTGACAAATCTAGGAATATTTCGAGGAATCTTCAAAGATTCCAACCGAAGATTTTGTTGACATCAGCAACCCTTGGCCCAATTTGCCCCCCCCTCTCATTGAAGTTATTGATTTGACAATCAGACTTCGGAGGTTCAAATCTAGCTCATTTTTGCTCCTTTTTTGGTGCCTTTTTTTAATTTGGGCTAGAATTTCGCAGGCTTCGCAATGGTGGAATCAGATTTTGGTTTTGGTGCCTGGTTTTTCCAGAATTTGCAGATTCTCTCACATGTGTATCTGAGCAATCTTCATTTTCAGAACTTCAAAGGCTTCGTTCAAGATCATACAATAACATTTTTTGGTGAAATTTTTTTGGAAGTACATGATTTTTCGAGTACTTTCCAGATATGTTATCAGTTTGATCCAGTTTTGCTTAGCAATTGTACTTTTAGTCTTAACCTAATCTTGACTTTTGCATTGTACCAAAATCAAAGACCACTTTGTTGTTTTGGCTTGTTGCAATTGTAATTGGACTAATTATAAAGTCCCACAATCATTTTTTGATGGGAAGTGATCTCATTGATTGAATAACAGGGGGGTTGCACTTGTGTTCTTTTTTGTACTCTTGCATCATGGATCCAAACAAACTTCCTCTACTCACACCATATAACTATCATGAGTGAAAAACAAAAACGGAGATTCATTTAAGAAGTTTGAAAATTCATAGAGTAACAATGGGTACAGAAATTGAACCAACAACAGCTACAAAAAACAGAAAGTGGTACAATAGATGTGATCAAGCCTATGGCACACTATGCTTGTCTATTTCTCCTGATCTTCTTTTTCATATTGAATCTTGTAATACACCTAATCAAGTGTGGACTACCTTAAAGAATCTCTTTGGTAAGCAAGATACTATGAGGGGTTTCAAATTGTAGAATGAACTAATTGGTTTGAATCCAACCAACTTTGCAAGCATCCAAGACTTCTTCACAAAGCTAAAATCACTTCGATTGCAGCTCAAACAATGTGGAATTGAAAAAGAGGACACTCAATTGATTCTGTCAATCCTTGCTGAGCTTGGTCCTGACTATTCAGTTTTTGTTTCTACCTTTTATGCTACTATGGATGCTCTTGGGAAAGCTTTCACAATGCCTCCACTTAATGAGTTCGTCAAATCACTCACAAGGGAGCAAGCTAAGTTAGTACACATGGGCACATTTAAGTCTATTAGACCTCAAGCTCTTCTTGCTAATCAAGGTACAAAGGATCAAAAGCCTTCACCTAGCAAAGGCAAGAAACAAAAAAAAAAGGATTTCAAGAACTATGAGCAAGCAAAGGAGTCAAATAATTCACCTAAGTCCTCATCCTCTCCCAAGGAGGAATCATCTAAGGAGGAGAGACCCAAGTGTGCATATTGCAAGAAACTAGGACATGGTGAGCATAAGTGTTATGAAAAGAAAATTTGTAACATACAACCCTCTGTATATGTTTGTCTAACTGATTTTTTTGTGTTTTTGATGTTTTGTTGTTTCGGGTTTTATTCCATGTTTTTGCATGTGGTTTTTCTTGCATTGCATGTATGAAATATAGTGCATATGAACAAACCCAGAAAATCTAAAAGAGATAGTAGCAAAATAGCAACTACCCAGATAGCAATGAGCCAAAATATGAATTATATTGACATACCTAGATGGAGGTTTACAACTTCGCCCGGATGCTGAAGCCGGACCAGCAATACAACACCATAGAAATGCTCAGAACTGTTGATAACTGAGAGGGGGGGGTGAATCAGTTATCTAAATTATTTGACTTTCTGTTCTTCTTTAACAACTAGTGCATCATTAAAACAAATAAGCATTCATAACCATGAAAGCAGAAACAAAATCAATACACATGACACAATGATTTTGACGTGGAAAACCATGTTAAGGGAAAAACCACGGGGTGACTAACCCAAGATTGTATTCTCTGTTAAAAGAATAACAGTACAAAATGGCACTTGCCAATTAGGGCTCACTACCCGAGCACATTGCTCACAAGAGGCTCACTGCCTACAAGATACAAAGAAAGTAACAAGATACTTGAACTGATGAGAAGCATCCACATATGCTGAGGTTTAGTTCCAGTTAAGCTTAATACACTGATCTACTGCACTTCATTCTTCCTCTTCTTTGGTGCTGCTGTCCTGTCACATACCGGACCTGTATTACTACTTTCACACTGCTCTCTACTTTTTTTTCGCTCAATACAACACACCACACACCTTCATACCGAAATCAATCTGGTATATATATCCACATCAATGATTTCAATCATCTTTCTAGTCGGCATCCGGAAGACTCAAGATATTTCCAAACTCTGGTCTATCGGCTGAATCCATGCTTACTGAGTGATGCGTATCAAAAAGATAGTTATAGAAGTCATCAATCATGTCGGCCAATCATGAATGATACCTTAATAACCTTGATCACCATCAATATCTCATCTGGATTAAGGTCTGATGCCCTGCCGGTCAGTCCTTCCTCAGTCTACTCTACCAAACAGGAACCCAATACTTAGGTATTCATATCTCTTCACTCTTTCATTACCGGAGGCTCAATCCCTGGAATCTATCAGTCAAGGTACTCCTCTTGACTTCCCTAAGTCCGCACTTTACTGAGATACTTCCTCTGAGAGATCCAGACCTGATTGTCGGACCTTGCTGCATGCTCTGTTCTTGCTCACCGGACCAAGATACTCTTCAATCTGACTTCCGGTATAGACATACCATGTCCTACAGATGTGTGGGATGGACTTTGTTGCCATCAATGACAACACTCATGAAGCCACACGGTGTCTCTTGCCAACAATCTCCCCCTTTGGCATTGATGGCAACACTTAGTGAAAAATGACTAAGTGTCACACTACACTCCCCCTTGGCTGATGCTCTGTTCTAATGTACACTTTTCTGGAGCTCCCCCTTAGCTAGATTCCACATTTTTCACTGCTACTCACTCCCCCTTTGACATCAATGGCAAAGGGTAGAATCCGCACACCAAAAATCCCCAAAAATCCAACTATACTTAGCCACATAAGTATATATACATGTTATACTTACATATATTGAAGTATATCTGCAAACGTTGTCTTTAACTAGACAAATTCTGTTGCCCAACTCTGCTTCATCTTGTCCAAAATTGAGATGTGACCACTCAACAGGAATGCAAAAGCTTCTGCCCTCTTTAGATCTGCCGGATCACCGGTCCAGGCTATGGTCTGAGCATCAGTTAAGGCCTCATGCATGGCTTCTAATTTAGGCATAATCATCCCTCTAAGTTCACCCATCCTACTTATTATGTTCTTCCTCTCCTTCTCAAGCTTCTTTATCTCATTTATGACTGCAATAGTCTAACATTCCTGGTTTATTATGGATAAGGTGAGAGGATTAAAATTCCGAGAGAAGTTTGACAGTTTATCCTCTTGTTCTTTCACTTTCTTCTCAATATCCTTTGTCACTTTAGACCAGGATAAACAAAATTTATATACTTCTCCGCCATCTTTAAGAGCATTTTCTAAGCTCTTTATCCCAATATCCATATTTCTCCTATCATTGGTTATAAATCCTTGTATCTCAGAGAATCTTTTCCCCAAAAACTCCTTCCGGACCTTTTCTTCAGCTGACTTCTCTAAAGAATCAAAATGTGTATTAACAGAATTTACAAGAGATTTTAGATTACCGGATGAGGAGGCCGAGAGATCCTTCTGGAAGGATGGCATGATCTTCTCCAATACACCGGATGCAATTTCTATCAGCTCACAGTCTTCCATGCGAGACTTCAGAAGTTTTTCTTTTGCCTTTACTTGAGCAAAGGATGCTATCTTCATGGTTTGAACCGGGGAGAGAGAATCAAAATTGAATGGTCCTTAAAGTAGCTCCGGTTCATCAATCTCCATCATTTCTTTAGTCAAGAAATCTTTAACAGTTTCTGCAGTGTCTCTTGCCGGAGACAGAGTCTTCTTTCCTTTTGCAGCCTCAGCACTGTCACTTGTGGTCTTCTCAGTTTGACCTTCTTCTCTTCCCTTCACTTCTTCTCCTTGATTGATGCTCTCTTCTTTTCTTTCTTTTCCTTCAATTCCGGAGTCTGCAAGGGGATCTGGAAGAGAGGTGTCTGCTTCTCCATGAACTTGCTCTTCCAAAACAAAGGAGTCTAAGTCCTTAGCTTTCTCTTTACTTGACTCTTCTGCAACTGACTCAGTAGATTCTCCTTTGTCATCCATGGCAAAGGGTTCATCACCTAAATCCTCTATAACAGGAATATTGAATCTTTTATAGGCATTCTGGAGAATCTCTTCAGTCTCTTTAGCCACCTGATCAGTCTCTCCGAGCATAAGCTTATTCATTCTGGCTTTGCTCCGAAACTCATCCTTGCAATCTTTGAAGATCATGTTTATTTGCTTTGGAGTGATGGAGGGGTAGAGTTGGATAGCAATCTGCTCCCAGATTTCTAGGTCTTTTAATTGGGCATTGTTCTTTCTTATTTCAAGTTCCTTCTCTAAGCTTTTGGGAATCAGAGATATAATTTCAATGACTGCCTTGTTGTAGATGTTTATATACCTGATTGTGGCATCTTGCAATATCTTCTGATCAGCTTCACCATATTCATCATAAAATTCAACCATTGGTTGCAGGTTCCCATCCACAGTAACTGATTTGATGATGTTATCAATGTAGAGAGTAGGCCTTTCAACGAATTCTTCTGCCTTTTCTTCCTTGCCTTGACCGGTAGAGGGTTCATCAGATGTTTTCTTCTTCTTCTTCATTTTCCTGACTTCCTCATCGGTTTCAGTTTCTTCATCATCCTTCTGACTTGTATAGGATCTTGTTGCCTTTTTCTTTGTCCTCTTCTCTCCCTTTCCGGATGTCTGAGCTTCCGGTTTTGATGTCTTTTGGCTCTTAGAAGTGGCAGGTGCAGAGCTCTTGGAGGATCTGGTCCGGGAAGGGGCTTGCACCGGATCACTTTCTTTTTCTGTATCTTGTTTCTCTTTCTCTGCCTTTTCTAGTTTTTCTCTATTTGCATCAAGTGCTTCTTTTGAGATGCC
Organism: Cunninghamia lanceolata; assembly: GCA_027924645.1. NCBI lineage: Eukaryota > Viridiplantae > Streptophyta > Pinopsida > Cupressales > Cupressaceae > Cunninghamia > Cunninghamia lanceolata. Next base: position 65,244 of record BSBN01000889.1, read on the forward strand.
ATACCTGTTGGCAATATCCTCTACTTCTTTTCTCACTTTTCTTTTCATCTCCGGTTGTCTTAGCTCTACATGAATCTTTACACTCAACTCTTCAAAGGTTCCAAACCTTTCTGCCTTAAGGTTCCTTGGGCTGACTCAGCAGGTGTTGAATATGCAGCTCTAGAATTTTCTCATCAACTTCATACCCCATTGGCATGATCCAGACTATCCTTGGCTCCACTGCCTCCATTAGGCATTGATCAGTTTCTATCATAAAGCATACTGTATCCTTATACTTTCCAACTAGAGATTGGGGGATTCTCTCTCTGGCTTGCATCATACTCTGAAAGTTCTTGAAGTAGCCGCAGAGTGCTGTATTCTGTGCCTTGTCATCACCAATTCCATGCAAATAATCTCTGATTTGTATGGCTACTGGTCTATTATTTTGCCATATCCAACCACTGGATCCGGGAAGCTCATTCATAAAGTAAAAGAACAGGCACAGTATTAGTCCACCATACTTGAATGAGTTCTTTTTATCTTTCTTTATTTTCTGCAAATTTTCTAACAGTTGGTTCAAGAGAAGCTCACAAAGATCATAGGCAGCATTTTCTCTTAGCATCTGATAAGCAGTGTAAATTGCAGTTCCGGGTACTGAATTTTCTCTACTGGAGTGATATATCTTGTAACAATTATCATGGAGGCAAACTTGATATCCGGATCAGTGATATCTTCTATTGTCATTGCTCTCTTGTCAAATTTTGATCCGGTAGCCTCACTCACAGTTTGGTTTTTGACCGATTTGAGAACAAGTAACCCTCCGGATGAGTGCAAACCGGTTACCGCCCTAATAGCATCTTTTGTGATCTTAAATGGTTTATTCAACCATATGAAGTTATCATGTACTCTGCTCAAAACATACCGGACCCACTCATCTTCTGCAAAACAAGGAAAATGGATGCACTGACCGAAATGCTTGTTTCGGATAGCCTTGTACTGAGGTTTGAGTTCAAAAGAATCATCTATTAACTGATTGTGATAGATATCCATTAGCTTGGATTCACCAAATTCCTCAATGTTTGCATGAATATATGCCCTAACATCTTCTACATGTAAAACCCCATGCGAAATACTTGAAAAGGCGCCTAGGGGATCAACTTCTAGAGATTTGTAGGGATGTTTCTTGAATTTAGGACGCGGCCTATCAGTGATCTTCACAACATTCGGGGTAGCCATCTTTCAAAAGATTCAGAGAGGTTTTCAAGAGTGGAAAATACCTGTTACGCTTCTAGGGTTCACGATATGATCCGAATCGGATTGCTGGAAGAATCGACTTCTGCGATTGATCTTTGATGGGCTTGATACAATTTCGTTGCAGAGCTCCTTTTCTCTTTTTCTCAAATGCAAATGTACAAATGATGAATACAAGAACCTTTTTATTTCTACGCAAACCCTAATTCCATTTTGCAATAAATGCACAACTTAGGTTATTCCAGTTGCCTTGTTTTCCTTGTTTCTGAGAGAGATCTTTCCGGATCACTGAGATGCACTTAGAGTTATTCTTGGTGAATATTAGCAATCTATCTACCTTTCTCCAATTATTCCATTTATCCGCAAATCAAGATACCTCAATTTGAATCATACCGGATCTAACTGTGAAAATCCTGTTCTTACCGGATGACTGTTAAACCTGATCAATCTTTGTAGATTAACTTCTAAATTTCTTGCGGATCTTCCATATCTTTACCAAGGCTTATTTAGATGTTTCTCTGAGAACCCTTTAGTCCGCAACTTTCCATGTGCCAATTTCAGGCACCAATTGACTGGCTGGGGGAACTTGTTTGCTTTTGTGACTCCCCCTAAGCCAGAGCTCATCTATTTAGTTTCCAGAAGGAATATCTGCACCAGATTCTGGTGCGGATCCATCCTCAACATTTTCTGTACTCCTCTTCACCCAAATCTTGTTCATTTCCCTTTGAATTTTATCCGCATTTACTTTTCCTTTTCCTTTGTCTTGGTTTTGATTATGATGCACCGGACCCTTTTTGTCCTGATTCTTACTTCTGCAGAATTTGGCAATATGACCGGATCTATTGCAATTGTAGCAAACAACATTTATTTGCAGATTTGACTGATATCCTCTTGATCTGCATTGATTAGCCATATGTCCCATTCTATTGCATGCAAAGCATCTACCATTGAATGAATTGTTCATTTGCATATTTCTACATTCTTGAGATTTGTGACCATACCTTTTGCAGTTAAAACACTGTCCGGAGAAGAATGAATTAGTCTGATTCATTCTTCTTCTATACTGATTTGCTTTATGACCAAAGTTATTGCAATTGTGGCAGTATCAATTGAAGGATGGATATCAATTGAAGGATGGATATCTTTGAGCATTTGGTTGCCTTACCGGTGATCTTCTAGGCATGTTCTTTGAATTTCCTGATCTAGAGTTCTTCTGACCGGATCCGGAGCTTTCCCTTTTCTCATACCCCAAGCCTTGCTTGTCATCTACCCTCTTTTGGCTTTCAAAAAGAACTTCAAATTGAGCAGAGCTTATCTTGAATTTCTCTTTGTATTCATTTGATGTTTGAAGATCCCTTTTAAGAGTGTCTATCTGATTCTCAAGTTGTTCTTCATTGTCTCTAGCTTCTTCAAGATGAGATTCCAGATGCCTGATTATTCTATCCATATTGTGGCAGTCTTCTGACTTCTCTTTGAGAGATTGTTTTAGATTATCTTCACTTTTTCTTTTCTCTTCAATTTCTTGAGTGAATTTCATAACTCTTGATTCCATTTCATGTCTTACCATAATGACTTATTTAGATAACTTCTCACATAGCTTGGTTTTCTCATTCAGATCTTCATTAGTATCATTGGTTTCACTTTGACTTGCTAATTGTTGAAGTAGTTCCTTTCTTTTCTTTGAGATACTTAGCTTTTCTTTGAATTCATTTATGAAATCATCATCTTGTTGGAGTCTTTCCCTCAGGTTGTTGACTTCGGAGTGAGATTGCTCAAGATCGTCTAGGGCAGACTGAAGTTGTTCCCTCATACCATACATATCCATTGAGATTCCCAAATCTTCCTCAAACTGTTAGGCTCTGTTAGGAGGAACTTAGCTCTGATACCAATTGTTGACAACTGAGACGGGGGGGGTGAATCAGTTATCTAAATTATTTGACTTTTTGTTCTTCTTTAACAACTAGTGCATCATTAAAACAAATAAGCATTCATAACCATGAAAGCAGAAACAAAATCAATACACATGACACAATGATTTTGACATGGAAAACCCTGTTAAGGTAAAAACCACGGGGTGACTAACCCAAGATTGTATTCTCTGTTAAAAGAATAGAAGTACAAAATGGCACTTGCCAATTAGGGCTCACTATCCGAGCACACTACTCACAAGAGGCTCACTGTCTACAAGATACAAAGAAAGTAACAAGATACTTGAACTGATGAGAAGCATCCACATATGCTGAGGTTCAGTTTCAGTTAAGCTTAATACACTGATCTACTGCACTTCATTCTTCCTCTTCTTTGGTGTTGCTGTCCTGTCACATACCGGACCTGTATTACTGCTTTCACACTGCTCTCTACTTTTTTTTCGCTCAATACAACACACCACACACCTTCATACCGAAATCAATCTGGTATATATATCCACATCAATGATTTCAATCATCTTTCTAGTCAGCATCCGGAAGACTCATGATATTTTCAAACTCTGGTCTGTCGGCTGAATCCATGCTTACTGAGTGATGCGTATCAAAAAGATAGTTATAGAAGTCATCAATCATGTCGGCCAATCATGAATGATACCTTAATAACCTTGATCACCATCAATATCTCATCCGGATTAAGGTCTGATGCTCTGTCGGTCAGTTCTTTCTCAGTCTACTCTACCAAACAGGAACCCAATACTTAGGTGTTCGTATCTCTTCACTCTTTCATTACTGGAGGCTCAATCCCTAGAATCTATCAGTCAAGGTACTACTCTTAACTTCCCTAAGTCCGCACTTTACTGAGATACTTCCTCTGAGAGATCCGGACCTGATTGTCAAACATTGCTGCATGCTCTGTTCTTGCTCACCGGACCAAGATACTCTTCAATCTGACTTCCGGTATAGACATACCATGTCCTACGGATGTGTGGGATGGACTTTGTTGCCATCAATGACAACACTCATAAAGCCACACAGTGTCTCTTGCCAACAAGAACACCACAAATATGAAGATATTTCATTGTACAAACAACAACAATACATAGACCTCTGGACGCCAAGAATGAAGAAAGAAGTATCACCAAACAAGAAGAAATTGCAACTTTCAATACCCAAGTCCTTCCTTAGGGTGTACGGCCTCCATGGAGCAAGGAACAGCAATAAACTCAAGTAAACCTCTTTCTTTTTCTTCTGTTTGGTCTGTTAATGATCTCAGCCTCTAATCGACCCTATGTGAGAGACATCAGCCACCAAAAGTGGGAGAATAAGTAGGAATGAGGGTGTATGGCCCTGCACAAAGAGTACGGCCAGCAGCAACTGTACGGCCTACTCAAGAACTGCAACTCAGCCACAAAAATCCTTCCAAAATGCATTCAATCTACTCAATAGAAACTCATTCTCAGCTGCAAAACATAACTCCAGAGAATATATCAATTTTGTGTACGAATTTACTCGAAATTGTATTTCCTGGAAGCACAAGTGAGACTCCTAAATGAAGCCTCCAATAACCTCTCCTGATACGATCTTCCACGCACGAGGAAAAGGATCAATGAAGGGGTTTTCGTCCCAACACTGTCACAATCAAACCCTAGAGCCAAGCTCAAAGCCAAAGCACAATAGAACTCAAAAGTGAGAGCAAATTCAATCATCTTCGCATAAGGCAAATGAGCCTTCTTTTCCCCTTTTTACTCCTCCAAACCCCAATGCCCAAGAAAGGGAATTTTTAATTTATTTTTATTTTAAAACAACCGCTTGTCTCTCCATGAGGGGTGCCCACCTCCTAGACACCTCACTTTTAAATTATAACTTGACTTTATAAAGTAATATTACCTTATAAGTTAAAGTGACTTAATATCTCATATAGTATAAGTTAATTATTTAATTTAACTTATATATCGACTTATATCACCGTGGGCCTTGAAATGACATGAATCCCAGTGCTATGACCATCCATGCTACCCTGCCAAAAATAGCAACTGCTCGGCTCATGACTTACTATAAATAGTACGTCCCTGGAATGACTTCCTATACATCTCCATTAGCCTATGGAAGTCGAATTATAGGCTAACCCTGGTCCACTGGTACAATGAGCTAGATGGGGGACATTACAAAATTCATGAATTGACTCACATTATTCAAAAGCAAAGTACATCCTCTTCTTCAACACCATCAACATCTACACAGACAGGGACAGCAGGCATTGCTAATGGGACAAACAAGGGAAAAGGACAAGCACTCTTTACTTCTACAAGTCTTCAGTCAGAGAGATGGCTTCTTGATTCTGGAGCTTCTCATCATATGGCATCTTCACAAGGGATGATCTCTTCATTTGAGTGATATACTTCGCCACCTATTTTGATGGGTAACAATACATACATGCATGCAATTGTAAAGGGACTATTAATATTGGTGAGGGCAATTTCAATAATGTGTTGCGTGTACCTACCTTGTCAACCAATCTCCTTTTCATCTACCAGATTACTCATTGTGGTGCAAACAAGACAGTTGAGTTCACTCCTGATTCAGTGATCATAAAAGACTTGGAGAGTAGAGATATCATTATTGTTGGGATGGCTGATCATGCATCTCACTTGTATACATTCTCCCATTTTGCTTCTTCTGATGATGTAAATCCATTGATTAATATTCACACTCATGCATCAAGTGTGAATCATGTTTCCGAGGAGAAGTTTGGTCACTTGAACCTTGGTGTTCTTTCATCCACTTTGGTTCATAAGACTAGTGCTAAGCTTTCATCTCCTCAATCTCCTGCTTCTTCACATATCGACATCGACATGGGTTCTTCTACTTTAGTTGAGCAAGATCATTCTAGTCTTTCAAACACAGCTTTGTGGGATACCTTCTTGGCAGGTATATCAGACTTGTTTTGTGAGTCTCATATTACAGATTTGGAGGACACACTTGAGGGGATATCTCTCCTCTTTGATGGCAGTTACAGCACAACTGTTATCCCATCTACTTCGTCTTTGGAGATTGTTCTTCATGAGTCTACCCACAATTTTGGATTGGTCACACCTAATTGCATTGTGCCACTCTTTGATTCTGACATGTGGACATTTCAGCAATTTTCAGAGACATCCATCATGAGACTTCTTCCCTCATCTCTCTTCTTGGAGATGGAATTTCTTCTACATCGGCCTTTGGATTGGTTTCTTCCTAAGGGGAGAAATGTTGTTTGCAGGTACAGGACACTTTCCAGCATTCGTCTTCAGGCATTCACCATCGGCATAGGAGCTACTTCATTGTGAGGGGGACCTACAGTCTCACTCTTGCTCTCCTATGGGGGGTATTTGATTGTATATATGTGATAGAAGTTGTCCTTGGGAGGTCACGTTGAGTCCTCCGACTATCAATTCTTTCACTTTCATTGTTTTATGCATTCTCACTTTTAGAAAGGATTTTTGTCCCATGAGGTTTTCTCCTTTTCTTCACTTGAGATTTGTTTGTACATGGGTACCTAACATGGCCTAGCAGTTGGGACCCATCATCCATCATTGCATCTTGTTTTAGTCAGCTACTCCCCAAGTTGCACTTAAGGGAGGGTGTTGGCGTGAACAGAGTTATTACCTATCCAGTTTACCCTTGTGTGACTAATTCATATTATTTAACTAATTATTAGTTAAATAATATTCATACATCACACATAATTCACATGTTAAGTTGACTTAGTGAGTCTACTAGATGCTTTTAGTTGTGTCTAGTTGTTGATAATTGTTGATAGTTGTCATCTTATCCTATAGTTGTCACATGTCATAGGATTAAGACACTTGTCACATGACTACAACATCTTGTCTTTCATCCTTGTGTTTATAAGCAAGGCATATCATGTACATTGTAACAATCTTTTGCATTCATCGATAGAATAGAATTATTCTATCATTTGATCTCTCTTGTGCGAAGTCCTAGATCCTGGGTGGCTCCAATCATAGCCAATTCCAACACCCAACTCTCAAAGAACTTTTTTGTGCTTCAAAAAGTTATCTATGGTGTTAATTTTCCAATCACTCTAAGGTTCAACACTGAAAGTAATAATAATTTCTCTTGGGCAGATGGCACCTCTTTTTCTGAAGTCTCTTCCAAGAAAATATATTTCATGTTAGCTGACACCCAGGAGGTTCTAGTAGTCTTAATCATAAGTGGAATCTGAAGTTATCCAATGAAAATTGGTTTGCCATTCTAAAAATGATATGGTCAATAAGAAATTCAATACGAAACAGGTTAACTTGAGGGCTAACAAGATGGGTAAGCTACTGCTAGACTGAAAAGCCCAAAGAAATTTTGGACAAGCTATGGAAACAAATTATATTGATATGAATTACATCAAACATACCAAGTTTTGTTGGATCTTAGGCTTGCAGTTTTAGCCATGCAAGAAGTTATGTCTCATAAAACTTAGCTTGTTGTGTTTCAAAGAGCTATGAAACCATGCATATTGATATGGTATAATGGATCATATTAACTATACCATGTTATGTTAGATCTTAATCCCAATCTCAACAGATTTTAAAATGCAAGCAGTCATGTCTCATAAAACCTAGCTTCTTGTATTTTTATATGTTATAGCTCATCGATAAGTATGACCCAACTTAACTATTTCTAAAAATTGTATCGTTTTAACTTTTTTTAATAGATTGGTGGCAGGATAAACATGGCAAAACTATTTGAGTGTTTAAAATCTGTTCATATAGTCAATGCAAATAAATCTTTACAAACTACATATTGACAACACTAACCTTGTCCCTGGCATCAGGATTGTGAGCATAGACATCACCCACTAGAGTAAGGGCTTTTGCCGAATGAGGCATGGCCTTTAGAGCTTCACGAGCAGCCATTAGGGCCTCTTTTGGCTTTAAAATTGCTAAGTTTCCACGCACAAGGCCTGTAACCCAATCACTCAAACTTTACATATACACTTTTAGAACACAACATGACATAATAAAGAAAAACATAAATGACAAACTATGCAGAAAGCCTCAAAATCCAAGAATGAAAGCACGTATGATGTTAGATTAACACAATATTGAACATATATGTACTTTATGTTAGGAGTCAGGACACTAGATAGTAGTTATTGATCATCATTGTACTCTGTGGGAAAGGAAATTGTCTAAACTAGTTAATATCAGATCATCTTCCATTAACATATATGAATGTCAAGCCTCACAAATGTTTTTCTCTTTTTCAACTCACATAAAACTGATTGTCTCTTCTCTCCTTAATTTTCCAGTTGGGCATATGACATCTAGGAGCATGTGTAACATGGCACTGAACAGAGTTTGCACAATAGTCATGCATAGAGAGTACATTCTCATTGGTCACTCCCTGATAAAGGGGTCAGGAAAAGAAGAAGTACTCTGAACAAAGTTCGGTCACCAACTCAGCATTATAGAAGCAAGTTGAATTTTCATGGTACATCAAAAGGTGATCCTCGATTGGAAGATTGGGGTTAAGATCCTCACCTTCTTTAAAGCATTGAGCAAAAGCATCAATAACTATGCCGAAGAAAAAGCTGTTTGGTGGGGTTTATCAATTGCAAGAGAGAAGAGATGCATGAATGTCAAAATTGAAGGTGACACAAGAATACTCATAGAAGCTACCGAGAAAGGAAATGTAAAGTATTGGCAGCTGAAAAAGGCAATTGAAAATCATAAGATTTCCCAAAGCAAAATTTCACTTCCAAATCTCAGTCACATAAAGCAAGAGGGTAACAATGTACTTGATACTCTTCCCAGTTGGCTGGGGGGAGAGGGGTTATCCCATAATGATTCCAAGGAGCCTATGATTAAAATCATAGAACACTCTTCCACTCCACTCCACTGATTTAAATTCTAAAATTATTAGTGATATGCCGATTAATAGCTCAATTAGGGTTGACAATGATAAAAGCATGTAAAATGAAGGAAAGGAAATTGGAATTATGAGCAGAATGTTTTACGTTGCCCTTATGTGATAGTTATCACTTTTGAGTGTGAGGTTTAAAGCATTCATTGAACGTACCTTATCCTGTCATTTTCAAGTCCAAGAAAAAGAGATTGTTTCACAGCAGCACTTCAACCAAGCATATGTTTCTTTTCAGCTCTCTGCAAATTGTTGTCACTTTCAAGCTCAAACACTCCCCTATATTTGTATACACTTTCAATGAAATACCAAACAGAAAATTCGCAATGGAATTCTCCTCCTTTATTTATGTTCTCTATGTATAGAAAATATGAGGACAATGGGATCGAGTGTGTGTGTTTTTCTTCTGAGAACAATAGGGCACAAAAGTCAAGAGTAATGGTCGATTTAGGGATAAAATGGATGGAAAGTTTTTATTTTGTCCCTTCTTAGGTGACTATGGAGCAAACTATGGCTACTTCTATGTTGAAGGTTGGAATCAGTTACCTTATTCATTTCAAACACTAGATATGGATTTATATTTGGAGCATGTTTTTTGACCATAGAAGCTTTCATTTCGTGTGTGCAGTTGGTGAAAATCATTCATGCTTTTCAAAAAATATTTCATGCCTTTCAAAAAATATTGCATGCCTAGAAGACTAGGAGGTAGAAAATGAGAGGAACAAAGGAAATTAAGAGTGTAAATGGAATGAAAATCTACACCATAAAAATGTTTGCAGAAAGATATGAGTGATTCATACATTCACTTCATGTATGTCTAGAGTGCTATGTTTTCTCTTTGAATGCAGGTATCAATGGCTTCACCCATGGATTCCAAAGACAGGTAGCAGTGTTATGTCGGAGAAGGTTCTAAGAGTCAGTAGACCACAAGGTTGGAGAAAGGAAAGCACCCTTAAGAAAAATTCATCAGGAAGAAGAATATGATAAATTACAACTCCCTAAAATAAGTCCACACTTCCTTCTAGGGCCTAGCTGATAATTTAAAATAGAAACATCTGCTAGTTGAAAGAAACCACATTGATGATTTCTTTGTTTGGAATTTCCAACATGGTTGTGATGATTTGAACTAGAAACATCTGCTAGAAAAGCTTGATGGAAGGCATCAAGGAGGAAATATTGTTGTGATGGGAAACAACTAAATTGTTTTGTGATCAGTTCTCTACAAATGTGGGTGAAGATGCATCATTTGAAAGTGTGTTCCATCAAATGTGAGGCTTGAAAGGAAGTGCGACTAATTCCTGCTTAATCCAATAATGAGAACAATGCAAGTAAACCAAATCTATAACAATTTCAGTAGAGTAACAGCACAAGAAAGACAATGAGAAGAGAAATATAAAGAATAAAACAGAAGATATACCCTAGAAAAAATCTTGTAATGGAAAAGCCCAACCTCGGAAGTACAACCAAATATATCAATTCTTCAAACAGGTGACAATACAATCATGAAATGCAATGCTTCACAGCAGATCAACACTCTTGCCAATAAATGTACCCTTTTGAAAATGAAAACAACCTTTCATATAGTCTCACCTTTTGCTGATCGTTCCTTTTATCATTAAAAGTAATCACTTATCTTTTTTGTTCTAAGTGCTCCACTTAATATATCATTTACAAGGATGGCACTTAAAAAAGAAGTTGGCCACAATGTTTAGGAGGTCAGCTTGGATCTTGGCGCCACTTTGAACTTGAATTTTTGGCGCTAATATTTGAATAGGCCATAGCTTGATTTTGATAACTTTGGGATGTCGGCCTCCATTTTGTATATTCTGTTTAAATCTTTAATTTAAACATATTATAATCGATTCATGAGGGAGTCAGCTATGATGAAAATCAGCCTCTTGTCTTATTTTTGTACTTCACCAAATTGCTTTAGTAATATTGTTTACTTTATATTTCCCTTGACATCAATGACAATAATTCAACAATCTACACAACAAACTCTTTGACATCAATGACAACCTTGTTCACCTTTGACATCAATGACAACATTTCCAACAATCTCTCCCTTTGTTATTGATGGCAACACAAACATAATTCTCTCATTTTGCTTTGCTCCCCCTTACTTTATCTCTCCCCCTCTGACATCAATGTCAAAGGGACAATTAGTATACTTCTTTCCTTCATGATGTGATTCTGTGATACTCCCCCTGTCTCTAAGGCTCCTCCTTTCTGTAACTCTTACTTTTTCTATAGTTGCATCTTTCTGTACTATTCTCCCTGTTTGTCACGCTCTCTTTGTCTCACTACTCCCCCTATCTCTAATTTTCGTCTTTTAATGGTAATGGGATGCTAATTACCCTCATAATAGTCATCAATTGATCTATCTCTGAATACCTTCTCTATGGAGCTGAAAGATGATGCTTTTGGACAGCTCCCCCTGAACTCATACTTCACCTTATGAACTTGGTGATACCTCTTGTGCATGAAATGCAATTTGCACAAGCATAGATTCTTCATTTTCCTTATTATCTTGTTCTTGTTTCCTTCTCCATACTCTTGTATTTTCTTCCTCTTGACTCTCCATAGCTTCCACTCTCTTGTTCTACCTAGGGGGTTCCACAAGACCACTTCTACAGAAGTGTGCTATATGTCCATAGTTGTTGCACTTCTAACACACAACATTGTAATTCAACAAAGGAGTGAAAGAATTGTAGTTCCTTCTTAGGAACTCATACGGACTTCTACTCTTGTTCCATCCAAAATTTCTTGCTTGTGTTTGACAATCTCTTGCCTTATGACCAAAATGATTACAAGAATAGCAATAACAATAAAATGAATGTTGAAACATGTTCATTTGCGCTTGTCTTGGACGGAATGGTCTTCTGAAATTTTCTTTGTTGCCTTTGTGAGAAATACTGATTTTCTGAGTAATATTACTTTCTCTCTTCTTGAAACTATCACCATTTATGGAGCTCTTAAGCACATTTGCATATCCTTTGAGCTTCTCCACATTTGTTTTCTTCGGTAACATTGTAATCTTAGAACTTGAGCTTTCTTTGGTAGTCTTCTAATTCTCTTCAAAAGCAACACTTGTTTTATTAACTGTCGGCCTTTGGGAACTAATAATGTTATCCAACATTTCAATGTTTTTCTCAACCTTTAGGCTTCTATTTAGTTGAGCTTTTGTTTTCTCCAATTCCTTTCTCAAGGAAACAATTTTGGACTCTAGTCTTTCACAATCTTCTTCCTTTGTCTTTAGCTGAAATCTCACTTCCTCTTCTATCTTATTTGCCTCTTCTATTTGAATCTTCAAGTCGATGATGAGTGTTTCTGCTTCTTCAAGACCTTTCGACATATTTAGTTTAGCATTGAGGCTTTCTTCTTCATATTTATGTAGTTGCAACTTTTGTTTCGAATTCCTCTTTCTAAGTTTCTCAATCCCATGGTAGGCAAAATGAAGTTCCTCCTCGAGATCCACTTCTCCTTCATCTTCACTACATTCTTCTTCTAAATCTCTTTCTTTTTCTCTTTCGTCTTCATCTTTAATAGCATCGTTCCTTTCTTCTATTGCCATGAAAATTATTTCTTCCCTATCACTGTCAAAGAAGCCTCCATTGCTTTCCTTGGATGAGCTACTAATTTCTTTAGAATAAAGGCACTTCTTGTATTTCCGGAGGTTCTTCCTTTTCTCATGTGGACTTCGATAGTAACCCTTCTTGTATTGTTGATATCCTCTTTCTTTCTTCATATCGTAGTCCTCTTCATTGTCGCTGCTCTCGCTTTTGCACTGCGAGCACATAGAAGCAAAATGACCTAATTTACCACAATTAAAACATTTAAACTTACCTATGTACTTACCTGATACTTTCTTTAGTTTCCTCATGAAGTGGGCTTCTTTTGTATCCAAACCATCGTTGGAGCTATCGCTTGATTCATACCTTTTATTGCTTATCTTCTTTGAAGCTTTAAACGCAGCCTCTTGTTGGCCATATGTGTTGTCATTGATGTCAACATAGCATACACTAATGACACTATCAGGAAATTAAGATACTGCTCTTGGTTGCATATTCCTAAGAAAGAGAAAGCTCATGATTGGAGGTCATAAAAGCTACATTTCTAATCCAAGGAGAGTTGAGTTTAAAGCCTTATCTAGAAGCACTAAGAGAATCAGATGTTAAGGAAGGGTGCCTGATGGCTTGAAGCATGTTGTATGATCTATCCTACTGATTTTAAGTTGTATGTGGTGTTAGGACAGTATAAATTTGAAATTTTTACTATCTTTTCAGTCCATCATATTTGAACAAATAAAAAAAAAAAAACATCCCAAAAGACCATAATAAAAATTTAATGTATCTCACAAGGTGTCTATAGATGAGCAGTGCCAAATTTCTTCAAAGTCAATCTATCGGCAAGATGTTTTATTTACACCGATACATAAGGAATCATTTCAAAATAACCATCGACGTAAGAAGGCAGATCGGAAGGAGATCTATGGAAGTCACCGATGGAATAAATAATACCGATGACCTTACATCGGCAAGAGAAGCAAGTGGTCATACCGATCGGTATGACAGATAACTATCGGATGACCTTTTAAAAGTTGCCCCGACGATATATATCATACCGATGAAGTATTTCGGCAAGAGTTTCACCGAACATCCTGCGGGGGCAACGAAACAAATAGTCATCGGCAAGAAGTAAACTATCGGGATAAGACACAAAGAAGTTTCCGATACTCAATGTCTTGGCGATAAAAGAGCTTTCGGCAAGACTCACAGCGATACAAGTATCTGTCGGGATGACTCAACATATCGGGACAAGGGAATTAGGTCTCGCCGATTCACAAGTCACGGCGATTAAAAGGTGTCGGTGACACTTTAACATACTCTGTCCGATGAAGAATATGAAAGAACCATCGGTGAGATGATTCGGATCGGGTTATCTTTTGAAAGCTATCCCGATAGTATGTTTCATTCCGATGGGTATAAATTCATACATGTTGATACTCTAGCGGCAAGACATTAAAGCAGTCATTCCGATCTAAAGTAACATGACTATCGGTGGGACAACAAAGTTCGGGGAAACGTAATTATGTTATCCCGATAGTATTAATCACCCCGATAAACAAATTATATCGGTAAGACTCATTACGTCGGAAGGAAATCTAAATCACACGGCAATGAAACAGGTCATGCCGATGGTCACACCGATTGACTGTTCGCGCCATGAAAGCATTAAGGTCGCCCAGATATTTTAAAAATCACGCCGATAAGAAGAGTTATGGCGATGTGACACTTCACAGCGATGAACATTGAATTGATCAGATAATTAAATGCAAACGGCTACGAAATTTCTACGATCATTATAATTGCAAAAAAACCGTCTGAGAAGAGAATACAGAGGAACTCTTAAGGCAAAAGCAGAGGATTCCAATTCCAGCCACCGAACGACAGGTACACATACACAAACCACTGTATAGCCTGTATTTAAATTTTCTACCAAAGTTTTAAAATGGAAACTCCGGGAAAGGGAAAAGGAAGAAAGTTACAATGGGAAACCAGTAAGCCTAAAAAACAAAAAATTGAACAAACCCCTGAGGAGAAAGTGAAAGATAGAAAACTCAATCAGGACTTAATTGACCAATTGCCTGGGTCAACTCCCAAGGCCAGGAGGTCTGCCCAACTCAGGGCAGAAGTGGAAAAATTGGAAGATAAACATAAACGCCTGGGAGATATCTGGACCCCAATTCGGGGATATGAGCTTTTCAGATTCCACTATAATAGAAGGTTTAGGAATGCTCCTGTGTCAAACCCATGGCACATGAATTTAGGAAAACTGGTTGTACCTAATGTATTCTTGAATGTGGAACTCTTTCAATTGCTTGCCAGACATTACAATTCAGGCCTGAAAGCCATCTGCAACCCACAGGGAGAACCAATCGTACATCTATCAAAAAATGCTATTTGTGAGGTGTATGATCTAGATGATTTATGCACTATCCCTATTGTTTATGAAGATCTGGATAAAGAGTATTGGAAAATGGATACAACCTACGATGGATGGAGGTTGCCCATTCACAGGCCCAGGGTTGAAGGAGAAGTGATGCCCTTAACTGAAAATGATGGTCCTCCCTTTCATGTAGCCATATTTGAACCATATATACAATATACCTATTTCTCTGTAGGCCAAGTTCTGGGTTCAGAGGTTCCCAAATTCATGACTATTCCTCTAATGGTCATAGCTTCTGACATTCAGTGTCATAATGCAAGGCAATTTGATTATGCTTCTTATATTGCTAATAGAATAGACTCTGGTCTATCTGCAATAAAAAACAGTGCTCCAGCATGCTCTTTTGAGCATTACTCAATGCTTATGCACATGGTGTTATATTATGGCCAGGAAGTAGGGTTATGGCCAAGTGAGTTTCGAGTTGTTGCTGCAGATAAGAAAGGGGAAAAGATACCTGTACAAATGTGGACCAGAATCTGGGATAGTAGATATGCCCACTCCAGCTATGCTCAATTTGAAGAGCATTGTGTAAAAGTGTTGTATAGGTATTTTAACCACCCCTGTGAATATTCAATTTCAACTGAAATAAAAAGGTTCCTTAGACCAAAAGATTTTGGTGGCCCCCCTACTGTCACTCATAATTGGGGAGACTGGTATTGCTTTGAGGATGCTACTATGATCAGAGTTTATGGTTTTGAGGACGCTCCATTCATATTGCCCAAGACTGTCCCTTGCATATTTAGAGATAATCAGGCAAATCCATTGTTCAAATGTGATGCATTTGAGTTCACATGACAAACAATTGTTTATGCCCAGCACCTTATGTTTTGGAGATTTTACTGTGGTTTCAAAAGAAGGTTACAATCTCATTTTGGATAAATTAATGCATTATAATATGATGACTGCTAAGGCAAGGAAAGGATTTGACCCTGAAGGTTTTATTGACTCTGCAAGAAGAAAACAAAATCTCAGTGGATACATGCACATACATTATCCACATGATGATGTCATTAGAAATTTAGAAGAAGCTGAAGTCGAATTGGTGGTAGAAAAATATAACAGGGATTTAAGTGAAAAGAAAAAACAGTTAGCAGAGATTGAAGTGGTTTCCTCTGAAGATGAAGAACTGACAGAACAAGAGCAGCCACAAGATAAAACAATAGAAATGTCCAAAAGGAAAATGCAACAATATCAGCCTCCAATTGTGCTACATGATGAGGAGGGGTCTGCTGATGAGGATCCACGCCAAACAGCCTATGATTCTTTCATTTCAGATGATAAATTTATTCAGTCAAAAGAGTTTAAATCATTCTTGTATAAATACAAAGGGAAAGAGATCAGAGAGTCAGTAGATGATGTTTCTGCTGATAATGAAAAACAATTATTAAATATGTTGAAGGAAACAGTAGATAAAGAAATGCAAGACATGACACCTAGCAAGGGTAGACAGTTGCTCAAGGATGCAGGGGTTATGATTTTTCCTGGTTTGGATTTAAATTCGGCTTTGGTTTTTGATAGTTTTCTGAATAATGCTAATGACAAGTATAAGCTTACTCCAGAAGGAGTTAATGAAGTATATATGGGAACAAGATACAATAATGATGAAAATTCCTTGATGATATGGGCGTTATACCCTCCCCATAAGAAGACGGCCATCATAGATACTGAAAAAACTTTTGGCCATGTTATGACTTTCAAAGCAAGGGAAACTGACCCTATAATTACTGCGGACATTGGTATCAATGTTGCAAAATTGAATAAAGCACAAGCTCAAATGTTGGTCAAAGAAAGAGATGCATACAAATTGAATTGTGAAAGATTGACAAAAGAAAATGATTACTTGAAGGATGCTGTTAAGAGCACTTTTGGCCAATCCACAAAAAGAATAACTCAAGGTGAGAGCTCACAAGGCATTCAAGTATTATCCCCTGACCAGGCCACACAAATTCAGATAGATGCATTTGTTACAATACTGCAGAGCAGGTATACAAACATGGTGCGGTGGTTAAACCAGTTTTGGGATAATTACTCAAAGAATCATAAAGCAGTTAAAGAACATGAAAGACTTGAAAAGAGAATACAAGAAAAATTGATTGAGTTACAAAACAGAAGTGCTATTGATAGTACAGATATCTCTGATGCAAGAGCATTGCTCAAACAGCATCAAAATTACTATGACAAACTTAATGCTGATGCTAAGGAAGGAACTGATGCCTCAAACGCAGGAGTGCCCAGATTATTTAAAGACAATGGAGAGGTAAAGAGCAAAGAAGAATGGATTGTTGATTGTCAAGTCATATTGCACGACGCCACAGGAGCGCTCAAAGACAAAACTTTTGCATCCAGAGAAGCCTGCAAACACCTGGAAAAGATGGTCACACTTGATGTGATTCCAGAGATGCTATTGATCTTACTGATTCTCACCGTGATCAGGAGTATTTAGATCACCTGGCTAAAGTTTATTTATGGCTGAATAGAGCCTAATTACACTTATGTAATTATTGTTAATGCTTGTTAAGTTCCCAAAAGACTTATTGAAGAGTTATGTCTCTTCATAGAAACATCTATATAAGTTCAAACAATCGATGCTGAAAGATCATCAGCAGTAGCATATATTCATACATACAATCTACAATGTTTCAAAATGACTATGTTGCATATTTTATTTGAAGAAGTTTGAAGTTCTCTGATTTAGTGGTTCTGCTTTGGTATCAGTTGTTTGTTAAATTTATTCAAGAGTGTGGCTGTCTCCATCTCTGCATTTCCTTGTTATTCAGATTGATATATCAAGTATATATTTAATCTGTCAATACACATTTGCTGTATCTGTGTGATTAAATAGGTTGATGTCCATTTGAGGAATTAAACCCTTCTGATTTAGTCACAGTAGCCTGGAAGTATTAAGTTTGGATTACTAAGTAGAGCCATATAATTAGGATTGCCATTCTGTCTCCAAGACGATACTATCTGTTAATCTTGTTTATTCATTTCATTTGGTTCCTTCAAGTAAGGATTAAAAATACCTTCTGGTGAATTATAAGATAATTGATTATATTGGTTGGATTGTTAAGAAGAGTTTGTCAGTCATTTCCTTGCACGTTTATACAAGCTATAAAATAAAACTATGCCAAACAATTAGAATTATTACCATTAAGAAACCACTGGTCTTGGTCCTTCAATTGACTCTGTTACCCAACAAGGCACTAGTCTTATTCAACTCATTATTTCCTTTTACCTCGATATTGCTTATACAATTTCTGCCAATCACTTATTAAACATTATACATAGAATTAATTAGCCAGCTTTTTCATCTATCCTACACCTTATGCCATTGTAGATAGATCTAATTAGTATTCACATTCAGACTGTTTTAATATTTCAAGGTTCACCCACCTAGCTGTAGCAGGACCTAAAGTGTAGGAAATCATCAAACCTTGAAGGTTGATTTCGTCAAGTTAGTTCAAAAACGTTGCAAATCCAAACATAGAGCTTGGCATCCTCTTAGGATTAGCAACCTGCATTTTTGAGACCTAACATGTGGTAATGCAATGAAGGCTTGGCAGCCGGAAGCAGGTGATAATCTTTGTTTCAGAATGTCTTCTCTTTGAAGACCGTCCGGAAGATTGCTCCGCATTTTCATCTTTGTACTGCTGTGCTTCTGTGGTTTGGAACATAGCTTCATACAATGTCATTTTATGTATGTTCCAAGTTTCATGATGTTTTGATCACTGGAAGGATTTTTTTTGCTAATAGCTTGAAGATAAAGTTCGTTCGATGAAAGTGTTTCTGGCATGATAATGGAATGCTCTGCATTCCTCAGCAGTTGTATATGTGGCTATGTGGTTCTGAGATGATGTCAAGAAGGTAGTGAAGGCACTATTTCCAATGTCTCAAGTCATATTTCCCTCCACTGTGAAAGTTATGTATGATAGAACATCGGAATGTGCTCTGGCAAAATGGTGCAATATTGAAGACCCACTGGAATGCTCCACATTCCTCCAGAAGTGAATGATTGACCTTGTGGTTTTGTGAACATGTTCTTGGATGTGCATGGCATGCTTCTTCTCTGTTTTAGGCTTCTCAGTGGTCCGCAACTCAGTTTTTCAATTGACAGCATGGTGAAGTGTGTTCCGGATAACAGAGTGCTTGCAGAATAAATGTTTGAAGCTGTGCGGCACAATTCTTTGATGTGCGGTGGCAAAGGAGTGTACGGGGGTGTTTCATGAGTCATGTGAACTCATATAGAAAAATTTCACAAAGATCTTTCTTGTTTCTAGTACCGCACAAGATTTACCAGTTGATATGACTGTTATCCTTCAATCCTTCATGTGTTTTTCCTAAAGTTGTCCTATTTTCAAATGAGCGGAGTGTGCGAATATAATTCCTTGGTGTTTCAAGAAGTAAAGGATGTTTTGGACCTAGTTAAGCAAGTGTTGGGGTCCGCAAGGCTTGGATCTTCTGCTAGTGTAACGTGTTGTTTCAATTAGGACCAATCTACTGCACGTTTCATTGTCTGTGTTGTTTGGCCGACTTGTAAATGTATTTTTCATGTTGTATCTGGCCGACAAGCAATGTAATCAATGTAATATCATGTATAAATAGTGAATCAAATTAAGTTAGGAAGGTATGATTGCAATATGATGTAAAAGGTTCGCAAGCAGACAAAAGCAAAATAAATGCATTATTGATGTGCGACTGTGGGAGAAAGAGAAGATGTTGTTGATGCTGTCCGAATTCATCTTGAAGACATTTGTGACAGTGATCAAGTATAGAGTGTGCCTGATTGATCAGATCTTCAGAAGAAAGTGTGTGGAGGCAAAAGTGCAATCATCAAAAGGTGTGAGCATCAATGACAATTTTCAGACAGTAAGAAAATAATGTTATACTATAATCTTTTGCATTCTTTTTCAGGGAGTAGAAGTTTCCTTGGGACTGACCCTAAAACAAAGTTATCAAGGAGTAGAAGCTTCCTTAGGTGTGACCCTAAACCAAAGTTATTTAGGGAGTAGCAGCTTCCTTGGGTTATAGCCCCTAAAACAAAGTTACTATTTGAGCTTCATATATTGTGAGTTAATCATCACCGTGTTTTTTCCCTTCTAGGGTTTTCCACATATATCTGGGGTTATGTGTTGATGTGCATTGTGTTAATCTTTCATGTTCATGTTAATGTTGTAATGCTTAAGGTTTACTCTGCTCCGAATAAGTTGAATTTGTTAAAGTGAAATTTGATTGTATATTGATTCACTCCCCCTGCCCTCTCAGTATACTTGTGTGTCTAACACCTCTTTTTCATTTGATTTGTCCTTTTCCATCCTCATACGTATGCCGTGAGGATCCCATGTAGTTCATCCTTTGTTAGCTTATCCATGCCTCTCATTTCTTCAATAGCTCATAGAAAGAGTGTCAAGTCTTGTTTTTATGAACAATATGATTATTCTAGTCTAGTGAACAATTATTGTGATTGACTTCAAGTAATTTTGCATACGTGAAGGTAATTAATATGAGTTATATTGATGAAAATTGGAAATTGTTTTCAATATTGGATATTGTAGATATGATTACAATGATCTGCATCGGCTATGTTTTGGAGACACTAACCTATTGATGTCGAGTTGAGTGCAAATGGATGCAGGCACTCGTCGAAGACGAGAGCATGGTTGAGCTAGAGGTGTTCTAGCCACTTGGCAAGAACTGATGGATGGATTACCCTGATGCAATCACACACATCATGTAGTTGCATAGCATCATTGAATGGCTTTTATTGCATTAATGTGTGATTATTAATCATTTTCGAATGCATGACGTGATTACTTAAACTTAACATCTTTTCGAATTATGTTTGAATGGTGTGATTATAATAAGGAAATCTATATGATTGTATTTTAAATTAAATAATAAAATATTGTTTATAGATGTTTGGAAGACAATATGTTCCTTAAAAATAAATAAATATATTAAATTATATATATGTGCAATATTATATTGCATTTCTCTCCTTGATTAATTAATTGAATTTGTTATAATAACGATAGATAAATTATATTTAAACAGTATTATTATATTTAGAAATGGAATATAAGAATTAAAATATATATATTTCCTGTCATTCATGCGACAGTAAACTGCTCAAAAGATATTATTGATTGTTTTAAATAGCATTTCTATTCTCTAATTTTATTGGTCAAATTAATCATACAAACTGAAATTGATCTTGAGTTCTAAACCTAATTTCTAATCGCCAAAAATAAGAGAGGGTATGGGAATAAAACAAGGGGATCGCTCAGCAAGGACGCACGTTTTGCAGCAGAGTAAGGAGTTTTACCGGGAGCGACAGAAGTAGGGGGAAATTGCAGCGACAGGAAAAACAGAAGGCAATCACATCAACTACATCTCATCATCACCCGACTGCTATTTCCAGGTTTTTATTCATTTATTTGTCTTCTTGAAATTACGTTGCCATGGCTGCCAATAGATGTTTTATCTGCTTGTTTATTGGGCGACTGTATTTACCAGGCTCGATCTTTGTTTGCCCGAGCCGTCCTCTTGTATCTACCTGGGCGACTTGTGCTACTTCTTCCTCGTGTTCTAACCCAGATCGACTTGTATACTAGCCGTCCCTTCTTTCTGGCCGCATTATCTTATTTTGCCTTGCCGTTTATCTTATTTCCTGGCCGCTCATTTCTTTCTAACCATTTCTGCTAAGGAAATCGCCTTCCTTGCTAGCTGTTGACCTGCTTTATAGCCATATGGCTGCTTCTTGGGCAATCTGGAATCGCTGAAATAGATCGACACACTTTCCTTGCTTGTCGTCTGCACTTGTCTTGACCAATCGTTGGTGTTTTATGATACTGATGTTTGCTTTACCTTGTTAAAAACTGACTGCCAGAAACCATGTTATATCTGTCGCTATACCTAGTAAGCTTAATTATTCAGATCTTGATCTTTTACTATTGAAAACTATAAATTGACTTTTAGATGGCTGTTAAATAACTCTCTGTAAAACATTATTATGACTGTATTTCCATTCTTATGCTGGCTGCAAATCGGGTTTAGATTAGAAAATCAACCTCTGTGGGATAAAACACAACCTCTGAAAAATAGACAAAACCATTGTTCCTATAGCTTCATTTGCAGTGTTACTTGATTGTAGTTAATCCAAAGTTGTCTCGGTGGATTGAGAAATCAGATCATGTAACTGCAAACTTCTTATTTTCTTGTAGCAGTATATTCGACCTTCCTGTAGCTGAATAAATTGTTCCTGTAGCTCTGTTTAAAACTCGTTGAAATACTATATCGATTCAAAACAGAGACAATAGACTACTATTTTACTTTCCTATGAATGTTGATGCTAAAAACCTATTACATTATAATCAAAACCGAAACAAGATTAAACTATGTTCTGTGTACTTTCCCTATTTCTGCAACAGTTCTTGTCGTAGTTGCGACAGGAAGACTATTTGGTTGTTTTTCAACTTCCTGCCGCAGTTTTGACAGTAAGTTATTTTTGATTGAAAGGTGAACTTTTTGGTTAGATAATGGATTGAAATAGTTTCCGTCACTGATTGCTGAAAGCACTTAGGATGAATATTTATTAGGAAATATGATTGAAATATGGACTTGAGGTTTATGTCAATTAAACAAACCTATGGACTGCTTTTATTGATTTAGAATTCCTGTCACTGTTATGACAGCAAGATGAAATTATCACTTAGAATGACTTCTGTATGAAAATTGTGATCAAACCTTGGATTAGATAATATATCTTTTGACATGCTTATGAGTGCAAATGTGTAAATAAAGATGAATGATTTGATTGGAAAAGTGTAATTCCTTGAATGTTGGTTGGGAAAAGGGAATTTTAATGATTTATTGATGAACTTTTGATTCTTTATTGTTATTTTCTTGCTTCTTGAGGAAAGTAGTTTTTATATAGGAATGTATTGGGTTACTTTTGGGATTGCGATACCGAATGTGGATTTATCAGAGATGGCTTTTCCTCTTTTCGAGAATTGAACTAGGTTACTTATAAATGATTAGATCTAATCGGAATGACATTGAAACAGATGTTTATTGTCTAGCAAACTTATTTATTGATATCTCTGCCACATCCTGTTGTGAGACAATTTGCTTTTCATTGCTTAGAATTGCACATTCAGACATCAAGGTTGCATCGGGTGTTCCCTCCTGCCAGTTGTTACCAGGTAGCTAGACATTTTGTGCAAGGTTGGGTTTCCTTCATTTCAGAAAGGGATCCAGGGAAGTGTAAATACTTCATGGTTGGGTGGAAAAGTGCCTGAGCCATGCTCCCGTCTCTCGGTTTGCAGGTGGTGGACCACTTGGTTCATACAGCTGGAGAGTGTATTGATTTATTTATTATTGTTGTACATGTTTGTTGTACCCTATATTGGATGCATTATGGCATGCTTGCCAAAGGATTTATGTATATTATTTTATAGTGCTTGTTACTTGGATTAAGCACACAATTATGTAAGATTTATTGACATTGAGATTCATATTTTTTGAGATTATCTTTTATTGGAGATATTGTAATTAAGCGGATTAATTACACCTTTTACCCAGTGTAACGAAACTCGCCAAGACTCGCGAAAACTCGGCGAGTCTGAGGTGAGGCACCCTGGCCGAGTCTAGGGGGCTCGGACTCGGATTTGCCGAATTTTTGCCAAAAAATCGCCGGACTCGCCAAGTCCCGATGGGAAAACTTGGCTGAAACAGGTGAAAAAATCAGAAATAGGGTGTGAAAAAATCAGGAACAGGGTGACAGTATATTTCAAAATATATTTAAGTGTAAGTTTGTATATTGAATTTCTTATACTTTAAATATTTTGAAATATACTATCAGGATGTTTGAGATAGGTTCCGGATCCATGGGATTTAACATGCAAATTCTAGATTTTGGAGGATCCATCAGATTTCAGACTTAACCAAATTTTCAGGGTTTTAGACTTAGTCAAATTTAGGGTTTCGATTTTGCACAAAAAGAGTAGAGGACAAATCATTGGATCCTATTGATTTGGATGAGATAGATCCGATTGATTTGTCGAGTTTTTGCCGAGTTTTCTCCAAGTTTTTGTTCACTCGTCAATTTTGGCATCATTTAAGACCTACCATTTACACCTTCGTAGGAAGGCGAAGGATGCAGGCTCCTCTGAGCCATAGACTTCTAGACTCTAGTTATTGTTTTGATATTTCATATTTGTTTGGAACATTTGATGTCATGGATTCCATATTCCATGAGTTTTGTATACATTTGACTATATTTATATATCTAAGTGTGCTATTTCCTTCAGCAGCCCAGCTACAATTTGCGTTTATACTTATATGTGATCGATGTATACTTGTGTATGTGATCAAATTAGCTTCTATTTGATGATGTTATTGTGTCTTTAAGGTTTATTTATTAAAGGGTGCATGAAACAAGTTTTAAATCCTTAAAATCTCTAAATTTCTTGGGTTTTCCAATTTGCCGAGTCTAGGCATCGAGTCCGAGTCCGAGTCCAAAATCAGCTTGCCGAGTCCGAGGCGAGTCCGAGTCTCGTAACTATGCTTTTACCTTTGAATATTGTACCTAAGTGGATTATTTACATCTTTTTATTTTGATTATTGCGATGTTGTATTTAAGCGGATTATTTACTTCATTTTAATTTTGAGTTGGTTTTAATGCTTTTACATGACTTGTGAGGCTTTACAAAGAGACATTAGTACCTTTTGTACTATTGTGGATTCTTCCATATCTTTGCCAAGTCCTCGAATGGTATTGACAATTTCATCCACACAGAGGAGATATGCTGCAATATTTTCATTATCTCTCATCTTTAAGCTCCCAAATTATTTTCTATGGTTTGGAGCTTGGCCTTCTTAACTTTGTCATTTCCTTCATAAATATTATTTAGCTTATCCCACAACTCTTTGGCGGATTTACAGTGCATTACCTTTACAAACTTTGATTCGGTCAATCCACATAAAATAGCATTTTTGGCCTTGGCATTATTTTCGCTTTCTTTCTTTCCACCGTTGGTGGTGATGCAGGAGCAGTATATCCATTCACAATGGATTGGTATATGTCAAACCCTAAAGCATTCAAAGAAGTCTCCATCCTTACACTCCAAAAGGCATAGTTGGTTCCATCAAACAATGGTGCCCTATTTGAGGAAAATCCATATCCATCATGTCCGGCCATTGTGTTTTTAAGATCTACCTTCAAGCGGTTAAGCTCTCTCCGAAGAAAACCCCTTTGATACCAATTGATGAGCACACGATTATACTAAGGGTCGGGGGGGAAGGGGGGTGAATCAATATAACACAATCTTTTACTTTTCAAAATTAATCATACATGGCAATAATAAACATGCAAGATCTAGCAATTACAAACACAAAGATAACACACGATTTATGTGGAAACCCTTGCGGGAGAAAACCAAAGAAAAATGTTGCTTATATATATTGATCTTCTTTTGTAGGCACCGACCTACTTCACTTTCAAATCTTCTTTTATGAACACCAACCCACAAGAGACACCAATCCCTACTTACAAAATTTATAGGCACCAACCTACTGGAGACATCAATCTCCATAACTAAGCACCAACACAGCAAGAGACACCAATCTCCTATTTGATAGGCCTCAACCTATTAATTCTTCAATGGCTGATATGATTTTCTCATTCACCCAAATCTGATCCAAATATAATCACAATCTTCATTCTCAAATCTGGTCACTATCATGCATCAATTTCCTTCACAAAGCTGATTATAAACATGCAAATATCTTGCTTTTAATTCTTCTCTAACAATCACACACACTTCCTTTCAAAATAAATCAGATTTGCACTTGGTAATTCTGCCCCTTCTCTTCCTTCAAACTCAAATAAATCATTGAATGCTTGCCTTTAACCACACCTTCTTTATGCTTAGATAAGCCCTCAAGAGAGGCGACTCTTGCCAGTAAATGTACCCTTTTGAAAATGAAAACAACCTTTCATATAGTCGCACCTTTTGTTCATTGTTCCTTTTATCATTAAAAGTAATCGCTTATCTTTTTTGTTCTAAGCGCTCCACTTAATATATCATTTACAAGGATGGCGCTTAAAAAAGGAAGTCGGCCACAATGTTTAGGAGGTTGGCTTGGATCTTGGTGCCACTTTGAACTTGAATTTTTGGCACTAATATTTGAATCGGCCATAGCTTGATTTAGATAACAAACTTTGGGATGTCAGCCTCCATTTTGTATATTATGTTTAAATATTGAATTTAAACATATTCTAATCGATTCATGAGGGACTCGGCTATGACAAAAATCAGCCTCTTTTCTTATTTTTGTACTTCACCAAATCGCTTTAGTAACATTGTTTACTTTGTATTTCCCTTGACATCAATGACAATAATCCAACAATCTCTAAAACAAACTCTTTGACATCAATGACAACCTTGTCCACCTTTGACATCAATGACAACATTTCCAACAAATGTAGCCTAGAAAAAATCTTGTAAGGGAAAAGCCCAACCTCCGAAGTACAACCAAATGTATTACTTCTCCAAACAGGTTACAATACAATCTTGAAATGCAATGCTTCACAGCAAATCAACACTCTGAATCTGGAGGAATTCTAGGAACATAACCCTACATAAAACTAACTATAATCTTCATCAAAACCATGACCCAATACTTGGTCCAATTAATCCAAGTTGGACCCATATGCCCTCCTCCAAGTGTAACTACTAGAATAGTAACTTCTGAGTTGACTATTTGACCCCCAAGACCTAGAAGGGTCCAAGTAACTACCAAGTGCTCCGTGATGAGGCCATAATTACTCTTACACAACTCTTACAAACAACCATATTTAACCAATCAAAGATGCTAGTCATAGTCCATCTAGTAACCCACCATTCACTGACTTCTTACAACAATCATAACACCAATGACAAATGGTGGAGAGTGCCAACTATGGAGTCTCAAGATTCCTTTCAAGTGGGGGTGCCTTTTTCCCATATGGGTACATTATTTACAATATTACACAAGTATTAAATAATTCAACTAGAACTAAGACTAACAAGGTGTACAATGCCTAGCCCTAACAATCTCCCACTTGTATAAATCGCAAGAATCATAAGTGGTTCTAAAAAAGTGAACTAAATGCTAGGGGTTGATGCCCATACCCATCCTACACCATCTAAACTTCGTTGTGCTCAAACTTCATCAATACATGTACAACATTCACAAATGTGTCCACCTTCTAGACCATACCCCTTATGTCCTCCCCCATGTCATGAACAAAGCGATATTGCACATCAATGTCCTTAGTTTGTGCATGAAAGATTGGGACTTTTGCCAAGTTGATGGCACTTTAACTGTCATACTAAATCAACAATGTATCCTAACTTAACCCAATATCTAAATACAATCTCTAATGTCAGACTACCTCCTTATAGGCATGAGTAGCTGCCATATACTTTGCCTCCATCAACGAAACAGCAACCACAGCCTATCTTTTTCACATCCAACTAATCCTACCACACTAAAACATACCCACTACTAGGCCTCTTGCTATACACATCTCTTGCCCAACCAGAGTCTTCAAATCCCTATATATCCATTGTCCTACAAAAGTTTGGTCCTCCTTGATAGCAAATCGAACACTCAAAAAACGTGTCTAGAATATATTTGAAGACCAACGTGTCTAGAATATATTTGAAGACCCTCTTCATTGCAATCTAATGTTCCTTGCACGAATTGAACATATATTTGTTGAAACCTCTCACTACTTGGGGAATATCTGGTCTAGTGCAAACCATAGCATACATAAGGCTACTAACTACACTCACATATGGGACATGGCTCAAGTCCTCTATCTCATTTGGTGTCGAAGGGCATTGCTCAACTAAAAGCTTCGTTGTCATGGGAATTGAGAATCCTCACTATTTTAGTCTAACATCCTGAACTACTACAAAACAAAGTTAGCATACTTACCCTAAATGATCCAAAGTTTTCACTTAGCTCTATCCATCCTGATCTCCATCCCTAAGATAAACTTATAAACTTAGTTGCCACCAAATCCTTAAAATCAAATTGTAAAAAAAGAGTCTTAATGTAATAACCACCCTGGTTACTACTATTTTTTTTTATTTTTTTTACACATCAAGTACTACCTTAATCATTCAAGCATCTTCTATCTGATTTAGAACTGCCAACTACACAGACTTTACCAACTAAAACAATGGCATCAACTTTGTGCCACAATTCATATTCACATTAGGACACGGTAACCTCCCAATGTCAGGGCCATCCCTAGACCGTGACCTAAACCTCAAGGGTTCATTAATAACAGCCTTGCTTACGTATCACCTCCCGAGAATCAGAGGCTCTGTAATTCGTACATCTTAATAGAGAGAATTCATTCTCTCCTCTAATATGAGATCTTTGATCTCACTTTGAAATCATACCCATTAGTTGATCTTGTGCTTCCAAATTCATCCATACACAATAGTAGAATAGCAAGCATTCCAACCAAATGTTAATCCAATGCCAACATCAGTGGACAAGTACACACAACACCAATTAGTGACCTCATAAAAACATCACATGTTCACACCTAATCAATGGCTCAAGCATACATCACAAATATGCAATGTGATTAACTCCAACATGCATCACACACACAATGTGACTAGCTCATGTATATAACATACATACCAAATGTGATTAGTTCACTCATACATCACATACACTGCATGTGATTAGTGCACGCATGTGCCACATCTTCATAGTGCGACTGGCTCATATGTACATCATAGGTACACATAGTAACTAACTAGCAAAAATAAGAGGTTGCAATCATCACTACAAGTAACTTCCATGTAATGTCCCCCATTTTATGATGAGTTAGTCTATACTCGATTCTCGTAGACTAACCAAGGTGGTTAGGGAACTCTGGCCATTTATTTGGTTGGTTTCGGACACTTTGGCGGTAACTTACTATTTTTAGTAAGTTAGGGTTTCTTCCGAATGATGGAATTCTTGGTTGGAGGCAGAGCGATTTGAGTGGATCTTTCCAACGGTCTAAAGATTAGGTGATTCCGAGCCCGTTTGGGCCTTCATGTTAAAGTCCGAAATTTAATAATAATAATATTTTAATATTTGGGCTTTATTATTATGGTGACTTAGGAAAAAGTTATGTAATACAAAAATTAAGTCACTAAGGACTTGGGCGCCCAAAGTGAGGGGAAATAAATTAATTTAAATGAAATATTTTCCCTCGCAAAAAGTAAAGTGGATTTCATAAGGGAAATATATAAGCAAAAATGAAAAGAAGAGGATTGATTCACGACATATTACTTTCTCATGTTTTGGCTCTGCAAGTTTCTTGAGGGTTTGAAGAAACCATTGGCATTTGGTGACGAAAACCACCATTTGTAACAGCGATTTTGTAACAGCGATTCAAGGGTGTGAAAGATCATCTGAAGGTGCTTGAGGACAGCCATACTCAGTGGTTGTGATTGCACTTCATTCTATTCAGTTTGGGAGTTAATGCTTTGTCGCGGAGGGTTTATGTTGAAGATTTTCATGGTTTATTGACAAGGTAATTACCAAGGGATATCAGATAACAGTTTGCAGTTATTAGACAGCATTTTTTTTGGAGTTTTGATTGTATTGAAGCCCATAGACTGGCCGTACCAGGGCTGCACCTGGTCGTACCCTGGCAGTGTGTGTTGGATTTGTTTGGGGCAGTTTTCGTTTGGTTACCTCTTCCTATCTTGGCGTTCACATGCTGCAGCTATTCACAGACCCTTACCAGTGTATGGGAAACAGTTTTGAAGGATATTTGAGGAGTTTCAATCAATAACCAAACTGCTGTAGCAGCCATACCAGATCAGCAAGGACGTGGGGTTCCTCAAGGACTCATTTCACCCTCTTGCAATCGTCATTGAAGGTCCAGCTTTGGAAGAGAAGCCGATATGTGTGTTAATGTAATCACAGCCCATGAACATTGTGAGTTTAATGAGATTTCAAGCCTTCAGCACCCTGTAACAAGCTCATTCAGACTTGTACTTTTCATTGCAGCAAATGGGTATGTCAGAAAACATTTTATCTTGCATATCTTGACATGGGTATTGTTTCTATCTAATGTGTAATGCATTTTAAATGAAATAGAGTTTGAGGGTATTTGCCCTTTCTATTGTTTTTTGCAAAATATATGCATGCATGTTTGTCATGTTATGGACCCAACACCAAAACGCAACCAGGGATCAACTTAACCACAGAAAACTCATCAATCAGTGATGGAAAAATAACCTAGATTGGTAAACAGTAAAACATATAAGGGGGTGGGTTATTTCATTCCCCTTCACTTGGATCACTAAAATATAAGCCTGTAAGTATATCCCAACCAAAAAAAAGAATGTCAGAGCATCTAATGCTACACCATGGGTCCCATCTTTTTTCCTGATTCACAAGCAAGCATTATGACAAGCAAGCATCCCATTCTACTTGTTGTCATCAAAGGCAAAGATGTAAGTATAACACAACACATGAAGCCACTAATAGGATTTCCATAGCCCACTAAGCATCTAAGTCATCTTAAAACTGCATAAACACGATCACAGTATCTTATGTTTTTACCTCAAGTAAAACTAGTGCTTGTACTATCAATCACTTGGACTATTTTAACAATCAAAACCATGAGAAACATACTTCAAGCAGACACATCATAGGAAGCACACACAATCATTCTAAATACCCCAATGCCAACACTAAACTCATGAGACGGGTAGATATTGGAATCAATCGCATGCATACCACTGGCGAATGCCGGACTAGTACTAGCATCTGTCGCCTACATGCCACTAGTGAAAGCCTATCTAAACCGTATGAAAACGACTAGCTCTTGACATCCATCACTTGTGTGCTACTGCTGAAATCCTACTAACCCTATGATACAGCCAAATAATTCTTTAGGCAAAGCACGCTCCCTAACTCCTGTCAAGTTGGAACACCGATAAGCTTATCTATAGGTGGCTCATAGGATTTATAATGTTGGTGATCACCATGAAAGAAGCGGAACAAGCTACGTTCTAGGAAGTATTGCATACCACCTACATATGCCCTCATAGAGCCCTTACTCCAATCTTCATTTGATGCCAAGAAGTCGGCTTCTATATCAATCTTGGTTCAGCATTCTGACATTTAAAACGAATAAAGGTAGGGATCTAAAATATACGGTCCTAAGAATTTACACATTAGAGTAGTTAATCATGTTATAATTACGATATAGGAATCCACAAACCTTTACAAATGGTCTTATAGGTCTTGGGGTCAAAATTACTATCATGCAAGTAACACAATGAACCCAAATGAGCCGGGTTGCATATACATAACAAAACAACTCATAGAATAATCTCAAAAACCATTCACATCATTCTATTGTTACTCCAAACACGGTATTTATTAAACAAAAACTCAAATCCTCAATAGTAATATTATACAACATTCTACTTCTGAGTACATAACATTTACATGTAACTAATCATGAATCTTAACATACAATTACCCACCAAACAGATATAAAGTTAAACACCATACCATGTTTCGTAATACTTATTGTCACTTGCCCACACTCAACATAGGCAATCATAAGGAATTCCATCCTAACTCAACATAAATCTAGGCACATATTTAGAGCAAGCAAAACATCGACACATATCAAGAGTTGTTCACATTATCCAATCATAATGTCTAAATTCAACAACAACATTAAATGCAAGTTAGCTGGTTTCCATAACACATTTATAACCCTATCATGACCAAGTTAATCATACCCTTATTTCTTAGAAGAATAGACCTCTCAAGTGTCTTGAGTCTAACTTATACCTTTCTATACTTATCACTGAGCCCAAACACAATGCCATAGTGTTCATCACACAAAACTCTAATAATCTTAGTCCCAACAAGTCTAGAGACATTCTCATGCATTCACATTAGAGACTGACCATGATGACAATGACTCTAAAAGTTCATCCAAGATTAGAGTGTCGAAGCCAAACTCCACAAAGCTCAAAGTAGGTAAGCTTGACGATAATGGAGTGCCTTTTATTAGCTCAGGCCTGTATAGTTAGGACTTATTAATTGGAAGATGAGTTCATAGCCATCTATTGTAGTTTCAGCCTCAAGGTAAAACATACCGAAGAGGGAAGGTTGATCAAGTTTAGGAACACCCCATACCGAGGAGTCATTCCCTAAACCGCTCCCCTATAGACTTGAGGTGCCCAAGAACTGACTACATACCTGCTTCCAAACCGGATCGAAGTCACATGTAGTTCTCCTCACAAAATTCTCTCAAGGACATACACATAGGTCCTTACCCTCAAGGTTTCATTGTCATCCCAATTTCATACCAACACCTAGTAATATTCCCATAATCAAATCCATACATATAAATATGTATACCAACCTAATCAATATAAAATAAATCCAGTCATAACAAAGCACATGACCTCAACAAACATAATATCTTCACAATGCAATAAATAGGCAAAGTCTCGATATGGCTTTGTGTGACATCCTACTATAATATGATTCATTGATATCAAGTATCGAAGTCATATTATATATTGACATACTTCTTAAATGGAACACAATCATACAACAGTCTAATACAACCATAGTACCCTTTCCTTAGTTCATGTGATAGTTCCAATATTAGGGTTCTTATACTTAAGAGGTCCATAGGTATCACGTATTCGAATAAAGCCTTTACCCCTAAAACTAAAGTAGGTTACCACAAGTCTTGACTTGCAACATTAAAAATGTGTTCAATACAATATGGTGCTAGTGCCACTAAATGAAGTCATCATCACTTACATTATTATGTGACCATAAGCCAAAGTTCAAATTGAGTAAATCTCATTCTTGGACCATAATATAAGTTGATCTCTAATCTATAGACTTAAACTAAAACCCCATGCCACCTTACTTCATGTAAAATCTTAAGGTAAGAATACATGCTACCTTCCACTTTTGTCTAGTCGAAACTCCAAGCACTCAAAAAATGAAATAATTTAGCAGTGAAGGATTAACCCATAATCATACAAAGATGACATGGTTTGGATAGATAGAAAACCCAAATTTTTAGGTCCATTTATAAACTTCATTCGGTAATCAACAATCCTACAGTTCCCTTTCACTAGGAATTAACATGGTTTCATCACATAACAAGCACAAGACTTCAACAAGGCTTAAAACTTGTAACTCAAAACCCTTTGAGAGCTCCAATGCAACAAAACCTTCAACAATGTACAACTTAATCATTAACCCCCCCGTAACAATTTTACTAGAAAAATGTTTCATAGACAAATACTAACCCTATAACCAAATACAATGGTTCTAAGTATTTGTGACAATTAATAGACAATAATTAATAGATCCTATATATAATAGTTGGCATTCAAAGAACTGTAATGTCCCCATTTTAGCTCACCATGGTTTGTGACAGGATTAGCCTATTATTGGCCCTCGTAGGCTAAGGCAGATGGTTAGAGGGTTCCAATTGGCAGAGCGGGAGGCTTATTCCCATCCAGAGTTCAGGTTTAGCCTTTGTTTGATTCAGATTCACACACTTACTATTTATAGTGAGTGACTATTTCAGGACAGTCAGGGTTACTATCTATAGCAAGGCACCTAAACAGGATTCATTTGCAGTGTCAATCCTTACACCATTGGTTTGATCAGATGAGGGATTTACTATTTATAGTAAATCAATGGTTGATAGAGAGGGACTCTTACTATTTTTATTAAGGCAATTGGATGCACAGTGGACATAATGGTTAACTCCCAGGTTCAGACGGATTGGCAAAATGACGATTAATAATGAAGTTATGCATTTTTAATTATTATTAAAGTTGACTTTAATAATAATTAATGTATTTAAATGCAAATGTTATAGTCACTTTATGACTTCATTTAAGTGGGGGCCAATTATGTATTTAATGACATAAAAGTATATTATAAAGTTATAATGTAACTTTATAAAGGGAGAGGGGGGGGGCATTTTAAGTTAATGAGTAATTAATGCCTCATTGAAAAGAACGCCATTATGAGTTTATATTATAAAGTATTTATGAAAAACCTAAAAGTGGACTTCAAAGGCAAATTAAGTACACTTCATTTGGAGAAGTTATGAAAGGGCATAAAAAAGCAAATAGATTTATTATTGAATGATCATTTTGACTTTGTCTCTCGGTGTTCTTGGGATTTGAGCTTGAGACCAAGGGTTTTAGTCATCTTTAGCCATTGGAGAACGAGATCTCTTCAATGTATTTGCAATCTTGAGGCTGTGAAAGATTAGCCGAATTACTGCTTGTGGAGGACTTCATCCAGAAGTTCTATTTGTGCTCAAAGTGGAGGAATTTCATCTAGGGTTTGAAGATTACTAAAGATTGATGAGTTGCAGACCTGTAGCTTCATTATTGCAGCCATTGTTAATCAGGTTTCAAGCATATTTTAGCAGATTAGAGGAATTATTGAAAGGTTTTTAAGACAGATTTAAAGTTATTGCAGAAAATTGTGTGTGGCTGCCATTAATTTATTACCAGCAATCATTATTCAGGCCATACCTACAGCTAAGAGGCCACGTGACTGTCATCCAACCTAGGCATGATTCTTCTTGGCCAAAGCGCTTCCTTCTTTGGGCTTATGTCTTCATAAATCTGACCATAGAAGTGTATGAAGGCATTGTGAAGGGTTTGAATGTGGAGAACATAGAACTTGCAGCAGATCGAGCCTCTGATCAGTCCATTAGTTGCTGTTAATAACCCAGATTTTCATATGTTAAACAACAATCTCTTTGATTGGATATGTTCTCATTTACATTCTCAATGTAAAGCAATAATAGTTATGAACAAATCATTCCCAGCTTATGTACATTTCATATTGGCTTTAAATACACTTCATTTGGAGAAATTATAAAAGGGCATCAAAAAGCAAATAGATTCATTATTGAATGATCATTTTGACTTTGTCTTTTGGTATTCTTGGGATTTGAGCTCGAGACCAAGGGTTTCAGTCATCTTCAGCCATTGGAGAACGAGATCTCTTCAATGTATTTGCAATCTTGAGACTGTGAAAGATCAGTTGAATCATTGCCAGAGTGTGGGCTTCAATCAAGAGTCCAAATCGTGCAAAATTGGTGAAGTTTTGGTGTTGAAAGGAACATATTTCATTCAGATTTCGTATGCATTATGGGAGTTCATATCAGAGGACAAAGTTAGACAGATTTAAGAGCTTGATTGACTGATTTTTATTGCTTTATTGCTCGCCGTACTGCAGTCCATACTGGCAGTATCATTTGAAGAGGACATTGTGATCTGTATGGTGTCCATTTCTACTCCTTTGTGGTCGCCATAAGGTTATTTATATCTGCAGATCAGAACTGTTACAGTTTGGAGGGATTTAACTTGTGTTTGAGCAGATTTATTACTCCTTGGAGGACGTACTATGCTGGTACAGTTTGTGGATTATCATGATAGGCAGAGACTCTTCTAAGGGTCTCATTTATTCTTGTATTTTGGGCGCCTAGGAGCATAATATTGATTGCTGCAATTAATTTCCAGAATTCATCTACAGCTGCAGCTATACATAAATTTCCAGAATTTGTTACATCTCATGCCTTTCAATCCGGGTATGAACATTGTAAAGTTTTAAATAAATAATAGAATATCATTACATCATATTACAGTATCTTTGGCATTATATATTTGCTTGGGTTGGTATATATTTATTTAATGCACTTCTTACTTGGCAAGTTCTATGAAAATATCAAAACAAACATTGCTTTGTAAACCCAAGTATTCAAACAAGGGCAGAGAATTGGTTTGCTTAGAATCCGCGTAGAGAGGGTTCTTACAAGAACTCAAACAACATTTCACACCACAATTCGCAGGAGCAGTTATAATAACCCATCAACAAATAACCATCCAAAATAGAATAATCCAATCAAATATTACAATTGTATGGGCCTTGTTAGGAGTGTATTCAATCAATACAAACTTTTACCAGGCACGTGGGTTGCTTGACAAATTACTTGAAAGTAAAATGTGTTAACATGCACAGAGTACACAAATTATTTGCCAGAATGTTGTAGAGCCAAAATATTCTAGCATGGTCAACAATGTAACTAACTATATCTTGAAGTTAAATTACAACCATCATACCATTCCTATTCATCATAGAAAAATATAACAATTTGGGATGACAACGGATTCAACAAAACTCGTGCAATGAACCCCATACTGAAAATGAAACTAGGGATTTTTAGAAAACACTATGCAGCAATAAATAGACAACACCATTCGATACCCCATTAACCATAACCCATAGGATATGCACCAATTGGACGAGCCATAGAATCGATTCAATGTTCAAGGGGTTGTACTTCCTTCATAGCTGCACCATTCTAGTTATATGGGCAGTTGGGAAGTGCAGGATCCCTAGGAACCTCTATAAAACCATAAACCATTTGAAGCAAGGACAAGCGCATTCTAGAAATACTGAAATCTACATTAATGATATTACATTCTTAGTCAGCAAATGAAAGTGATAGCAAGGTTTTCCTTTTACTCATCTCTAGCTCCCCAGGAAAATACACCAAGTTGGCGTGATTGAAATGCAACATCACTAGAAAACACACTATCACTAGCAAATATTGGAGGAGATGTCATAGATCACCTTCTCCCAAGCAAGGTAGATTCATCAAAATGACTTCACACTTCTAGTAATACTCCCACCGCGAAGCACAACATTGTGGCAATGGAGGTGAGAAGCATGGAGACGATTCTATCATTTGTATTGTCAACCTTTTGTTCTTCATACTTTCCTTCAAAATAGCATGCAGCCATGTGATTCTTTTAGGAAATTCACCTCACATGGTGTCATAGCCTGTCCCCTTTACCCACAAACTTAAATAGTCTTTGGAATCGTTGAAGGTAGCTTGAATTTACAATAGGAGCTTCAAATTTATGAGGACGCATTGGGCATTTATTGATGTGAAAGAGAAGGGCGTAGAGAGGGGAGGAAGATAATAAGAACTGAAAGAATACTATACACGGCTTCTTTAAAGAGATAGCCATATGAGCTGGAGGGGATGAAGGGAAAAAGGCTTGCAGTTCCACCCTCATACACTCTGCAAATTACCCAAGACCCCCCTCGATCTCCACACCATCCCTTCATTTATTCAAAATGACCCCCTTCTTTTCTTTTTCCTCCCGTCCACCAAACATATGTCAAATCCCTTTATGCGTTGGATTTCCAAACTCTACTCCTTCGCTCCTCACCAAACTTGTGTCTATTCGATTAATTATTAAATGTCGCCCATGCCCAAGCCATTAATATGTCCCCTCCCATATAGAAATGGTCTTCGTTCACATTTATGTTCCCCTTTTCCAATATGGTGGTTGGTAAATTTGCCATCATCTCTCCTATTGTTTCATTTTTCATTTATTTTTGCCATGGAGGTCCAATGTAAAAGCTGCCTTCTACAAGGGATGTGACACTCAATCATTCCCATACTATTAGCACTTTAATTTGTTTGTTGCCAAACAACACATACAGTAGAACCATTCTTCAAATTATTTGGGGAACCTACCTAAGATCTAACTACACCTAAAACCTAAAGCTATAAACAAAATTTACAAGCATGCACACTCTACAAGATTTCAATGAGTGTTTGCATTCAAACGTAAATTACTAACTATCTATTTTTGCCCCGAATATAAAATCCGACTATCAATAATTCAAGCACAAACAACTACAATCTCCTATTCATTGAAGCAAAGACCAATATTTGGTTGTAAACAAAGATTCAATTGAATAAAACCAACATATGCTAATTTCTAGTTAAATCAAAGACCAATAAATCTACATCAACAAGAAATGATTCAATGGATGAACATCACACGATTCCACAAAATAAATTGCTAAAGGAATACACAAAATTATTATTTTAATCAATAGAAAGTATTAATGCAAAGCTTGACAAGGTTACTCAATTGGCAACCAAGAGTGTGTGTGACATCAGTACACTTTGGCATCAAGGGTATGGGCAACTCAATTTATCATATCTGTCTCGGTTAGCTCAAGAGAATTTGGTAGATGGACTACCTAACATCCGACAACATATACAGGGTGTTTGCAGAGCTTCCCAGGAAGGGAAGCAGAAGAGAACTCCATTTGATGACGGACAAGCTTAGAGACCCAAGAGAGTCCTACAACTGCTTCATACAGATATTTGTGGACCAATGTACACGGCATCGATCACTGGTGCTAGGTATTTTATTCTATTTGTTGATGATTTTAGTAGGAAAATGTGGGTGTACTTTCTGAAATTAAAATTAGATGTGTTTAATGAATTTCAAAGGTTTAAAGCATTAGTAGAAAAAGACTTTGGTTATGACATAACCACTCTTAGATCTAATAATGGAGGCGAATTCTATTCAAAAGAATTCAATAACTTTTGTACTAAACATGGCATAAAAAGACAGTATACAACACCCTACACTTCACAACAGAATGGAGTAGTTGAGAGGCAGAACCGTACTATCATGGAGATGGCCCAATGTATGATGGAGAACAGGAGCTGAGGCAGTATATACAACAATCTATTTACTAAACAGACCTTCAAAACAAGCAATGAAGCAGAAGACCCCAAAGGAAGAATGGTCTGGGAGGAAGCTGTAATGTCCCCATTTTCACGAGCATCAGAGTTTAGTGGATTAGCCTATCCTTTGACCCTCGTAGGCTAATGGAGTTGTTCAGAGGGTCCTGTTTGGTAGCTGTCTGGTTGACTTCTTCGTCAGAGCTTGGTGGGTTCAGGTTTGACCTTCGTTTGACTTAGTTTCTCATACTTACTATTTATAGTAAGTCAGTGGATGTTAGAGAGGGGCCCTTACTATATTTAGTAAGGCACCTGGACAGGAATTGGATGCAGTGTCAATCTTCATGATTAGTTGGTTGGGTGTATTATTGAGCATTTAATGAGTTATTATCATTAAAGTTCTTTTAATGATAATTAATTAATATAACGTCATAATATAATGTTCTAAGTGAACTTTATATCCAATGGGGCCATGACCCTCAATTTAAGTCACTTAAAGTACATTAATACATTATTAAAAGAGGAGCCTATTTATTGAGATATTTGCTAAAGTCAAAAGGCAAATATTAAATATGATATAAAGTGATTATAAATGCACTATTTGGGCGCCCATTTCAAGGATGAGTTATAAAGTGCATTTAATATTATTTAATGAGGATTTTAAATGTTATTAAGTGCTCACATGAGGATCAACCTAATTTGAACAAGTATAAATAGAGCATGAAAAGCAAATCAACCTCATTATTGAATGATCATTTGACTTTGTCTTTTGCATGTTCTTGGGATTTGAGCTTGAGACCAAGGGTTTCAGCCATTCTGTCTACTTCCAGCATTGAAGAGCGTTCATTCTTCATTGTTCTGGCAATCTAAGGTGGTGAAAGATCTATTAAAGGTTTGCATACTGAGTTGGCTTCATTCAGGAGTCATTGTTGAGCATATTGGAGGAAGTTACATAAGGGTTTGATAGCAGATCGAAGATTATCATTGTTGAATATCTTAATTGCTGAGTTGTGCATACTCTCTTGGCATGTGGGAATCATATGGTACATTATTGAAGAGATTATCTACAGATTATTCAAGGGTTTGAGAAGATTCTTGATTGAAAATCAAAGGCATATCTGCTGTGACGAATTAATTGTTGATTACACAATTTACAGTCACGTGGGAGTCATCATTGAGGCCATACAAGCTTTTGCTGCTGTGAAGCCGTACAGAATTGGGAAGAGGCGTTTGGTTCCTAGGCTGGAAACGCCTAGCTTATGTGCAATTTATGATCACCATTTTGAGCGATTGGTCATTAGCAACCAATTTGCTGCATTATTGGAATGGAGAAAATAATATCTGGTGCCTCGCGTCCATTCCAAGGGTTTCCAGTATTATTGATAACAATCTCAGACCTGCTGATACAGAGTTTCAGACTTGTAATTATTTGCCATGGACTCCGGGTATGAGTGTATTCGTATTTGCAATGGAATAAAAGTCTGACTTGAATATTTA
Organism: Cunninghamia lanceolata; assembly: GCA_027924645.1. NCBI lineage: Eukaryota > Viridiplantae > Streptophyta > Pinopsida > Cupressales > Cupressaceae > Cunninghamia > Cunninghamia lanceolata. Next base: position 105,480 of record BSBN01000889.1, read on the forward strand.
TAATGTATTTGCAAAACTTGTTTAGATCAGATTTGTAAATTGATGCTTCAATTTGAGTATATCTCTGCTTTACAATTATATGTGTTTCTGTTTTTTTTTCCTGGCAAATGCATCATCAAAAACAAAACAAGCAAAAACTTTGAAAGGTTAAACAAACCAGACAAGCTGCAAATTTTAGTTTGCAAGGTCCACCTGGGGTGGTATATTACAGAAGCCCAAAGTAAGTCATCTTAAGGTCTTCAGTTCAATTGTGTATGCCTGCATTCTAGATGAAAAGAGAACCAAGTTAGGTCCTAAGACTAAGAAACTAATGCTTATAGGGTACAACGACAATCATAAGTCTTATAGGTTGATTGATGTCGACACCAACAACTTGACTTTCAGTCGAGATGTCATGATTGATGAAGAAGTTGGACCTTTCCAGACTTCTCTTGAGTTCAAGATTACCGAAGAACATGTTATGGCTATGGATACAAGTGTTCAACTTTAGGTAGCTCCACCTAAAGGGGGGGATTCCGAGCATGAGGAATCTTTCAGGCCAGTAATAGACCCAGATTTCATTGATGGTAACCTAATTCAGCATCCAGATGACACAGGAACGGGTAGCCCAAGTCATGGTGACAACACTAATTTGAATGAAGAGACTCTCAAGAAGAGACCAAAGTGATGGGAAAGCACCATTGGAGATGTTCGGGTAAGTGAAATGAATGAGGGTAGATCATTGAGAGGCAAGAGCAAGAAGAAGGCAGTTTAACTTTGCTCTAATGGCCAATATTTAGGGAGTTTATGAGCCATAAGTATTCGAGGAGGCAAGAGGAAAACCTGAATGGGAAAAGGCCATGGCAACCAAACATGAAAGTCTTATGAAAAATAAGACTTGGGATCTCTCAGATCTTCCATCAAAGAAAGAAACCCATTGGTTGCAAATGGGTGTACAAGGTCAAGTACAAGGCAGATGGTACTCTAGACAAGTACAAAGGTCGGTTGGTCGTAAAAGTGTTATCACAGAGAGAGGGCATTGACTACGAGGAGACCTTTGCTCCTACCGCAAAGATGAGCACTCCAATCAGTCCCAGCCATGGCATCTTAGTTTGGTTGGACAGCCCATCAAATGGACATAAAGAGTGCCTTCCTCAAAGGAGAATTGGAGGAAAAAAGGTACATGTCTCGACCACAGGGCTTTCAGGTTACAAGGAATGAGCATCTTGTATGCCAACTAAAGAAAGCTCTATATGGCCTGAAGTAGGCACCCAGGGTATGGTACATCAAAATTGACGAAGTATCTGGTTGAACAAGGATTCCAACGAAGTTCTTCGAATCCAAATCTGTACATCAAAAGCATTTCTAATGATATCATTCTACTAGTCATATATGTAGATGACATCATTATTATATGTAGTGAGGCACATGCAATTGAACAGATCAAATTAGATATGAGTAAAGATTTTGACATGATAGATCTAGGCCTCTTACATTACTGCCAAGGTGTAGAAGTTTGGCAAATAGGTGGCAGTATTTTTGTTTCACAATCCAAATATGCTAAGAGTTTGCTCAACAAATTCAGAACAACAGATTGCAAAATCTCATCAACACCTATTGAGAAAGGGCTGAGACTTTCAACCAAAACCAACTCTAAGACCGTCAATGAGTCAGCGTATAGGCAACCACTGGGGAGCTTAATATATCTTACAGCCACTAGACCTGATTTGAGCTATGTTGTGAGTTTGATTTCTAAATTCATGACAACACCCAAAGTAGAACATTGGACTACAACGAAGAGGGTCTTGAGAAGGGACACTTGACTTTGGCATTTTGTACAGCAGAAACAAAGATCCTAGGTTGGTTGGGTTTACAAATTCAGATTAGGCAGGTTCCATGGATGACAGAAAATCCACTCTGGATATGTTTTCAGCCTTGGCATGGGTGCAGTCACATGGACCAGCAAGAAACAACATGCAGTAGCACTATCCTCAACAGAAGCTGAATATTGAGTAGTAAAAGCAACATGTGAGGCAATGTGGCTCAGAAGGATGCTTTCAAACATGAAAATGACTCAAGCAGAGCCTTCACCCTTGTTCTGTGACAATCAAGGGGTGCCCAAACTTGCCAAGAATCCAGTCTTCCACAAGCATACCAAACATGTGAAACTACATTGTCATTTCATCAAACAACTTGTAGAAGATGGATCGGTTATGTTACAATATTGTCTTTCAGAGGATCAAACTGCAAACATCATTACCAAGTCTTTGAGTCTTGACAAATTTGTAAAATTTCAGGATAAGCTTGGTGTAGTTAGTAGATTGACCATTAAGAGAGGGTATTAAAGTAATGTTTAGTTAGTTATGGTCAATTAGCTTTTAATATTAAGCTTCAATAAAGTCATTCTAACTTTATTCTTTTACTCCTAATATGGCATGTCGCTTTATTGTAATCCTATATTCTTTATTACTTTATTCTTTTACTCCTAATATGGCATGTCGCTTTATTCTAATCCTATATAAGAAGGCTTTTGCTTCTTATTTATTTATCGAATATCTTAGTAATCATTCTGTGCTCAGTTTTTGTAATATGTTTGAATATGCAAAGGCCAGAGGTATTGTGATACTCTACAGTCTCATTATTGAAGCAATAAGTTCAAATGCAATTAAGGCTTCTCAAATTTTTGATAATATCTCTTATAAAGAGGATTTTCATTTGGATGGATGTAAAGGAGAGGTGGAGGAGGCAAAAGATATGGCTCCTTTCAAGGAGGATTGGATCATAGTAGAACATCGTAAAGCTAAATACAAGCATATTTCCGCTTCCCATATGTTCTTAAGGTCTCAAAATAAAAAGAGAGGGTGTTTTATGTAAGTTGATAGCATGTTTAGGAGAAATGAGGCTGAGAATGTTCAGAATTTTAAAAAGTTTCGTTTCAGCTTGCCATAAAGTATTTGGTAGCTTTTATTTTATGAAGCTTATTTTTTTTGTATGGTGATATGTATTTCAAGGATGAAGGACCTTATAGATCCCCCGATATTCTCTCTAAAAGAAACAATATTAATAGGGATGGTGGTTAGAATCGTTAGAATACTACTACTGCTTAGAGGTCACTAATACATAAACATAATAATAATAATAATAATAAACCCTCTTAATAAATTAAATAGTGTAGGACTTTTGGCTGACTCCTCAAATATAACTAAAAAACCTATTACATCTTGTATTTAAGGAAAAACGAAAGCATTTCAAAAACCATATCTGTGATCTGATAATTACCTAAAGAGGAGACTCAAAATGTTGGAATCCAAAGTCATCACATAGTGGAATCCAAACAACTGATATTATCATTTATGTTTACCTATGTAATATTGTAAAACACAGGACCAGAAAGCAAGTTGGTCTTTAAAAGTTTACCAAAAATGTTGATTGTTTTCTAACATGGACATGGAGGGAGAGTATTAGATAACATAAAATATAAATAGGATATTCTAATTATTTGAATAAAACATAGCCAAGCCATAAACAGCATTGGAAATTCGCCAAAGGTTCAATTAGTAAACATTTAGACCAAAAGACACTTCAATAAAACTAACTCAGAGCAAAAGCAGAATGCAATGAAACTTTGATTATGTTCATCCCAGGGAAGAAGTTATGATGAATAAATGTCCCCATGTCAGGAGCATTTTTCTCAACCAATGCAGAGAGATTGCATCAGCGTGCGAATGGAAACAGAAGAGAGTGGTAAAGACAAGGCAAGAATTTCAGTAAATGATGGAATAAATATTAAAAACATAAATATCTCACCATTCAGACTCATTGAGGAATTACCAGCAGGAAACCCCAAAGAATCATCATTTACTCATGCTAGAAAAATCTAAGCATTACAGTCAAACATTCCCGATTTCATCCATAAAAATAAAAAACTGTCATATTTACCTTGATAGGAGCGAAGATCAGGCCTCAGTTGATGAGCTCTCCTAAAGGACATTACAGCTGCCTCTGCTCGATTCAATGATAATAATAGGTTTCCCTGGAATGATTTTTATACAACCAACAAACGATTAAGATTGAATCACAAGAAAAAAACAGAATATTTTAAATACCAAGGTAAGAGATAACAAGCTTACCTTGATAATATAACCTGGTACATGTCTTTCATCAACCCGCACGCTCTGACCAACAAAAAGGAAGGTAGGTAAAGTTAATGACACATCGTAAACAGATAAATAATGCCAATACAAATCAGAGGAAAATACAGTGAAAAACACCTTTTCAGCATATTTCAAAGCCTGAAATTTATCATCACGTCTATCCCAGTAAGCAGCTGATGCAACCCAAACTTCTGGCCTGTTAGGATCAGTGAGCAATAGGTCATTTAACAGCCTATTCAATTCAGAAGGGTCTGCTCTTGTCCGTAAGAGCATTGCATACTCATCCATGCCTGTTAAATTGTATGGATCAAGAGATCGAGCCTGTGAAAACAAAAACAATTAGAATCAGATTCGTAAGCAAGAGCTACAAAGAAAACATACAATGAACCATGGACAACGTACCTTTTCAAAGTTCAGAAGCGCTTCATCATTCCTTCCAACAGCTACTTCTGCCTACACATTCCATGTTGATATGTCAAATATAATATTAGGAAAAGTCACCCCCATTTTATCCTATCTTTAACAAATGTATAGTATTATCTTTCATATGATCAAGCATCCAGAAAAGTTGACAGCACAAGAATGCCCTTCCAATGAATATAATTGAAATCAGACTATCAAATACTCGTTTATGTTTTACAAATTACAAGTGATTAGAATTTTACCTACAATATAAGACACATGTACTATAACTCTTAACATATACAAACAATCAAACATTAAACTGCTGCAGATAATTGTGTATTTTTTTCTGCTTGATCAATGAGAGCTTTTGTACAGACCCACATCTTTGGGGCACAAATGGGGACCTAATCCCAAGGCATTTGTTTTTATACTATGCCCACGTGCTGTGGGGCACACAGTGCCGTGACAAATGTGAGCTTGTATCCAAGCGTTCACCTGGTGGTTTATGCCTGGACCATTATTATGGCAATGCTCAGAATTTACCACACAGATGCACCTGCTAGACATCCTCTAACTTGCATATTAAACAAATAATAGAAATATAACAAGTCTTTTAGGAATGCATATCCAGTGAAGATATCTAAACGAAACCCTAAGGAACATAGGTATGACTCATGAGCTTTACTAAGGAATTAGAGAACCAATTCGATTAAGGAAACTAAATTGATTACACAAAATTTCAAATGGCTTGAATATTCCATTTTCGGCAGTTCAGAATTTGAACAAAGCTCTGTAAGGACCTTGTCTAGCTCTAACTAACAATTAATTGGCTGGATTCAGATGTTCAAGGAAACTCTAAATTGGAGGTAAATATTTAAAGAAGTAGCAGTCAGAATTGGAGTATAAAACTGATGTTCACGACATTATCTCTCTTAGGCTCTGTCAGATGTCTCTTTTAGGTTTCCTTTTTTAGTCAAATATGATGTCAGATTTGATTGTTCTACTAGCCTTGGTGATGTCTTATTTGACTTCAAGTAGATTAATAGTTTTACTTTTAATTATACACATGGTTATTAATTACAATAGTGAAACATGTGGTTGAATCATGATAGGTATGTAAGGTAAAAATGATGTTACTTATGCTTTAGGTTCAAAGATTTTATTTACAGCTTAATATCCTCCAAACTGATAGTTTATAACAGGAGAAAACTTAAAAAACTGTGGTAGGTTGAAGTATGGTGAGTGGAATAACACCTTAAGTCTATTCAACACAGTGACCTTTGCTAGTGTTATTGCATTTCTGCTAGAAAATTTGGAGAGGACTTTGAACAATTTGATCCAAGGTGGCTACTATTTGGGCTTCTAAAATTCAGTCACCTGTTCTTAGTTTTTAATTAAATTTATTTGGGAGCTTTGTTAAAACTAATTGGTGATTGGGGATCAGTATCAAATTTGGAGGTTGCTGGCTGCAGTTGGATTTTCCAATCCTTCCTCTCAAAATCACAACTCCAGGTTCTATTATATTTTTCTTTTGGTAGTATATTCCATAGAAGCAAATATCGTTCTCGAGAATTTCTCGGCTTCCCAAAAGATGAGATGTTTTCAGTTTCTCGGGATATTATTAAAAGAAAACCAAGAAAAAGTCGGGAACCCAAAAAATACAGTAAAATTGTTTAAAAAAGAGAGAAATAATTGATGTTTTCTACATTTCAATCCATACTAATTGCATAGAAAGTGAGAGCATGAAAGTAAACGAGAATGTACACCATGAATTTTGAAATATAGATTTTTCTCATTAATTTTGAGATTGCTGATTACAGATACTGTAATATAAATCTCTTTAACAATGTTAATAAATGATTGCCGAAATGATAATGAACCCTTAATGCAATACAACACAACTAATGTAAATATGACCTCTTAACCCTACCCTTCTCCTTAACTATCAAGTCCAAGAGACTAATCTATACACAAAATGGTAACTACAGTTCACAACAACAGTCTCCCTAACATCTTCAAAAACCTCTTAAATTTACAGCAGTGACAAGCATTCCAGGATAGCAATGTCCTGTCTTAACAATGTTTCATATTAATCATTTTCATCAGTAATATTTCCTACAATGTTGACAGCAGTATTAATGCCCATATTAATTGATCACAGTACTAATAAGGATACTACTGAACACCGTACTGATCAAGAATGTACAATTCACAATAATGACAGAATGCTACCGATCAGTGATCATAAGAAGATTACTAATCACAAGAGGATAGTTATGTCGAAAGACAATGATGACAAAAACAATTTCAACTGGTACAACATTATTAATAACTGATAAGTAACAATGAAAGTTACCAAACAATTGCCTCAATAATACAGCTATTTTACAAATGAAATAACAACACAATATCCATTGATAATTACAAATGATAGTAAATCCACGACAACACTAACATCTATGATGCAATAATAATGACCAGTTAAAGGATAGCATAATCATTTGACAGTTTTGTCCAATAACGACTATGCTCACAAATCATAAATAATGACAGCACTGTTTGTTGTGTTGTCAAAGGCAATGGTCATAATCACTAATCGCGATAACAATAGTCATGTTACCTATTCACAAGGTTTTCAAACCCAATTATACCAAGTCTCTTCACAACTGTAGATAACTATGTCCATTTTTGAAATAACAACAACAATAATTGCCCTTACCCCATTTGCAATAGATCTAACTGCTATACAATAATGGCATTTGAAAATCTTGACAACTACTTACACCATTCAAGGTGTATAACCCGTTTATAAAAGTTCCAAAGAAGAATGATCAAAAAATTGTAGGTCTGATGCTTATATAGAAAAAAAACTAATTTATTGTGATATTACTAGTGATATATCACCAATAACTTTGCAATATATTAGTGAAAATTTCGGTCAAAGTCACGTTCAAAGATATTTTGAAAAACTCACGATATTTTCAAGAAAATGTTGAGAACCCTTCTGAGAAAAAATATATCGGAATATATCAGGATATTTTAAAGATATCTGCTTCTATGGTATATTCTTCTCAACCTTGCCCCCTCATATGATTTCTTAAATATTGCAGACCTCTTCATTCTAGGCATTGTTTGCTTTCTCAACAGGGAAATTTAAGCTGGCATGTGTCATATATTCTTCTATTTGCTCGAAGCTTTACTTGGGATTTTTATCTGCTGCATAGTTATGGCTCAGATTGCATGAGAGGTTAAAATGACACAAACAAGGTGAGCAAAAGCATGCCATTAAATTTGGGAGGTAAGCAATCTAAATGGGATTGAATACTCAAGATCACAATGTAGTTGCAAAGTATCTTGGAGGGCTTTGCAACATAAGGAGATAAAACAACTAGTGGCTAAGTCCACACAGTGACTGGAGATCCCGTATGAGATTTGGAGGTCAAATTGGTGGCTGCAGTTGGGTTTTCCAATCCTTCCTCTCAGAAACACAACTTCAGGCACTACTGTATTTCTGTCTCAGTAGTATTTTCTTCTCGACCTTGCCCCTGGAATATTGCAGACCTCTTTATTCTAGGCATTGTTTGCTTTCTCAGTGGGGAAATTTGAGCTGCTATAGGCCATATCTTCTTCTATTTGCTAGAAGCTTTTGCTTGAGATTTTTATTTGCTCCATAGTTAAGGCTTATATTGCATGAGAGGTCAAAATGACACAAACAAGGTGAACAAAACCATGTCATTGAGTTCAGGAGGTAAGCAATCCAACTGGGATTGGATATTCAAGATCGCAGCATAGTTGCAAAGTATCTTGGAGGACTTTACAGCATGAGGCGATAAAACACCTAGTGGCTAAATCCGCTAGGTAATTGGGGATTCAGTATGAGATTTGGAGGTCAAATCGGTAGCTGCAGTTGGATTTTCCAATCCTTCCTCTCACAGTCACAACTTCAGGCACTATTGTATTTCTGTCTCGGTAGTGTTGTGATGTAATCACACATCGCCCCATTGCAAATGAGGACCCCCTTTTTTTTGGCTTTCTCGCTTCGTTTTGCTCTAGGTTTAGTTTTCCTCTGAGCTTGTATGATTTTGATAGTGTTGTGTATGCAAGTCTCAACAGTTTATTGCCAAGAGGTCTATATGCCTTCATCCTGATGCATGTCACTAAGACCCTGAAAATGACTAAGTCTGATATCCTGAAAATCCTGAAAAAATGACTAAGTCTGAAATCTGGTGGATCCTCAGAAATCTAGAATCTGCATGCTAAATCCTATGGATCCAGGACCTATCTCAAACATCCTGGAAGTATATTGATAAATATTTAAAGTATAAGAAACTCAATATCTGACTTATGCTTAAACATATTTTCAATATACTCCCATTCGGGAAATCCAAAATTTGACTAAGGCAAGAAATCCAAGGCTACTGTCCAAACCCGCCCAGACTGGGCGGCCTCACAAGGTCCTCTTGGACAGTGTCTTCACCATCAGGAGAGCTTGTCCAGACAACACCTTCAAACCCGCCCAGGGAAAGTTAGGATGTTTTTACGAGTTTTTGCTGATTGAAGGAAGTTAGGGAGTGATGATGGAGTCTAAAACTAAGATTTTGATGAAACTTCCATGCCTCACCTCCAAACCCGCCCAGACTGGGCGGCCTTGGCATGAGGTCATGGACTCAGCCTCCTGCACATGCATTTGTCCAAACAGAACCATCAAATCCGCCCTAGGAGAAAATGGTTAAGTTTAGAAGGTTTTCAAGCACAAGGCACTGACAAATGATGAATTTCAAGCAAGGTTTGCAAGTTGGAGGAAAGTTAAGTAGTTCACAAGCAACATTCCATGCATCATCTCCAAACCAAGCATTACTTAAACTCCTCACAACAAGGATGAAATAATTGGAAAGAATGATAAAAAATCACTAAGCCTGATGTCCTGATGTCCTGAAATCCTGAAAATTGGCTAAGTCTGAAATCTGGTGGATCCTCCAAAATCTAGAATTTGCATGTTAAATCCTATGGATCCTAGACCCATCTCAAACATCCTGGAAGTATATTGATAAATATTTAAAGTATAAGAAATTCAATATCTGACTTATACTTAAACATATTTTCAATATACTTCCATTCAGGACATTTCCGATATGGCGACGACACTTGCATTCCAAGCACACCTTCTAAACCCGCCCTACCTGGGCGGCCTTGGCATGGGGTCTTGGATTCAAGGTTGTGATCACGCACTTTCTCCAGACTAAGTCTCCAAATCCGCCCTAGGAGAGAGGTTGCAAGTTTTTAAGAGCTTTTGAAGATGAATTCCATACATTACTTCCCAACCCGCCCTACCTGGGCGGCCTCACAAGGGAGTGATGGACAATGACTTTTGCCACATCAATCTCTCCACACACTGCTCCCAAAACCGCCCTAGAGGAAAAATGGTTAAGTGTTGAGGTTTTCTTGTGCAAAACATTGAGGTATGGTGATTTGTAAGTAAGATTTTTTTGAGTTTGAGTGAAGTCAAGTGGATAATAAGCAATTTTCCAGGTGTCACTCTCCAACCCGCCTTACTTGAGCGGCTTTGGCATGTAGACATGGACAATGTCTTCATCACCTCATCAATTTTTCCAAACACTGCCTCCAATCCTGCCCTAGGAGAGATTATGCAAAATTCAAAGTGTTTCAACACAAAACATCAAAAGGTGATAAAGATTGATGGAAACTTGAAGGTTTTAGAATGATTAAGTGAGTTTTAAGATGAAAATCCAAGGGTCATGTCCAAACCCGCCCTACCTGGGCGGCCTCAGGAGGGGGTCTAGGACAATGTTGCCTGTCACATGAAATCCTCCACACATACCCTCTAAATCCGCCCAAGAAGGAAAGTGGTCAAGTTTTCAAGGTTTTCTTGCACAAGACACTAGGATATGATGAAATTCCAGTGGAAGTTTGCAAGTTAGATAGAATCAAGTGCATTTCAAAGAAGAATCCATGCATCACCTCTCAACCCGCCCTACCTGGGCGGCCTCATGAGGGAATGATGGACTCTGTCTCCTCCCACATGAAACTCTCCACACAACACTCTCAAAACCGCTCAGGGTGAAGAATGACATAAGTTGCAAGTTTGTTTGATGGATGATCAAGATCACACTCAGTAGATGAGATAATTAAGGTCATTCTAAGAGGAAGGAAGTTTGAAAGTCACTAAGTCATGGAGGTGGAAGAGGAGTGTCAAGGTTAAGGTAAAGATGTGTGCACATAGTAAAATCCTTACCACTTATCCAAACCCACCCTTCCTAGGCGGTTTTCATCATGATGGGTGGATAACATCATGAGGAGATGAATGAGCTAAGCGAAGCAATCCATACACACTCTCAAGACTATCTTGTTAAGAAACTCTCACTTTCATTCACCTCTTTCACATCATACACTCCATACAACATTTTCAAGGCTCCTTAGCTTAGGCGGACTCCACCATGACATAAGGATAAGTCCATCAAACATTTCAGATCTGCCTTCTAACCTCGCCTAAGAATGTATAGAAATGAAACCTTACAAGGAGATAAGAACAAGGAGAAATCATGAGGAGGAAACAAGCATCAAATGAAGGTTAGAGTTGAAGAATCCAAGCCTACCCTTGAAACCCGCCCTTCCTAGGCGGCTTTAGGACCTTCACTTGGACAGAGTCATCTCCTTCACATGAAATACTCCGCCTAGACCCTTGAAATCCGCCCATCCTCTCATGGCTTTCCATTGCATTCAAAGAGGTCAAGTTATCAATGAAACAAGTGTAAAAGGTTTTAGACTATCAAAACTAAGCAAAAATCACCAAGTCAGCAAAAATCCAAGCCTACCCTTCAATCCCACCCTTGTTGGGCGGTCTTAGACCCTTCACATGGACAATGTCACCTTCCACATGAAATTCTCCACACATACCCTCCAAACCCACCCATGCTAGGCGGCCTTGACCTCTATGCTTGGACAACTTCACCTCTTGCACAACACACTCTCCAGACATCAACCTTAAACCCGCTCAAGTAGAAGACCTATGAAGATTTGATGAAAGTTCATAAGTTGGAAGGTATTTTAAGGTAAAGTCCAAAGGTCACCTCTAATCCCGCCCTTCCTAGGCGGTTTTCACCATGACAAGTGGACATCATCACCCAACATCCAAGTTGTGTCTTTCAACTTCATGAGCATCTCAAGATTTCACTAAGTGTTGGAGTTGATAGAAAAGCCTTATCAAATGAAGGGAATGAATCTCAAATGAGGTGAAAATCCTTACTAGCCTCCCAATCCCGCCCATGCCGGGCGGCCTTGAGCCCTTCATCTGGATGATGTCGCCTCTTCCACAACATACTCTCCATACACACCCTCCAAACCCGCCTTGTCAAGTGACTCCCACCATCATGCATGTCTTCCACACCATTCACTCCATGCACTCACTCTAAATCCGCCCATGCTTCAAGAATTACATAGCATTCAAAGGAGGATAAACTCTCAATGAAACAAGTGAAGAGCTCTTAAGTTGTCAAAACCAAGCTAAAAATGCTTAAGTGATGAAAATTCCTTACACCTCTTCCAATCCCGCCCATGCTAGGCGGTCTTGAGCACTTTGCTTGGACAATGTCATGTCATTCACAAGACACTCTCCGGATGACACCCCTAAACCCGCCCAGCCTGGGCGGATTTCACACCTTGACATGGAATTAACATCAAATAATCCATAATGCCCCTCTAAACCCGCCTAGGCACTTAGGCATGGATTTCATGCGAAAGGATATGTTTTGAAATCCCACATGCATAACATGAATGCAATTTGTTATTGAAAATCCTTCATATCAAGTCTTAATTTGATGTGTTTCTTCTTGTAGGTGATGGAGGATCCAAAGAGGTGAATGGCAAAAGCTCATACATGAGAAGTTTGGAAGGCGCAGGAAGATTGCTCAAGTTCATCATCACCACATGGAGGAGAGCTCCAACATCAAGTTTATCTTACTTCGAAGACTTCGTATGTCTGCATGAGGAAGACATCAACGCCATGCGAAGGGGAGCTAGTCTAAGATGATCAAGGCTACAGGTGTAGTTCATCATCAAGAGCATCATTCGTTCGAGGCGAGGATCAGTGGAAGGTTGTCACTTCACCACGCACATCTTGAAGGAGGTCATCATCCAGAAGCTCACATATCATGTGCCAGACAAGAAGAACTCTCATCAGGCACTAGTCTACTCCATGAGTCCATGCAACTGTCCAGAGGCATGATCTTGCACAAGCACAACAACATCACAAGATGAGAGATGAGCATGATCATCAAAGCGATCCATGAGTTACATCAAGACAACAAGAAGAAAATATTCTAAGTAAAGTGAACATGAAGTGAATCACACTAGTTCATTCAAAGATGCTGAGGTGGCACGTACACATCATCAAGCCAATTACATTCTGCCATGTAAGAGGGCCCACCATAGAGATGCTCCAAAGATGCTTATCACATTGGGAAACGTGCCTTCATTGCCTCTTTCATGTTCTAAAAATAGCAAATTTTGTAACAAACTGCCTTGTTGTCTCGATCTTGGTCGTTGATTGTCAAATCAATCCTGGCCCTTCATGTAATTTCTGGAGTCTATAAAGGCTCATTCTTCTCATTTGTAAGGGGGAATACATAGGAGATAGGAGATTAGAGGTTAGAAGTAGAGATCAAGTTGGAGTAGAGTAGAGAGGGAGCTCTTCAAAGTCATGAAGAGAGACGTGAGATTGTTGTAAGGATACACTTCAAAAGTAATACAAGCTCATTGTTGTTGTTTTGCATGGTGATCTTGTGGCTTTGAAATGTTAGCAAGGTTTCAAGTTCTTGAATATGACGGAGATGTGTTTCCAAGTAGTTTAGATGATAAAGTAGATAGAGTTCATTGATGTAATGGATATATGCAATGATATTTGATGAATTCCCGTTGGTTCATACTTTTGATGGCTTGTCGATGGTAAGTCATCATGTAAAGTTAGCCTGAACCACATCTTGCAAATAGTTCGATTGTTGATGCTCCTTCGAGTTGCGCCAGCTGTGGGTACTTTGGAGTGTGTCAACGATATGAAAATCCTTGGTTTATCCCTTGGAGATTGCACCTATTTCATGTAGTTGTTGCTCGTCATGGCGAAGTGAAATTTGGTTTTCTAAGGGAATTTGTCTATCATAGCATCGTTCATCATGTCATTGTCTTTAGATTAGCCTTCTTAACCCTTGCCTTTTGCCTTTTCTTTTCGTAGTTGATTAGAAGAAGCTCCATTTCATAATGAAAGAGTACATGTTTGAATGAAGTAAGGAGCATATTCAGCGTAAGTCCCTTTGTGATTACCAGCAAATCACATCACACCACCAAGGCTAACCGTTGCAAATCACGTACAAGGAACCTTGGAGCATTCTTGTTTGATCACATAGTTTAGCATTCGAGACGCTTTGTTCAAGAGAGGATAGAGCACTTGGTGTTTTATTCTAATGTTGTTGTTGTCAAGAAAACATCATCAACAGGTAGTATTTTCATCTCAACCTTGCCCCCTCATATGATTTCTTAAGTATTGCAGACCTCTACATTCCATGTTTTCTTTCTCAGTGGGGAATTTTGAGCTGGCATGTGCCATATATTCTTCTATTTGCTCAAAGCTTTTGCTTGCAACTTTTATCTGACCTATAATTAAGGCACATATTGCATGTGAGGTCAAAAGGACACAAACAAGGTGAGCAAAAGCATGCCATTGAGTTCAGGAGGTAAGCAATCCAAATGGAATTGAATACTCAAGATCGCAGCATATTTGCAAAGTATCTTGGAGGACTTTACAGCATAAGAAGATAAAACACCTAGTGCCTAAGTCCAAGTTCATTGATGAAGCTCTTGCTCCGGCCTGTTATATAGAGACGGATAGAAAGAAGGGACCACTTGGCAAATCCTCTTCTTCAAGTCTGCAAGGTGCATCCATGTCATGTCCCTCTATCAATCAAATCGCTTAATAATAAAGATTTAATATATTTAAATAATAAATTAAGTATTACAAATTAATATAAATAATATATATAATATATATTATTAAATATAAATAACAAATATAGTTATTAATATCAATATAAATATTAATAATTAAATACTATTATAATTGTAAGTAAATATAAATGTTATATCATTATTATTATCAATATAAATATAAATAGAAATATTATTATTAATATATGATAATATAAACTATCAATATATATTCTAATCAAATATTATTATAAATACTATGGCAGCAATCATTTAACAGAGCAGTATAGGTATCCGACGATCTTATGAATAAGACCAAACAACATAAACAAACAACAATTAGTATATGAGATGCGATTAGGATATTTAGGAGAATCAATCACATAAACCACAAGGGGCAAATCAATAACAAATAACACTTAATGGTTTTAAAGTGATTAAGGAGTCGCCGATTAGTAAGGAAAGGACTAACGTTTATAAAGTGATATCCTGAACGGTGGCGACCGATGGCCAGCCAACATCCTTGCCCAATCTATAAGTAGTGATCGGCAGCTGGGTAAGAGAAGCATCTCAAAATCAATGAACACACAATCATCGAACATCTAAACACAGTAAAATACAGATCAAGCGAATCCATCATCAACTCAGCATCAGTCCAAAATCAATTGATATTTCTTATATAAGCAGCAGTGGTCTAACAGCATTAAGTAATTTCTCATATTGATATCGTTTATTCCAAGCAGCAGCATATTATCCTTCAGTCCCCAACTTTATAAGGTATTTATATCAGCCATTATCTATCAATCAATAACATTACTATATAATCATTATTATCAGCAATCTAACCAAGGAATGAATACATATATATTGAGATAAATCCACTAAGACAGCATATTGTCATATATATCCATCCAATAGTGATGGTATATTATCTAGTTCCCATGGAAGGAACAATATTCATAAAAAAGTATTATCTTTGTGATCCATAGGATCACTAGAATATCTCAAATCATTCGAGAAGACGAATCTCATATCGGTACGATCTCTCTAACCTTAAATAATTATACTCATGATATACTAGGGATGAGCGGACCTTGCCACGTCATTAATCTTGTCTAGAGCCCTATGAGGACGTTTGGGTCGTTAGGGAAGGGCGGTTTATTATTATTATTATTATAGTCTTACACGGTAGGTGACTCTCGAGTGGTGAAGAATTGTCGAGTGAGCATGAAACCCTTGAGCCAAGTGGTGAAGAATTGTCGGCTGAGCATAAAACCTTTGGGCCTATGGCAGTGGAGATTAGTTTGTTATTAATGTCTTACATGGTAGGTGACTCTCAAGTGGTGAAGAATTGCCGGGTGAGCATGAAACCCTTGGGCCTATGGCAGTGGACCATTGTTATCCAGCGCCTTAACAAGTATATTCCTTGCCTCCGCTACGGTAAATGATTAGGTTAGATTAACGACCCGGCATGACGAAAGCCATTCCCGAAGTATATCATGAGGCCTAACTATGGTAAAAGAATAAGTATGAGAAAATATATAATTGGATATATGTATTGTTTCATTGTTATCAATTATGATCATGATGTCACTAACCTTAATTATTATGTATTGATCTCATTATTGATCTCTAAAATTGCTAATGTTCCTTTCTAGAAGTTATTCTTGTGTACAGGGGAAGAAATCAAGAATATCCTAAAAGGGGACATTACAATCTACAAGGAAAGTGGAAGGCAAAGGAGAAGGTAAGAAAACTGTTGCCGCTACTTGCAAAGATAGTGCCAAGAAGCATTACAACAATAAGTATGAGAAAATACATAATTGGATATATGTATTGGTTCATTGTTATCAATTATCATCATGATGTCACTAACCTTAATTATTATGTATTGATCTCTAAAATTGCTAATGTTCCTTTCTAGAAGTTATTCTTCTGTACAAGTGAAGAAATCAAGAATATCCTAAAAGGGGACATTACAATCCACAGGGAAAGTGGAAGGCAAAGGAGAAGGTAACAAAACTGCTGCCGCTACTTGCAAAGATAGTGCCAAGACGCATTACAACCCTTGTGATGTATACAGACACACTAGCCACACCAATACGAACTGCTGGAAATTGCATTCAGAATTGCATTCCCTAAAGACCATGATATCCATGGTATAAAGCAGAAAAATTGGTGCCAGCCATGATATGGACAAAAAGATAACTTCTGCTTCAACAAAGAGCAAGGTATGTTTGAGTAGCAGCAATCAAGGTAGGGATGCACTTCAATTGACCAAGCTCTTTTCATATAAAAATCTAAATTAAAAGGGAAAATGTAATGTCCCGCTCTAAAGGAGACATTACAACTCCTATATTGAAAAGATATAAATTAATGGACATTATGAAAGGGATGTCATGCCCCCGATAAGGAAGATAGTTATTAAACAAAAGAATTAATTAGATAAACAAAAGAATTAATTAGACAAAGTAAGCACTAGAAGACACTCAGCCATAATAAGACAAAAAAGTTTGAAAGATAGATAAAGACACAAGTAGAAAAAGACAAATTAATTAATTAAAACTCAAAAAGGCAGCAGTTGCATAAGGGAAAAGAAGTGACTTTCAAAAGGGCAGCATATGAAAGGTTGTCACTCTTCAACAAATAGGATATAAAAAGGAAATCATCAAAGCAATTGGAGGGGGGAAATCAAGGAAACGTATCACTGAGGAAGATCGATCAGATCAGCAACAATAAGAAATGGAAATAAATATGAAGACATATTAGATGTAAACAACCACAACCATTTGATGATAGAGATGAACACCTTTTAATATGAACTTGGCACTTAAGTAATATCTGTGATTGGGTTTAAAAAGTTATTAAAATATTATAATAGATTACCAACAGCCGAAAGTTGTATGAAAGGACGTGTTTCATGAACAATAAGATATATAAGAGAGATCACATAATGGATAGAAGTGTAATACTTTAGATCAGCGAAGAAGAAATATTGATAAAACCATGTCAGGTTGAATAGGTCCGTCCGTTAAGGTGTAGCATATTTGGAATATGGAATATCAACAAAGAAGACACAATGTCATTATACAATGTTGAGTTTTAGATTACAAGAACAACCTAACTCAAGATATGGATCAAGCAAGTAATTGATCAAGGAGATTCAGAACAGGACAGGAATCAGCGAGAATCAATAAATCAAGAGATGGAGAAAAAGGAAATAAGGGGAAGGAATGGAAATAAATACAGCAGAGAATTATTTATTCCAGTCCTTCTATCATTCTATAACTCTATCATCCTCTCATTCTATTAATCTATTATTCCATCATTCTATTATTCGATTATTATATCATTCTTTCTTTCTATTCTTCTATCATTCTATCATTCTATTCTTCTACCCTTCTATCATTCTATAGTTCTATCATTCTGTTATTTGATTATTCTATCCTTCTATTATACTATCGTTCTATTGTTCTATGATTCTATTATTGAATCAATCAAACCAGCGAATATCTGAGATATCAATTAGCAATCAAAGAAAGCTATCTTCATTGGAAGAAAGTCATGTAAGGATCAAGCAAAAGGAAATATATCAAGTCATATATATATATATATATGCTATACAACAAGTGTTAACAGCAAATAAGGATAAATTGCAATCCTTGAACTAAACTTGAAATCCATCAACAGGTACACTATATCAACCATCTAACAAATTCTCAAACCATCACTTTTGAATTCAGGGAGATGTTTGCAGGTAGGAAGGATGGCCCTTCCAAGTTCACGAGAGATGAAGAGGATGGCCCTCTCATGCTCTCATCAAGTCGGCCAAGAGATGAGAAGGATGGCCCATCCATGCTCTTGAGCTTAAGCAAGGTGGATAGCCCCCTTACATGCTCTCGGCAATATTAAGGATGACCCACCTTGATATTGCTACTTGCAAGTATTCCTAAGGAATTCACTATGTGATTGGCTTGAGGGATTGTGTTATGATAGATTGAACCAAATATTGATTATGTTATGTTAAGTATTGATCTCATTATTAATTATGCTATGATAGATGAAATCACTATGAATGATGCTATGAACTGAATATTATCTTAATTTATTGATCTTTAATATTTCTAATGTCCTTTTCTAATAGTTATTATTGTATGCAGGTAAAGAAATCAGGAATATCCCAAAATGGGACATTACAAGAAGTAGATGCATTATTTGATTCATGTTTTCAAGAAAATCTGCCTTCCTACAAATTGGTAGATAGGCTAGGGTTACAAGCATACAGACACCGTCATCAATACATATTGGGTTGGCTGAAGCAAAGAGCTGAGATTCATGTTTTCTAACAATGTAAAATCAACATTGGGATTAATGTACATTTTGTTGATGAGGTAGTAACAGAACTTGTTCCTCTTTGATGTGTATGGTCTTGATCAACACCATGTGGCCCAATATAGTGGTGCATCGAACAACCCAATGCTTTTTCTGTTTTTTTTTAGCAAATATATTAGAAAGTGTAATATTACAAAACCCCCAAATTTAGTGTCGCTAGAGCAAAATATCTAGGAAGCTTGAAAGGTCCTATAGGATCACGTACATGAGACATGGAAAGGAAGCCATGAGAGCTGAAGTAAACTAAGCAAGCCTAGAACGTTATGTACCCAGGGATATGATATTATAATGTATTTAGATGGATGGAGATGCCAACACGTGGCACACATCCCTTAAGTTAGTTATATTCGGTTGTGTGGATAACTTGTATAAATAATTTTATTAAGTGTTGAGTAGGCCTTCATTGGGATTACCCCTCGATTATGTTATTAAGAAAAGGTCTATATAAAGGAGGTGATTATCATTGTAAAGATATGTGTTGAGCATGATACTGTATTTGGGACCTCTTGAAAATATAGCATGGAGTGGCTTCTTCCATAAGGAGTATTGTATAGTGTTACCCTACCACAAGGATTTATTATATTTCTACATATATTGGATATTAGGGCATCTTGGCCCACAAATATCCCGTGTTGTGCGAGACCTGTCTTTGCATTGTCATATTGCAATTATTATACGTGTGAATCTTATAAGAGGTAGTTGAGCTACGATTTGGGCAAAGGTGAAAACAAAACCCTAATTTTTGAAGATTCGCCAATATCTTTCAAATGGCCACAAACTTTTTAGCAATTTTTTTACTAAAGTTGGAGGATCATCTAAGGAAGCTAAAGTCCAAATATCAGGTTTAGATCATAAATATTAAGTTATTGCAATTTTATGATTTTTCATAAATTCGAGTTCTAATCTACAAATCAAGGAATTTTTCTGATATTTTTACATTTCTAGAAAGCTCACAAAAATTTATTAGGGGTCTATTATTTGTATTTTTATTTTTAAAGCCAAAAACATTACGAAATGGTACAATCAAAGTTAGGTATGTAGTAGAAATTTAGAAACCCGAGTTCAATGGGGATTCTTTTTGATGGAACTGGAGATGCATTAGAATGGTGGAAAAAATATAAAAGAGCTCTTGGCAAAAGTATAACATGGCACATTGATTTTGTGTTATGCTTAAAAGGTGAAGCTAGACAATGGTATGTACCATTGTGTAAGGATATTTCTTCTTTAGATGAACTAGAACAATCTTTCTTAGATGGATGGGCTCAAGAAGAAGAACAAAGACAAGAATAAGAAGATGAAGAACAAGAAGACGAAGGAGAAGAAGAAAAAGATGATGATGATGATGATGATGATGACAAGACAAAGATAAAATTACATGCATTTTGGATCCAAGGAAGACTCAATTCTTCAATTTCATGGTTGTATTCAAAAGGAAAAGGTTATTAATTCTATAAACCCTAGCAGCAAGTATAGCTTCATCAACTTGGAATTAGTAAGAAACTACAAGTACAAGCAGAGAAAATCAAGAATAGTCAAATGGCGGGTAAGGATATTCAAATTTTTGAAGATTTGAAGCTCTCTATGGATAAATATGTTTTGCATTCAAACTTTCATACTTTGGATATGATGGATTGGATATTATTCTTGGTTTTCCTTGGTTAGAATCTTTGGGAACAATAAACATTAAGGTGCAAAAGAAGTTCATGAAGATTTGGTATAGGAGGAAAAAAGTTACATTACAAGATATTACACATAATCAAGACCAAAGGAAAGTCAAGGTAGAACAAGTTCAATTAGTTGTTGAAGATTGTACCAACGAATTAGAGGACAAACAAGAGCAAGATGTAGAGAAAAAAAAAGGAAAAGACTATTTCTCTTCATGAGCCAACAAAACAAGTTACAACAAATGTTGAAGAACCAAAGAAGGTTCCAAAGGTAGTATAGGGTGCATTATATAGGCATCCACATCATTGTGAGAGTCAAGAATCATGGAGGCATGATAGTACAGGGAATCAACAAGCCAATCACTATGGATCTCCATGGAATCAAAGGAACTACTACAACAATCAATGGCATCATAGAAGTAATGGCTATTCATGGTAGAAAAGGAGGACATGCTATGATAAGGAATGTAATCAAATAGGTGCAGCGAAATCTGGATCAAGTATGGGATCTAGGTACCATCAAGCTAAAAGCACTGCAAAGATCAACTATGAATGGGTGGATGATTGGTCATGGCATCCTATTTGTTATGATTTGTCGCAGTCATACTATTTGGCTTCTTCTCATGTTTCAGGGACAAAACATGTCAAGGAGGGATGGCGTGTTATGTACCTAGGGATATGATATTATAATGTATTTAAATGGATGGATATGCCAACATGTGGCACACATCACTTAAATTAGTTATATTAAGTCGTGGATAACTTGTGTAATTAATTATACTAAGTGTTGAGTAGGTCGTCATTGGGATTACTCCTCCATTATGTTATTAGGAGGAAGTCTATATAAAGGAGGTGATTATCATTGTAAAGATATGTGTTGAATATGATATTGTATTTGGGATCTCTTGGAGATATAGCCTAGAGTGGCTTCTTCCATAAGGAGTGTTGTACAGTGTTACCCTACCTCAAGAGTTACTCTATTTCTGCATATGTTGGATATTAGGGTGTCTTGGCCCACAAATATCTCGTGTTGTACAACAGCTATCTTTTGCATTGTCTTTTTTTTTTTTGATCCGTAAATTGTGAGGATATTTAGGCTGGCCCACTCCAGCGGAGGTCACAAGGAGGACCTCCTCCCCATCCACATATTCAACATATTCAACTTAGATTTACTTATTCAACATAGAAACCACAATGGAAGTCTAAGAGCCACAACTTGGAGTTCCAACTATAGGTGTTTCATGAGGGATTCAAACTTGGATCTCCATCTTGAGAACCTTATGGCCTTGCCATTTAAGCACAACCCCTTTCACTATCTTCTGCATTGTCTTATTACAGTTATTACATGTGTGAATCTTATCATAAAACTTGAAAATCGTAGATTTACATATATATTTTTCAACATGTAATACTTAGGGTAGATCATTGTTTTCAGCAAGGAAAGGAATATCTTCAGAAATGGGACGAGCATGTGTGTAGTAATGTTTTAAAATCTGAGGGTCATTGGCTGCAATACTTCCTCCATTTAACTGTTGAGAGTTCCAATTTCCAACCTGCAGTATCTCCTTCTACTTGTGCACAATGGATTGTATTCCATGTCCCATTGGGAGAAGCATACTCTGTATTAGTGAAGTTCATAGCAGCGATTGTCCTTTTTGCTTCCAATTGTTATTTATTGTGTTGAATGACCTCAGCAAGCAAGCTCTCTTCTTGCTTTGTCATTGGTGAGCAGTTGTTCAATAGCCTCTGTTGATTCAGGAGGCTTTGGTACGTTTGCCTTAAGAGCTGCAAACAATCTTCTTTCTTGTTGAGACAATTTTGAATGTCCATTTGATTATCCCTAAAATTTTGCACATTAACTTAGTGTCCAGCAGATTATGCATTTTGCTGAGCTGCTTGCTCTTCACATTTGGCTTCCATCACCTTTGAGAGGCTCTACAAACTGTCAGTAGTGTTTAATACAGCTATATGGATGGAGGTATCTTCAGATTTCATGTGTTTTGCAAAGGATGAGATGGTGTCTGAGGGTGAAGATCAGCATGTAATAAATTAATAAGTAACATGTAACAGATTACAAAGGGCAAAGTATCGTCAATTCATGAAGGCAAATGAGATACATATAGTACAATGCTCTTCTATTCCCCATAAACAGGTACAGATGGTACATTGAACTAGAAGACTAAGAATGAGAATTCAACTGATCAAAGACCAAATGCCTCCCAATTAGAGAGGTGTGATCTGAAATGGAACAGTTTGAATCCGTAAAACACTTCACTGTTTGTTGTATCACACTTCGAAATAAGAATTGATTCCTCGTGTTCAGTATCAACACCTTGAAGACCAAAAAGCAGATGACACAAATGGATGACAGTGTTAGGAAAAGGATAAGTGAACCACACAATATATTTTGTGGGGCTTCTGTGGGATGGCTGTAGTAAAAGGACACATTCCTTCAAGACTGAACCTATCACCTACATGTTTGCCCCAGGCTGACTGTCACTTATCAATTCAATCATGGCCAAACCAATCATCGTAATTAACAAAAGTAAGCAGAATTGTCACAAAGAACACAAACCACATCTAATTCATTGTCTGTTAGCCTTTCAAGTTCCCAGAAAATTGGGTCAAAGTTAATAAACATGTTTGTATAATAAATGCAATTAATTGGCATGCTTGGTGATCATAAAAGTTGAGTTCAATAGTTGTAACAAATTGTAGGAAATGGTGCTGATAAGGGTGCAGTGTGGTGGTCAAGTCACAACATTGTTGTGGTGACCACCAAGATTCAAACTCCCACTGGGCCGCTGAGCTCACAGGCATTGTGTCTCCACTGGGCTAACGTGCTCGCAGGATGTGTGCCTTCACTGGGCTGTTGTGATCATAGGCTGGGGGCCTTCGCCGGGACATTGAGCTCGTGGATTTGAACAAGGTGATAATACCTTGCGGACTGAGGCCCCCCAGTAGCGGTCTCGGCGATAAAGCCAATGGGGAGGAGGTCCCCTGGTTGTGGCCTCTCTAGGCTCGGACCAAGCTTAAAAACCCAACTTTACCGAACCAAAAAAAAAATTGTAGGAAATGGTAAATTTGCAGAAAGCATAGTGGATTGAGTGGAGAACAAGCATGGATTTTATTGCTGATGCTGTTTTGAAATGAAGGGAGTGACTAGCATGCATCATGAAATTAGTTCACCACAGCAAGGGCATAATAATTCCATCTTTAGATTATCATTGTGACACAAGGAATGGACAGCAGAAGAGCTCTAAGAGTAGGAAAAAGGCTAGATCTGATTTCACCAGCAGGCCTTCAAGGCAGAAGCCTCCAACATCTCGTCATTTAAATGTGGGATAAAGGTCTTACAAGACAGCATCTCCTTGTCTTGGGAAGGTGACTCAGTGTCATCTTTTAAATCTTGTCCCTAAAGATTAATCTGTGGGCAACCTTAAAGTTTATACAATATGTGCAAAGCATTTTGTTAACTCTAATCAATCAAAGGAACTGACAGTAATCAGTTAAAGGGAGATTTTCAATTGAGAAAAAGATGCAAACCTTTGGATTAGTTTTCAGAGGATCAACAGAGCAAAAGGCCACCAGTCCTATGCAAGAGGATAGTATCAAACGGCATCATTGCTAAAGATTACAAAACATGTGTGTCCCTTATTGTATCATTTATGCTAGCCAGTTAGTCTTTGAAAACTCTAAAGTTTACACAATATGAAATGAAAGATTTTAATAACGTCCACGAGGCCACAACAGACTATGGGACCTAGAACCGCACACAGCTCTAACAGAAAAACAGGGCAGCAAACACATTAAACAGTTTGTAGCCTCTTCTCGAGAACGGATCTTCTGCAGTGAATTTTGATCAATAAGTTTGCCACTTTGTCCAGTCTTGCCTCCTCAAACAAGGTGCTTAAATTGTTGGTTTCCAAAATGTCTTCATAGCTGGTACGAATGTTGTTGTATGCAGAGCACTCCATGATGAAATGTCATTCAGTCTCCACCACACCTTTGTTGCAAAAAAGGCATATTCTAATTTTCCACTCCTCTTTGAGAATCAACCACCTACTCGTTTCACATCTATGATGATGTGAGATAGTCCTTATTTGAGCAATCAACATTTTTGCTTTCCACTTAATATCCGCCCCTATGTAGGCTTTTTCATCATAATCCCACGTGGGGTTGAACTCTTTGATATAGTAGGCATTTTTTTCGCCCTTTCTGTTTAGTCCACATGGTGTGCCTAAATTTTTCTCTAACATATTTTTTTATTCCCTCATTAGCATGTGGGCACTCCTACATGTGGAATCTCAATTCTTGTTGTGGCCTCCCATTGAAGCATTTTTGGTAGACTTATTTCATCATGGAAATTTTCCTCTATTTCTGAGTGGGTTGTTCCCTCACTCTTGGCATCCTCCAATGAGCATAACTTTTCCATGAGAGTCTCCATTAGGCTCTTTGTAGACTCCATTGATTGAGATATTCTTGCAACATCTATTTCTAGTTTAAGGAACCTTGCTTCTTGATCAAGGTATTCTGCTTCTCCCCCCATGCTTTTTAGTTCTCTTTTCCAAATTATTAACTCACTGTCTATTTGATAAGGCAACAAAATTCTCGAGTTGCTCTTGTTGTGTACCTGCAAATTCACAAACAACTACTCCACAAGGAAATAATAGCTCTGATAGCACTTGATCTGTAAATTACAATGGATAGTCCATACAGTAGTTGCAAACACACAGAATTAAGTAAGAAAATAAGTACTAAACTTGTCAATGGCAAAAACTAAACCAGGGGAATGTCAATGAGAGCAAATACCATGCACAATTAAGGAAATAAAAGGATTTACCCTGGAGAAACCCACCTATGGGAGAAAAATCCAGCAAAATGTGAGGTACAACTCACTTAAATTCCAAAATGCCAATGCCAATTACAGTCCTATACCACTTGGCACACAAGCAATCTAAATCTCAAAGATTTCAATCCCTAAGACTTCTAATACAGCTCTCTTGCCAACCTATTCAACCTACAATGACCAACTGTTCACTCAGAAAAACTTCAACTCCTTATGGACTTCAATACAATTCCTTTTCGATTGAAAAAGAATTGATGGCGTTCGCGTGCTCTGCAAGCCGAACTAGGACGACCGTGCCCTCGCTCGTTCTCTGTGTGTTGCTCGCTTCTGCGTTGGGGGGGGGGGGGGGGTTCGAAGCTATCGGGGTTGTGGTGGTGGGGTTTCTTCTTTTCTGGAGGCCTTCTTGCTGCCGTTTGGGTGGCTTGTGGGTAGAAGGGTTTTGATCCTTCCCTTGGGGTCTTTTCTTTTTTCCATTTCTTGCAAAAGTGTCCTGGGGGTTTGCATGCCTACTGGGGATCTTGTTTTTTGCTATGCAAGGTGGGGAAACATCTGGTGCTAGCCCCAAATTGGATTTCCGATCAGCATTTGGTTCTAAGCCTTCGGCGCATGGAGTGAATGTTTTTGATAATACGATGTTTTCTTCAAAGATGGAGATGAATGATCCAGGATCGGTTAGTGGTTCCCGAATAACGAAGATTAATGGGTGTTTGGAAAGATGCAAAGAGCGACCGAAGTTGATTATCCCGATGGAAATGCTTGCCGATGATATTGAATACTATTCAAGGCATTCGTTTTATTGCAAGTTCATGGGTTTGAGAGTCTCGAAGCAATTTTTGGAATCCTGGGCTCAGCGGACTTGGATGCCGGAGGGGGAGATGGAGATTAGGCTCCTTGCGAACAACTTTTTTATGGTCTCTTTTGATTGCATGGCAGATCGGAATAAGGTCTTCGAGGGTGGCCCCTATTTTTATAACCAGGTGGGTTTGTTTATTAAGCCATGGCATGCTGGCTTCAATGCAACTGAGGCAATACCGAGTCGGATCCCAGTTTGGGTTCAGTTGCCGTGGTTTCCAGTTGAGTGTTGGCGGGATGACGTGTTGCATTTGGTGGCTTCAATGCTCGGTAAACCTGTTGGGTCCTCACAACAGACGCAGTACAAAAAGGTAATGACTTTTGCTCGTATCTGTGTAGAAATTGATTTAAGCAAGCCACTGCCAAATTCTGTTGAAGTGAGTGCTAGATCATATACTTGGGTGCAACAACTAGATTACGAAACCCTACCTTTTCGGTGTCGTCTTTATCATGAATATGGTCACTTGCAGCGTAGGTGCCCTAGGGCTAAGCCTGTGGTGCCCCAACCTTCTCAGCCTTCTCGTAATCCCCCTAGGGCTGATAATGGTAAGGAGCCTATTCCGGGTAATGGTAATGGAGATGATGGTTATGTCCCTGTCAAGGCTCACAATAGGAATCGGGGCCAGAAGCGGACCTTGAGGGAGAGGCAGGATGATGAAACTTTTAATAGGTTTGAGGTGCTGGATGATCTCAGCCAGGAGGAAGTGAATCCGGGGTTGCTGAACTTGGATCAGGGAACTTTGGGTACAGGACAGGATGGGCCACCATTGGAGGCCATGCAGGTTGTGCAAGAGATTGGGGTTGGGTAGATGGATGCAGATCAACAATTGATTGTCCAGACTGAACAAGAATCTTCTATTGGAGCTTCGAAGAGTGGTGGAGGTGGTTCCCCATTGCACCTGAAAGGAGGCAAGGATGTGGAGAAGAGCTCTTTGGCCTCCTCTCATTTGGGTATTCAGCAAAATGAACTGAAGAAAGGGGTTGGTGACAGGACTTCCAAGCTGGGAAGGAAAAAGGATCTGGAGAAGATTAAATTAACTGGGGAAACTTTGGTGGACTCTGGATTCACATTTTTCATGCCCCCAGAAATGATTGTTCTCTCATGGAATGTAAGGGGCTTGAACAGTGGCCCTCGACAAAAAGTTGTTCGTGATTTGGTTAGGAATCATTCTCCGGATGTTCTTTTTCTTCAGGAGACTAAATTATCTATAGATAATATGTTGGCCATGGCTCCTAAGTTGTGGAAATATGGTGAATGCCAGTGTATGGGGGCTCTTGGTGCTTCCGGAGGGGTGGCTTGCTTTTGGAACCCTCGGAGGATTTTCCCTCTCTGGTGGATGTCCTCTAGATCCTCTATATCCCTAGTCGCCTCTTGGTATGAGACTGGTGAGTGTATTCTCCTCTCTAATGTGTATGCTCCTGTTGAGTTTCTGGGTAAACAACTTCTATGGTCCCATCTTCGTTTTGTTCGTAGCTTAGCTCCTTACCATCCGTGGGTTATGGCTGGCGATTTTAATGCTATTGTGGAGTTGTCTGAGAAAAGAGGTGGTATTCCTAGGTTGGAGCCTTCTGCTCTGTTATTCAGAGATAGCATTTCTGAATTAAATCTTATTGATGTTCTGCCAAGTAATGGTCGCTTCACTTGGAATAATAGGAGAATTGGTGAGAGTTGTGTTGCTGAGAGGCTAGATCGATTCTTGCTTTCCTGTTATTGGGTTGGAGACTTATGGTCCACTCGATCTGAAATTCTTGATTGGAGAGGTTCTGATCATTGGCCTATTAAGCTTAGTATTATCTCTGCTCGGGGGCCTCGTTCTCCCTCATTCAAGTTCCAGCTTATGTGGTTACCGGATCCTACTCTTCATGAACATGTGGCTAAGTAGTGGCGGATTGGTAGACCAACTTTTGGTACAGCAATGTACACATTCTCCAATTTTCTTCAGTTTGTCAAATATCAGCTTAAAAGGTGGAATCGGCGATGTTTTGGTAATATCTTTCATGCTAAGGTTGCTGCCCAGGAGGAGTTGAATAATATTACACAGTTGATTCATGAGAATGGGGCCTCTGAGGATCTTCTAAGGGAGGAGGCTAAGACTTTGAAAAGTGGTTGAGGAATTTGAATTGAGGGAAGAAATCTATTGGAAGCAAAAGGCCCGGGTTGAATGGTTACAGGAAGGTGATAAAAACACCGCTTCTTCTTCAATTCTATGAAGGACAGGAGGCACGGTAATTCCATTCCTATTCTGGTGAATGATAGGGGTGAACGTCTTGCCTCGTTTCAGGAAATCTCTTCTAAGGCATCTCAGTATTTTGCTACTTTATTTAGGGAGGATTCACGAGGGGGCTCTGTTGAGGAAGCACAGGTTCTTTCTTGTATTCCTCAGTTGGTCTCCAGGGAGGCGAATGAGTATCTGATGAAAGATATCTCTCTTGATGAGCTGGAGGGGATTGTGTTTCAGATGAAGAAGGGTAAAGCTCCTAGTCCCGATGGTTTCCCGATTGAATTTTTTCAGGAATTCTGGGATATCATAAAGTTGGATCTTCTGGCGGTTGTCCTTGAGTCCCAGAGGAATAAACAGATGCTTCGTGCTCTGAATTCCACCTTCCTTGCTCTCATACCCAAGTGTGAAGGGGCTGATAGGTTATCTCAGTTCTGGCCTATCTCTCTTTGCAATGTGGCTTATAAAATCATTTCTAAGTTATTGGCTGAGAGATTGAAGAAGTGGCTTAAAGTGCCGATTTCAGAGGAACAGAGTGGATTTGTGGCGGGTCGACAGATTCTTGACGGGGTTGTCATTGCTACAGAGACCATCCACTCCATGGACAACTCCCACGAGAAGGCTATGTTCATTAAGTTGGATATGGCTAAGGCTTATGACAAGGTTAGATGGTCTTTTTTGCAGAAGATCCTTGTTTCTTTTGGTTTTGGTGAGGAGTGGATCCAATGGGTCATGAGCTGTGTCACGTCTGTTTCCTTCTCAGTTTTGATAATGGAGATCATTCTGAACTTTTTGGTGCCTCAAGGGGTTTGCGCCAAGGGGATCCTCTTTCTCCGTATCTTTTTCTGCTTCTTGTGGAAGGCCTTGGACGTTTGTTGAAAAGACAGGTGGAGCTTGGCATCATTCAGGGTTGGCGATGGGATGGAGACTTGCCTCCGCAATCTCATTTGCAGTTTGTTGATGATACTGCCCTAATGGGGATGGCTACTATTAGGGAAGCTACTAACTTGAGGCAAGTGTTGGACATATATCTTGTTGCTTTAGGACAATTGATTAATGAGGAGAAGTCTTCCATATTCTTCTTCAATACGCCGACCCTCATTCAGAGAAGAATTGCTAATATCTTGAGGTTTCAGATAGGGGTTCTCCCTTTGACGTATCTGGGTTTCCCAATTTCTATTCGCCATCTTCCCAAGGGTTCTTGGCAGAATATTATTGATAAACTCCGTGCAAAAGTTAATCATTGGACCCACAGATGGTTGTCTTTTGCGGGGCGGGTTCAGCTTCTCAAGTCGATGGTGCAGGCTCTCCCTACCTACAGATGTATGCTTCAGGTGGCTCCGATGGGTTTTCTGAGGGAGTTGGATTCTCTTGAAAGGCAATTCTTATGGGCGGGAAGCTTGTCATCCTCCAAGTGGAGCTTGGTCAGGCGGGATGTTGTGTGCAGCCCAAAGCAATTTGGTGGTCTTGGTCTTCAACAGTCTGCGTTATCCGGAGTGGCTGTGGCTGCTAAGCCATTTTGGAGATGGTGTGGGGAACAGGATCAGCTGTGGGCCAGGATATTATCTCATAAGTATTTCCCGGGGATTCCACGGCAGGATCTCCCTCGTTACCCTCTTGAGGGGAAAGGTTCAGTGATTTGGAATACTCTTCAGAAGGGTGCAAAGCTTATCAAGGAAGGTTTATTTTGGATTAGTAGACGGGGAACTGAAGCTCTCTTCTGGTCGGATTCTTGGGATGGATTCCCTCCACTTACTTATCAGTTCCCCAACCTACTTCCTTTGAGCCAAAGATTTCTCGAGGCTGGCTGGGCTAGGGTGAGTGACTTCAAGTCTATTGCTTCTTTTGGTCAGTTGGAGGTAGCTCATTGGAAGGATCCCGCAGTGTGGCCAGATTTGGGACTTGCGGAAGAAAGTGCTGAGCTTCACAAGATTCTTCATAGTAGGAGTTGTAGTTCTCTTCTGGAAGAGGATATTCTTGCTTGGACCCATAATCCTAAGGGGGTTTACTCTGTTGCTTCTGGTTATCAGGTGTTATTGGCTCAGAAGTTAACTGGGGTAGAGGTTCATTGGTGGAAAAGGGTGTGGAATAAACTCTCGTGGCCTAAATGCAACTGCTTTGTTTGGACTTTGGCTTGGAATAGGTGCTTGACCTAGGATAACATTCGTAAACGGGGATTTCAAGGACCTTCAATTTCTGTTTTGTGTGGGGGAGCGGAAGAGGATTCTTCTCATTTGTTCTTCCGGTGCCCCTTTGTTGTGCAGCTTTGGCATTGGTGGTGGGAGGTGTGGAAGCTTCCTTGTATTCATGCGTGCTCTTTGGTTGAATTCTAGGATAGTATGGGAAGACCTCCTTCTATGGCTTCCTTTTTGCAGGAAGTTTGGTTCGTGGGCCCTACCTTTCTGCTTTGGCAGATTTGGCTGGAGCGGAACCGCCGAATTTTTCGTGATCAGAAGTTGGTGGGTCGGCAAGTTTGGATGTGTATGCTAGGAATGGTGCAGGAGTCAGTTTTAGCTAAATGTGATGTGGTTTTCCCCTTGGAGAGAGGTGATGCTGAGTTGGTGGCCAGACTAGGTCTTCAAGAAATTCATTCTCCTTTTGTCAGTTCCAGGAACTGTAGGCATGGGAAAAAGAGGGTTCAACGGGTTGGAAGGTGGTTACCTCCTCCCAATGGATTTTTAAAGATCAATACTGATGGTTCTTCTAGGGGAAATCCTGGGCCTGCTGGAATTGGTGGGGTTGGCTGGGACTCAGCTGGGTCGGTGATTTTTCTATTCTCTATACATGAGGGGGTGAAGACTGTTAACTTCATGGAGGGTCTGGCAATTCTTCATGCTATTGAGAGGGCCCTTGCTTTGGGATGGAGAAAGGTTATATGTGAAGCTGATTCACAGATTTTGATTAATCTCTTGAATGAGCGCAAGATATCTGATATAAATTGGCAGTTGGCTTCGGTGGTTCAGCGGATTCTTCAAGTTAGTTCTCAGATGGAGGAAGCATCCTTTGTGCACATCCCGAGGGAGTGGAATCGTGCTGCCGACTACTTGGCCAAATGGGCCTCTAAGCATGATAGTGGTTGGAAGGTTGAGGATTGCGATTAGGTTAACCCTGAGTTGCATCTGGATTTAGCCCGATTCTTGGAGGAGGATAGGAGGATACATGGGGATAGTTGATGTTGTTTTTTGCTGTGGGATTTTCACCTTGTTTTCTGGGGCTGGGTCCCTTGGATATTATTGTAATGCTCTTTTCTGATTTCTAATAAAGTTTTTACCCCTTTGGTTTAAAAAAAAAATACAATTCCTTTTCAAACTACTTCCAATCACCCTCTCTAACTCCTTTCTAGATGTTTTACATAGTCATAAATAGATATACAAACCCTTAGGAAATGCCAAAAGACAGAGGAAGTCAAAAAGTTGGGAACTAGAAGCATTTTTAGACACATATGAACCATTTCTGTCATGTCCCTATACTAATGATATATAATTGAATCAATTATGTATTTACTATTATTCATTCAAAGTAAAGATATGAATGATATGAAAATATTGTAATTAAATAATATAGATTAAGTATTATATATATCCTAACTAATATTATAAACCATATATATATATATATATATATATACTAAACTAATATTATAAATTAATATAATTAAAATATAATATATAATATATATTATCAAATATAAATAACAAATATATAAATATAAATATAAATATTAATAATTTAAATATTATTATAATATATATTATTATATTATATAAGAATAAATATAAATTGAATATTATAGAGTAATCATTATTAATTAATTAAATATTATAAATTAGTATGCATTAAGAGGATCGGCATCCTCAAGGAAAGCGATCTAAGGAAGAGGCCAAGTATGAATTGGCCAACTCTCTTTTATAAGAGTAAGACAAAGTATATTAATTAAAGATGATAAAAAGCATATGATTTCTAGGCAGCGGATGTAGAGCAATTCATATAATCACCGTATGACTGAAGGCAGCGAATAAATGATTATCAGGAGAAATTAATATATGACCAAGTCAGCGGGTAAACTCAGATTATCATGTGTTTGCAACAATTAGTAATTAAAGGGCGTGCGATATATAAAGAATAAGAAGCAGCGATTCATAAAGCAGTCCATAAATAAAAGACATAGACCAACCAAATGCAACGATTATCTTTGCCAGCGATTAGTAAGGGTTAAAAGACAGCGATTCATATTAAGTTCAGATATTAAATAAGAGAAGCGACGTTCCATTGGAAGGTGGTGACCAATGGACTATGAGTATCCCTTCAAGAATATAAATAGGGGATGGGTGAACAGCATAAGGCATTCATCAATCCATCAAACATCTCATCAATCAGCAATAATCCATCGATCAATAATCAGAATAAACATCTATTCCAAGCAGATCGAGTAAGGCAAGAAGCACATTCAAAAACTATACAATTATAATATAATTCAAAGCATCTAAAACAGCCATATCAATCTAATAAGTATTTATATTTATATCAGCAAGAGGTGCAGCAATTGCACATTCATTGGTCCAGCCATCATTGGTGGATCCATTATTAATCTTATTGAGTTCCTAGTATAGGAACGAAAGCATAATCAAGAGGAATTCCATATTCCTTGTACTAACCTTGTGTGAAAGCAAGGAACTAATTATACTGGTGATCATAAGATCATTTGTGCATCTTCGAATCATCTAAGTAGAAGAATCTCATACTGGTATGATCTCTCTAACTAATGTCTCACACGGTAGGTGACTCCCAAGTGGTGGTATTGACGGGTGTTCATGAAACCCTTGGGCCAAGTGGTGGTATTGTCAGGCGAGCATGAAACCCTTAGGCCTATGGCAGTAGAGATTAGTTTGTTATTAATGTCTCACACGGTGGGTGATTCCAAAGTGGTGGGATTGACGGGCGTTCATGAAACCTTTGGGCCAAGTGGTGGTATTGCCGGGCGAGCAAGAGACCCTTCGGCCCATGGCAGTGGAGAATAGTTATCTATCGCCTTAACGTA
Source organism: Cunninghamia lanceolata (assembly GCA_027924645.1). Lineage (NCBI taxonomy): Eukaryota > Viridiplantae > Streptophyta > Pinopsida > Cupressales > Cupressaceae > Cunninghamia > Cunninghamia lanceolata. Next base: position 139,025 of record BSBN01000889.1, read on the forward strand.
ATGTTTTTCCCCTCCTCCGCTAGGGTAGATGATTGGGCTAGATTAACGACAAGACTCGACGTCACCATTCCCAAAGTATATGATCAGGCCTAAACATGGTTAAAGTATAAGTATGTTAAAGTATGTAGAAATACATTTGAATATATGTACGCACAAGTAACATTACATTCTTGTTCATTGTTATCGATTATGATTATGATGTATTGATTTCATTACTAAATTGATCTTTAATAGCATTAATGTCCCTTTCTAGTAGTTATTCTTGTATGCAGATTAAGAAATCAAGAATATCCTAAAAGGAGTCATTATAGTTTCCCTGTTGCATGACAGAACCCCTGATTGTCAACAGTGGGCAATTACAAAACCTCTGTTGTTGCTTTCGAAAGCACTGTTGTTGACTATGAAACTGCTGCTAACAGAAACCGCTGCTTGTAATGCACGAAACCACCACATGCAAGGGCAAAACTGTCTGGGCAGTTGCAAAACTGCCACCTACTGAAAACCAGCACTTTTGCACAAAGTGCTTGAAAACCTTCATTTTTCCCCAATTTTGTCTCCTCTGTTATATATGCTTCCTGAAGCTGCATCATGACTTGCCATAGAATCTAAACAAAAAACTGATCCTTTACAGATCAAGGATGTCAAACTGTTTGTTGTACCCATACGAAATTTTGCATATATGTGCCCAAACATACCTTCCAAGCACCGTGTAGCCTTGTCATTTCTACACTAACCCTGCAGGTTCAAGGATATATCGAAAGATAGTGATCCAATGCACGAAGGAAGAAGATTCTGTCAAGCCAATCAAGCCTGGAGCAGTGAAAGAATGTCAAAAAGAGGAGGTAAAAGTGGTGAATTGGAGGCCAAAACGACGTAAAGGAACCAAAGGAAGCAACGCAAATACATCTGGCAAATCAAAATTCAATTTTCAAAATTTTGAAATTTTGAAAATTTTTGAAAATTTTGAAAATTTTCCCAAGGCATTTTTGGGCGTTCTTGCCATGAATGGGCTCCGTTTGTGAGTATAATTCACAGAGAAGAAGCTTGAATGATAGTTTCAGATTATATGAGCTTGGTTTCCAAACTTCAAGACATTCCGACGTCCGACGGAGAAGCTACGTCAAGGATAAGATCCAAAAGCGGTGATGAACGATGATGATCCAGGCTACCTCCGTCAGAGTTCTCAAGGTCAACTCCAAGGTTTCTCAAGATCAAATTCATGATATATAAGCATGGAAATGATAAGGCAATTGCAAGGTTCATGCACCAAATCCATGAAGCAATCACCAAGTCTTTCAATGGCCAAGTGGTGGCGTATTTTATCAAGGCAAAGTCACTCCCAAAAGGTGCTCAAGATGACTAAAACCCACGCCTTTTTGTCATTGACAAAAGCCACTCCAATCCTCCAAATCTTACGCCATCTTCAATGCATAAAGGTCATCAGAGCAAGCTTCTTTAAGTCATCATGCAATATTCGTCAGTCACCATCGAGGCCAAATCTTTACTCAAACACGAGTATTCCAAGGTCAAAGAAACAGACTTGTGCCAAGTCTCGCCTGAGGGTTTTGATTTAGAACCACTGATAAGCGCAGGTAGTGCAGCAGCGAAGAACTTGAAGGACTCTGGGCCTATTCAAGCCGGATCATTTCCCATCGCTGCCCATAGTCTTGAACTTGTACTCTCGTGCATTCAACACTATGATCCTGAATCGAGAGAAGTCAAATCGAGGGATGGAAGGTTGATCGCCAGTTTGAAACCTGATGACATAGAGATTGCCCTTGGCATTCCGCTTTTTGAAGAATCACTCACCCTGGACCTTGAAGAAAGTGACAGAGTTTGGACCACTGCCACTGATAAATGTCAAAAGTTAGCTTGCAAATGGCTAAAAGAAAAAAGGAATGCACTTCCAAGGAACGTAGGTCGAGGCCAGTTCAAGGATGAATATGCTATCATGATCACAATGCTCAACCGGATTACAGGTCAAGCTGAGGGAAGGAGTTTCAGGACATGGATGTTCTATGTGATCAGTACCATTGCCAATGGAAGTGCAACTTATGAATGGGCCACTCTCATAAGTGATTGCATTCACCGACAAATCATGGACTTCACACGAAGTCACGAGTTCAGGATGGTGTCCAATTTGCTATTCATGGTGGCCAAGCAACATCACTTTGTTGGGTTTAACTTTGTGGGCTCTTTGCAAAACACCAGGATTGTCAAGCTGTATCCTCAGCTTGAGATTTCAGAGTCTCAGAAACACTTCCGGCGAGTCAACGACGCATTCCTGATGTTCACTATACGTGACTTGGAGAACCAGATGCATGTCAGATTATTAGGACAAGCCAGGGCAGTAATCTTGGAATGGGCGGATTGGTATATTCAATTTCCTACCTTCTCCTATATCAGAGCTTACGGATTTACATCATGCCCATACATGCTTCCAAGGTATCCATCTGATGAGGTTGTCTTCATGGAGTTCTTGCGCCAGATAGAGGAAGTACACAGTTTTCTACGCAGTAGGCATAAGACGGCAGTGAACTTTCCTATTCAAATGGGTGTTTTCAAGTCCAAAAGTGCTGTTGATGCGAAAGTAATCGGTGAAGAAATGTCCAATTTTGGTCTAAAAACCTTCAAGGAGAAACGCACATATGATCCTAATCAAGTGATGAAATCCAAACTTAGCGGTAAATTTGCCCATGTAACTACAATGGAGGATTTCTGGGTTAATTGCCAGGATAAGTATGAGGTTCGGCGAAGGAGTTACAGTCGCTTCACCTTGGAGCAAATTCCATTTTTCATTGATGAGGGCGGCAAAGACTTGCACGAAGATGGTTTAATTCTCTCCCCAAATTTTGTCAAAAGAGGGAATTGATTCGCAACCACTGCCGCCAATGGATTGGTCACTTCAAGAGATCACCTCCATTGCCGAAAGAACCAAAGGAGTGGTGAGAAGGAGCTGGATGTTCATCAACAGTCAAAGGGGCAAGAGGACGAATACACCCAAGGACAAAGCATCTACTGCAGAGCCGCCATTTTCACCTACTCATTTGACTCCACGCTTGAAATCCAAGGTAGTGAGTGAGAAGGCCCAAGCAACCAACATTACCAGGGAAGAACCCTTGAGGGTGACCCAGAAGAGGAAGGCTCAAATCCCAACGCAGCAGCAACCAGAGGCAACCCCTTTGCCATCAGCTGAGCCTAGTTCACCTACCACTTCTATTTCCACTTCTTCTTCTTCTTCTTCCTCTTCAGAAGAGGGGAATTTGCCTGCATCATAGGGGGTACCTGAGCCTCACCAATATCCTATACCTATTGATTCTACACCACTTAACTCATCTGGAGTTAACGATGCAGGAGAGCCTGAGGTCGTGCAAGGAGTTGAAGTGAACACCGTGATGGAGGTGGACCTAGAGTTCGAACCCAACATAGTGTTGGATTTTGACCCGTAGATGGATATTCATTTTGCACCTCCCTAGGCCAAAGTCACGCCAAATACGGGTGCTAAGAAAGAAAACCGTCCAAAGCCAAAATTTCAAGAGTCTACTTCAAGTTGGCTTTGTACAGCAGTTAGTGTGAAAAAGAAAAGGCCATCCTATCAGCTCGATTTCAGTGCCTTGACCAAAACTTTCAAGGAACCATCTATAAAGAAGCCCGGAAGCAGTCAAGGATTTTGAAGACAAGTGAAGGAGAATTAGTTTTAGAGACTTTTGTTCCTCCTCAGGACAAAGCGATCGAAGAAGTTGAGCCTGAGGATTATCATATTGTCAAGACTTGTTTCGGTCATAACACACGACAAACAGCAGTGAATATTTTTGAGGCTGCTACAGATACTATGAGAGACAGGGTATTGAAGGATGGGGAGGTCAAAGCTGCCCTCAAGTCAGAAGTCAAGCAGCTACGTCAGTACATTTCGCAGCTTCTACATTCACCTTCTCCTCCTCCACTCTTTTTGCCACAAGTGATGGAATCTGCCGATGAACAAAAACGGGTAAGTCTGCTGGTGGTATATGGTAAGCACACTAAAGATTGGGTAGAACACTTTATCGTGGAAAATGTTAGCTTTCTGGCAAAGTTATCAGAAGTGGTGTCCAATTCCAAGGATGTCCTCCTTGGAATCCAGAATATGATCGAGTGCATGAAGGACATGGAGCCCGTATATGATAGATTAATGGTCAGGTTGCGTGCACTTGGTTTGAGGCCTATAACGGCAGATCAGAAGGCTACAATTTTCTCCTGGACTCACCAGTATTCCTTCTTGGTATATACCTCGAAGAATATAGCCTCGGAGTTGGCTATATGGAAAGAAAAGCTCCTAGGCATTGAAAGATATGCCATTGATTTTGTCCAAAACATTCCATGCAGGTATTTCAATGAAGAAGGCGTAAATTGCCTCATTCATGTTTTACAGGAGTTCATTCTGCTGATTCGTGAAAAGTCTTGTGGAGACCCTCATGTTGACAAAATGTACCTCCTGGTTGATATTGCATCCAAGTGCGCCAAAGCTAAGAAAGACTTTGAAGTGTTTGCGAAAATCACAGAGGACGCTGCCATAGACCTGCAAATGAGGATGGTTCATCTTGAGTCCATGATTATGCCAGATGAGGCTAGGATTGAGGAATTTGAGAAAATTCTCAGTTCTCAAACTTAGCTTATTTTTCACATTTTGCAAGAGGGAATTATTTCTGGCAGCAGGAGAGATTTCCAAAGCAGCTTCTATTTTGAGAACTGTCTTTGTCAACTGAAATTAAATTTATTTTTAGATTTTTCTTTTGGAAATCATGCAACATATTTTTGAGTTGCAACTCAATGTGTAATAACGTGCAAGTTCAGTTAACTGAATTGCATGACAAGATACTTTTAGTTTTAATTACTAATAAGCTTGCATGCTTCCCATGCAGCAATTAGATCTAGAGTGAAGAGTGTTAGTTAACTCTACCTTTTATTTCCTTGCATCTTGGCTTTTTAGGTATAAATAAGTGTATCCTACACACTTACAATCGAATGGTAAATGTTGAGACTAATTTTTGCTCGCATTTTATTGTTCAAAGCAGTGTTATTGATTCTTGCCTTTTCATTAATGAGAATTCACATCATGATTTCAAAGATCTATCTTGTTGTCAAGAGTTATGTAAATTAGTCATGACTTTGTGCATGAGCAATTATTGTTGAGTTGTATTTGATCTTTTGTTTTGAAAGCCTCCAAGTTGTCCTTCTGATTTCTTTATGCTCTGAATTTACTTGAAGAAATCGGAATTGCTTTAAAAGATAAAGTTAGTTATTTTCTTCTAGAAAGCTTTTAGAAAATCTTATAGCCTTGCAGAAGAGCTTCATTGCCTTATGCTCCTGCCTTGAGAAACAAAAAGATAGGCTATTTTGTAAACTTCTTTTTATTTTCTTGTTGAGGGGGCTTCCCTCCTAATTCGAAGAACAGTCCTACTGTACACGCTGTTCGGTTTGCTTTCTCACCGAAAGGTGCGAAATTAAACGCTAACAGTTTTTGGTGCCCACCGTGGAGCATGAGATTTTTACTTTGAAGCTAACGCTTTGTCTTTTTGCATATATGACCATCTGGAGACCTATTGCACCTGTTTTGCAGCGGCATACGACTCTAGTTCAACAGGAGCAAGAAGATATTGTTGATAGCTTGAGGAGATTTGTGTTCATCGAAAGAAAGAATCCTGCACAGTGGAGAGCTGCTGCCACCATACTTGACGAAGAAGAAAGAAAGGCAGATCTTGCAGCAAGAAGACCAGTGTTACCTCCTCCTACGTGGAACTAAGCAATCTGGCGTTTCAAGTATACCAGAGGCGGAATCGAAGGAGTCTTGCTGATCCACTTACTTCAACTCTTGGTACTACAGACGTTGAAAGCTCATCTTCTGCTAATCCTAATATACCAGATCTGACAGGAGAAGACATGGGTGACAACAATGCAGGAATTGGCAACAATGGCGACAATGGCGACAGAAGGTGTGCACCTCCTTTACCATGGGGAAATGCAATTGGTCCCCTTGCACTCACCGGGAATCATGATCTTCCAAAGGGGTCAAGAAAGCATTTCCCAAGGTTTCATGGAGATGGAAGCTAACACTCCAACGAACATATTTCAGCATTAACTACGGCTTGTGTTGTTTTGAGCGTGCCTCATGAAGATGTTGTTGTACGACTCTTTGTCGAGACTTTGACTGGCAATGCAGCTGATTGGTTCAACCATCTTGAAGCACAAAGCATCACAAACTGGAATACTATGAGAGAGAAATTCTTGGCCAGATTCAAACCTGTTGAGGATAGCCACTTCTTGTTCGCTCAATTATCAAACTCAAAGATGGAGTCACACGAGCCAATGAGAGAGTTTATCGCAAGATTTAATCGTCTTGTCACAAGGCTGTAAGTTACTTTGAAACCATCACCTGAGATCTTGCTGAGCAGCTTCATCAATGCTTTGCCTTCTAAAATTTCTTTTCTTCTCAAATCAGCCTATGAAAGAGAACTAACAGAAGCACAAGAGCATGCTATAGAACTAGAGGATCATATGATCACTTCAGGAAAAATGAAGAAGGATTCTACCAGACCTCTGATCCAGAATTCTGCAGATCCACTACTTTAAAAGGTGGCAAATGATGTCACAATCATGAAGAGGCAAATGCCGCAGCAAGCACCACCTCCGCAACAATATCAACCACCCCATAGAAGAAACAATTTCCAGCCCTATAATAACAATTATAGGCCAAGGCTACCAGCAATCCCAACAAACCCAGTAGCTGAAGCTCCACCACCAAGAGCATACTTTTGCTCCTTCCATGAAACCAGTGAACACAAGGAGCTATTTGTCCTGAAAGTCAGAGAATGAATCAAATCATGGGCTTTGCTAATGGTGGACCCTCAAGTTCAAGTGTTATTCATCTTGAGATGGATGACCTTGATGGCGACTCTGCTACAGGATACATTCAAAATGAATCCACATTTGAAGAAGAAGACCAGGACAATATTTCACAATATTCTCTTGCAGTTAATGCTAAACATTACTCCATGCCAGTCTTTACTCAGGCTCAACACCTAAAGGCTCAAAAGGAGGAAGAAGAAAAATTGAAAGCAAAAGAGAAGTCCAAAGAAGCAGCTAAAATACCACAAGAGGATTTCAAAGTTAACATTTTGGATTCATCCACGGCAAATTTTGATATTGTCGATTCCATGATGAAGATGAAGGTCCAAATTTCTCAACTAGAATACTCCAACCATCCTGATCAGTTGGAAAGAATTGTCAAGTTCGTAACGAAGGAGACTCCTATCCAGCCTACTCTTTTAGAATCTTCTGCGGCAGCAGGAGAAAAGTCGAAGCCATTTTACATATCTCTATATATCAGCGGCTTCAAGCTGAGTAATTGCATCATAGATTCCGGTGCTTCTGACAACGTCATGCCACTACAAGTGATGAATGCACTAGGACTCTCATGCACCAAGACTCAAGGCAAGTGTTATTCACTTGAATCAAAAACAGTGCCGCTAGTTGGACAGTTGAAGGATGTGCAAGTTGCCTTAGCAGCCTGTCCAGAGAAGAGAATCATGATGACTATTCTTGTAGCCGATATTCCAGCTAACTACGGAATGTTACTAAGCCGAAGTTTTTGCATGGACTTAGGCAGAGAAATCCAATTGGATTGTTCCTCGGCAACCATCCCCGTCAAGGGTGGTAAGATCAAGTTGGAACCTGAGCCCAAGTCTCGTTTTACAGTGGTGAAGTCTCAAGACCCGAAAGCCCAGATTCTATATCAAGAGACTAGTCCAGGCACCTACATGATGATGGCTAAAAATGAAGCTGAAGATAAAGCCATTATTTGTTCAGAAGCAAATAAAGAAGATACTACTGACATATGGGCAATGCAATTTGACGGCAGTTGTTCAACAGCTGGATCAGGAGCAGGATTAGTATTAATATCTCCTGAGGGTAAGCTTTACCCATTTGCTTATCACTTGTAGTTTGATTGTACAAACAATACTGCAGAGTATGAGGTGTTTCTATTAGGTCTCAAGAATGCATGCGACATGGGAATCAAGTTGCTGAAAGTCAAAGGAGATGCTGAATTGATCGTGAAGCAGATCAAAGAACAATTCCAAGTCAAGAAAGATTGCCTCCGACATTACAGAAACCGCATCTGAGAAGCCATCGAATGGTTTGAAGCGTTTGCTATTGAATACATTCCAAGGATGGAGAACAACAAAGCTGATGCTCTAGCAGTATCCACATCTCTTTTCATGCCAAATTCAGACTTCAGGCAAAGTGCTTTCACCATTGAATTAATCTACAAGCCTGCAGTACCTGACATCTCAGAAAATTGGCAAGTCTTCAACGACGATGAGCACATCATCAATTTTCTGGGAATGGATGACTATTTCAAAGGTCTTTTCTTTGAAGGAAGTTTTTCTCCGCATCGAGAAATTCTAATCGAAGAAGCTGAAAATGTTCACAGAGAAGATACAGAGAATGAGGTCATGCAGCTCAAGGGAAACAAAATTCCTACGGGACTTGTGTCCTTGGAAAATATATTTGACAAACACGACTGATACATCCAGGATCGAGTCGATGTACAAGAAAGAACCTCAACTGAGTACCACCAGGTCAATATCGGAACTATGGATGAGCCCCGACTCATCAATCTAGGCAAGTGTTGTTCTCCCTCTAAAAGCGAAAGATTTATCTCACTCTTTCAGCAGTATATAGACATCTTTGCTTGGTCCTATGAAGATTTGAAGGTTTTCACGCCTAGGGAGTTGCCTCATACAATTCCATTGAAGACAAAGGTCAAGCCCTTCCGGCAGATGCAACGGCATTATAATCCAAAGGTGCAAGATACCATCTATACAGAAATCCAAAAGATGCTCATGGCGAAGATTATTTTTCCAATCCAGCATTCCACTTGGGTGTCTAATATTGTTCTAGTACACAAAAAGAACGGAGAAATCAGGATCTGCGTAGACTTCAGGAACCTGAATCAAGCCTCTCTGAAGGACAATTATCCCCTGCCTATCATGGATCACACTCTTCAAACAGTCACTAGTTCAGAGATGCTGTCAGTGCTGGACGGATATTCAGGATACAATCAAATAGCAGTTGCGGTTGAAGATCAATACAAGACAACATTTACTACTCCTTGGGGTACTTTTGCTTATGAGTGAATGCCATTCGGCCTCATCAATGCCGTAGCTACTTTTCAAAGAGCTATGGATCTAGCTTTCGGTGATCTGAAGGACAAAGTCATAGTGGTATACCTGGATGACCTCACTGTCTTTTCTAAAAAGCGCGCAGAGCACTTTCAACATTTAACTCATGTGTTCGAGAGGTGTAGATATCACAGTATCTCCCTAAATCCGAATAAGTCAATCTTTGTAGTGACTGAAGGAAAGCTGTTAGGCCATATCGTGCCTAAAGAAGGCACACAGATTGACCCAAATCGGGTTGATTCCATTCATAATTTATCTTTGCCTACCAGCAAAACCGGAGTACATTCTTTCTTCGGCAAAGTAAACTTCCTCCGAAGATTCGTGCCAGATTTTTCTGAACTTACCAAGGACATCTCAGCTATGATGAAGAAGACTTTGGTTTTCAAATGGACAGAGGAAGGAAAGAAGGCATTCATCAAAATCAAAGAAGCAATCAGCCAAGCACCCATCTTAGTCCATCCTAATTTTGATAAAAGTTCTATCCTATATTGCTATGCCTCAGAGCACACCATGTCGGCTATCCTCACGCAGAAACTGAAGGAAGAAGCTGAGTCCCCCATAGCATTCATGAGCAGCAGTTTCAAAGATCATGAAATGAGATATTCACAGATAGAGAAACACACATATGCTATGGTCCGGGTAGTCAAGAATTTCAGATTCTATATCCTCAATTCTCGCACCATAGTCTTTGTACCTGATCTAGCAGTCAAAAGTGTCCTCACTCAGCAAGAAATGGGTACCAAGCGAGGGAATTGGGTGGGAAAAGTTCAAGAATATGATCTAGAAATCAGGCCTACCAAGTTAATACAAGGCCAAGGCCTTTGCCAACTCATTGCTGAAAATGGAGATAGAGAAAGTGAAGATATTGCTAACTTCATCAACGACGAAGAAGAACTCCCCTTGGTACTATTCATTGATTTTGCCGATGAATGGTATACGGATATAGTCTACTACCTGACTTATGGAGAATGTCCGAATCATCTAGACAAACAACAGAAGAGAACCTTAAAGCTAAGAGTATTGAAGTATGTGCTATGGAAAGATGTATTGTACAAACAGAGCATAGATGGCACGTTCCTAAGATGCGTCGACAAAAATCAGCAAAGAAGATTGCTTCAAGGGTTTCATGACCAAGCCTGCGGTGGTCATTTCTCATCAAAGATCACTGCATTCAAAATCATACGAGTGAAGTACTACTAGCCTACTATGTTCAGGGATGCATATGAGTGGGTGCAAAGATGTCAAGCTTGTCAACAATTTGTTGGAAAACTTAAGTTGGCAGCCCTCCCACTCAAGCCAGTAATTATCGAAGCCCCTTTTCAGCAGTGGGGGTTAGATTTCATTGGACCTCTCAACCCCAACTCCAGCAAAGGACATATCTATGTTCTCACAGCCACCAACTATTTCACAAAGTGCGTTGAGGCCATTCCAACCAGGAGAGCTACCTCAGAAGTGGTGTGCGACTTTCTCAAGGAGAACATCCTGTCACGCTTCGGGATACCTAAGAAGATCATGACTGATAATGCAACAAGCTTTTCGTCAGAAGAGCTATTGGGTTTCTGCTTTGACTATGGTATCACATTGTCTCACTCATCCGATTATTACCCGCAGGGTAATGGTCAAGCAGAATTGTCAAACAAGAATCTAGTCACCATAATACGCAAATTGGTTGATAGTAATCAATGCACTTGGCACAAGAGGTTGTATGACGCCTTGTGGGCAGACAGAATCACACCCAAAAGAGCAATAGGCACATCACCTTTTGCAATTATGTATGGCACCGAGGTCGTTCTACCCATCACACTAGAACTATATGCCTTGCAGCTCGCAGCAGCAATTGAAGATAGCCAATTCAAGGATCCCATTGAGAAACGTATTATGTACTTGTCCAAACTTGAAGAAAAGAGATCAGAGGTGGTTGACAAAATCACTTCTCATCAAGAGCGGGTAAAGAAGATCTTTGATAGGAAGGCCCGTCAGCGCAACTTCAACATTGGTGACCTTGACCTACTATGGGATAAGAGACACGAGCCTAAAGGAATGCACGGCAAATTTGACTCCTTATGGCTTGGACCTTTCAAAATCTGGGAGCTTTGCGGAGACAACACCCATTTCCTCTCGCACTTGGAAGGTACGCCATTGCCATTGCCCTTTAGCGGGCAATTCCTAAAACACTTCATTCCTTAAGGTTTGAAGGGGTTTCCCCTTTTTGTATGTTATATTGTGTTTCCCCTTTTCGTAATGTATTCGTTATGTAGTTTTGTTTTTCCCCTTTCTTGTTTTGTTAATTCGTCATGTTTTGTTAGGTAGACTTGAGTTCCACTCTTAGGTGATTTTAAGAAGCCCTATCCTAGGTGATTTTAGGGAAAAAGTCTTGTTCTAGGTGATTCGGAAAATGTACTGACTCTATTGCCTAACTAATAAGACACTAGTCTGCACTATAAACCCAGAGATTCAAAGGTTCTCCTATGCTGCAAGTATACACCATGGTCCCCAGACGGAGCCTAATGTTGTACCCATACGAAATTTTTCGTATATGTGCCCAAACATACCTCCCAAGCACCGTGTAGCCTTGTCATTTCTGTGCTAACCCTGCAGGTACAAGGATATACGAAAGATAGGGATCCAATGCCCGAAGGAAGAAGATTCTGTCAAGCCAATCAGGCCTGGAGAAGTGAAAGAACGTCAAAAAGAGGAGGTCAAAGTGGTGAATTGGAGGCCAAAACGACGTAAAGGAACCAAGGGAAGCAATCCAAATACATCTGGCAAATCAAAATTCAATTTTGAAATTTTGAAAATTTTTGAAAACTTTTCTAAGGCATTTTGGGCGTTCTTGCCTTAAATGGGCTCCGTTTGTGAGTATAATTCATGGAGGAGAAGCTTGAATGATAGTTTTAGATTATATGAGCTTGGTTTCCAAACTTCAAAACATTTCGACATCCGACGGAGAAGTTACAGCAAGGATAAGATCCAGAAGCGGTGATGAATGATGATGATCCAAGCTACCTCCGTCAGAGTTTTCAAGGTCAACTCCAACGTTTCTCAAGATCAAATTTATGATATATAAGCATGGAAATGATAAGGCAATTGTAAGGTTCATGCACCAAATCCATGAAGCATTCACGAAGTCTTTCAATGGCCAAGTGGTGGCGTATTTTATCAAGGCGAAGTCACTCCCAAAAGGCACTCAAGATGGCTAAAACCCACGCCTTTTTGTCATTGATAAACGGCGCTCAAATCCTCCAAATCTCACGCCAATATTTAGCACTCTCAAAAAGCGCCTAACAGCTCGAAAACTCACGCCATTTTTGCCTAGCAAATAGGCGTCCCAAACTCCCAATTCTCACGCCTTTTTGAGGCATTCCAAAATAGCGCTCAAATGCACTAAAACCCACACCTATTTGGCTCATGCAAAAAGCGCCTAATATGCATCATTTGCACGCCTTTTTGGAGGTATCTTGCTTGCATAGGAATTGGCGTTGAGGAGAGAGAGGATTGACGCCAGGAGAGAGAGGGTTTATTCCTATAAATACTCCTCTTCACTTCCCTCATTTCATTCATTGTTTGTGAAAAGTTGGAGAGGCAGAGCAAGGTCAAATTTGGAGAATGAAACCCTAGGAGGAGGGCATTCACCATAAAGGAGATATTTGGCATAGTTTTCATTGGCTTGGCAAGAAGATGGTATTTGGAGCTGCACCTCTCACATCGCGACCATTAATGGACGGATGAAAGCTTGCATAAGGCGAATTTGAAGGCTTTGAGGATTGGATCTTCACACACAGGGCAAGGATCATCTACTCTTGCATCATCCTACATCTTTCTTTCACCCTGAGAGGAAAATTTGTCTACCAAAAGGTCTCTTTCTTGTACTGGCGACAATTGTTGAAGGTTTTTGAAGCTTTTCCGGATCTATGAAGCATAAAGACAGCAGTTCGATCACTTCTATCCTTCTTTTTCTTCATTCTCTTCTTTCACAGGGTCCATTTGCATGTTCCCAAGGCGAAATCCACACCCAAGAGGCCATTTTTGGCAAATTTTCAAGGATTTTCACCGCTGGTCATGTTTTTTCAAAGGCAAAATCACCGCCTACAGCCAAGATAAAATTAATTTTTGACGCTTATTTGTCCAAAATTTCTCATTTGACACATACCCACATCGGCAAAAGGCAATTTCCATCATCCTGGACCGGTTTGATCTCAGATCTATTGAATCTTTGAGGGTGTGGCTCCAAAATTTCTTTTTCCAAGGGCAAAATTTTAATTTTTTCACAAAAATTAAATTTTGGACAGCGAAAACAAAATCTGTTTTTCTTGGGCAGCAAACATACACAGGACCAGATTGTCCATTTTCAGTGTATAAAGGTCATCAGAGCAAGCTTCTTTAAGTCACCATGCAATATTCGTCAGTCACCATCGAGGCCAAATCTTTACTCAAACACAAGTATTCCAAGGTCAAAGAAACAGACTTCTGCCAAGTTTCACCTGAGGGTTTTGATTTAGAACCACTGATAAGCGCAGGTAGTGCAGCAGCGAAGAACTTGAAGGACTCTGGGCTTATTCAAGCCGGATCATTTCCCATCGCTGCCCATAGTCTTGAACTTGTACTCTCGTGCATTCAACACTATGATTCTGAATCGAGAGAAGTCAGATCGAGGGATGGAAGGTTGATCGCCAGTTTCAAACCTGATGACATAGAGATTGCCCTTGGCATTCCGCTTTTGAAGAATCACTCACCCTAGACCTTGAAGAAAGTGACAGAGTTTGGACCACTGCCACTGATAAATGTCAAAAGTTCGCTTGCAAATGGCTAAAAGAAAAAAGGAATGCGCTTCCAACAAACATGGGTCGAGCCAAATTCAAGGATGAATATGCTATCATGATCACAATGCTCAACCGGATTACAGGTCTAGCTGAGGGAAGGAGTTTCAGGACATGGATGTTCTATGTGATCAGTATCATTGCCAATGGAAGCGCAACTTATGAATGGGCCACTCTCATAAGTGATTGCATTCACCGACAAATCATGGACTTCACACGAAGTCACGAGTTCAAGATGGTGTCCCATTTGCTATTCATGGTGGCCAAGCAAAATCACTTTGTTGGGTTGAACTTTGTGGGCTCTTTGCAAAGCACCAAGATTGTCAGGCTGTATCCTCAGCTTGAGATTTCAAAGTCTCAGAAACACTTCCGGCGAGTCAACGACGCATTCCTGATGTTCACTGTACGTGACTTGGAGAACCAGATGCATGTCAGATTATCAGGAGAAGCCAGGGCAGTAATCTTCGAATGGGCGGATTCGTATATTCACTTTCCTACCTTCTCCAATATCAGAGCTTACGGATTTACATCATGCCCATACATGCTTCCAAGGCATCCATCTGATGAGGTTGTCTTCATGGAGTTCTTGCGCTAGATAGAGGAAGTACACAGTTTTCTACGTAGTAGGCATAAGACGACAGTGAACTTTCCTATTCAAATGGGTGTTTTAAAGTGCAAACGTGCTGCTGATGCAAAAGTAATCGGTGAAGAAATGTCCAAATTCGGTCTAAAAACCTTCAAGGAGAAACGCACATATGATCCTAATCAAGTAAAGAAATCCAGACTCAACAGTAAATTTGCCCATGTACCTACTATGGAGGATTTCTAGGTTAACTCTCAGGATGAGTACGAGGTTCGGCGAAGGAGTTGCAGTCGCTTCACCTTGGAGCAAATTCCATTTTTGCTTGATGAGGGCGGCAAAGACTTGCACGAAGATGGTTTAATTCTATCCCCAAAATTCGTCAAAGAGGGAATTGATTCGCAACCATTGCCCCCAATGGATTGGTGACTTCAAGAGATCACCTCCATTGCCGAAAGAACCAAAGGAGTGGTGAGAAGGAGCTGGATGTTCATCAACAATCAAAGGGGCAAGAGGACAAATACACCCAAGGACAAAGCATCTACTGCAAAGCCGCTATCTTCACCTACTCATTTGACTCCATGCTTGAAATCCAAGGTAGTGAGTGAGAAGGCCCAAGCAACCAACATTACCAGGGAAGAACCCTTGAGGGTGACCCAGAAGAGGAAGGCTCAAATCCCACCGCAGCAGCAACCAGAGGCAACCGCTTTGCCACCAGCTGAGCCTAGTTCACCTACCACTTCTATTTCCACTTCTTCTTCTTCTTCTTCTTCTTCCTCTTCAGAAGAGGGGAATTTGCCTGCATCGCAGGGGGTACCTGAGCCTCACCGATCTCCTATACCTATTGATTCTACACCACTTAACTCATCTGGAGTTAACGATGCAAGAGAGCCTGAGGTCGTGCAAAGAGTTGAAGTGAACAACGTGATGGAGGTGGACCTAGAGTTCGAACCCAACATAGTGTTGGATTTTGACCCGGAGATGGCTATTCATTTTGCACCTCTTGAGGCCAAAGTCACGCCAAATCCGGGTGCTGAGAAAGAAAACCGTCCAAAGCCAACATTTCAAGACTCTACTTCAAGTTGGCTTCGTACAGCAGTTAGTGTAAAAAAGAAAAGGCCATCCTATCAGTTGGATTTCAGTGCCTTGACCAAAACTTTCAAGGAACCATCTATAAAGAAGCCCAAGAAGCAATCAAGGATTTTGAAGACAAGTGAAGGAGAATTAGTTTTAGAGACTATTGTTCCTCCTCAGGACAAAGCGATCGAAGAAGTTGAGCCTGAGGGTTATCATATTGTCAAGACTTGTTTCGGTCATTACACACGATAGACAACAGTGAATATTTTGGAGGCTACTACAGATACTATGAGAGACAGGGTATTGAAGGATGGGGAGGACAAGGCTGCCCTCAAATCAAAAGTCAAGCAGCTACGTCAGTACATTTCGCAGCTTCTACATTCACCTTCTCCTCCTTCACTCTTTTTGCCACAGGTGATGGAATCTGCCAATGAACAAATACAGTTAAGTCAGTTGGTGGTATATGGTAAGCACACTAAAGATTGGGTAGAACACTTTATTGTGAAAAATGTTAGCTTTCTAGCAAAGTTATCAGAAGTGGTGTCCAATTCCAAGGATGTCCTCCTTGGAATCTAGAATATGATTGAGTGCATGAAGCACATGGAGCCCGTATATGATAGATTAATGGTCAGGTTGCTTGCACTTGGTTTGAGGCCTATAACGACAGATCAGAAGGCTACAATTTTCTCCTGGACTCGCCAGTATTCCTTCTTGGTATATACCTCGAAGAATATAGCCTCGGAGTTGGCTATATGGAAAGAAAAGCTCCTAGGCATTGAAAGATATGCCATTGATTTTGTCCAAAACATTCCATGCAGGTATTTCAGTGAAGAAGGCGTAAATTGCCTCATCCATGTTTTACAGGAGGAGTTCATTCAGCTGATCTGTAAAAAGTTTTGTGGAGACCCTCATGTTGACAAAATGTACCTCCTGGTTGATATTGCATCCAAGTGCGCCAAAGCTGAGAAAGACTTTGAAGTGTTTGCGAAAATCACAGAGGACGCTGCCATAGACCTGCAAATGAGGACGGTTCATCTTGAGTCCATGATTATGGTGGATGAGGCTAGGATTGAGGAATTTGAGAAAATTCTCAATTCTCAGATTTAGCTTATTTTTCACATTTTGCAGGAGGGAATTATTTTTGGCAGCAGGAGAGATTTCCAAAGCAGTTTCTATTTTGAGAACTATCTTTGTTAACTGAATTTAAATTTATTTTTAGATTTTGCTTTTGAAAATCAGGCAAAATACTTTGAGTTGCAACTCAATGTGTAATAACATGCTAGTTCAGTTAACTGAATTGCATGACACGATACTTTTAGTTTTAATTACTAATAAGCTTGCATGCTTCCCATGCAGCAATTAAATCTAGAATGAAGAGTGTTAGTTAAATCTTCCTTTTATTTCCTTGCATCTTGGTTTTTTAGGTATAAATAAGTGTATACTACACACTTACAATCGAATGGTATATGCTGAGACTAATTTTTGTTCGCATTTTATTGTTCAAAGCAGTGTTATTGATTCTTGCCTTTTGATTAATGAGAATTCACATCATGGTTTCAATGATCTATCTTGTTGTCAAGAGTTATGTAAATTAGTCATGACTTTGTGCATGAGCAATTATTGTTGAGTTGTATTTGATCTTTTGTTTTGAAAACCTCCAAGTTGTCCTTCTGATTTCTTTATGCTCTAAATTTACTTGAAGATATCAGAATTGTTTTAAAAGATAAAGTTAGTTATTTTCTTCTGGAAAGCTTTTAGAAAATCTTATAGCCTTGCAGAAGAGCTTCATTGCCTTATGCTCATGCCCTGAGAAACAAAAAGATAGGCTATTTTGTAAACTTCTTTTTATTTTCTTGTTAAGGGAGCTTCCCCTCCTAATTCGAAGAACAGTCCTACTGTACACGCTGTCTGTTTTGCTTTCTCACCGCAAGGGGCGAAATTAAAAGCTAACACTGTTTAATCTGAATCAGTTTCAGATCAGCCAAACAAAGAAATGAAAGAAAACTCAAATACCATGACAGTCCTCAGATGCAGTAAAGGATGAAGCTGAATCCTGAAAGTTTCATAGAGTGCCTCAAGCAATGTTTCAAATTCAATAAGAAATTCGGTTTTGATTCGGAAAACCTTTAAATTGAGAATCCCCCGTCTAACACTCTGCCAAATTTCACATTGAATAGTTAACTGGATTTGTGTAAGGTCCATAATGAAGGTCCCAAGTATAGATTGGGGTAAGCTTCAAATGTAATATTATAGTCTCTGCCAATTAAGGTTGAGGCCGAAGCTGAGAAATGCGCTCAAAGCTCAAGTAAGTCTATGATTCAGTACTGGATTCTGTCCTAGACCAGCCTAAAGTCGTGAAAAAAATATTGAATACAATGTGCAAGTCTGATTTTGGATAGCTCAAATATAAACCTGAGAAATGTGTGTCTAGATCAACAAAAGTGCTAAATTTGACACTGTTTTCTATTTAAGATTAACACAATTATGCAGCTGGAAAAAGAATCAAATTCATTGATTTATTCTGTTTCAAATCAGCCCAGAGTCACAGCAACATTTGGTTCTAATTTATATCCTGATGCTGCAAGGGAAATGATTTAAATAATGAAAGAGGAAAGATAATGAACTGCACAGAACATCAAGAGTACAACACAGATGGTTCAAGAGAATGAAGCCTTTGTTAATAACACTTTATCACTTTATATTGATTTAAGTATACTATCCACAATGACAAAGCAACTGAACTTGCAAGTGGACACAAAGAACCAGAAGGATCTAACTTGCAGCAACAGATTCTGCTCAAGAAAGTTCTGCAACAAAAATCGCCATTTTTTGCTACAGAGATCCCCTCAGAATAAGCATATTTTCAGGTTACGTTTTCTCAAAACATTTCTGGAACTGAGCCAGCTAATGGATGTCAACCCAAGGAACATGTAGCACTAATAGATCCAAAGGGTATATTGGAAAACAAGATGCAATTCTTATGTCAGAAGCTTTAAGACCACAAGAAACTCATACTATATATTTTGTGGCTTCAAATTTTAAAGTTGCAGCATCAAAAGTAGTACTAAAATGGTTAGAACGTAGAAAGAATGCAAAGTGTTAGCGTTTCAATTTGCACCTTTCAGTGCAACACAAAACGGAACAAATGTGCAGTAAAACTGCTCTTCGAATTAGAAGGGGAAGCTCCTGTAAAATAAAAATTAACCTAAAATAAACAATAGGTACTTACAATTCACAACTTTTACAGTGTTTTTCTGTGAATTTCATGTTCAGACTGAATAAACTTTAAATGTGTATATTTTTGGGTTTGCCTAGTGTAAAAGGCTGAGACGGTTTTTTAACACAAAGCAAAGGACTTTATGCTCTTTGACTGAAAATAAATCCTAAGACTAAACACTTATGCTATTCAACTAAAAACAACTAAGCAATGCAAGTACAACATAAGGATTAAATAGGCTAGAACACATACACAAGATGTTATAGGTTTAACATTATAATTGCATTCAAAGCTACAACTATAGACCTAACACCTACTGCAATACAAAGCTTTCAGTAATTATTAAGTTTTAATTTATAAAAGCACAATAACACAAGACTGAAAACACTTCAACAGTAATTTAGAAGCAAAATAGGTATACCAAATTCTATTGAATGACACATCCTGGATTTAACAATAACACAGAATACTTGGTGAATAGCAAATTCAGTTATATACAAGCATGAGAATTACCATTAGGAATTAAGTGCAAAATAACACTTATTTATATTGTTTACACAGCATTGCATGAAAAATAAATGAAGAAAATTATCTGCTACTTCTACCCTAAATAGCTTGATTGCATGAATGCAATCTTTATTATAAATTAATCTTATCCACTAATTCTAATTCTAAGACATGTGATTGTCAATTCAACTGACGATTAAAATATTAGAATTTATCCTTTAGAAGTCACATCTCTCACATGGCAAAAGATCTAAAAATAGTTGATCCCTCAAAAAGCTTCTCATGCTAAAAATGGAGACTGCTAAAAATAGCCCGAGCTATAAAACCTCTAGCTAAAAATAGCAAATCCCAAAATATGCTCTTTTCTTTGAAAAAGGTGAGTACTAAAATAGCACAAGCTATTTTTAGCGTAGACTTCTAGATAAGCAAATTTGGATGATTCTGATGAAGTTTTTCCCCTTGTTCTAATCATAGTGAATATTTTGAAAATAGTCTGTAACTTTTAGTCATGATGATATGCCAAACACTCGAACTTGAGTATTCTCCCATGGCAACTTCATGCTTGAAAGATGACCTCTTTACTGTTTTGGAGGAATTTTTTATTATAGCCATCACCACAAAGTGTGCATCAATATCAACACTTTTTATTTTTTATTTTTATTTTGGAGGAACTTTTTACTACGGTCATCGCCAAAAAGTGTGCTTCAATATCAACACTTTTTATTTCTATTTTTATTTTGGAGAAACTTTTTACTACAGTCATTGCCAAAAAGTGTGCCTAGAGGAACTTTTTATTACAGTTATCACCAAAAAGTATTACAGTTATGTGCAAAGTATTTAATTAACTCTAATTAATCATAGTGACTGACAGTAATCATTATATATATATATATGATTGAAAAGAAGCAGCAAGCCTTTGGATTAGTTTCCAGAGACTCAATAGAGCAAAAGGCCACTAATTCTATGCAAGAGGATAGTATCAAAATGTATCACTGCTAAAGATTGCAAATAAATCTGTATCCCTTATTGAACCATGTATGCTAACTAGTGAATCTCCGGAATGAATGTTCATTGATGCACAAGAGACTGTTAGGTGTAAGAAGCCTCCTGGATCCCCTGGTCACTCGACAACAAGAAGATGAGGTTATAAAGCCTCAAAAACCACCCAACTGACTCAATTGTTCAATAGGTAGTATATAATTGATATGAATGTCGCTACTGCAATTACTTTTAGTAAACATTCAATCAGAAGCAACCTTTTTCCTATATCCTGTATATTGTCAACAGGTCATTTAAGCTGTCCTGATTTCACAACATTTTGTCACATTCAGCAATCATAGAAACAGATTGAACAGACAACAGTAGACATCAAATAAGTGCAAAGTACCATATGCAAGTTTAATGTACGCACCTTTGCTGTTTCAAGCAATATATGGAGATTGTTGGGAAAGCGCTGTGAAAGATTATTGAAATGTTCTGAGATACCTAATTTAGCCATAACAAATATTATTGAGAAAATGTGGTCTACAGTAGAGCAAAGCAAAGAAAAAATAGTAAATGTATTTTACAAAAATTCATATTTGCACGTTGAGTACCATTTTCAGATTATTCTTCCATCTAAAACATACCCTTATGATCTTGTGAAATAACAGCACATTGGGCCTCAGCATAACGCTGCATACAAAAGGATAAAAACAGTTAGTACTGACATGAATTCCCAATCAACTAAAGAAAACTCTCAACACAATTACAATATCAAATTCCAAGATACAATATGCTTTCAGAGTTGAACCAAAATGAAGTTAACTCAACTAGATTAGATAAAAGAAGCTTAAGACTTAAATGAACAATACACAAGTAGTCCAAACAAATCACACGTTTGTACAGACAATGCATTTTGAATGATAAAGTAGATTCCATGCTAAGACACAACACTAAGGCATATCATAACATAAAGTAACACAGAACATAACCCATGACTTATGATACTAAAAGGTCTTTGGAACAGAGCAATCGACTTGAAAAAAACAATGGTCTTGTGATATATACTAATCCTTCCAATGTGAAATTACTTTCTCACTAATAAATGAAGGTGCTCGAATTCTAGCACTTATGACAGACCTACCAAAAAAGTATTTTACGGCATAGCTACTACAGAATATCTTACTTCATAGATAAACTAGGCCCTGGATATCCTGGTATCAATTTATCTAGGCCAATACCGATCTAAAGATGATCAAATAAACTCTTTCAAAGCATGTTATAAATGTGAAAATTTATGTTTTGAGGTCTTTGAACTAGCAAAACGGCTGAAGCTTGAGTACCATTTATCTATGAAACTGAATAACCACCAAGTTAAAACTAGAAAATATCCATATAAAAGAAGAAATCACACACAAAACTGTATATAAGACACGGAAACCACCATAAAGGAAAAGGCTTATAAAAATAAGAGAATAAGAATTTATGATATTAAAAAAATTAATGCAAAAGTCTTACATGCAACCAGCGCACATGTTCAAGATCAGACGGAGGTCTCCCACTTTTGCTTTGTGCCTGAAAATAACATAATAAATGAAATGCCATCAACCCATCCAATCATTGAAGGAAGCCACATCATCATAGCATCATGATGCACACAATGTTGCCTACTCATCAATCTCTTTGCAATTGGATGAAGCCCATGTAGTCACTATTAGAGTGCAAATTCACTTGTTACATCAGTAATTGATCATTACTTTCATCTCCCTCTAAGTGTATCCATTCAAAGAAACATTGTAAGTATGTTCATTATTCAATATCCCTATATCCATTCAAAGAAACATTGTGAGTATGTTCATTATTCAATATCCAATCCCAACAAATCAAAAAAAATATTCACTCACATAAATCATCCAGAACCAATGGTCTCCATTGCATTTTGATTTACTAAGAAACATTCTGATGTCCATGTCGTACTCAAAATTACCCACTTAAGCCAAAAACCAACAAATGTTAAGCATAATAAGGGAAATCTGAAAAGGAACGTGCACAAGTAATAGCCTACCAAGCAACTACAAGTGATGATGTACCAATGAAAAATGTGGGGTATGCACAAGCATGCAAATGCAGATCTCCGAGGAACATCAATAAAAAATTCTCCTATAAAATCATCAAGCAGTACATGGATTCATTGGCTGATAAGGTTTTCAGTACCAACACTCCTATCTCAAATGGATAAAGCCCATGCAGTATAGAAGCTGGCAAATACAACATTATCCCTGGTTAAAGGTAGCTTCCTAATTAAAATAATAAAATGCATATACTAGAATTCCCACAGGTGGAGAAAACAGGTTACTACAATTTGTTATTATTTATGGTAAATTACTTACAAATCAAACAAAAACTTGAGATTTAATTCTTATTAAACTCAACAATTTATTAGTCAATGGTATCCAACAGATTAAATCCATCCATGGTTCATTTGAAACCCAGCAATTTTGTAGTTCTTCACCTAGAATATGCTTCCTTCCAAAGTGGACATTGGAATCATTGCTCTCTTTGGGAAATGCAATTACATCCATGTCACATATGACCAGATGCTAAACACATGTGCGATCTTTATGTATTATGTATATGAAAACGTGTATAGTAATAAGAGTTATGTGTATGTGTATGTATGCAAATATGTATAGAAACATGCACATGTATATGTATACATATATCCAGTTTATCTTTAACAAACTCTTTCATATGAACAAGTATGCCTACCATCATAGATACACTCAAACAGCTGATTGTCAAACTCTAACCAAATTGCATTACATGTCACTATACACATTCACTCTCTTGGCAATCAGTGTATAAATTCCCACGCAGTTATTGCAAAGGATCCTGAAGAGACCCTGCTGTAAACCTATGTATCATGATTCAGGCTTTAGATGAGCTCTGGAAACGACTAGTACTTCACACAACATGGGTGCATCTTTTGCCATGGCAATTCTGCTTCCTTTCACAGGTAATATTTAAGAAGGGTTAATAACTTTATACATATATGGGGATGGAGCATTGTGTTCATGATCTTACACATCTTGCATCAACGGTTGTAACCATTTAAGCTCCCATGCAGTCATTACAAAGAATCTTGATGAAATTTGGCAACAACTCTAGTATTTCACCCAACACAGGTGCAACTTTTGCCTTAGCAATTGTGCTTCCTTTGGCCGGTAACATTTGTGAAGGGTTTATACTTTATACATAAATGGGGATAGAGAATTGTGTTCATGATCTTACACATCTTGCATCATTGGTGACACAAGGTATTTCCCATTGACATGATAATATGCAATGCAAATTTCCAAGGTGTTCACTAGTGCAGCATGTTTGCTGTTAACATAGCAAATGTGTTGCTGCTCAACCCTAAACATTATTGAACTCACTTTAACAAAGGCTTTTACCTGGGCATAAAATGTTGGCAACACAACTTTAACACCTTTTCTAGTGCCACCAAAGAGTACTTTCCATTTGGCAAAGGTACTAAAATCCCAACTTAGCTTTGCCAAATCATATCCCTTCAAAATTTGGCTAAGCTTTACCTATAATTTTGCAAAGTCTTGATGCCTAAGGTCTTAATGTTTGGTTCACTACCCAAAGAAAAGGAAACAACTAAAATGAAATTCAAGCTCAACCATGACATCCACTCTAGGAATTTATTTCCAAGTATATACAAGTAGAATTGCAAGGAAACAAATACGGTATCAGTTATGGATACAACAAGTTTTCAAGACCCCCTAATACAGATACAAAAATTATAAAAATATACATATTCAATTATTTATACATCTAAAGGCATATAACATAACATTAAAAAATATTTATTTAAATATATTTTGGTTTTAATATTTTTAGTTTATAATATTTATTTTGTTATATTGTATTTGTGTCATTGGTGACATATATATTCTTCACACATACACACACACATATATACGAGAAGACTTTTTTATTTATTTGCAATTTTTTAATGTGTTTTCATAACCCTAAACCTGATATGGTGCCATATCAAGAGTGTTGTATATGTAGCTGGTATACGACTGCTGATACACGTGTTTTGGTGAGGCAGAGGAAGTATCCAGCAGCTATAGATACAAGTAAAATCACTGTAGTTGGTTAAAGTTGTCGGCCATACATCATGAAAGATGAGGTGTATCATCATTGTTTCTAAATGAGTCTTCTCAAATGTTCACAAGGCATTAGTGTGAATTGACTTGTTTCATTTCTCTTGATAAAAAAATGAGTAAAACAAAGGCAAATGTTGCATAGATTTGTTCTTTGCTTCATGGTAACTAGATTTCAGGGATAAATCAGCACCACAAAATCCTATCTGTGCGTGCCCATGCAAATGAGTGTGTGTCGCATGTCAACTGTATAGGGGTGTGTGTAGGCATGTGTGCATGAAACTTGAAAGCATGTGTCTGTATCTAGCATTAAAAAATTTGGTTTCAAGTGTAATAATCTACTCTGTAAACTATCACTACTAGTCTAGAATTCACCTATTGTTTTATCACAGCTTCACTTACTACGTACCATCCTGCATCGATAGAATTCAACTATGATTTGATTAGTAACATGGCCAATATTGCTATTAGCTTAAAAGGACACATGACAACTTTGAGAGTCAATATCAATCTTTATAAGTTTCATGTGTTGCCAGTTTGGATTTGAGTATGGGTTCGGCAGTTCGCAGTTTTTTTTTTCCCTGCGTTCAATACAGCCAAGTTCAGTCATGCTATATATATAAAATAGCCATAATAACATCATAATATATTATATAACTAGAGATGGCGTTGACTCTTGCTTCCTCCAGTTGTTACATCCCTTCTTACCCTAAAATCACTTCCACATTGGCCTTCAAGTTTCCTGCTGCAAGTTTTATAGCTGTGGGTTGTGGTGATGTCACCCTTATCACTCCTACCCATGTTCGCTCTTCACAACCTGTAATTTTTTCAAATGGCAAGGATCTATTAGGTTCACATGTGTTTGGCAATGTGGGAGAGAAAGTCTTTATTAAGTCCAAGGATGTGGATGGGGGTCCTTGCTGCCTTTGCCTTCTTCTGAGGGCATGGGCAGCATGGGCAATTCTGCCACTAATGTTCTAGTATCTTATGGCAGATTAGTGGCAGAATGTTGCATCTGAAGGCTGTTTTTTAGATGAAGTTTCTCATGGTTAAAGATATGATGTTTCCACAGTCCATGTAAATGTGTCAAATGCTCCTTGTTGAAACTGTGTAAAGATTTTTTTACATAATTTCAACCAAAAGCATTTATGTTTCCCGTTGTGTCGATAAGCTAGCCTCAAGTGAGGTACCGACTCCATTGCTTCAAGGTAAGATTTCTTCCACAGATTTATTATCAATCTCTAAACCTTCCTTCGCCTTTGTCGTCAAGGAATCTAAAGCAAAGGCTTCTACTCTATCTTAGGATTTGGATGGCAAGGACATACAAATTTGGCAAAGATCATTAAATGCTTAGAAAAGATAGTTCATTTGGAGTTTGGGAAGGAAGTTTTGAAAGTTTTGGAGTGTGGCCTATAGATTCTCTCATCTCTGGCCTAGTGTCCCTCAACTTCACGATTGGATGTCTAGCAGTTGTAAGCCCCTTTTGGAAAGCAATGTACAAATTTATCCCTATGCACAAGGTTTCTTCATTGTTGTTTTTGAATCTAAAACAGACAGATTTCACTCTTGTGCACAAAATCTAGCTTTGGGGGAAGGAAGTTCTTATTTTCGAAGTTGAGGTATTAGGCTTTCAAAGTTTCAACCCTATGACAAAGTCCTTCAAGGTGATGTCGATGTGGTTTAGGCATTTTAACCTCCCTCTTCAGTTCTAGATAGATTCTTTCTTTAAGGCTATTGGAAACTCTCTAAGGAGTTTTATATCTATTGCCCTAGAGACTTCGGCTTTCTCACACACTACCTTCACTCATATACAAGTTGAGATGGATACTTCTAAAGGTCTTCTAGCTGAAACTGAGCTCAAAGTTGAAGAAAAAATATTGAAACAATAGTTGGCTGTCATGTCCCCTCCTTCCTTCGCCTAAAATAAATTATATTTTTAATTTAAAAATAGTGTTTTTTAACACTAATAACAATAATTATTATTATTATAATAATTATTATTATAATAATAATAATATTAACAATTTTAATAATAATATTTTGAATTTTGGTGCCTACTTTTGGGCCCTGGTAACCTATCTCAAATCAGGTATAAAGGAGCAATTCATTTTCATTTGTAAGGCATCTGATTTCGGTGAATTTGTCAATTGTTGTTTTCAATCATTGAGCAGCTGCTACTAATTGGGACGAAAACCCCAAGAAGCTAAACCAGGTAGGATGGAAGCCCTACATGTTCTAGGAGCAAACTCTAGTATCACGATTTTTGCAAGAGCCTAATCAAAGTATCCATTGCTGCAAGGACTACCAGGTCTGAAGTTCCTGGAGTAGAGAGGATATATCATTCCGATCGCTGTCGTTGTTTGCGGAAGATAACATTGCCTGGTCAAACCTTCATAACTGCGATTCATTCAGGAGGAAGGTGGAATCCATAACCCTAAGTCGCAGGGGTCAAACTACCCTAACAGCGCTAAGTGAAATTGGTGTCTACAACACACTGAGAGCAACGGATCAAGGGCAGAATCTCTGAGCACTCCCCTCAACCCAAGCGCACTATCGGAGTCAGAATTTGGCGCAAAACCTCAATTACAGGCCGCATGACAGGATTGAAGTGGAATCACTAAACAGGAGCGGAATAGTTTTTCCCAACAGAGGTTATTATTACTATAACAAGCGGCCGCACCAGATTTGGCTCTACTTGGGCCTGTGAACCAACAATAATAAGTCGCCCTAGATGCTATTCACGCCTGGCCACGGATCCTTGCATATACAAGCCCATTTTCAGCAATAATCATTCTGAAGATCTTTCCATGGGTTTGTGGATCAAATCATTCAAGTTTATTCATTCACCGCCTAGGGAGTTCGCAATAACCAAGATGTTCATATGTAGATCGAGCATTTAAACCCCCTGTCTAAATAACAACTGAGATCTAAAATTTGCATAGCAAACAAATATCGCCATCCAAGGATTAAAGGACATCATTCAATCAGCTGTCACGAATATGGAGTGAAGTAATCAAATGTAATATCAGTGATGTGAGTACATTGTCATTAGAATGAATAATTGTGTAGATTCAGCAGTTGGGTGCTGAGACTATTAATGAACTTGTATTTTTCAAGTCAAAGGAGTAATCAAAAATATTTATATGCATCTACAGTATACAATCTGATTGTATTTCAATTTAGTATATTTTACAATCAGCAGTCACTGGATAAGTGCAGAATTTAACCATAGGGTTTTATTTAATTTTGACTGTGTGACTCTGCTAGAAGGACAAATACATTGAGATATAGATCAGGGATATTTCATTGGACTATGAGGGATTAGCATTTTGTTGTCGAAGATGTTTCACAACTAGCAATTTATCGTATAATTGTTTCAGCCAAAAGCATAAATATGAGGCCATTCTTCTTGGTGGAAGGATGTTAAGCCCCCCCTTTATGAGTACAATGTTCTTCAAGGCAGAGAATTCAATAGCCCCCTCTAGCTTCCCTTGTGGAGTCCCCTCTAGTTCCAATGGTTGCTGCCAAGTCTCCTTTGGCTATCTCCCCTTCCTCAAACTGTGGCCCTTATTTGGCTGCTATAAAATTTGCCCCTTTGAAGCCCTCTATTGTGGGTTTTATCTTAGAGCCCATATTTGTAGTAGTTGCATCTATATCCCTTGTTCCTTCTACAGATGTTCCTTTTTCACCCCCTTTGTGGCCTCTAGTGGATGTCAATCAAATCCCTTAGTGGTTGCCAAAGTTATCCCTTAGGATTCTTTGGTTGATTCTATGTCAGTTGTAATTATGCCTTCAGTGGCTAATGTGACTTCATACCCAATCCCTCCTATTGTGACGTTTTCACACATCGCCCCATTGCAAATAGGGACCCACCCTTTTTCTCACTTTCTATCTTAGTTTTTCTTTAGTGTTTTGGTTTTCTTTGAGTTTGTAGGTTTGGTAGTATTGATTTGTCCAAGTCTCGCCAAGTTCTTGCTCAAATCCATGAAGTGATCGAAGAAATTGCCTAAGGGATGGATATTCAACTGAGGAATCCATATGCTTTCACCTTGACGCATACCCCTAGAACACTGAAAATTTGACTAAGTCTAATGTCCTGAAGTCTGATATCCTGAACTCCTGAAAGCTGACTAAGTCTGAAATCTAGTGGATCCTCAAAAATTTAGAATCTGAATGTTGAATCCCATGGATCCGGGACCTATCTCAAATATCCTGACACTATATTTCAAAATATTTAAAGTATACAAACATATACTTAATTATATTTTGAAATATACGTCATCCTGACAGTATATTTCAAAATATTTAAAGTATAAAAACATATACTTAAATATATTTTGAAATATATGTCAGGCAAGGACCTTCACTTCCATTCCTGAATGACTTTAGGTGATTTGCGCCCAAAAAAGCGCAATTTCCAGGCACCAGTGGAAATTGCGCCATTTCTCTCGGAAAAAAGCGCAATCTCTAGGGGGTAGTGGAAATTGCGCCTAGGAAAACTTGGCATTCAATCCTTGCAAAATTTGAAAATCCTCCAAAAATCTTAGCACAAAACACGAAAAAATCATGACAAAATCATCAAGGAAAACCTAAAAGTCCTAAGAAATCATTGAGGAGCATTTTGAAAGTGGCGCAATTTCTAATGACAAGTGGAAATAGCGCAATTTCCACTATAGGGTGGAAGTTGCGCCAAATTTGGGATTGCAATTTTAAACTCATGAAAATCAAAATTCAACTTTAAAACATTAAAATAGTTCTTGAAATCCATTGAAAATCATTTGAAATCACTTAACAATCCACACCAAAGGAATAGAAAAGTTTGAAGGCAGAAATGCATGCTAAGAGAAAAGTGTAATTTCCATGCACCTGTGGAAAAAAGCGCAATTTCCAGGCACGTGTGGAAATTGCGCCACCCTCATATTTGCCTGGTTCAATAAAAATCCACCCACTAAAGTGGAAATTTTGTGAAATTCAATGAGTATCTTTCAAAATTCTCTCATGCATAAACGTAAAAGAACTTGACATGATCAAATACTATGACTTGTGAATTTTCATCTTGCAGGTGTGTGAGAATCTAGAGGATCAAGACATCATCCAGTTCACCATCATCATGCTTCCAAAGAGAATAAATTTCATCATCCATCTTGCAAGTTTTACCATCCCAGCATCCAGAAGATCATTTCAATGTTCGAGTTCAAGAGCCTTCCATTTCACGCACCAGAAGAAGATCAAGTGCAAACATCGTGAAGTCTAGTCTACTCCAAGAATACACACGCCCAAGTCATCTCCTCTACTTCAACAATCCAGAGCAAGAATCCCACACGAGCATCGCAAGAAAAGTTAATCGAATGAACATAAGTATCAAGAAAATCCACAAATTACATCCAGAAATGTAAGGAACAAAAAGACGACAACAAGGAGTGAAGAACAAGGACCAACATTCCCAAGTTCCACATTGAAAGCTCCAGAAGTGAAAATTTAGTTTTGAGACTTCGCCAAGAAAGAAGATACAATTTGGGAATAGCATCAAGAAGCACGAAAAAGTATTGAAAATCAAGCAAATTTGCTCAAGAAATGTTGAGTTGGCGTCTATACATCATCGATCGATCAAAGCTCGCCACGTCAATTGTCCATGTTCAACGTATGTGCAACAAAGTCCAAGAGAAAGAGAGCGCCCTATCTAGAAGATTCCCAGAGATTCCACAATGTCATGCTTATCACCTTGGAAAACATGCCTTCATTGCCTTTGTTGTTTTTTTACTAAAAATAGTTGGTTATTGTAACTAATTGCTAATGTGGCAAAATCTCGGCCATTGGTTGCTCGAATCAATCTTGGCCCTTCATTGTATTTTGAGGACTATAAAAAGGCCTCCCTTCTCTTTCATTTGTAAGGAGAGAGTTGTTGTAGGAGAGAGTTACTATAGGAGAGTAGAATAGCAAGTACAGTAGGAGTAGAGTAGAGGAAGCTCTTCGAAAGTAGTTGGAGAGAACTTGAAGTTGTTGTAATCACTTCCAAGATTAATACATTTCTCATTGAAGATTGGTGACAATTGTGTTGTTTTGGAACATTGCATGGTTTCATATTTCTCGAAGATAATCTAGATGTGTTTCCAAGTAGAAGTACAATAATATTGAAAGTTCATTGATATAGTGAATGCATTGTGAAGATATTTGATGAATTCCTAGGTTCATACTTTTGATGGTTTGTCGCTGGCAAATTGTTGTGCAAAGTTAGCCTGAAGCTCAACTTGTTGCAATAGTTCGTTTGTTGATGCTTGTTCAAGTTGCACCAGCTATGGGTACCTAAATGTGTGTTTGCAAAATGAAAATCCTTAGTCATCCTTGGGAGATTGCACTTGTTCTACGTAGTTGTTGAATTCATCATGGCGAAGTGGAGATTGTTATGAAGGAATTTATCTATCTTGGCATCGTTCATTGTCTCATTGTCCTTAGGAGTAGCATAGATTCTCTCTCAACCACTATCTTTTTTCTTTATTTGTAATCGTGGCGGAATTAGGAGGTTTCCATCCATGAAAAGGAGTAATAAGTCGAGTGATTGAAGAAGTAAATCCAGCGTAAGTCCCTTTGTGTTAACAGCATATCACATCAAACTACTGAGTCTATCCATTGCAAATCACGAACAATGAACCTTGGAGTTGTCTCACTGGATCACATAGTTTAGCCTTTGAGAGACTTTGTTCAAGAGAGGATAGAATACTTAGTATTTTATTCTGAGTTTGCATGTGCATAAAAAAACACATCAACACCTCCCTCTCAAGCCGATTCTATGCCTAAGGTGGAGGATTCAGATGGGGATATGTGTAATGTCCCCCACTTAGCTCATCACTCCGGGAGATCAGGGTTAGCCTATCAAAGGATTCTCGTAGGCTAACGACAGGGTTTAGGGAGTTAGTTGAGGACTTACTATTTCTAGTAAGTCGTAACAGAGCCAGTTTCTATTTTTAGCAAGCCAGTGCAGGAACCTGGGCATGAGATTCGAGAGTCGAATCTCCTAGAGCTATGTCGATTTTATAAGTTAAATTAAAGATTTAACTTATTTCATGTGGTGGTCACTTTAAGTTATATTATAACTTAATGTTATAATTTTAAGTTTTAACTTAAAGTTAAAAAGTGTTGTGCCTAGGAAGGAGCGCCCCTCCCATGAGGAACTAAGGGGTTGGTTTAAAATTAAAAATAAATTATTTTCCCTCTCATTCTTGGGCGTTGGGTATGGAGGAGCTTAAAAGAGCAAAATGAACTTCATTTGGTTATGCTTGATTACGTGATATTTGCTCTGATTTTGAGTCTTGCCCGTGCTTAGGGTTTGAGCTTGGCTCTTGTGTTCGAATATCAATTTGCAGAGACAAGAACCTTTGCAGATTGCCTTTCCTCGTGTATGAAATAGTGCATCAGGAAGGGGTTATTGGAATCTTCATTCAGAGCGTTCATTTGTGCATTCAGGAAGTACATATTGGAGTTGTTTTGAGCATGAAATGAAGATATCATAAGAAGTTTGATATTGCAGCCATTAATCAACAGTTGAGGGACAGATTTATGCGTTTTTGCAGGAGTTTATTGCAGTTTTTAATAGTCATATGCAGGTTGTACACTTCTGAGTGGGGCCGTACCTCTCTAATGGCAATTTGTAGAGTTTTGGGTGGGTTTTCTGTATGCATTCTCATCTAAATCTGATCGCCCAGCTGCTGCAGACATTATCAGTACAAAACAGAGATACAAGGAGGAGACTCGGTAGAGTTTGGAGCTGATATCCATTTCTAAGGAGGTCGTACATCTGTTGGTACAATCGTTGTATTGCTAGGATGCCATTTCCATGTCATCTGGAGCCATTATTACTATGATTCAAGGCGCCTAGGGTTTACTTTTCAGTTGCTGCAAATTATAACGCAATCCCTTCTCATTTCTTGGAGTTGTGAGCAATTCTCCGTGGCTTTGTTGCTGGTCCGGCTACAGCATTCGAACGAAGTTGTAAATCTTGATCTGGGTATGTCACTGTAATTCATATTTTGGTTTAATAAAATCTGGGTCATTGTTATTTTGTTGAAATCTCTTTTAGTTTTTTCTGGGTTTTCAGTATACTGTTCATTTTATATGTAATTCATGCAAAAAATGCACATGCAAAACAACCCATAAACCCTAAACAAAAGAAAACCAAAAATTACAAAAAAATCAGTCAAGGGGAAACATATACAAAGGAGTGTATGTTACAATGGTATCAGAGCGGAAAATCTTGCCATTCTGTGGGGTTAATATGACATGTAGTCGATAAAAATGAGAGACCTACAGATAGATATCCTTTTTGGAACACTAGGGCAAGACAAGTAACACAGTTTCCACAGTTGACAGAACCAGAGACTCTTGTGCCACCAACAGACCCATTTGAGGACAAGATAGTGGTTGCAGCTACTGACGAGGATTCCTTAGTTTCTCGAACAGATCCATTTTCAGAAGAGTTACCACATCATTTAGAGTCTTCAGAAGAGATGATGACAGGGAGGTTGATGAGCCTAGTTTACGCGAGATTTTGAATGTGCTCACCAAGAGCTCAGTAGCCCTAGAGAGAGAGTCGAGGGATTCCCAACAGGAGTTGAGGGACTCACAAGCAGAGATAGCACAAGTCCTCGTGTAGCTGAGGGATGGAATGAATAACAGGGATAATTACCGTGACAAAAACAGGTACAATGGTGACAGAAACAGGAACAATGACGGTGACAGACATAGAAATAATGATGGTGACAAGAACAAGAAGAATGACAGAGACAGGAATAGGCATAATGTGGGTGATAGGCACAATGGAGACAGGAACAAGGAGGACAGGAATAATGGTGATAGATACAGGTTCAGAGATGATGAGGATGAGGCCTCAGTGACTCATAGGAGGGCTTCCCAGTTTACAGTAGGTGACAGACCTGGCATCCCTATATTTGCTCCCAGGAACCAAGTTCCTGAACAGGATCCCACACAGGATTCATATGTGGAGTTCAGAGCCCATCTGATCGACAGATTTGACAAGAAGGATCTGGAACTTCAATTTAAGGAGTTAGCACAGCTAAGGCAGAGTGGATCATTAGACTCCTACATCTCTGAGTTTCAGGACCTGTCTGTTATGGTCCCAGATTTATCTGAGCGCAGATTAGTGATTCTCTTCATTGATGGTTTATCTGACCCACTTCGTGGTTGGGTTAAGGGTTTTGACCCTACTACACTCCAGGAGGCCATGAAAAAGGCCCGGGACATGAAGTCATCAGTGTGGAGGAGTAAATTCCAGTCTAAGGGGTTTTCTCATAGGAGGGACAAGGAGAAGGAGAAGAAACCATTCCACAGAGATGTTGATCAGCACAAAGATCGATCCAATAGGTTAACAGATGAGCAGTTGAATGAGTACAGAAGGAAGAAGTTGTGCTTTGATTGCAAAGAACCATGGGATCCTTCGCGCCAAACTCATTGAGTACTATTTAGCTGAGGAGTCACAATGAGAGGCATCAGACACAAAGTCAGATCAGCATTCAGATCATGATGACAGTGGGGACGAGAGAGCTTCACATTACCGTGCCGATAGTGGAGGTGTTATTGCACAGTTGTCAAGTTTTCAGAAAGTTGGCTCTTTCAGGGTGCGTGGTGTACTAGGGGGCAACGTATTATCACCCTTATCGATACAAGAGCCACTCACAATTTTATTGATGAGGGGTTAGTTGCTCGCAGGGGGCTGAAAACAGAAGAATTCGAAGGCTTTAAGGTGATGGTGGCCAACGGATTCAAAATGCATTGCACCAGGAAGATATCAGGACTGAAAATCATCATGGGTGATTACGAGCTAGTCGATGACTTTTATGTAGTTGATATTGGGGATACACATGTGGTACTTGGCATGCAGTGGATGAGCCAATTGGAGGAATTCACCATGAACATCAAGAAGATGGAGATGAGATTCGAGTATAATGGGAGAAAAATATGCCTTAGGGGAATCTCAAATGGTGGACCTCGAGTTGTATCCTTGAAAAGGATGGAGAGGCTCTTGAGACATGACCAGGTTGAGTGGGCAACAAAGTGCCTTATTATGCCAGAGTCCCCACCACGACAGAAGGATAGCTATCATCCTGATATTCAGAAGTTGCTAACCAAGCACAGTAAGGTGTTTAGGGATATACCACCTGGAGTGCCTCCTGATAGGGGCATTAAGCACATCATCGAGTTAGAGGATGGGACTAAGCCCATCATGATCACACCATACCGCCATCCAAAGAGGCTTAAGGATGAGATTGAGAAAACCATTAAGGAGCTTCTGGAGATGGGACACATCAGGCCTAGCAAAAGCCCATTTGCTTCTTCAGTTGTTTTGGTCAAGAAGAAGGATGGGACAATCAGAATGTGTATAGACTACAGGGCCTTAAACAAGAAAACTATAAAGAACAAGTATCCAATTCCCAGGATAGATGAGTTGATAGATGAGCTACATGGTGCCTGTTATTTTTCTAAGATTGATTTGAGATCTGGATACCATCAGATCAAGATGCGGACAAAAGACATTGAGAAGACTGCTTTTAGATGCCACTATGGTCACTTCGAGTTCCTAGTCATGCCTTTCGATTTGACTAATGCACCTGCTACTTTCCAGAGTTGTATGAATCAAATTTTCAGGCAGCAGCTCAGGAAATTTGTCTTGATCTTCTTTGATGATATTCTTATATTCAACAGGACTTGGGAGGACCACTTGAGACATATAGAGGAGGTTTTGAGCATCTCGGAGAGTAATTCACTCTATGCCAAGGAATCTAAGTGTGATTTTGGGATGACAGAATTACTTTACCTGGGCCACATTATCAGTGCAGATGGAGTCAAAGTGGATCCAGAGAAGATTAAGGCAATACTTGATTGGCCTCCGCCCAGAAACCTTACACAGCTTAAGGGGTTTTTTGGGCCTTGTGGGTTTTACAGACAGTTTGTTAAGGGATTCTCACAGATAGCAGCACCGCTGACTGATCTGACGAAGAAGGGAGCCTTTGAGTGGAGTGACAGAGCCCAGCAATACTTCGACAAGTTCAAGCACTTGATGTCTACATGCCCGGTTTTAGCAATCCCTGACTTTGCTAAACCATTTGAGTTACAGTGTGATGCTTCTGGAGAGGGGATCGGGGCTGTGCTTACGCAGGAGAAGCACCCGATAGCTTTTGAGAGCAGAAAACTTCGGGGTGTGGAGAGGAGCTACTCGGTATATCACTGAGAGATGTTGCCCATTATGCATGCATTGGCCAAATTCAGGCAGTATCTGGTTGGGGGTAGATTTATAATTAGGACAGATCATAACAGCATCAAATACTTCATGAACCAAAAAGACCTGAATGACAGACAACAAAAGTGGGTCAGCAGGCTGCAAGCTTATGACTTTGACATAGAATATGTCAAAGGGAAGAAAAATGTAGTTGCAGATGCTTTGTCCAGACGACCTCACTTGTGTTTGGTAGGGAAGATCTCTGCTGATTGGAAAGAGGAGATCATGGCAGAGTATGTTAAGGACTCTTGCTCTGCAAGAGTCATCGAGGGCACAGTCAGAGATGAGAGATATTCTGTGGTGAGTGATTTGATTATGTACAAAGGCAGGATATTTTAGGTGCCCAATTCACAGTTTAAGAAGAAAGTTATCAAAACTTTCCATGACACCCCAATGGCTGGCTGACCATCCTGGATTCTTTAACAAATACAAACAGATTTGCGAGAGGTTTACATGGAAAGGACTGAAGGACGAAGTGTAGAAGTATGTTCGTGAGTGTCCCATTTGCCAACAGAATAAGCATGAGCATACCTTTCCAGCGGGACTACTACAGCCATTACCCATTCCCGATCAGAAATGGGAATGTATCTCCATGGATTTCATTACAGGGTTGCCTAAGTTACAGGGAAAGGACTGCATATATGTGGCGGTCGATAGACTCACCAAATTTGCACATTTCTTTGCCATTTCAGCAACCTACACAACTGCTCAAGTAGCTGACTTATTCTTCAGGGAGATATTCAAGTTACATGGGGTACCCAAGAGCATAGTCAGTGATAGGGACAGCAAGTTCCTAAGTATATTTTGGCAGGAGTTGTTCAAGTTGTGTGGTATAAAGTTGACTCCTAGCACTAGCTACCACGGTGGTAAATAAATAAATGGTTAGAGGGGTACCTGCGTAACTATGTTTCGAGGAAGCAAAAGGCGTGGATTAAATGGTTGCACCTGGGAGAGTATTGTTATAATACTACACATCATATGTCTATCCAGATGACCCCTTTCAGGGCACTATACGGTTATGATGCCCCATGCTTTACAGATCTCTTGCTTGGTGATAGTCAAGTGCCTAAGGCTAAGGATATTTTGCAGGATAGTCAGGACATTCTCAAAGAGCTTAAGGAGAATATTCAACAGAAACAGAATCAGCAGAAGTTGTATGCTGATCAGCACCAAGTGGACAAGAGTTTTGAGGTTGGGGATATGGTGTATTTGAGGCTCCAACCCTACAGGCACTCCACTCTCAACAAGAGTGGAGCAGAGAAATTAAAACCCAGGTTTTATGGTCCTTTTAGGATTATCAGACGAGTGGGTGAAGTGGCTTATGAGCTTGAGCTTCCATCAGATAGCAGAGTACATAATGTGTTCAATGTTTCCAGACTGAAGAAAACTCTTGGCCACAACATAGTTCCTTCTGCAGAGCTTCCACCATTGGATGAGGAGAGTAAGTTGATCTTAGTACCAGAAGCTATCATTAACACCCGGGAGAGACATTTGAGGAAACGGGTTATTAGAGAGTACTTGGTCAAGTGGAAGAATCTTCCAGTTGAGGAGGCAACATGGGAGGATGAGCAGATTTTACAGCATCCAGAGTTGAGGTTGCTTGAGGACAATCAATCTTGGGGAGGGCGGACTGTAATGTCCCCCACTTAGCTCATCACTCCGGGAGATCAAGGTTAGCCTATCACAAGATTCTCGTAGGCTAACGACAGGGTTTAGGGAGTCAATTGAAGACTTATTATTTATAGTAACAGAGCCAGTTTCTATTTTTAGCAACGCAGTGCAGGAGCCTGGGCACGAGATTCGGGAGTCGAATCCCCTAGAGCTATGTCGATTTTATAAGTTAAATTAAAGATTTAACTTATTTCATGTGGTGGTCACTTTAAGTTATATTATAACTTAATGTTATAATCTTAAGTTTTAACTTAAAGTTAAAAAGTGGTGTGCCTAGGAAGGAGCGCCCCTCCCATGAGGAACTAAGGGGTTGTTTTAAAATTAAAAATAAATTATTTTCCCTCTCATTCTTGGGCGTTGGGTATGGAGGAGCTTAAACGAGCAAAATGAACTTCATTTGGTTATGCTTGCTTACGTGATATTTGCTCTGATTTTGAGTCTTGCCCGTGCTTAGGGTTTGAGCTTGGCTCTTGTGTTCGAATATCGATTTGCAGAGACGAGAACCTTTGCAGATTGCCTTTTCTCGTGTATGAAATAGTGCATCAAGAAGGGGTTATTGGAATCTTCATTCAAAGGGTTCATTTGTGCATTCAGGAAGTACATATTGGAGTTGTTTTGAGCATGAAATGAAGATATCATAAGAAGTTTGATATTGCAGCCATTAATCAACAGTTGAGGGACAGATTTATGTGTTTTTGGAGGAGTTTATTGCAGTTTTTAACAGTCATATGCAGGTCGTACACTTCTGAGTGGGGCCGTACCTCTCTAATGGCAGTTTGTGGAGTTTTGGGTGGGTTTTCTATATGCATTCTCATCTAAATCTGATCGCCCAGCTGCTGCAGACATTATCAGTACAAAACAGAGATACAAGGAGGAGACTCGGTGGAGTTTGGAGCTAATATCCATTTCTAAGGAGGCCGTACATCTGCTGGTACAATCGTGGTATTGCTAGGATGCCATTTCCATGTCATTTGGAGCTATTATTACTATGATTCAAGGCGCCTAGGGTTTACTTTTCAGTTGCTGCAAATTATAACGCAATCCCTTCTCATTTCTTGGAGTTGTGAGCAATTCTCCATGGCTTTGTTGCTGGTCCGACTACAACATCCGGACGAAGTTGTAAATCTTGATCTGGGTATGTCACAGTAATTCATATTTTGGCTTAATACAATCTGGGTCATTGTTATTTTGTTGAAATCTCTTTTAGTTTTTTCTGAGTTTTCAGTATACTCTTCATTTTATATGTATTTCATGCAAAAAATGCACATGCAAAACAACCCATAAACCCTAAACAGCAGAAAACCAAAAATTACAAAAAAATCAGTCGAGGGGAAACATATACAGAAGGGTGTATGTTACAATATGTTGACTAAGGCTTCCACTTGAAAAGCAATATCTAGAAACAAGGCAGCCTCTCAAAAGGTTCTAAGATCTCATGACAAAAGGTGTAGGGACAACATGTGATCTTTGACATAGCCTGTGTCTTTGTCGGGTTGTATTTGTTGCATTCTAACCTTTGTTTTAGTTTGTATTGGCTTTTAGCCTTTGTGTATGTGTTTCTCTTTTGGACATAGGCCCCTACAGAACCCACAATTATTCAATCAGAGAATTATATAAATATATTTAGAATACACTTAATATATGAATATAAAATAAATTAATAATAAATAAGTAATTTATAAATGATAAATATATATAATAAATTAATTATTATATAAATATAGTTAATAATAGAAATTATAAAAATAATCATAATAACAATATAAATATATTAATACCCCCATTAATGGGTTAATAGCCAACAATACTGGTAGCACAATTAATATTGAGAAGGAAAAATATTTCTAGGAATCTTGGATTCCTCCCCCAAGGGAGGTTATCAAATTGAAATTTTGATGAAGCTCTTGGGGAAATCCAAGGATTGCAACTGTTGGGTTTCTTCTGCGTAATGATCAAGGTAATTTCAAGTATGCAGGCTCTCTTTTCCTAGGTGTAAAATCAAACAATGAGGCTGAAGGCGAAGCCCTTGTGTCAGGCTTGGCTGCTGCAGCTTCTAATGGTTATGAAAATTTAATGGCAGAAGGGGACCACCTTCTCCTAATCAATGTTATTTGCAAAGGGTCTTGCCCTAATTGGAAGCTCAGGAAATATGTTGAGGAGGCTTTGTTGTTAAGCTACATATTTGTTAAAATAAGTTTCCACCATTGCAAACATAATCATAATGGCATGGCAGATTTCTTGGTCACTCATGGTATTGATCAAAATCCTATAACAGCTCTTTTCAGCCACCTTTCTTCCTCTTGAAACAAGATGGATAAGAATCTCAGATTTAAACCTCCTTGAAGCTTGTGTTTAGTTTCTTGTATAGTCCTATGGCACATTTTGAAGCTTTTCTCTGCTTTTCAATATGGTATTTGGCATATGTCGTTGCAAATATTATGCTCAGTTGTGGGAATTTATATCTTAAGCCATGACTCAAGTTGGCTTTGTGTTAAATCTCATAGCCTCATACGAAGTTCTTTCATATTAATGGTATGCAAGGTGTTTGTTTGGAGGTATTGTGCAGTATTGTTTTTTGTTTATTGCAGCATGTGTGAGCAATTATATGAAGGTGTGTCGGGCTTGTTTCTTGGCATTTGATGTGGTGGTGGTTCCTATTTGGTTGGATGTTCAGCTACTATTGTGTGGGATCTCATGGTGCTTTTGTTACTATAAGGATGGCACATAGGAAAAAGGCTTCGGTTTGTATGGACCCACAACATCAACACATGGTCTTTGACAGACGCTTATAAGTAGTTTTTAACTATAAATCTCCTTCAGTGATTGGTTTTATCAAAGTTGTGCTTGGGGACATCGGGATGGGTGCTCACAATCTGCCTAGGTCCAAGGCAATGATAAGGATAGATTTTGTAGAAAAGCTGGTGCATCTTGTTCCAAAGGTAGACATTAGGATTTGGCTGTTAAAATTGAATCTACTAAACTGCTATGAAGATTTTTCTCTACCTTCCACGGATGCTAGAGAAGACATGAAGCAAGTCCTGGTGAAAGAGCAAAATGGAGATGGTGCTTCGGCCTCTAAGGAGGAGAATTATTCTTCTCTATGTCATGAAGTGTAGGTACTCTAGGTGTATTGTGCAATCATCAGTAGACTGGTGTTGGGTCTTATGGTTACCTATGATAAAGGCCACCTGGAGATTGCAAGTGATCACACAATGCCCATGTTTTGTGGGTACCCTTTCCATAGGGCTGAATGTCGCACGGAAATTCTCCACAGGTGTGTCACTCTACTTTGGACCCCTCTGCATATCCAGGCAATAAATTGGTTAAGAAAACTGTGAAGTGGGGAGGTGCTAATGTGTCTAGGATTGGGCGATGGGGAGTGAACTGATTGTGTCTGCTGGTGCAGGAAGCCATTTTTTGTTCTTCCTAGTGCTGCAGTCTAGTGTCTTTGTATTTTAGTTATGTTTGGTGTTATTATTTTTCGGTTCACCTTCTTGGCTAGTGTTGGGTGGTCATTGGGTGACCTTTGTGCATGGGTGTATGGCTGTTATTCTAGTTTTTGTCGGCATTAGACATTTTATTTATGTATCAGCTTTTATATTTCAAAGGTGGGGGACCCAATAGAATCCCTAACTATTTAATCAACAAAATATATAAACATATTTAAATATTTGCCTTTTCCTATGAAATGAAACATTTTGTTTTTATCGGCATCTTCCCTTTCCACTCAAAGAGCAATCTCATTTTGTTCTACATTCTACATTCAAAGTCAAAAGGGCAAAAAACAGTTGTAATTATTTTAGGGTAAGGCGGGGGACAAGAAACAAGAGAGATCGCTTCATAAGGAGATGGCATGCATTTATACACTTAATCAGCCAATTGAAATGCCTTTGGACTGCCCATAAACCAGAATCATAAATTCACAAACATTTATGAAAAGAAAATTTACAAAGCTTAACTATGATTTAAAAATGATTTGTTCGTTCATGAGAAGTATTTTTCTAATACATTGTTTATGCCTAGGTTAGGCCAATTTCACCCTAGGAACTCCAAGGTGCACCCCTAGGACTATGGATACATCCCGTGCACCTTCTAAAAATACCCAAGATGGACCCATAGTCTCTAAGATGCACCCTCAATGTACCTGGGCCACGATCTATACACAAACTCATCCAATACAAGTACATGATATGAACATACAAATAAAATACTATCACCAAAAACAATAACATGTAAAAAAGGACACAAAGCTTGGATGTAGCTATAAATATGCTTATATTCAAGAATCTTGGTACAAGTATCACAAGTCTCTTCTAAGGGGCAACCTCCTTAAGAGCAAATCTCCAATACAAAATATGATTCCAAGGTGTCCTCTTTATTACATCAATATAAATGCATCACAAAGAGTGACTTATGAAGTACGACTTATGTGGGCTAATTCCACACACTTAATATGAACTCATTACACTATTACAACTTCATGTTATGCATGTGGGATAAATCCACACAATGTAAAATATTGACTAAATAACTAAACTGTGATTACTACAATGCTCATAATAATGACAATAATAGAGGGTTAGGGCTAAGAGTCCTAACAATAGAAGGTTAGGACATAAGGGCCCTAAGATTATGTCCCTAGAACCAGGAGAACCTGGTAACATAGCAACTTTCTATCACTAGTTGAAATCATAGTTTGCAAACTTGGACTCGCCAATGTCAAGTCCCCTTTTCAGAACTAAAAGAATTAATAATATTTAAATGGGCCCAATCACTTTTTTTTAAAAGGACAACTTAAATATTATTATAGGCCCTATGTAATATTTAAATAATTGTTTTTAACACTTTATTCAATATGTAATTCAAAAAGGGCCTTTGGATGTAATTTAAAAGTATTTTTAAATACTTGGACGGAAAAGTATATTAAATAAAAAATAAAATAAAATAGAGGGCCCAAAGTGGGCGCCTATAAAGAGAGACCAAGGCTCACATCAAAGAATCCGATTTTGTCATTTCATTATTCCTTCCAATTTGGAGTTTGAAGCATTCAAGGACAAAAACCCTTGATGTATGAGATCTGGAGCACAAAAACCCTCTTGGTTTCCATATTTGGATTTGAGGACGAAAACCCTCTCATCCTTTAGAGGTGATTCCACCAGGGCA
Organism: Cunninghamia lanceolata; assembly: GCA_027924645.1. NCBI lineage: Eukaryota > Viridiplantae > Streptophyta > Pinopsida > Cupressales > Cupressaceae > Cunninghamia > Cunninghamia lanceolata. Next base: position 181,718 of record BSBN01000889.1, read on the forward strand.
TCACAATTATGCTAAATTGTTGAAGATTTGAAGTAGCTTTCAGTTTGCTATAATGGCGCTATAGTGCTGTTACAGTGTAAAAGGGTAGATTTGCTGATTTTGAAGGGGTTCAGATCATTTGTTGTTGTTTGTGAGACATTTCAATCATTGGATCTATTATTTTGGATATTTCCAGCCATTTATTCATTGCGCTCAGCCTTTGATCATTGTTTCCAAGCATCATCATCAAGGCACCTAGGGTTTCAGACTATTGCTACTGTTTGTGGGATATTTTAATCATTGGATCAATTGTAATTCATGTTTCCAGCCTTTGAGGGAGTTTTGTTGTGTTGCCAACTTGGGGTTTGGATCTGTTGTTTGTTCAGATTTCCCACCATTAATCAATGTTTCTATCTCTCATAATGGCTGCACCCAGCCTTTGAGTGATGTTTGCAACCATATTTGATGTTGTGTCTAGGGTTTGGATTATTTTGTTGTTGTTGGAAGTCCTATCAGACATTGGATCTGCTGTTTGGGGTGTTTTCCAGACTACATCTTGCATCCTAGCGCCACCATACGGTTCTAATCTTGCTGATTTCGGAGATGTTAATGTTGATGCTGCTGATAAGGGTTTAGATCTACAAAATATCATATCATTGCCACGCTATTTCCATATATTGTAGAGTTATCTGTTGTAGCTGTTGATTTTACAAAGGTTTCACTTTCAGATATATTGCTGCCTTTGGAGGAGTTGAGTTGCTATTTTCTGTCATATGTTGTTGATTTCCAGGCCTTAATTGCTATTGTAAGTGAAATTGTTGATTTGTTCATGAGCTAGAATCAATAAAGTACTTCCATAATTATTTGCAGAACTTTACAAGTGATGATCCAGGGTTTATTGCTGCTGAAAGTGACTAATTTCCAGTGTTCCCGGCGATGCGTCCCCACTGGTTTTTCGTCGCTCCCGAAAACTGGTACGTCTTGGGGACGCGGGGACGGGGACAGAACGCCCCTCCGCCATCCCTTTTTTTTCCTGAAAGGGGGACGTCCCAAGGACACCTCCTTGAGAATCAGACGTCCCCCGACCCAAAGAAAATGTTAAAATCAATGGTCAAAAAACGTGATTTCAGGCTTCAACAGATTTGCATTAAAAAAAATTTAAAAACGCAATTTCCCCAGATTCTAGGGCACGCGATGGAAGGAATGCAGTCTGCACCTTAAACATTTGGAAATTTGTGCAGAACGACTTTTCCTAAATTAAATTTATATTTCTTATATTTATAATATTAATACTCCTATTTATTGCTATTAATATTTATATTTATACTAAATTATTAAATTAATATGGTAAATAGTTACGTTATTAATATTTATATTTATAATATTATTATATATTTAGATATTATGATATTATGATATTATTATTTATATTTATAATACTATAATATATTTAGAAGTTATGAAAATTATTTTTTATATTAATAATATTATAAATATTAATATATTTATTATTATCTATATTAATATATTATAAGTTGTAACACCAAATTGTATGTGTGTGTGTGTGTATATATATATATATTTTTAAAAATATATATACATTGAAAAATATATAAATTTATATATAGCCGTCCCCAAAAATTTTGAAAAAAAAAATCACCATCCTCGGAAACCCGTCCCGCCGTTCCGGAAACATCAAGAAACACTGGTACTTTCCAATTATTTTGAGCTGTCGTTTATCGTAGTAATCAGATCTGCTATATATGATTGAATGTATGAGGGTTTCAGAATTATAACAGCCCATGGATAAGTTGGGTTTGCTGTAATAATTGATTATTTTGCATTTTAGGGTTTTTACCAAGTTCATATCAGCTTGTGGGGTTTGAATCCGTTGTTTGGAGTTGAGTATTTTGATTGACAAGGGTTTGCAAATTGTATTACTTCTGATCAGCATTAATTTTGGTAGGGTTTGGCACCTACATTTAACATTGATTCATTATTTCAGCTAGCACATGTTTGAAAATTCATCTATTTCCTAAGGTTGTCTGATTGGGAACATGAAAGGCAAACACCAACTTTAAAAACTCAAGAAAAACTTGGCGAAACTTGTCCTAAAGTCACATTTTAGGACATGTTTTTCAAAATATAGGAATTTTTAGGGAAAGTTTTTGAAGTTGCAGGCTCTTTTCAGTCCACAATCACATTCTTTTGTGGCCATGTTTTTAAACACAGAAGAAATTACGGCACACGACAAGGACAGTGAAAATACCAATTTTTTCATTGTTTTTGTGTGTTTTTTATTGTTTTTCTCCCATGTTTCGGCAAGTCATAAGTTAACTCTGTGAAAACTCGACCAGGAAAAAAAGTCGCAAATACTCAACAACTCACCAAGTACTCTACAAGTTTGCAGACTGTGGTTGAAATAGCCTCTCGTGTAGACATCGATATGTAAAATTGAATGAAGCAAACATTGTATTCTGAACTAGAAAACAGCCATTCAAGCCCATTTAAGAATCCTAAGGCCCTATGTTGATGGAAGTTGCATTCATCATGTTATATCATCTAGACAGCAAATCACAAACATTGGTTGGAAAGGAATAATATTCTGAATTATAAGTATCCCAATGCTATACTTTACATTATTTGGTTGTTTATTTGAAATTCATTATTGAGCATTGTAAAATGAGTATGTATATCTACCCAACCGTCAAGACTCTTTTCTATTTAAAAATTGTCTAATTCTCTTGGGAACTTTTCTCTCATTGCACACCATATGTATTATGCAAAGAGAATAAAGCCACACTTAACAAAAAGTATGCATACTAGCTTCCCCATTAGCTACAAATCCTATCAAATCACAATCAACTACATGTTAGGAATTGATAGCATCCATTTCAAGCTATTTGAAAAATTGTTTTCCTTATCTCATTTCTTTTTATGTTAATGTCTCCCTTATAATTTTACTTGTTTTTACAGAAGTTGCATTTGAATGGGAACAAAAAACTAGGAACAATGCCATATATATTATATTACAAGATAGACTAATACGCATCAGTTATGTACAATTTGGTATAAAATAGATAATCTTATTAATCTACTTCTACAAATGTATTTCCCAATATCTGTAGATTGTCAATGATAAAAGGGAAATAGCATCTAACAAAACCTGGGGCAAAACAGATTGGATTTCCTTCAAAAGTATTCCCATATCAGCTAGGGCTACAATTGCTTCTAGAGTGTAAGGACACTGCCTGCAACACAAACAAAACAGAACATAAAAATTCAAATATTCAGCCTCATTATAAATAGTCAGATGCTCCAAGTAAATTGCAACAACTAAAGCAAGTATACTAAACATGGCATATCAGTCCTCTAAAACAATCAACATAAAACAAATTCTTCATTTGAAATTTGTTGACAATAGATTGAAAATGTATACAGTTTCACGTTTTAAAGTTCAATCACAACCAAAAACCAATCTTGTACCACATACAATTAGACACTGATTCTCCAAACAACCAAAACCAGTATTGTGACAGAGGAAATAAAAAGTTTGATGTCCGACCAAATAGCGATGAGTAATTGTTTGAGCACAAGAAAGCTCTATTACTGGGTTTTGCCTTCAGACCCCTCGTACCTAGACCCAGTTTGAACTGGGTACCAGTTCTAGGCCAGTTCCTGCAACAAAATGGCCCACATCCTCCAGATTTTTGTTCCCTGCCCAGCTCCATACTAGGTTTGTAGTACCCAAGCAGAGCATGCCATTCCCAATTCATATTCAGGTGAATCTAGGTCCCTAAGCAGCCAAAAATTAAAGAAAATGCAATTTTATTTTAAAAAGTCAGAATTAAAAAAATAAAAATAAAAAACACAAGCCTGCACCAAAAAGAATTGAATTATAAATTAATCAGTAGTATTTTGTGGCTAATTTTGTCTTTTCTATGCATGTTACGGTTAAATATAGTTATTTACCAAGAATTTTAGATATTTTATATTAATGCTTATGGCTGTACCCAAGCCATACCAAACCCAAATAAAAAAGAAAATCAGGGAACCACTGTACCCAAACTCTTAACCCGAACCAGCAAGTCAGCGAGAAATTTATGGAGGTCGCAAACATTAATCTTGCATGTGTTTCCCAAAAGACAATACCTCTAGTAGAACCCATCAAACTAAAAACAGAGATCCTTTACAAGTTGTCAAGGTGATTTGATAAAAATGTCACCATCTTCAAAAACAATAAATCATGCCTCACACAACTCCACTTCAATACAGAGTATGATGTGTGAGATAGGGACCAACTATTGTGTAGCTTGCTTGACCATCCAAGTATGTAAAGATTTCATTGACCAACTAATAAACAAAGAAATGGTTGTTGTACCCATAGTTGAAAAACTCGCCAAGCCCAAAAAACACGACTTGGCAAAAAACTCGTCAAACACTCGGCAAAAAACTCGACAACTTAAAAATTGCTTAAACTTCACTAAAACGCATTATTTTTGCAAAATTCAATGATAAGATGCATCCAATGAGTCAATAAATGAGTACATAAAAGAAACAAGCTGAGTCTAGTTGTATTTGATTGATTTGAAAGCAAATTGGCTACAAAATGGCATCCTTGTGTGGAATACGCTAATACTGATAGTCTGAAACAAAATGAAAGTAGCAATGTAATGTCCCCCACTTAGCTCATCACTCCAGGAGGTCAGGGTTAGCCTATCACAGGATTCCCGTAGGCTAATGGCAGTGTTTAGGGAATCAATTTGGGGACTTACTATTTATAGTAAGTTGTGACAGGGCTAGTTCTATTTTTAGCAGGGCAGTGCAGGAGCCAGGGCATGAGATTCGCGGGGTCGAATCCTCTAGAGCTTGTCGATTTAATATAAGTTAAATTAAAGATTTAACTTATTAATTTTGAGGTGACTTTAAGTTATGTTATAACTTGACTTTATAACATTAAGTTATAACTTAAAGTGAAAATGTTATGTGCCTAGGGATGGGCGCCCACTTCATGGAGGGATAAGGGGTTGTTTAAAATTTAAAATTAATTAAAAATCCCCTCAATCTTGGGCGTTGGAGATGAGGAAGATAAAAGAGCAAAAAGCAGCTTCATTTTTTTTATGCTTGCCTTATGTTATTTTGCTCTGATATTGAGTTTGCTCCGGCATTGGGGTTTGAGCTTGGCTCTTTGGCTTTGATCATCGATTTGCAGAGACGGAAACCTTTGCAATTCACCTTTCTTCGCGTATGAGAGAGTGCATTAGGAGAGGGTTTGAGGAGGCTCTACACAGGGGCTTCATTTGTGCATCCAGGAAAGTTATTACGGATATTATTTGAAGGAAAAAATGGAGATATTCGAAGAGTGTTAGTGTGCAGACCTGAAACAAGAGGTTATTAACAGATTTGAGCACTTACGGAGGATTTTATTTGCTGTTCTCATCATCAGCTGCAGGCCGTACTCCTGCTGGTATAGGTTGTACCCTTTGGCAGTGATATTTAGCAGTTTGAAGGTGAGATTTGGTCAAGGTTTTGGTTGGAAGCTGGTCGCCTAGCATGAGGGATTATTTCTGGGCAGATTTGAAGAGGAAAAGGACTGTTCACTTGTGATTTGCTGCTAATTTCACCACCCAGCCAGGCCGTACAGTACAGCCAGGGTCGTGGGCTCCTTGCATGTGATTCCTTTCTTCATTGGAGCTTCTAATACAGTCAAAATGGGCGCCTAGGGTCTGATTCTTCATTGCAGCCTTTGTAATCTGCATTTCCTTTGTATTGAGTGAGTACTGAAGCATTTTCTATGGCCATGTAATGCTGCTACAAGTTTCAGCAATCAAACAAGTTGAGGATTTCCAAGTGGGTATTACATTTTAATTAGTTTTAGCGCATTTTATGATCTGGGTTGTCTTTAGTTTATGCAAAATAGTTGTATATTTTCTGGGTTTGTTTATCTACTCCATATTTCATACATGCAATGCACAAATCAAACATGCAAAACAACCCATAAACCCTAAACAGCAGAAAAACCAAAAAAAAACAGTCATTGCAAAACATATACAGTGGGGTGTATGTTACAAGCAAATTGTTTTTGTAAAACTGAAAGTAAATGCTACATTAATATATTTTACAAATTTACATCTTCCTCTTCCTCTACCTTTCTTGTGCGCAACCGAAGATTATATTGCCAAAACTCAGCGAGTTTTTCCGCCTTGAGTCGCCGAGTAATTCCAGAGAGTTCTTGCAAGAAAAACTCGCCAGGCAAAAAAAACTCGAAAACTCGCCAAATACTCGCAGACATAGATGGAAAACTCACCGAAATTTCGCCGAGTCTCACAAAACTCGCGAGTTTTTTTCGAAAACGAGTTTTTTTGACTTTATTTCACAGAGTTTTTTTGGCCGAGTCATGCCGAGTCTTAGCCGAAAACTCGGCGAGTCTTTGGCGAGTACCGTACAGAAAACTCGCGGGCATCAGAATAAGAGGGCTCCGCGGCCAAAAAAGTGAAAACACAAACAAAAATAAGATTTTAAGTTCCCGAGTTTTTTGCCGAGTTTTTGCTGAGATTTCTCCAAGTTTTTTTTACTCTCCAAAAATTGGCTTGCCGAGTTTTTTGCCGAGCCGAGTTTTCCCACTATGCTCGCAGAGTTTTGCAACTATGGTTGTACCCATAGTTTAAAAACTTGGACTCCGCAATTATTTGGCCAACTCAAAAAATTTAAAACCTCAGTACTCGGTACAACTTGGCAAAAACTTGGCAAATATTTCGAACATTTAAAAATACATAAATTTTTAAAAATATTCTTCAAAAACATACATATTACTGAATTTGTAGAACATATTACTAATTTCCTTCATATATAAATCAGTATTAGAGTTCAATGAATTAATACATATCATAGACCAAAAAATTAGTTCAACGTCTCAATACTTTGGTTTCCATTGTCTTGTAATCCATTTTTAAGTGTGCATTATTTTATTGTTTCACATTTATTTGTGTATGTGTTCCTTTTCTTGTGAACAAAGGTGTTAAGTATTGATCAAGTAATGTTGGTTGGGTACCAGATAACTCTCTATATAATTGAGATTATAGTTGGAAAAAAATATATTAAATTGTGAACAACAGTTAAGGATTGTATCATGCAAAAAGCAAAACAATAAGGTACAAAAGTCTAAAAAGGATATATAAAAACTAATCAAAACTCAACATGCAGCCATACAATTATCTATACCTGAATTTGCAGACGCAGAAGCGAAAATCTGAGCTCAAAATCATACCCTGGCCATCGGCGACCAATGAAGAAGGGTTCATGTCAATCCAAAGTCTAAAAAAAATGAGTGTAAAGAACAAAATCGTGACCCTTCTTTTTTGTTACAAAACGTTCGATGAGTTTTTTTTCTGATTTCCAACGAGTTTTCGACGATTTCTAACGAGTTTTGCAGCAAAAAGCGCCACAATTTTTATGATTACCCAGTGGCAAGTTATTCGTGCGAGGACTCGCGAAAAAAAATTTCCGGCGAGTACTCCCCGGATTTTTCAACTATGGTTGTCCCCATAAGAAATTTTTGTATAATGTTCAAATTCAAGCTAAATTTTGCTTTTCTGCCAAGTCACAAGTCATGCTTCAAAGCTTGGTCATGATTGTCTTTGTTGTTTCTTGTTCATGTCTCCACAAGATCAATAAACTAAGCTTTCAACACATCTACAAGATGAAGAATGAAGAAACAACAAAGTGTTGGAGTGCATCATTCAAGGTGAAAATGCAGATTTTACAAGGTGAAGTCCGCATGATGGTGGTTGAGCACACATCGTAATGGAAAAGGATAAATTTATTTGGTGTTGAAGTTTGCAACCATACAAAGCCATGTTTTGTAGAGGTGAACACAAAGTTTGCAAAATTTGCAAATACATAGTAAGGAGGGTGCCAATATGAAGAAATTGATTTGTCAAAAAAGAAAAACTTGCCCAGCCTTATAGAGTCATGTGCCTCTGAGTGTGTAGGAAAGGGTTTCGAACTCTAGAAGTCTGCATAACGGTGGCTGTACATTATTCAAAGGCAGATTTAACATTGAAAAAGTAAAATTGTGCCTACATTGTTATGCATCCGCCTTAGCAAATAAAGAAGAGAAAGAAAGAAAGAAATTATTTAATGTCCACAGATGACCAAAAGTAGGTCAATGGGACTCCAGAGTACACCAGTTTACACTAAAAAGTACTAGAACTTGACATAATCCTAGAGAGGCCCACAAAGGCGAAGAACCAAAAACAAACAAAAATAAAATACAATACAGCTATGGACCACCAACACATGTGGTCAAGAAACTAATACAAATAGGCAAGTAGGGGGGACAAGAACCCCAAGGGCCCAAAGTATTGGAGAGATAGGAAAGTCTCATCAAGTATCACAATCCGAGCCTAAAATGGAGGAGTCACCAGTGTCATTGTTAATCACTATGAAAGGGCCAATACAAAATCTAATAGTGTTCATCAAGGAGTGCCTAAGGCCAAGAGGGCCAAGCTGAGGGTTTATAAGAGGAAGCAAGGTACTCCCTCTAGAACCACACCTAACATGCAAGGCTGAAGTGACTCTGGTAATATGTGTCTATCCTTGTGGATGGGAGGATTGGTTGGAGATGATCTGATCTATGTCACCAATAAGTAGTCAAACCACACCATCAGGAAGAAGTCAAACCACATTGCCAAGGGGGATAGGTTTTCAAACCAAGTTAAAATCTGCACTGACATGCCCCAACATGCACCTTAATAAGGGTTAACCAATTTTGACGTCAAAATGTGTATATCAAACATATGGTGCACACCAAAAAGGAGTAGAATCAGATTTTTGAATCAAAAATTTGCAAGGATGTGTTGAGGAGCTCACCTTAGGCAGAAAATAGGATTTTTGAACTGAAAATAGTGCACCTATGAATAGTCGAACACAATGAGATAAGGGCCAACTGTGTGTGTTTTAAAATCATTCATGGATATTTATAGAGGTGCATCCCTTAGCAAATAATTGTGACTCTTAAAATAAAGCGGAGCGCATATTAATACTGGTGATCAATGCATCACAAGCACAATTTTAGATAGCAGATCAAAGGTAAAAATAGCTTGCTCATCACATTGGATGATTGGAGGCTGAGCAAGGTTGCATGGATATGGATACAGCCATTTTTCAAGACCCCTGATATGGATATAGCTGCCGGACATGGCAAAATAAATATATATATATATAATAAATTATTAGTGGAGATTTTCATTACTTTAAAAGCAATAAAATAAAATAAACTAATTAAAACTAAAAAGTATATACAAATTTGAATATTAATAAAAAAATTATAAATTACAATTATAAATAATTGAAATAACAATTTTCATTCTTAAAGGTGAGAAGTCGACTTTCTATTTAGTTCACCTAAACACATATAAAAAATTTAATATTTAATAAAAATAACAATTATAAAAACTAAAATAATTTTAATTTTTAAAGGCAAAAGTCGACTTTCTATGAGCCATTGGGACTTTCAAGGTAACAGTGTATGAGATCGACTTTAGATCGATTTTAGGGCCTTCATTTGAGGTAGTTGATCCCAACTACGTACGTCTATGTGACACTTTATGCTATGCACTTGATCGACTAGTTGAGGATAGATGGTTGAATTACTCTCCCCATCAGTTGCATTATTTGTCGGTTGTGCACGAAGAAGACCTCTTACAAAAAAGTTTGTCGCACAAGGATTTCAATGGCATTTCATCAATGGCAGAGAATGAGTCATGGTGGACACAAGCAGAGGAAAACGTAGGAGAAACCAATGCAAAGGGGTTTTTTTTGACATTTCACCATAGATATGGCACTGTTTTTTGATACGTCAAATTTAGATGTATCAAGCACAGCTTGAAATTTACCCAAGGTCTTGGTGCGGTAGGGCATGGTATCTAAGTTGTATCCTTGTCATACCATACCCGTATCAGTACCAGTTACGGCGGAACACATACCTGGGGAAGAGGGGTGGTCTATCCTGCAACCTTGAGGCTGAGACAACTTGTTTTGAAAACATAAATTAAATTTCATCCTTTCATCTGCATTCATCTTTCCAAAATGAAGCAGCAAAGCAAGGGATTCCATCATATCAGCAGCAATCTTTGTCAATTTCAGCAATCTCCATCACTTTCCACCAGTGTCAATCATCAACAACACCTGATTTCAACATGAGTCCTACATCATTGAATCCAGATTCACATGTTTATAAAGCACAGAAAGATTTAAAGGATTTTCATTCTATATTATCAATATGCTGCCTCAGATTGTGTAGGGTGTAGTCTTCATTTTAAGAGAAGGTTCAGACAGATAACAGCAGGGATTTCAGTCATCATAATCATTCATATGATTGGGGTTTTATCATCATTGGAGGAGGTTTTCAACCTCTATAATAGCAGACCTTCAGTATAAAGCTACAGTTTTGAGACTTTAACATCGAGAGTCCTTTACATATTCTTGGCACAAGTTATCATCGACATGGTCTTCTGGTCTTCTAATAACAGTCACCACATGTAAGACAGTTGGGAATTTATTGAAGTCATTGAGAGTGTTGTTCAAGACAAGGAATAATTGTAATGATTTGAGGTTGTTTCATTCATCCCAGAGGCAAGTGATAAGAAGTTGTCTTCTCTTTCATTCTTCATTTGAAGTGTTTCAAGGTCAATTGTTCAGTTTTCAGAAAGGAGATTTCCAAATAAAGTTTAATATTGTAAAATTTTCAGAGATGGCAAAGGATATATGCTAGGGTTTTCAAGGTTTAGACAAGTGTATTATTAGCTAGGGTTAGATGCAGAATCAACAGAATGAAGGAATTTTCAGATTCAAGGCATCAAAATGTTAAAGAGTTTTAAGATTTCCTCAAAGAAGCCACCATAGTCAGAACATTGGAACTTTGTCAAAATCGTCTCCAGCCATCAGTCAAAATTGTCTATTTTTAGCCAGAGCTATTTTGTAATGTCCCCTTTTCACAAGCCAAAATTTCGCAACCTTGAACACAATTTCAACTTGCAAAAAGAGTACATTCGAATTCAATTCTTCTATTTATCATAATAAACCATAAGAAATCTTAATTCAAACTTTATAAACATAAATCATATGTATTATGCTTTCACTATAACTATCACACGTATCAATTGAGAGGGTTATACTTAGGTCTACATGTCCATCAATTCACTTTCCCACGAGAGAGGGCCTATAGGAGGTACAATCATGGGGTTCATATTTCATTCCTTAGACTTGGAGACCAACCCAAATCAAAGGCCCATCCCTTGCCTCGTGGGGTCCTCTAGACCAACATTAGACAAGGGCCTATCCATTGTCCCGTGGGGTCCCTTTGACCAACATGAGACAATGGGAAACTTATCCCCGTGGGGTCCTACGGACCAACATTGAGATAAGGCCTATTGGGTCTTTAGCTTGGAAGGTTCTCTTAACCAACTCAGGCATCAACCAAACTAGCATGTTGCATTGCCTCCTTTCCCTTTGTCTCGATCCTTGGGATATTAATTGATGGGCTATGAGCCTCTATTTCTAATCTCTCCTTCATTATTAACTTATCACATGTAATCAACTGACACTTTTCATCATTAGAATTTTGCTACTTCATACTTAGCATATTATTGGATCAAACACAGAACCATTGTATATTGCAGCAAAGACAAATTGAATACAACTTACATTCTTACAAATCCTATATTTAATAATTATAAAATAAACATATAAAATATACTTACTTACTTCCCGGAGCTTTACCTCGTATTTCTTACCTATCGCTGCAGTCTTCTTTCTATTTTCCAATGTTTTTCCTTGCTCAATGAAATGACTAATATAATTTTTATCATATTGCTGCTGCTATTTATATATTTTATAATATATATTTCACATACATTCCCATCATACGCCCTTATGCCCTTTTATATATTTCCAAGGGTTTACCATGGGTAAAAGGATATACCCTTTCCAACGGTTGCGGCTTTAATAATGTTTGTCTTTTTTTTATTTATTATTTATTAAGGTGATCATTGGTGTCAACCAACTTAATAGCCGCATACATACTTTTATTTATATTTGATTGCCTTATATAGGATCATTGATTTTATTTCATAGGAATTACTTCTCTCACTTTATATAATTATGGTATAGGATAATAATAATAATATTATTATTATTTATTAGATAATAAGTATTAATAATAATATTAATTTACTTAATATATATTTTACCAAAGCAATTTCACCGACTTTTATATGTTGTTTAAATCTTTAATTTAAACAATGTCTTAATATCGGGACATGATAGACTTTATAATATTTATAATAATTAACTTATAATATTGTATTTATGTTTATTCTTATATAATATAATAATATATATATTATAATAATATTTATATTTATAAATATGTATTGTTATATTATAATCATAATAATAATTAATATTAATATTCATATTTATTATCATATATTGTTATTATATAATAATAATATGCTATTTTAATATTTATATTTATATTAATGATTATAATTGTTATTTATATTTAGAATATTTATAGATAATATCATATAATATTATATATATTTATTAATGGACTATGGCTAAATCTTTAATTTAAACAGTTCCTTGATATGGGGACATGACATATTTTTAGCCCTTGTTATTTTTAGCCATCACCATTTTCAAGGAGATCGGCATATTCTGAAACGTCTATTTCAACAACTATTTATAGACCATCTATTTTTGGAATGTCTTCTAAATGATCTTTTGTGTTGTCTAAACTAATCCTAGCTTTATGTGTGGTTGCACCACTCAATTTTTGTCTTTAGCTGAACAGTATAAGCATGGTAGGTTTTTATTTTAAGTTTGTATTGCATGCTTAAAGATATGCCTTTATTTTTGTTCGCTAACCACCCCAAAAAACATTGTAAAAAATTTTGAATAGCAAGTACATAGTGTTTAGATTAGGTTAATTTTTGTTATAGGGAGTGTTGGTACCTTGTCGATACCCCTACAAAATTTTGTCTGCAATCAAGATTGTAGTAAATAATCATGTCATTCTCATCACATTATCAATGTCATCTAAGTTGTCATTCCTATCAAATTACTAGGGCATCAAGTGTTGGTTTATTTTTGTCATCTAACAATGTTTGCAAATTGCTCATGGACAAGGAATACTGAATGAAAGAGATCAATTTTTCAATGGTTCGGGAGCTCCGACACAAGAAGAAGGGTGAAATACCAAGGGTTGGCACCTGAAAGAAGAATGGCAGCAAATGACAATGTCAAAAGGTAGCAAGCATAATTCGAAACTCTGCCATTTATTGAAAGTTAAGTAAAATGACATGGGGTGCACTTTTTAGTGCCTGAAGCCAAGGAAAATCACACCAAAAGCGGCAAGAACACAAGGAAAGTCTACCAAAGGAATAAGTCACTTAAATATTGCTGAAATCAAAAGGCATAGCCAACCAAAAAAGCACCAATTGTGGCGAAGCCACAAGGAAACCATGCCAAGTCTTAAGGGTTGGCAACAACATAAAACAAAGCCAAAATTCGCAAAGAGGACAAGAAACCACACCTTTAGAAAGAGAAGATCAAGTTAAGTGTTTGTTGCCACTTTTGAGTAGCAAAGCTAGTTGAAGATGGCACTCAAGGTGGCAAAGTAAACCTAAAAATGCGACTAGTGAAATTGTGCACTTTTTAAGAGGTTGAGCTAGTATAAAATTGTGATATAAGTGGCAATGGCGTAATGAAATTGCGCCAACTTATTAAAGGAACCAAGAAAAGTGAAAATTGCCTTTTTCAAGTGGTGTTGCCATTAGGAAAATGTGACTCAAGTGGCAAAGAAGTGAGGAAACTGCGACCAGCATGAAAGCCTAAATGAAACAAATGAAATTTCGCACTTTTTGTATGGTTTCGCTAGTTCAAAAGGGCAACAAAAGATAAATCACACATTTCATGTGGCATTGCCACCAAAAAACTCCAACAAGTTAGTAAGGGAATGGCAAAAACATTGCAAAATCATGCCTAGTCGAAGTCATGTCCAAACACTCAAAAGAGGTCGCACTTTTCGAATGGTATTGCCAAGGTGAAACTCCCCCTTCATACTTAAAACAGCAACTTCAATTTTCCTAATGCAATTAAAGTGAAAAAGCATCAAATCATGGCCATTCTTTGACATAGGCAACCTATTTTGAGAAGAAATCAGATTTAAAGCTAATGAAAGGAGTCTAATTCAGGTTATTTGGAGTGATTATTGCGTTCTTTCAAAGGATAGAGATGAGGATTGACTAAAGCAGCTTTAAAAAAATTATTTTATTATTATTTCTTTTTTAAAAAATTCACAAAGCTTATAAATAACTGCCTTGAGCACATAGATTGTAATATGAGCTTGTGCTAGACTTATGGTGCAGAAATTTTCATTCAAGCTAAGAAGTTAGATTATTGTGTTGTAGGTGTGAGAGTTTGTCAAGTTATCAATAAAGAAGATCCATGTTTAACTTTGCATAACATGTATCCTCTATCCTTCGAAGTAGCTTTGCATGCTTCTGGGTTATTGTTCTTTTTCAATCTCATGCTCCATTCCTGCTAGTGTTAATGGTGTTTTCTTTGTTCAATCAATCCCACTATTCATGTGAATCCTTTGATCTTTGTTTTAGTAAGTGGATAGTATTCATGTTTAATTCATGTTATAGTTTAGCTACTTAATAGAAAATACTCATGGTGAGATAAAGTACTTTCAGTCTTGTGCTCTAACCTCTGAAATCAAAAGGACAGGTCTAGATTGTTTTCAGCATTTTGTTTACATGCAAAACCCCTGGAAGATAATTCGTGCAATGGGCATAAGTAGCAATCTAGTTTATTTGTTTTAGATTTTAGGAGTAGATTAAATTAGAAACCTTCCCCTACAAATTTGAGTTGTCTTGACGAGGACAAATTAAAATGCTAACAAGGAGATTCCCCTTCTAGTTTGAGGAACAGCTCTATGTGCAGGCTGTTCCGTTTTGTGTCACACTAAAAGGTGCAAACTAAAATGCCAACAATGATCGTCAACAAAATTGCAAATGGTTACTGCAAATAGGTCTAGGTTTTCCATCTTTTTCATTTTCATACTCTCAACATTTCAACAATTCTTGAAGCAAGATTTTGATCTGTGTAATACATTTTCATTGATTAGTCACTGTAGGGGAAACAGATTTTATTAATCAACTTCTTATTACACCAGTTCATTTGGTGCAAACTATCCAAAAGGAATGCATTATTATTTGGCATCTACATTGCAAAGTAAGGAACAAAAGATACAATATATAAAATGGGAAGAAGACTATTTTCACTGATTTTATTATTAAGTGCAGAAAGTCAATCTATCCAAAAAATTCTGGAGCAAAACTCTTTAACCTTTTTTTTTTGTATCACCACCATTATGAGACTAAGTACAATAAGTAAACTATGTTCAAGCAGAATAATGTATGATGATACCTAACTCTCTAAAAATAAAATGTATCTCCTACTTTATTCAACTGACTTTAACACCAGAACGCATGGGACAAAATACATTGGAGATCTTCTATGTGCGACTCTTGGCTTCACAAGAGAAGAACACCACAAGTGCCACCTTACAGCTTCCAGAAGCAATTTGCTTCAGAAGTTTTCTCAAGCAACGAGGAACCTTTGAAACATGATAAGTATTTGTTGTCACACTGTTTGCTGCAAAATCATTTCGTGTGGCACTTCATAGAGGTTTCATTTTCAAGGGCATGTCATAGACATGATGTTGGTGTATTGAAAAGAAATACATTTTGGAGAAATATTACTTTCACTATATTGGAAGCAAAGTCACACCTATTTTGATTCTTAAGAATAGTAAAGAACGGAAATAGAGTTGTGTTGATGATGTTTTCTTGACAACAACAACATTAGACTAAAACACCAAGTGCTCTATCCTCTCTTGAACAAAGTGTCTCGAATGCTAAACTACGTGATCAAACAAGAATGCTCCAAGGTTCCTTGTACGTGATTTGCAACGGATAGCGTCGGTGGTATGATGTGATAATGTTGTTTACACAAAGGGACTTACGCAGAATTTATTCATCACTCCATTCAAACATGTACTCTTTCCTTGTGAAATGGAACTTCTTCTAATCAACTACAAAAGGAAAAGGGAAAAGGCAAGGGTTAAGAGGGCTAATCTAAGGAAAATGATATAATGCACATGCTATGATAGACAAATTCCCTTCCATAACCTAGCTCCGCTTCACCATGAGAACCAACAATTACACAGAGTAAGTGCAATCTCCTAAGGTAATCATATGATTTTCATGTTGTGAACTTCCATCCAAACACCCACAGCTGGCACAGTTTGAACGAGCATCCACAACCGAACTTATGCAAACAAGGTTCAGGCTAACTTTGCAAAGTGAGTTACCTTCAGCAATCCACGAAAAGTATGACCCAAAAGGGATTCATCAAATATCTTCACATAAGAAACATTATATCAATGAACTTCTAATCTATCAACTAAGCTACTTTGGAAACAATTCTTATCCATCTTGGAGAAAAATGAAGACCATGCTAACATTCCAAAATCACAAGATCACCATGAAACATTCAACAATGAGCTTGCATTAATCTTGAAGTGTATCTTTACAACAATCTCTCAATATCTCTTCAATGACTTCGAAGAGTCTCCTCTATGCTACTCCTTTCTAATCTAATGTATATCCTCCTTAAAAATGAGAAGAATGAGCCTTTTATAGACTCCAAAAATTACATGAAGGGCCAAGATTGATTTAGCAATCAACGGGCAAGATTGAGACAACAAGGCAGTTTGTTACAAAGTTTGTTATTTTTAGAACATGAAAGAGGCAATGAAGGCACGTTTCCCAATGTGATAAGCATCTTTATGGTGGGCCCTCTTTATTCACTTGTTTGTTATAGACAACCTGGACTTGAATGAATGACATGGCAGAATGTGATTGGCTTGATGATGTGTATGTGCCATCTCAGCACCTTCAAACGAACTAGTCTAGTTCACCTCATGTTCCCTTAGAATATTTTTTTTCTTGTTGTCTTGATGTAACTCGTGGATCGCTTTGATGATCATGCTCATCTCTCATCTTGTGATGCCCTTGTGCTTGTGCATGACTCTGGACTCTTGGAGTGTTGATGTGGAAGATGTCTTGTGCGTGACTTCTTGTAGTAGACTTGCATATGATGGATGCACATGAAATAGACAACTCTGGATGATGACTCCTTCTCATGCACGGTGAAGTGATACTCCTCAGACATATGAGGTTATCTTCTACGTGCAAATGATGATCTTGATGTAAGCATCCCTCCGTGCGACGATGATGTCTTCCTCCTTGAATGGCCTTAAGCGAAACTCGTCTTGTTTTGAACTTCTTCTACGCAAAGTCTCACCATCTTTTGTCCATTACCTACACAAGAGAAGCAATTATCAATGCGAAAACACTTGATTATCAATAACATTTCATTATTAATCCCTAACATACTTGCTTTACGTAATGAAGAAAGCCATATTTTCATGTTTTAACTTTGCTTTCTACTTCCTTCCCAAGCCACCCTGCCTAGGCGGGTTTGGAGAGGCAGTCTGAAGTGTGGAGTGTAAAATCCATGTCAGGGTGTGGAAGCCGCCAAGGCTGGGCGGGTTTAGGGTAGGTGTGAGAAATTTCATACTTTAGTCAAATTTTGGATTTTCCGTCAAACTGACTTATACTTTAAATATTTTTCAACATACTTCCAGGATGTTTGAGATAGGTCCTGGATCCATAGGATTTAACATGCAGATTCTAGGTTTTTGAGGATCCACCAGATTTTAGACTTAGTCATTTTTAGGGTCTCAGGGACATGCATCAAGATGAAGGCATATAGACCTTTAGCAAAAAACTGTTGAGACCTAGGCAAAACAACACTACCAAAACGCTACAAGCTCAGAGGAAAACTAAACCTAAAGCAAAACAAAGACAGAAAGCAAGAAAAAAAAGAGGGGGTCCCCATTTGCAATGGGGCGATGTGTGATTACATCACAACAAGTTGAAAATTAAAATGTCACACCATTATTGAGAACCTTAAAAACCCTAAAACACCATTTTAGGGAGCCATGTTGTCTCTTTTTGCTGTCATGCTTTAGGAATGCACGGCATTCCCCCCCACTCCTGCTGATCATAGTATTATTATTGGGCTCATCCTGGCGGTGGTTGCACATTTATTTTGTAAAGACGTTTGCAGAAAGTGATATGCTGGTGTGTTCATTTTATATTATAATATTATATGCAAGACAATAAAGTATTGCAGTTGCCTGAAATCCTTTTGATGGATATGTACAAAGTGCAGACAAATTCTGATATTGGACATAATTGTGTCTTCAAGTCTAGCTCATTTGATCTGAGTCAAACAGTAGAATTATTTCTACTTTGCTTTGGTTGCTTTGTTATAAGGTGCCATTTTTTAATGGTTGAGGATATACCTCAGACATTCTGATATGTTATATTCTTTGGTGAGTTTTTGTTTTGTATTGCTCTAAAAACCCTCACATTGTCTCAAAGGCTTGGCAAATGATTTTTTTTTTTGGCTTCTAAAAGAAGTAATAGGGGCAACCTCTACTCTTGATATTCTATCTTCTTGTCTAAATGATTTTTTTTTTTTGGCTTCTAAAAGAAGTAATAGGAGCTACCCAAGTTTGCATGGAGACTGGTACTGGTACTGGTACGGGAGACTAGTACCAGTACCGGTAAGTCTGTTTTTGAAAAATAGGAGACGTGGGTACTTGGAGACACCATTTTTTTTAAATATAATTTAATAATTTTATTAATTTATTAATATGCTAACATTAAAACTGAAAAATATCATGACATTGAACTTTCAAAACAAGAGAACTGGTAAAGTTTAAGTTTATAGCTTACTTGTAACAATTTAATATAGCTTACTGTATATATATTACTTATAGGCTAAGTTGTCGAATCGGGTACGAGTACGTGATTCCGATATGCCGGTACGGCAATTTTTTTGAAGGGGGTTTGGGTACGTTAGTACAAAATACATATAAAAAATTAAAAATATATATATTTGCAGCCTAGAAACAGAATTAGCTTCAGAATCTGAGAATATCAATACCACATGCTAAACAAAACAATTACAACTTTTAAAATTCAAAATATAATATATTAATTCGATATCAAAGTTCAAACTTGAATGTCATTATAGATAATCATTGTTCAAAATTAAAATGATACAATTATTAGTCACTGATCAAAATCATCATCATCATCATCATTAACATCATGTGATGATGTATGTAGATTACGAGAACCACATGGAATCCCACTACTCGCACTAAAAGTATGCTGACTGGACTCCTCAAAAGCTGCAGCTTGTGCAATAGAAGAAAGATCCAAGTCAGTTCCCTCTAGATCTACATCCCACAACTTCGCTGCCCCTTCCTTGTAGTCATCAACTTTGTAACTTAGAAGTCGCAAGTTCGAATGCACATAAACTAGCTCCTCTGCTTTACTTGATGCCAATCGATTGCGCTTCACTGAGTGGATGAAGGAGTATGTACTCCAATTCCGTTCAGATGAAGAAGAGCTAGCAACCTATTGAAGCAAAGGGAGATCTTGTTAGAGACTAGAGTCTTTAAATTTGAAATGGAAATTTTTAAAATGAAAAAATAAAAGTTTGAAGGTGAGTAAAAATTGATAAACTTACTTGTGATAAAAGTCTGATTGCAAGTACTTGAAGGTGTGGCATTTTATTGGCATGGACGTACCACCAAGAGTGAGGAACCTTCTTATACCTGTTGCGGAGAGCAGAAACAGTTAGCCCATTGGAGGCTGCAAACTCAGTTGTAGCTATATCCTCTAATTCAGGATCAAGATAGAGTTTAACAAGTGCTTTATTTAACCCCTCGTTGACTTCTGAATCACAGTATGGTGGCACCCTTGTTGGCATAGAAAGGATCTCATCACTGTAATATTTGGGAGTCAACGCAAAGGCAAGAAGATGGAGTGGGGTGGTCATTTTGTTCCACCGTTCAACACAAACTGATTGCACCTGTTTGAAGAAAGTCTCTTCAGGATCTTGCTCTTTTGCATTTATGATGGATCTCATTTGCTCAATCATTGAGTCAATGCCATCATAAACCTCTCCCAAGCATGGCTTATCCATGTCAGTAAAGCGGAGCATACTCATGATGGGCTCAGTGAAACTAAGAAGATATTGCACTCGATCCCACCAAGTGTCAGTTAGAATCATTTGCTTTACATTAGCTGCCCTCTCAGTGTTGGATTGCCTCCATATGAACCATGAATCACTGATGACCATGTCAGTAAGTGCTTTTCGCACCTTCACAAGTCGTCTCAAGACGATTATGTTGGATGCAAATCTAGTCTCAGCAACCTATTTGAAAACAAAAAATAAAAAAATTAAAGACAAAGAAGAATGCAAACTTAATTTTTTTAAACACAAATGATAAAATTAAAACTTTGCATTGTTTGAATAATGAATTACCTTCAGCAACTCTAATCGTGAGAATGATCTAAAAATGGCCTGTGACATGTGGTGGTTTGTAATGAACATTTGGATCTCTTCGGCTTCAGCATAGACTTGTTTGATCCAATCTATTTTCTTACCCAGCTTTTGTAGCATGAGGTTGAGTGAGTGGATAGCACAAGGTGTCCAAAATATATGTGAGAACCGTTTCTCAACCAACATACCAGCTGCTTTGCAATTCTTTGCATTGTCCGTTACAACTTGGACAACATATTGAGGACCCACTTCCTGAATGCACTGTATAAGGATTTCAGCAATAAATGATGCATCCTTCACTTGCCCCTCACAATCCATAGCTTTCAAAAACATTGGCCCTTTAGGGCACACTGCAATCACATTGATTAATGGCCTATTTTTTGCATCCTTCCATCCATCAGAAACGATGGACACCCCTGTTTCTTTCCATGAGCCCCTAATGGGAGACAATGAAGATTCTATATGTTTGACCTCCTTTGACAATAAGGTGGTACACACCTTCTCATAACCTGGACCTGTGTACCCTTTTGGAGCTTCACTTATTTTTCTTACCATGTCTTGCCAATACGGAGATCGAACAACATTGAAGGCCAAACCATTTGCATAGAGACATCTTGCAATGGCTTGATCAGTAATCTCTCTTGCATCATTTTGAAATGCCCTCTCTAATGGTCCCCTTGCTCTCTTCACATTTTCGGGCTCAAGTTCATTGACATTTCTACCCAAAATTGGGTGGCTCTCAAATACAACTTCAGGGGCAACACCACGAGTATCAAATGAAGAAGCAAGTGGCCTTCGTGAGCCCCCTCCTCTCCTCAAAGGATGCCCTCCTCTATTCAAAACTCTTGCATCTACGTCCTCTTGCTCTTTGATATATGCTGCGATTTGATGAGCTGGGATAGGTGTGTTATTCTTTCCTGGACATGCTCTGATTCCCAATCCAGGAATGGCACACAAATGGCCTTTGACTCAACTGTATGAACTTGTATATTGCTTGTCACACCCATTGCATTTCCAAACATATGTTCCGCCACTTGGAACCTGTTGTAACATCTCTACATGCCTCCACAAAGGTGAATTTGGGTCCGTATTGAAGACAGGTGAACTAGAGCTGCTGGCTGCCATCCTGCAATAACAATTTAAAATTTTAACATGATTGAAAAACAAATATTATATTTAAAATTTGAGCTAAAATTAAATATTGAAATAAAAATAAAAATTGACATTCTTCAATATTTACTGTTTAAAATATTCCAATAAAATTAAAATATTCACAAATTTATTAAATTATAATATTCCAATAAAAGTGTTTTACATAGAATGTCACATGAAATAATAAAATATTGAAGAATGTCATAATATTCCAAATATACTGTGTAAGTATACAGTTCGAGATTGTGTTTTAATATTATTTATTAATTATTATGATTATATATGAAATATTTTAATATTTAACATATTGATATTTTAATTTTTAATGTTAAAAACTTATTAAATATATTATATTAATAATAATAATAATAAATTAATAAATTATTAAATAATATTATAAATTATAATAGATGAACAATAATATTTAGTAACTATTACAAATATAAAACGCAGAAAGAACCTAAACAAACTCAAAAATATTAAAAAATAAAAACCTTTATAAACTATAGTCTATAAAGACTACTAAAATTGAAATTTCTCTTACCTGCTTCGCGTCTGCAAATGGCTCACGTCTGCAAAGAATGGTTGCCCCGCGTCTGCAGAAATGCCCCGCGTCTGGAGCGAAAATGCCTTGCTCTGCAAAGAAACCAAAGAAATGTCGCATCGTATGGAGCGGAAATATGTCGGGAGGCAGCGTTTATAAAAAAATATAAAAATTTCGACGCGTTTTAGGGTTTTGACTAGTCAAAAAGTCCACGAAAATCTACAGATTCGACTTGGAATCGGCCTGGAATCGCCACGTCAGCTCCGGAAACGATCGGGTTCTAAGTCCACATCGAGGAATCGATTCCAGAGGCCAAATTTCGAACCCTGTTCGATTCCACAGTCGAATCGATTCCGATTCCGATTCCAAACGACTCGTACCCAGAGTCGGCTCCCTGAAGGGGACAATTCGGCAACTTAGCTTATAGGCTTATAGCTTACTTGTAACAATTTAATATAGCTTAATGTATATATATTACTGTAGACACTAGTATTGAGGTTTGAAGTCCATAGGAGTAAGAATCCACTGAGCTTGTGAGAAAACAGCGGAAAAAATGAAAGGTAGAAAAAGAAAAAAGAAAAATGGAGATGCCTTTTTATTGATGCAGGGTACTTAGAGACGAGTGGGAATCTCGACCAAAAGTCTCCTACAAAGGGAGACGTACCCAATCAAGTCTCCGAGACGGGAGACGTGTACCAGTCTCCGAGACGAGTACCAAGGGGTTGGAGACTGGTCTCCGTGCAACCTTGGGGCTACCTCTACTCTTGATATTCTATCTTCTTGTCTAATTTTATAAAGTTGAAGGGCGATCATGTTAGGGTGCATCTTTGTTTTGAGTTTGAAGGTGTCTTCTTATCCACCCTTTGTGGCATCCATTGAGGTTGTTAGCTGGCTCTGCTGGCTTTCTGTTATCTACGTATTATTTATATTTTCTGTGGAAAGGATGCCATCCACCATGGATGGACTTGTTTCTATGTTGTTTCAACTATTCTTAAAGCATTCTTGAATTAGATATATTATATTCCTTTTGATGCTAGATTTCCCTCCAATAAGTTATCAATTTGTTCTGATACTAAAAGGGAATCAGATGAGGAAAAACAAACAGTTCTTTGAAATTGATGTGCTTGTCTGATCTGCTCCTTGATTTATGGTAGTTTTTCTTGTCAATTGATTATTTGTTGATGGATGAAGTTAAGTGTATTGCTTCAGGATATATCTCTGTCTTGCAGTTGTGAACAAGTTTTTATGGAACTGGCATACTAGTGACAATCCCTATACCTGAATGGTATGTTCTCATAGTCAATAGGCTGTTACAATGCCGTGTTCGCTACCTTCAACTGGATTCTATCTGGTAGTGGTTTCTCCACATCTAAGCCAACAGAGATTATGGCATAGTTAAATATAGTTTTCTATAGAGTGATCTAAAAAGCTGTAATGTACTCTCCTATTGCATTTCCTATTCTTCTTATAATTTTTTTCCCTCATAAACTCATCCCATAAAACATAGAGGTGCCATACTAGCACAGTAGACAGTAGTTCTTCTATAGAGTTGAAAGCTGGGCCCAGTCTCTCATTGGTACTCCACCATTATTCATGAACCACAATACTCCGCGGAATATTGCAACATTCTCAGCCTTTGAGGAGAAAATCATTTTGAACTACACTCAAGGCAGGAACATAATCTTGGCTGCAGCTGATATTTCCAGTTGTTTAGAAATCTAGTAATTTTGTGTGTTTGGCCTTGGATATAAACTCAAGAATCTACACATCAGTGCTTTCTCCTTCAGTGTCTGCAGAGTTTTGTTGAGGTTTGATGAGGAAATCTATATTTACTGGTGGAGATGATTGCCAAAAGTTTTAAAGCATTTTCTCAAGCATTTTCTTTATTTTTTGTTGAAATATGACAAAAAACCATCAATTTCATAAGATCAGCTTAGCAACAGTCCTTCCATGCTCACTCACAGATTCTCAAAGATACTGATGAAGTTTTGAATAGACACAAAGAATAGACAAAATTATATGACAATGCCAAAACCACATTCATCAACAGTAAGAACTCTTACAATGTCATCATCTATTTATAAAGACATAATAGATGAGGAAAAAAAATGCCTCTGGTCAAATTTGAAAGAAAGCAAGAGACATGCATGCAAAAGAAGATAACATGAATGCATAAAGATGCCTAGGATGCCACTAAGACTAACTTTAATCTAATCTAGTGCAGATAATCATATAATTATCGACATGTACATTATTCATTGTGTGAAAATAATAAACTATTAGAAATGAAATAGGCCCCAGGTCTAAAGCAAAGTATCAGGACTCATTGGGCACTCAGTAGACTTGCTCAGTCCCAGACTAAGCATAGTCTCCTGAGGCCTGGAGACTCAAGGACAAGTCCTGGCGACTTCTACCAGACTCACCATCCTCATGAGTTCTGGAGATCTCCGGCCAGTTGCTCTAGTCTTCAGTTATTTACTTATTTCATGTTCTTCTTCCAATACATCAGCTTCCACATTATTATAACCTTCCAAAACTAAATTTGTCTGCTTCCTTTTGTGTAAAATGACACATTTGGTAATGCATAAGCCACAATTAAGGCAAGCTAAGTCATGTGAGTGCTGTTCCTTCAGAATTTTAACAATATCTTCTTCTTTTCCTCTCAATGCACTTTTCTCAAGTATCCTAGTATGGTTTTCTCTTGGTTGTTTCTCATCCTGTGCCCTTACAAATCCACTTGTGAATTCTATAAGACAATTTTGGAGGCATTATTCCCATGCTGATGCTCTCTTTAATCCCTGCATTTTCAGTTTTCTCCTGCACTTCATTAGTTGCAAGCTCTCCATTTCTCATATAGCAGTACTTCCAATCTCAAAAAATACCTGTATCAAGAAAAGCACTTTTTCTGTTTTCTATGTTTTCTACTTCATTAAACTTTCCTGTAACAGAAGATTGAGTTACATAAGCCCCACAGGAAACTTCTGAATCTGTATAATTGCTTTGCAAAAAGCCTAGCAGTACACCATTTCCGATCATTTTTCATCTCCGCTACGGTTTGCATCATAATTGAAAAACTCGGAATCAGCAATTACTTGGCTGACCCAAAAATTTAAAAAACTCAGGGCTCGGCAAAAACTCGGAAAAACTCAGCAATAACTTGGCAAATTTATTGAAAATTAAAAAATACATAATTTTTTTAAAATATTTTTCAAAAACACGCATATTACTGAATTTATAGAACATATTACTGATTTACCTCATATATACATAAAAATTAGAGTTGAATACACATCATAGATCAAAAAATGATTTTAAATTTTATTATCAATAAAAATTTACAAATCATAAATGACAGTCAATTGTATCTTGTAGAAACAACGAACTATGCTTTTAGAAATAGTATAGAAATATTGTATTAGTATCTTCGGATGTATTAAACAGGAATTGAGAAATATCTGATTCAAAGGAGAATCCAAACTGGAAACTATGCTTAAACAGGAATTTAGAAATATCTTCAGATTGTAGAAATAAAATATAGTCCCACGAAAATCCAAATGCAGGCCCTAAACATTGTAAACAACGTAAACACAGCCCTCAGTCTCTCAATCATACCATAAAATCCAAACATTGTCATCCATCCATCAAAAAAGAGTAAATGCAGTAAAAAATGAAAATTGCCTCACATTTTTTAGTGCCTTTTTCACGTTTTCTAGTGCCGAGTTTTTATATTTGTGAGTCATGGCAATTTTTGTCATGTCCCAATAGTATGATTTCAATTAAAAGATTTAAATTATTATTATTAAGGCCGGTCTCAATAGTATGATTTCATAAAGAACAAGAGTTACTGATTGTTAATAAGACAAAATTGTCTTATTCATAATATAGGAAATAATATGATTTAAATAAAGTGGCGATTTAATAAAGTGACTTGTCACTAAAGACAAAACAGCAAAGGGTAGCGATCATTAATAACGTGTATAAGACGAAGGGAACGATTAATAATATAAAGTGCAGCGGCTCATTTATGGAAAAGAATAATTTAAATTAAAAGATTTAAATTATTATTATTAAGGCCGGTCTCAATAGTATGATTTCATAAAGAACAAGAGTTACCGATTATTAATAAGACAAAATTGTCTTATTCATAATATAGGAAGTAATATGATTTAAATAAAGTGACGATTTAATAAAGTGACTTGTCACTAAAGACAAAACAGCAAAGGGTAGCGATCATTAATAACATGTGTATAAGACAAAGGGAACGATTAATAATATAAAGTGCAGCGGCTCATTTATGGACAGGAATATGTTACGAAAGGGTATTGTGTTATGGAGAGTTGTCTCCTTTGTGAGGTGATGTGTCTATTGAATAGATCATCTCCCTTGAAGATGTATAAGAGTGAGAAGGTTGTGTGAGTGACTGAGATATAAGGGATATCAAGTGAATATTAGAACAGACATAAAAGATATTAAGAGCAGAAATATATATATTCAGCAGAGATAAATCTGCAAAGAGAATAAGAAGAAGAGATACAAGGGAATCATCAGCAAAATATTAATATTTTCTAAATATTTCATAGTACTGCTGTGATGGATCAATGCTTAGAGTACATTCCTTTAAAAGAAATAGATTATATATGTATTTATCTCTATCTTTATCCTATGATCAATCATATGTAAGGTTGAAGGAAGCAAGCTAGGAAGATGCAGTTTACGGGCTCTTCCATTCTAAGTAGCCCACCCCAAGGGTGGAATTGTCTTGGTTCAGACGTTCCTGCTGCTTGGCTAGACTGTAATGTCCCTTATAAGAAGATCATTATTTTAACCTTCCACCAAGAATTACTTCTTAAAGGAAACATTAGTAATAGATAATAAATCATATTAAAATAATCAAATCAGGGGTTAGTAACCAATAAACAGTATCAACATAAATAAATAATTCAATTATTCAATCCTTAAGTCGATTCATACTTAGGTTTGTCTATTACATGTTAATTTTATTCATTTTCAAACACTAGTGGAGATGGGGTACTATCTCTTGTTAGGTTGCATGAATCATTCTCTGCGGTAGTGCCTTTGTATGATGTAACACATGCCCATTCCACCTTAGGTCTTACTAAATGCCTTTGTATGATGTAACATATACCCATTCCACCGCGGGTCTTACTTATTGCCCTTGTATGATGTAGCATAGTCCATTCCACCACAGGTCTTATCCATTGCCTAAGTATGATGTAACATGGTCCATTCCACCACCGGTCTTATCTACCTTTCAATGTATTAATGCTGCTTCTTCCTAACAAGTCTACCTCCAATCTCTCAATGTGTTCTATGATCTTATATCATGGGTTTGTTTCTAAGGACCTTGCCTTCATTACATAAATCAAGTATGATTACTCTTTATTGGGGCTTAGTCCTAATGATGATGGATTCTCTAAGCATTTATAATCATGTTATTCATAGATGTTTAAGCTATCTATATCATGTCAGATATTCGCTCCACCTTGACTATAACATGCTATCATATCATCTATATATATTTATATTTATAATTATAATAATATTTAATCACTAATGTTGATATTTGCTAATAATATATTATTTATAATATTGCTTTCTTATATTACTCAATTATTACTTAAATCTATATTTTAATATCATTCATATTATAATCCCTTTAATTAATATCATTCCGTACCAAAAAAAATAATGAAATAATTTATAGATATTAATTTATTTCTTTCTTTGGGAATATAGGTGTAGCATACTTATCTTATTTTCCCAAGCAATTAATATTCAATCATGTCTGTAATTCAGACTCATAAATTATTAATTTTATATCTGCTTGCTTCATTGTATTTTGTTGTGTTTCGTTGCTTCCTCCACTCTCTACCTTTATATTTTCCTAAATGGTCAATGACTATACCTTTTCACAAAGGTCATGTCTTTTTATAATATAATTGCTGCTCATTGTAATTCGCTGCTAATTGTATTTACAATAGTTTGCAAGGCTATTAGTTTGCATAATATAATGTGATAGCTACTTTTTAGCCCCTTTTTTTATAAATATATTAGTTGTTGCTGCCTTGACGGATTGTGTTAAAGGCAATCTAATATATTAGATAATGTATGATTTATATTCATTTATATAAATATGTTTATTATATTATAATCATAATAATAATTAATATTAATATTAACATTTATATTTATTATCATATATTATTATTATATAATAATAATATGCTATTTTAATATTTATATTTATATTTGTATTGGTTATTTATAAATATAATATATCGGTTAATATTTAAAATATTTATAGATAATATCATATAATATTATATATTTATAATATTATATATATTTATTAATGGACTATGGCCGGGATATTTAACATGACATTTTAAATATTTAATTTAAACAATGCCTAACATCGGGACATGACATAGACACTCGTGCCCTTGGGCTTAGATGGGTTGAGTAGTTTACAGGCACTCCTTTCAAGGTTTTCCTATCAAGCCAAACTATGATTGGTTGGATGGATTCAAGGAGTTTCAATTATAAGAGGGATGGACGAGACAAGCATGGATAGGAAAAGCAGATACAAGCGTATCCACCAAGTAGCCCACCCCAAAGGTGGAATTGTCTTGGTTTGGACGTTCCTGCCGCTTGGGGCCAAGGGATGAGTTGTCTTGGTTAGACGCTCGTGCTCTTGGGCTTAGATGGATGGCTTCGGGCGGACTTATCATGTTTCTCATCCAAGTCCTATTATGATTAGACTCACCATGCATTATGGCTGATCTCCTATCATGCACCATAGGTATTGTGTAGTTTATATAGATTTGAAATAGTTATATATCTTACATGGTTTAAATAGATAATTTATTATATATGTTCTTGATCATATGAATTATATTTCCAATATCATCTAACATGACTGCAGGTCCTAAACCAGAATTTATCTTACTTCAGCATTTGATTTAAAAATTGTAACCCTAACTTGTGATTCTAGGGCAAGATTTAGAGCAATCCAAAAAGGGGACATTACAATTTTTCAGCAAGGACTGTAATTTTTCCTACAAAATGTGTGGCGAGTGATTTACAAAATTTGGGGCTGAGTTTTCCCTGCAATTACTCATTTGACATTTGGATCTGCAAGTACGCACAGCGTTTTCCAACTATGGTTTGTATCACCATCTTAGACTTTACACATTCAATTTCTTTACTCTCATAATCAATAGTTTCACTTCCTCTATCCAAATTTGCATTGATAGTGCCTGCAATCATTATTTTTTAATTTATAAATTGTATACATCATTAGACACAAACCACTCTTTCAATCATCGTCGATTTCTAAAAATTTATAAGGATTGATTTCTCAGCACAATCTACTTCTGATTATTGCTTTTTATGCCATGGATATCATAATCCATGAATTTTTTACACCTAAAACACTTGAGAATATTTATATATTTATATATTTAAAAATGTCTTTTCCTTCAACTCAAATCTGCTTTTGTGATCAAAGTACCTTGGAATTGATTAGTTTATTGTCTTTAAAGTTGATTTAAAGAAGAGTGCATAGAAAAAGCTTTAAATCCTTTAAAATCTCTGTATTTCATCGATTTTTCAATTTTCCAAGTCTGTGCCAAGCCGAGTCAAAAATCAGCTTGCCGAGTTTGTGCCAAGTCCAAGACTGGTAACTATGGTCTAAAGTGCATGGGTCCTAGAACCTTTACAACAACATCCCTCTTTAGATTAATATGGGACTGTCCCCCTTTGTTAATAACTTCCTTCACCCCTAGCATTAATCAAAATTGAACACACTCAATCATTGCTAAAAATTTCATGAAGATATTTACACTCTCATCCTCTATGCAGGAATACTGCAGAAAGATCACACAAAATACATGTGGATCTCAATGCCTTTTGACAAGTTTGTGTCAGGGTTCAACATGGTATCAAAGTAACCGTAGTCTTTCTGTATACAAATTATCAGAGACACGAAATGCATGTGGATATCAATGTGTTTTGACAAGTTTGTGTCAACGTGTAACATAGTATTTGAATAACCATAGTTGTTCCATACACAAATTATCATAGACATGAAGTTTGACGTACAAACACAAGGAATAGCCAAAATTATATGACAATGCCAAAAATAAATAAATTAGCACCATGAATTATAAGACATTGGCATCCTCTATTTATAACAAAGAGGAGATAGAGGAAAGAAAAAGATTTCCCAAATAGAAGAAAGCAACTAGGAGGCATGCATGCAAAAGAATGCATCTATAAATATGACTAGAGTGACAACTAAGACAAACTCTATTCTTTGTGGATATTTGTATAATTTTTTTTTGAACTTTAAGTGAGGGAATCTACCCAAAAAGCCCAAAAAATTAAAAGAGAAATCCACCTATTAAAACAAATCAAGATGCCTAAAAAGACAATCAGACCAAACACCAAACAAAAACTACAATGGATCCCATGTGCAATCACCCTTTTGCTTAGAGTGCCCTTCTATTCTTTAGAAGGACCTCCATTGTCCACTTCAAACTATCCCCAACAGTATTCATGGCTTCCATACACGGTCTTTCAGCGTCTGACCTCCTTCCATGGCGTTTAACTGAGGACCCACAATTTACTTTGGACTTCTTAGATTTCGTTTGAGAAATGGCATGAATTTCTAAAG
The DNA here is from genome assembly GCA_027924645.1 of Cunninghamia lanceolata. Lineage (NCBI taxonomy): Eukaryota > Viridiplantae > Streptophyta > Pinopsida > Cupressales > Cupressaceae > Cunninghamia > Cunninghamia lanceolata. Next base: position 212,656 of record BSBN01000889.1, read on the forward strand.
AAGCTAAACGAGTTTCCTCTTTCTCCTGTGACTTCCCAGCTTGTAAATCCTGTGGACAATCTGAATCATGAAAATCAATTCCTTGAATCTTCTTCAAAAGAGCAAAATTGTTTAAATCTGTAACTAAAGACTCAATCTATGAGTTAAAACCGTTTTTAGCTGGGCTTCTACTTTGTCAAAAGCCCGCTTCCATGCTACAACCATTAGATGGGGAGCAATGGCCAGCTAGGGAAGACCAATGATTCCTCTCAATAAAATCAGCTTATGTTTTGCCCTCTTTTGGGACCCACTTCTGCATCTACAGCAAGCAAGAACCCATATGAGACTTAGACAGAAACATTGCCACCTTATGGCCCGTTTGATTGCACTGAAAACAACGGATAGGCAGCCTTTTAAATTGAAGAATTGAGTCCAAACTCCACAGGGGGATGAAATTTTAATAGAATAAAAGATAGGATTAGAAAGCTCAACCATAGCACAAACCCTCACAAAGTGCTGCTGAAAATCATTTGAAACCTTATCAATTCTGATAAAATTGCCAACGTTACCAACCAATCTCTGTATCAAAACTAGGTTACACATAACCAAAGGAAGATTGTACAATCTAATCCACATAGGGGTTTTTGTAATCAGGGCAAAAGCTGGATCAAAAAAAGGGTCCAAACACACATGAAAACACCATGCTTTTCAAAAAACCAAGGACATTGTTCCGCATAAAGCACGGTCCTCCACAGGCCAAAATTGAAGCAAAAAAAAAATCCTCTATCCAACAAAGAAAAAGAAGGCTCTTCAAGAAGTTCCTTCTATAGACTCCAAACATCTTTCATCCAGCACAAAAATTCTTCAAAATAAGGAACCTTCCCCAGAGATCTGCATATCAAAGATTTCCTACCAACATCCACTTCCATGGAAAGAATATAGTCCTCATCAATTACCAATTCCAACACCTCAACAGCCATTCTAAGTAAAACATCCCCCAATGAAAGAGAGGTTGAATCACCCCAAGAACCCACATCATCAGCATTAACACTGTCAAGTAGAGAATCCGGAGAAACATCCTTCTGTAGAAAAACATCATCCTTGCCCTAGTCTAACTGCAGTGGGGACAGACTCGAAAAGATAAGGAGAAAGTTGACCACCCTCAATCTACATGAGCGAAATACTGGGGCTGCACTAAATGATCTATCATTTGCAGATGTCACTGCAGCAATGAAAAGGATTGATGACATTTTTGCATTCACGAAAAACCTATCTCACGCAGATTTCACTCCAACAAAGCCAAAGTATCTTCAGCAGCTATGGAATTGGAAGAAGCAAGTAGTTGCATTTAACAAAAAGCTTTGCCCCCTACAATCTGCCTGAGACGCCAAGCCGTAAGTCAGAGCCACTCACTTTGAAACTTGCAACCATCACATCTTGAGGCCTTTTAAGCTTTTCTTGTGAGCCTTTCCTCCATTCCACTGCCTCAGCCTCTGCATCTGTGCCATCCTTCTCATCACTCCTGGTCACCATGTGGATATTCATATAATTATCCACAACCACATTCATAATTGCATGAAATGGTAATGAACTTAGGGAAAGAAATAAATCCTAAGCCTCAAGTTCACGGTTCCTAGAAGACCCATACACCAGTATTTGTCAGCTAATTCATGCAAATAGCAGCAATGTATGCCATCCCCAGTCCCTAAAACATCAAAATCAATTTTATAAAAAAATACACTAAGCAACAGTGGATTTGATTTTGTACACACTTTTTTCAAGGTACGAGCTCATTTGGACACTAAACAAAATAAATTTGTTGAAGAATCTGGATACCAATCACTTAGCTAAATTGATCTTAAATTCCTAATAAGATGTCCAAATAAAGTGTTTGAAGCAAAGTAACAATCAACAAACAAAAATTTGAAGTATAATACGAAAAATTGACTAAAGAAAACTTGAAAGCAAACCTTAGGCATTCTTTATAAGATATACAAGCTGCACGATCATAGCTAGTCATACGATACAATTTACCCATTGTAAGATTTATTCGCAATGTTCTTAATTTGCTTGGTATGCCCTCCATCTGCAATGTCATTACAGGAACAGAAGTTTAATTTCACAAGAACAAAAGCAATTTTAAAAGAATGTCAAACACTTATTATTGCTTAAACAAGGGAGCAAAAGACAAATAATTTAAAAAATAAGGTGGTCAGAAAAGGTATTGGTCACCATCCTATCTAACAAACTGGTGGAAGAATTTTCCTACCTGTTTACAATACGAAAAGAACTAAACTAAGATGCAGTAGCCTTAAGAAAGCCTCCCGCACGTAGGATATCAAGACATGCCAATTTAAATGAATCAAATTCCACCTAATCGCAAAATAAAAACATTGTTTCCTAGGTTAACACTGATCAAATGTACAAGGATAAAAGCAAGATGTCGCAGTTTTCCACCCTTCAGTTACTGTCTTTCAAAATTCAGTGCATGGCATCAACTTCATTTTGTTTTTTTGATTGCTTGTTCAGTCCCATTACAGCCTGCCAGATGGGTTCTCCCAGAATATTATTACATCAAAATCCACTATTCAACTCATTTACTTTCTACAGATGAAGGAAAAGACCATTACATCATGCAAAGCAAGGAAGTTGGTCTCAAAAGTTGATTCTGACATTATTTTTCAAATTTTAATGTGATTGGTGTTCTATTTGCCTAGAACACTTGAATAAATTAGAGGTATATCATGTATCAAATATCATATTAAACACAAGCCCTTCATAATTACTATTAATTCAAAAATGACCATACTTCTTGAATGGGAATGCAAATATACCCCTTTTAAGATACCACTAACAAGAGGGTGTCCAACAAACCTTAAAAATGAAAAGTGAAACTTCCTCTATATTGATTGCTCCCTCACATTAAAGTTTGTTAGAATGGTCTAAATGGTGGTAAGACTAGGGTATGAAGATCAATCCAGGGATCTAAAAATCAAATTATAAAAATTTGGGGTGAAGGGTGTTTCCTAACAACTAAAGAGATACTTATGGAATAGAAGATGTTCGCACTGTGCAAGACAGGTACTGGTGCATATGAGAATGATCAAAAAAATTGTTCCTGTAATCCATACTGCACTACAGTCATCATTAGGCATCAGCCTGAGCACCCTATACCCCTTTTAAGATACCACTAACAAGAGGGTGTCCAACAAACCTTAAAAATGAAAAGTGAAACTTCCTCTATATTGATTGCTCCCTCACATTAAAGTTTGTTAGAATGGTCTAAATGGTGGTAAGACTAAAGTATGAAGATCAATCCAGGGATCTAAAAATCAAATTATAAAAATTTGGGGTGAACGGTGTTTCCTAACAACTAAAGAGATACCTATGGAATAGAAGATGTTCGCACTGTGCAAGACAGGTACTGGTGCATATGAGAATGATCAAAAAAATTGTTCCTGTAATCCATACTGCACTACAGTCATCATTAGGCATCAGCCTGAGCACCCTATCAATATTGAACTTGGTATTTCCAAACTCTAACAAACAAGAAGTGGTAAGATTATGGAGTCGTTTGGCAAAATGTAAAGAAAATACACATGTTGTGCCGCCCTAACATTACCAATACCATGCATGTCCTCAATACATCTGCCCAAGGTAGATGTTCAAAACACCATGTGTGCTAATAATGTGTGTGTCCTTCAATAACTTGATACATAGGTGACACAAGTCTGCCCAATAAAAAGTTAAATCTAAAAAAGGAAGGTCATTGTAGAGAGACTGAAGCTACATGAGAAGCCTCTAAAACATCCATATTAAAAATGGACTAGTGCGCATTTGGTAGAATTCTAAACTTGGATGATCTCAAAGCCATGGTTTTAAAACTCTTCGACTAACTCGTAAGGTAGCAAGCTGAGCAGGGCTGGCAAGTTAGTCGCCCAAAAACTTGTCAGCAAGTTTTGGGCAAGAACTCGCCAAGTAACATGAAAGTAAACTCACCTAGTGGCACAAGAAAACAGGCTGTGGCCTGCAAAGGCAAAATAAAACTTTTTTTGCACATTTATGATTATGCTCTTGTTCCCTTGACTCACTGACTTCATTGCATCGATTTTCAGTTGATTTCAACTTGTTTCGAGTGATCTTTAACCGGTTCGGCAGATTTATTACCTGGAATTAAAAGGTATGTAACTCTATTTTCAGTTTTTTATTTTGCTTTTCTTTAATTTTGTTATGTTCTAGCACTTATTGGATTTTAATATTTCATGTTTTCTATCTTTTCCCTTTTCTTCCTTCTTTCAGGGCTTGGATTTACAATTTTTAAAGTTCAAGCTAGATTGTGTTTTTTCTTTCTCACAAGAGTTTCCAACTTTGCAGATAGAGATTGGCATCTGAAAGTAACCATAGTGGTGAAAAGACCAAGGACCCACTTGGAGGCATGGCACACCAGGTATAAAGGCAGGAATGGTGGTGTGCAATTATTATGGCTTGAGGATGAGAGGAGGCATAAGTTGCCTCAAATATCACCTTGCATAAATCCCTAGCCAAGTTGTGCAACTATGTGTTGATGGTTGTTTTTCAACAAGTCAACAATTAGAGTAAAATACTGAGTATCTGACTCCCTCTTGAGCAAAGCCTCTCGGATGCTGAACTAGGTGATCAAACGAGATGACTCCAAGGTTCCTTCTGATGATTTCGGTAAGAGACAGCTTAGCGATTAAGTATGATTTTGCTGTTAACAAACAAAGGGACTTACACAATTGTTCAAGTAACTTGTTGTTTCAAGGACTATGGAAGTGAATACTAGAGAGCCTAAGTGCTGCAATTGACGCGTATGATTTAGCAATGGATGTTCTTTGGTCCTAATCCTAACTGAATGATAAAAAAAAAGGTAAAAGATGTAGGGTTTAGAAACACTAATCTAATCCTAAATGCAAAGACGTTTACTACTTGAAGTGAAATCGAACCAAATCCTGCTTCGCCAAGATAAAACAACTACACAAGATAGGTGCAATCTTCAAAGGTATACAAAATGTTTAAATCAATTATGCTCATGAAAGATTCAACAAGCATAAAGATCAAATTGACGTTCAATTGTTCAGACTAACCATGCACTGCAATCCACAAGCCGTAGACTACAAATGGTATGAACTTAAAGACTTCACCACAAAGCAATAAAGCAACCTTTCATTAACTAACTTAAACTTAAAGAAAACTATAACTTAACTTAATATTCGTTTGAAAATTGAAACCATGCAACACTCAGAAACATAAATAGAATCACCAAAACAATGAATTTTTTATTATCTCAGAGAGCTCTTACAACAATTTCAGAATTTCCAACCTCTTCAAATGAGAGCAATGAGAGCTCTTTTATAGACCTCAAAGGAAAGAAGGGTCAAGATCGATCGGCCGAATCAGCGGACCAGATCAAGCCACATCACAAGTAGTTGTAACAAACTATCCTTTATTAAATGAAGGAGGCTCACTTTATTAAATGAAAGAAGCTATGAAGGAGAGAACAAAGGCACGCTTTCCAAGAAGATAAGGAAGCCACATCATGTGCTCTCTATGTAGTAGTACCATGAGATACAATGAATCTAGACACAATTTGAAAAATATCCTCCATTGGTACACTTGTCGCCGCATTAATGGATCCTTCAGCCACTGCTACATCTGACTCATAGACGCCAAGTGTCTTCTCCCAGTCGTTTATCCAAGACTTATTTTCCCCAAGACGATATGCAAGTGTGAATATACTATCCAGCTGACCTTCATTAAGTCCATCATATTGAAAGTAGAATGCCTTAACTTGTTGCTTCATGTTTTCAACAGTAACATTTCCATAAGGATTACATATTGTTGTCAAAGCAGTGTATATATGATTCTCTGTTCTTAGAAGAACACTTCTTATCCTGGACATATCTACTTCAATTTTATCAACCAGTTGCCCCTTGTTGTGAAAGGAGAAATACCAAGTGATGAAGTCATGTGGAGTATCTCTATCAATCACCTTATCATGAATTAGACCTTCTAATGGAGCTTCCATTAAACTCTTGAGCTGTGGCATGTATTGCTCTTTGATCGGTTTGAACTCAGCACAATTTCTTAATAAAGCTTGGACTCGATCTTTAAGCTTAATGACTCTGTCATACACTTGCACAATTTCTTCAAGGTGAGCATATGCCTTCTCTTCTGTCTTTTCTATCCATCCTTTCATCATTTGAGATGAAGTTCTCATGTTTTCAACTTGGGATACTGTTTCCTGTGGAAGAATAGACGGAGGAATTGGAGTAGCTTCCTTCTGTTGGATAGGCTGCATGACTTGCTGAATGTAATGCTTCAATGTATTAAAATCTTGTTCAACCTTCATCCTTGCTTCTCTTTCTTGTTTCAACATGCTTCTTACACTGTTCACTGACTCTTGTAGTTCCTCCTCTACCTGTTCCCTTGTGATTGGACCCATGCCAATAGTAGTTATATTGTAATCCTCAGGTGTCATACTTTCTAACTCCTTGTCAATTCTAGGAACAGCTATATGTACCTCTCTATTTCCAGCAGAATCTTGAGTGATTTTGGAAAAGACTGTTGCTTTCTTCTTCTGATTACTCTTCTGTACATTTACAAGCAATTCCTCAACTGGAGCAGGCTGATAAGTTTCTACAATTGTACTTTCTTCAATCCTTTGCCTCAACCAAGGTGGAAAAGCAGAAAGATCTCGCTGTCCTTGAACTTGACTGTGTTGAACACGAGCTACTTCCTCATCAGATTCTGCTTGACCTACTTCATCTTGATCAAGATCATCATTCTCCTCCATTATGACAGTGGGGCTCGACTGAATCTCTTCTGACGGAATCAAGGCAACTTCTTCTATAACTTCTATCTCTTGTATTGGATTCTGAACAACTGAAGCATCTTCTTGTGGATTAGATGAAATAGATGGATTATTCTTCTTTTGAGGTCTCCGGCTTGATTCTCCTTGATCTTGACTAGGTCTTTTCCTCTTTCTAGCTGGATTATTACTTTGATCATTCCCACTGTGTTGTGGTTGGCTATGTGTACTATGCTGTCCTGGTTCTCCTTCATCCATCTTATTGTAAGTAAGAACTTGGCCTTCATCATTCATCTCTTGCAATAGTTGATTGATACATACTTGTGTCATGGCTAAGACCAGCTTTATCAATTCTTCTTCGGACACATCCTTCTTTGACCAATCAACTGTATAAGGCAAATCCTTTATCTTATCAAATTCATCTATCAACAAAGTATCATCTTCAGTGAACTGGTCTGGAATCCTGAAAACTTTGGAAGCTCTAACTAAATCCCAGGTGAGTCTCGAACTTTGAAGTGTTCGGAGATCATCTTCATCTTGGGCATTGGCCCAGTGGTCTTCCAACTGCTTGACATGCTTGAATTCTCTGTTGTATTTCCAGCAAACTTGAAAAGGATCAAAGTTAAGCCTCTTGGTGCCATGAGTTTGCAAATGATATGCCTGTAGCTCTATCTCAGAATATTCAGCTGCTGATAATGATGGACACTCCAAATTTTGTCCAAGAAGAAGTGGAAACTGGATCCCTCCTTTTTTCTTCAACTTCTGCAACCTGATGAGTTCTAGGAGTTGCCTTGTAACCTCTAGCATCACCATCCTGTTGGTTGGATATCTTGGTAATCTGTATGGATATGATGTAAACCCTTGGATCCTTAGGTAAGTGTACCTTTCATGCTGAGTATACCAGTGTCCATATGCCGAAATGAACTCTCGCTGCATTAGACAACCTTTTATGAAATTCTCCCCTTAGTTTCTTCATTATAAACATAGCAAATGCATCATTGAACCTTGTATAATGATTGATACTCTTGAGGTGCAATTGAGGATAACACTGATGCGATAGGTACTTATTAGGCCCAATGCCGACTTCTCCTCTTTTGGTCAAACCTAAGTAGACTTCATTTCTTGCGAGAAGGTACACTACATAGGAACTCATATAACAAGTCTTGGTCTTAGCAAAATTGATGAACTGCTCATGTATATTCTGACTGATAAGTCCAGCCCAATCAATCATCTTCCCTTTGAGAACTGACTTGATGAAAGAGTACATCCAAGGCTGAAAGGTAGCAGATTGCGGCATTCCTGTCATTCTATTTAGAAACATGATCAAGTATCCAATTTTAGGATGAAGATCTGACTTGTGGAACTGTGGAGGATTATTCATATTGAACTTCATAGCTGGATTGGCCATCCATTCTCTCCTTATTTCCTGCAACTTTGTCTTTGAATCGACATCATATTCCTGCTGACCTTGTTGTATCGAGATACTGATCATTCTTTCCCTAGTTGGAATGTTGAAAGTCTCTTCAACTGCCTCCTTTTGCAAATAGGCTAATATTGTTCCATCTTTGGCTGTAATTTGCCTTGTATCTACATCATATTTCTTGACACATTCGATGATCATCTCTGGACACGGCAAAGCTGGCGGAAAACAAGCAGCTTCAATGGCTCCACTCCTCATGATGGCTCGAGCAAGACTACCTCCGTTGGGTTCTTCAAGGACTGACTTGATATCTTCTAAGCTGCTGTTGCCCATATTCGTGTCTCCTACATTTGTCCACCTTGAGACGAGCTTTGATTCGGGAATCTTCCCCTTGGCATCCATCCGGATCTTCGCTTGTCGCTCTTTGGAAGTCATTGCCATAATCCTTGCAATTTGATCCACCACTTGCTTGAATTTGATAAAATCAAATTTGTACTTCTCTAAAAACCTTCTTGTTGCTGCTCCTTGAAGACAAATCTGCTCTTGGAAAACAAATCTGCTCTTTGAAATGATAAAAAATGAAAAGGAGATGAGGTATATATATATAATTTGCTTTTAAAAACTTCACCTCTTACCTAGGCCGACCTCCTTTATTATAGTGCAAAACATTTAATTTTGATTGATCTTTATTTAATAAATGCAATTTCCACGTTTTTCAAGGTAAAAATCATTAAATGTTTATAACTTCCTTTGATTGGCGCATTGGATGGGGTCTTGACGATCTCCTTGTAGATTGCAATTACCTTCTCCCTCAAGCACATTGGATCAAGAATTGAAATCCTCGTCTTTCACATTGGATAACGTCTTTGAGGTCTTCTTCATCTTCTTTGTGTTTGATTTTCTCCTTGCGTTTTGCATTGGATGGGTATGGTGAAGTCTTCTTCTTTGAAATACCTTGATCTTTCTTCATAACCCTCTAGGTGCATTAGATCAAGGATTGAAATCCTCAAGCATTTCACTTTAGACACCCTCAAAAATCCTCATGTATGGCGCTTTAGATCAAAGTTTGAATTCCTCTTAACATTTCGCATTGGATGAGGGATAAAAATCCTCTCAACATTGCTTTAGTTTGAACTAGTTTTCACTTGCTTAAGGGAATGGCGCATTGGTTGAAGGATTGAAATCCTCAAGTTCCTAGCGCACTAGATAGGCAATTTGGATTCTTCTCATGTGTGGTGCAATAGATAGGTAACTTGAAGTCTTCAAAATCAAACTTTATTCTCCCCTTTTATGTGGCGCACTAGATGGGTAGTTAGAGATCTTCAAAAATGAACTTCATTCTCCCTTCATATATGGCGCACTAGATGCCACTTTTGATTTCTTCTTGTTGAGCGTTTTGATAAGGGTCTTGGGAGTAGCGCATCACTTCATCATGTTAAAATCTTCAAACCTTGGTATATTAGATGGCCTTTACCTTGAAGTGAATCATGCATGGTGTTGGCGCATTAGATGAGGCATGGAGAATCCTCTAGAAACAAATCTCATTCTTCCTTCTGTTGCGCATTGGATGACCTTGAAGTGGGCGCATTAGATCACCTTGTTGGAAGCTTCAAAACTTAAGGGTGTTCATGAAGTTGGCGCCTTAGATAAGGCTTTAAAATCCTCTGAACTAAAACCTTGAAGGCTTGACCTTGGATGTCCACCTTCCTCCTTGTAAGGCGCCTTGGATCAAGGATGGAGAATCCTCTAGATTGCGCTTTAGATAGGGATTGAAATCCTCAAGTTTCTCTTCAAAAATTTTAGATTTTGGGATCCATCCTTCTTCCTAGCGCATTGGTTGAGCTTTTCAAATCCTCTGACACTTATCATTTTTAATTCGCTCCAAGATTCGCTCTAAGAGGTGTCTTTTCATTTTCGCACTAGTTCAAGGTATTGAAATCTTCATTTTTTCCTTCAAAATGATACTTTTGGTTTGGGCGCAGTAGATCATTGATCGAAATCCTCATACCTTTTCGCATTAGATCAAGGTTGTAGATGGGCGCATTGGTTCATCAAGTGGAAATCATCATCTTCAAGCGCCTTTTTCCTCGTGATTTTGCACCAAGATTTTGCGCCACTTAAGTGCCCCGTCGCACTAGATCAGCTTTTTGAATCCTCTGGAATTGTCAGGCATTTTTCAGGATCGCGCGGGTAAAGGTATATTGAAAAATATATTTAAGTATAAGATTTCTTATACTTTAAATATTTTTCAATATACCTTTCAGGATGTTTGAGATAGGTCCCGAATCCACCAGATTTATGATGCAAAATATAGAATTGGGAGGATTCACCAGATTTCAGACTTAGCCATTTTTTCAGGATTTTCAGGATTTCAGGCTCCAGACTTAGTCTTTTCAGGGTCTCAAACATTCTTCAGGAGTGATCTCAAAATTCATTATCTAGATGGGATTTGATCACAATTCTTCATCACTGCAAGTTGATCTGCCTCTTAATCATGAACCAAAGATCGTAGAAAGGGGAAATCACTACCGGATCGGCAGAGGAAGATACCCAGGACATCATTAAAAACTCATTGAAAACTCATTGAAAGCACAGAGCTCAAAAAAAGGGGGGTCCCTATTCCTAATGGGGTGATGTGTGATTTGGTCACAACACTATGTAATTTAATGGAACCAAAGATTACATAAGAGATTAAAGTTGTTATTTCTTTGCATGACAATAAGAAATTACAAAAGAAGAGCATGGCTAAGGCAAGCACAATTGTGATGATTCTAGTCCTAACTTAGAGACTGATGTAGTGGGCTGTAGTTTTGGCCCACAAATTTGGAGTTCATCCAGTTGAGTTTTTCATTACTCAATACTCCTGGTGTGCCTTACCTCGAAGGTACTGCATGGAACCAAGAGGAGCATCATGAGGCAGGGATGGCAGCATGTGCTAATTTTTGTCATTCTAACAACATACAATTGACTATTGTTGTAATGCACTGACTATTGTTGTAAAAGGGTTCAAGGCACCTAGTCCCTATGATTTAAGTGGGCCCTTGTTGGACAAAACTGTGAAAAACAATAAGGTTCTACTACAAGATCAAAACAGAATTTTGTACAAAAAAGCCTGCATTAGTTTGTCTAATGGGTGGGAAAATCGCAAGAACCACACATTGACCAACTTCCTAGTGGCTTCAAGTGGAAATAGTAAGGGTTCTTGAAGTCAAATGATGCCTCCTAGGAAGTGAAAAATGCTAAGCCTCTATGCAACATGTTGGATGAGGTGGTCATGGAAGTGGGTGTGGAGAATGTCAAGTTGTGACTTGCAATACAGCAGCTTGTAAAGTATTTCAAGATCACCAACTTCGTCACATTGTAAAGCATTTCAGCCTCACTAATGTTTCCTAAAACAACAGTTATTTGTTTTTTTCCTAAGCCCTACTAGTCAGGCAGACTATTAAAGTTCTTTTGCCTTTTTTTTTTTTTTTTTGTGGCCTTTGCATGAAATCAAACGATAACCAGACATACGCTTCTCAATAAATAACCACCAAATGTAGCAACATCAAAGATGTCATCTTCCTGATCTAGGTGAAAACAGAACACAAGCTAACAGAATCATGCACTCACAAAAGTACAGTTGCATCACAATAATGTGCAAGCACATTAAAAGATGTCAGAACCAGATGTGGTTAAGGGAATATGTAATGATATTGTACCAATATAAGTAATCAAGTATGAGGACACATGATCACCAAAGTGCTCAACTCCTCTCATTTAATATCATCAATGTTAAAAGAATGTGTGTTTGGTCTTCAACAAGCAATTCCTCAATGTCTCTTTTGCACTTTGTAAAATACTCAATTACTTCTTCACCTAAGCTCATATCACAACTATACAACAAATAGAGGTAACACATCCGCCGTTCACTAGGACACATTCTTCGGCGACACAAATTTATAGTAGGGCTTTTTGTCTTGGGTAATTGTGAGTATGATTCTTCAAGCTTCCTCTCATTCTATCATGTCTTGGATGGGTTTGATGGTTAATTTGATTAAACTCCACAATTGCCTAAAACTTTATACATCTTGGACTTTTTGAGATTACATTGCTGATTAAGATTATACATATTTCGTGTCATAATCATTTTGTTGTATACATGACAAGTTTCATATAATCAAAAGATCTAAACCCTAGACATGCTCTGCTAATCATTTTGATAATTTTGCACAATCATATTTTAATGCATACCAAGGAAGCTGAAAAAGGATGGCCTGAGGGCAGAAAGTGTGTCATCAACAAAACACAAACGAAGAGGATTGCCTACTTGCATTCCCTAGGCATTAGTCATCCTCATCCCCAATCTATAAGGAAATGGAAAACATGTTCTCCACACTAGCAGACATATCCTATGAAACTCTAAATTCAACTAAGGTTGTTTCCAATGTCAAAACATTTAGAACTAGTACCAAGCATATCCAATGATAGTCTTCAAGCGACAACCATATAATACTACTAAGGGCGTACAATGTCACTAGAACACGAAGTTATTAAAAGGAAGGACTATACAAACTAAAACATCTTAGCTTCAATTATTCCTGGAAGTTTAAAATCAAATAAATCAAAAGGTGTCAAAAATGAGGGGCCAAAATTCAAGTAAAAAAGTGGTTTCCACTTTTTATCATAGTCAATCAATGTGAATGGATAATGATGGTCCTTAAAGTGTAGAAAGATAGCATGTTGCATTGTCATAAATGGTAGCATAAGATATAGTGATGCCATTGAGATTATTACAGTTGGTCATGGAAGTGGATTTATAACAAACAAAGCAATCCTAAAAGAGCTACTTTGGAATGGGGTCACCAATCTGATTTGGAAGTTAATATAAGAATATATAAGTAGCATTTCTTTATTTATTTCTACTAAATTTTCATCTCTAAATGCCCTACTCTAAAGTGCATGCAAATATTATGATTGCTAGAAAGCAGCTATAAATGCTAACCATAAATATGAGAGACAGAGAAAAACAGACCTCAGTGAGAGCTGCTCTACTATCATGGAGATCCATATGACAAAGCCCAATTTTGAACTTAACCTGCAACAAATGTTATTAAAAATGCCACCAACATAAGAATACAATCTAACTCTTTTTCTTTAAAACAAATGTTGGCAAGACAGAGCAACTGAACAGTGCAATGTCAAACTCCATATATTACCTCATTCTCATTAAAGGGTGAAACATGGATAGGATTTGTTGAAGATATCCTATTCGTTGTAGGCAATATATTTCTTGATCCACTTACACTTTGCTTAGGAATAAGCTTGCCACAGTGATATGCTTGTCTGTAAACATTCTGTTAAACATTGATACACATTGATCTGCTTAGTTATAAAGCACATAGGTACACTTTAATTTTAGCGTCTAGACAAGGATACAAAGGTTGACAGAAATGAAAGAATATATCACATGTAGCAGAATATTAGTAATTGGAATAGATTAATAAATAATGTTTATACATGAACATTAAACATTTAAAATGAAAGTATAAAAGAGCAATAATTCACGCATTGTTATCCAAACTGTTGATTTTAGGTTTATATTAAAATTTTCAAAATTGTCCTATAAGTAGAATTAAGTCAAAAACCTTTTGGTGTACATTTGGTGTCTTTGAGTTTGAACTAATCATCCCCTTCAAAATCTTAAAAAATTTAGTGTTTTCCCAGAATTGGGAAAGTCCAGCCTTATTGGGCCATTTACGCATGTGCAGAAAATGCATAAAGTCACGATTTTTCCCCTCCTATTTTGAAGTATCAATTTCCTTTAAAATTGGGGAAATTGGTGCCCTTTGCCTCCATGCCTTTGTGCAAACCATGCTTCTAACCCCAATTTTCTAGACATTCCATTCAGTAAATATTTCTTCCTTCACAAATCAGACTTATCAGACTTTGTTGCACCCTCTACACAATGGGTAATGCATAAACCTTAGTGCAAAGGAATCATAAACATCTAATTTCTCCAATTCTCTCACAAATTGAAACTTCTTTTCTTTACATATTGGAAGTTGTGGACCTTCATGCATCTCATACATGCCATGCAAACAATCATCAAACCCCACAAACCCCAATCACTAACCATGCATTATGCCTCATTTATTGTGCTAGCTACTTTTTGCTGCTAAATATTTGCGTGTGTTATACAAAGGAATGAGTAATTGTTTTTAAGTTAATTGAAAACTTTTACCCTTCACCACCTTTTACCTTCATGAAGCTCTTGCGTCCTATGCACTTGCAAGTAAACTGGCTCATTATTTTTTGTGTACTCTTTTCTTCTCACATTTCGTGTTAAGTGTCTACATTTGCTCTTACTACTATTTCAAAAGCTTCATGAGTTAAAAATCTTCATCCATGTCTCTCATTAAATAAAAATTTAAAGGAATCGCCCAAAAGGATTCAATTCAATCAGATTGAATAAATTTCTGACATCAACATTGAGCACATGGATATTGCAGACTTACAAGCTCATCCCAACATAACAGAGGCAGACACTCATATACCAACATGTTCAGTAGTGGTCTTGTGGAAGCCAACAAATTCCCACCTGCCATCAAAAGTTCCAACTCGGTTCTTGCATGATTGAAGCAGAAAGGTCTGCAAATAAGGCGAAATCGTACACCTTCCGGAATTATTATTAGTCAGCTATCCATAAACATCATTTAAGACCTTCTCTGGATTCAGAGGTGCCTTTGTCAAATTCATTGAACTACTATGACAAAAAAATTCAAGGAAATCTTGAAGATATCAACAAACACTGGTTTATGAGTCATGGGCATCAGCAAGCTGTTTAAAATCCTTTATATGAGTGATTTCGCCGACTCTATTAATGACATGATCATATTGCTGACTAGGGTGGTAGGCAACAGCAAGGATCGGCATATTCATCCCTTGGATGTGCAAATATATTGGAGTGATTTTGACAGCAAAACAGATTGTGTATTAGGGAATTGAATTTTGAGTGACTAGTCGCTGGCAGTGGTGCAAGCTGAACATATTACAAGCGAATTCCATCTGTCGTCTCTGGTGGCATATGTCCTTGCTCAAAGCCAGACATTCTCCAGATTGACAAGAGTTGGTCCTCTACCTCCTTTGACTCCCATATTTAAAAACTACCCTCAATAACAAATGGAGTGGGGAAAGTACTATTTCAACATAGTCAATGATTATTTTCAATTTGTGTTAATCATTGAAAAATATCATCTTCTGGTAGCTCACTTCACCATCAATCATTCCACATTGTTGGTCCTTGGATAAAACAATTCTCTTCGATTCCATCAAGGATATCAACTTCAATGAATATTTCTTTAGGAGAGAACAAACAATTAGGTTTCTCAATATCGATCATTTTGTTGTCTCCTATGGCTTGGGCAAGAGTATGAATATGATTTTCTGATGGCATTTCATTTTCTTTGATAAGCCATTATTCTTCTTCTTTGATATCTTGGAGAAAAAGATCCACTTCTTCTTCACTGACATGTATGAGATCCATTGAAGAAAAGGATGAGTCAAAACTCAAAAGGGAGTTCACCATGTCCTCCATGGAAAGCTTGCTCTCAAGGAATTTTAGAAAATTGTCAAGATCTGGTACAGAATCATTCCCCTGAACTCCTGATCTGACAGGTGCCTCCAAAGTTGAATTATGTTTGGAAAATTGTTATTCATCTAACTATGATCTATCATTGACATCATGAACAATGTCAACCTCTTGGAACTGAAACTTCTGATCAAAACCACTCTTTGAATCCACAAAACTTGTAGCAGCAACCTCCTAAGATAAAGAAACATCTGGATCTTATAACAACAGAGCTAGATGTTGAAGAAAAACATCAATTCCTGGAATGAGCTGCTTTGTTTCTTCATTAGATTTACATCAAAAACTTCTTATCTATTGCAGATACGCTGCAAATGTTTTGTGTTTTACACTAAGAAACAAAAAGATAGGTCTTAAATTCAGTTTGTTTATCTTGTATACTTGAAAAAGTCTTCTAAATTCCAAGTCAAAGGGAGCTTCCCCTACTAATTCAAAGAACAGTTTACTGTACATGCTGTTCCATTTTATGTGACATAGAAAGGTGTGAATTAAAACGCTAACAGGCTAGGTGTGAGTTATATATTGACTCCATTACTCATTACTTAGACCTTGATTTGGGCACCAAATTTGTGGTTGTTAAAGATGTAGGAGTTAAAACTTTGACCATGATCCATCCACCTCTTGATTTTGGTGCCTCATTTGGAGAGGCACTCATAAAAACACAAGAATTGGAAAAAAAAGAGTTAGCTTCCCATTTAGTTTGCTTGCAAGTTGAAGCTAGAGGAGAAGATTTTCACTATTTTGTAGGGTTTGGGAGCTCAAACTTGAGGATACTAAAGAATATTCAAATTGTGGCGTATGGAGATGTGCAATTGAAGATTTTTATGCTTGCATGCTATTTTACAGGGTTGGATTGTTGATTTTGCAAGAGGAAACTCTGCTGAAATTTCCCTTGGATTGCATAAAATTGTTGTAAACATTATTGTAGGATTGGGACGAGAGTTGGGCTATCTTTTATGTCTGTAAGATCAGCAAATAAGACATTGAAGGGTTGCATATGGGGTTGATTAGTGGTGTTTTTTGGATGAGATAGATGTGTGAGAAACTACTTGTAAATTTGTAATGCTTCAAAAATTTTAGTGATGAAATCCTATGATTTATATATGTTGTTGAGTTTTAAAATCAGTAAGTGTATGGGTGTGGGTTCTGATTTTTTTATCAGATTTGTATCAGCAAATTATTGGGTTTTTGATGGGTATTTGAGTGTGTTAAAAATCAGCACATAGTTGTACCTGCTTTGGGCTAAATTTGGGCTGTTTGGTTTGGTGTTGAAATCTATTTCAAGATGTCACTAGAGGTTATGTTGGGCTTTGTTTCAAGCATTGTGAGTATGGTTTGAGATCCAATTTGTGGCGTTGCTTCATCTCCTAAGTTGAGTCTATTAATGCTAGGGTTAAGTAATCTAGCTGCAAGGAGATGGCTACCTTTCATTGGGTCCCCTATCCTTGACTGTATTACTTTGTCTCCAATCTCAACAGATTGCGAGTTCTTTTTCAACTGAGCGGAATTGGAATACATATTCCCTTATCCACTCAATAAAGTGCAACCATTTAGTTGCAAAAAAGGCAGACGAGTTGGTCTATGTGCATTCCAACTAGCGCCTCCTATCACATAAGCAAGTTGAGTACACAGTGGGAGCAATGAAGAATTGGGATGTAGACCCTAAGTGTACCAACTTGGATGCTTCTGTTGCACAACTTGCTATAGTTTCTTTAGAGGATGAGGAGTCTCCTACACAAGATCCAACTAGTGGGAATGGAATTATAGCTGCTTGTGGTTCAAACAAACCAAGTGATGACATCAATGCTCTTGATGAGGAGCTATTTGAAGATTATTGATTGTAATTTCATATTGATTTGACATTTGACATTAAATTACCAACTATCTTTATCATTGTCATCTATGTTTTCAATTCCATTTTTTTTGGCAAACTATGGGTACTTTTATATATTTTTAATATATATAATTGATTCAACTTCACCAACATTGCAATTTTTATTACTTAACACACAAAATACTAAGAATCCCATCATGCCATCTTCACTCTTCCTTACCGTTTTTTATTGCTCGCCTCAACCTCATGCTTGGCTCCAATAAATGGTGACACAAAGTACAAGAATAATCTATTACGCCCGATTTGAAGTTATTTCTTCCTTTATCCAACCAAAGCCACCAAATTAAGCAAGCATAGCACATTGAAATCAACAAGATTGGTAATTTGTTTCACTCGTATTGCAATCCTCTCTATTCATAAGAGCAAAGAAGAGATTTTGACAATAGATTATCATATTGCAATCCACGTGGTCTCCAGACAAGGAGACCTGGGGACGCAGGGACAGGTCTCCGAGACAAGGGACCAAAGGCCTAGATTTGGGGATGGCAACAAAGACCCCAGCGGAGTCGGGGGGCAGCACCCCTCGCAAGGTTCAAGGGCAGCGCCTCTAGAGCGTTCCATGTCGCAGTGCAGAGCGACATCGAGGAGCAAAGCCCCCACCACCAAGCCAACAATTAAGGCCTACAATACCACACAAGCCTTCATGGCACACGTCATTTTCACAATTTTATCACGATGTTTTCTACAACACCAAGTCCTTACTATTTCTAACCAAATCTTCATTCTTCAAAAACTAACAGTGAAGCTAAAGAATCTAACCAATCTAAATGATGAGGGCTACACAATTTTTCAGTGTTCCACAAAGACTTGGCACTTGCTATTGCTCTCACTCTTCCTAATGCTTGCACTCAACCAATGAAGACTTGGTTAATGCTCTCACTCTTGCTATTGCACTCATTTTTCCTATCCTAATACTCTCACTCTTGCAGCCTTTAGGCTTTCTCATTTTTATCATTTTTGTGACAACTTAGGGTGTGGGTGCAGCCCATAGACCATTAGGGCTAGGGTTACTGGCACAAAGATCCAAGAAAAAAAAACTTTTTCCTCAGTTGTCATGGGGGACACTTGGGCATCTTGGGTGAGGTCAAGAGATGTGAAGGAGTTCCCTAAGGGTCTCGAGGATGTCCCGGCATCTCTGAGGTGTCTCGAAAATAGGGGGACATTCTAGAAATGTCCCCTCTTTGAGGGAGACATCCTGAATACGTCCCCAAGTTCGTGGTGGTGATTGCGGTACGACGGGGTGACATTTCCCCAGGTCCCCATGTCTTGGGGATCTCGTCATCTTGGAAACATCTGACTTTGGGGGGGCACGTCCCCATGGAATACTGTGATATTCCTATGGCAAACCCTAGTTGAGAGGGAGATATTCAACAACTAAGGATTGCTTTGCTACCAACGATCAACAAGATAAAGGAAAACAAACCATTAAGGGATCAATCAAATGACTAGGTGAACCAATTGGGCACATATCTCTAGCATTTGTTGAGTCAAGTACACTCCAGCTAGAGTCAAACTCCATATTTACTAGATCTCTCGATTGACAAAAGTGTGGTTCCTCAACTAGGTGAGATTTGGAAATTTGGGAGGGGAAGGAAAGCTTCAAATCTATATCTCGATGGATTGAAAACCACTGATGAAGTTGTGAAGATATTAACTAGATTGGTAGATGAACATGAAAAGTGTATGCTATGAAAATAAAGTTTGAAAATGAATGATGATGTAGAACAGTTGGCTCCCTGACATAAAGTCAATGACAAAAATAGTTGTCAATAAATGATAGCAGAAAAAATATTTGAGGAGCCAAGTGATGAATCATCATGTGAGTGGGCACATGTTTTGAAGTAGAGAATTCAGTTGCTCGAGATAAGGATTAATGATTATTGATTGCCCAGATGTCAAAGTTCAAATGTGGAAGTTATTGCATACCTCAATGATTTTGTTGAACGTACATTTCAGTTACAACAGAAAACTACTAGAGCCCAAAGAACCCTAGAATCTGAAAATTACTAAACAATAACACTGAAAACATAAGAGGTAAAACCCAAAGCCATAAATGTTTAAACCCAAGTCCATAAGATCCAAGAATAAGTACAAATTGCCCTGTGAGGGAAAGACCCCTCAATGGAACAAGGAGCTGAAGAAGATCAAAGCTGAGAACTAGGGCTAAGAACTATCACAGCCACACATGTGTATCAAAGCTAGGGCCAGAAGAAAGAGAAGAGGCATCTAGAAAGCTATGTCAGTTAGTAGACCAAAACTACCTACTAACCTTCAAAGCCAATGAGAAATTAGTAAAAAAAAATCTTTGGATGGGATTATGGTGCTTTTTTTAAGGCCCGCAATCAGTTTATCTACCAAAAGAACGCTAGTCTAAACCTCCCATTTTGTCCAAGAATGAAATGTTGAGACAACTAGGAGTTATTTGGGTGGATCCCTGCTAAATCATTTCCTGCACTAAGTTGAAAAATCCCAATTCTAGCCATCATACTAGATCAAGGTTGTAAAGAGAGTCATGTATCCCTAACTGTAATAATGTTTTATTCGGAAATCTCAAAGTAGACTAAAGTCCTAGACATTAAATATCATCTAACCCTTCGCTTCACATTACAAAGTTTGAGGACCATCTAATCTAATGAAACAGTGATGGTGAATCTCAACTACAAGCTGGTGGGAACAGACACTTACCTCGACCCAAGACATATCAGACCAAAGGATGATAATATAGCTATGGAACCTCTTGAGTCTATGTACAAAGAATGATCTCTCTTGAATCTCCTAATAAAGAAGACTCACAAAAATGAAGTGCTTCTTCATCTACATAACCTAGAGAGACTAAAAACAAAAAAAAAACCTATTACCTCATTGAATATGATGATCTGTCAAGACTCTCAATTCCCAACTAGTGGGACCATACCCTCAGTTGTACGAAGGAATTCATAAGGCCATGATGCAACAGTTGAAGTTGGCGATAACCAGAACAATAAAGGTGGTGTTGACAATCTGAAGAATATACACAACATAGAAAGACATGTTGGGTGATAAGGAAATACCCATCAACAATAAATTACTAGTAATATGAGTTTGATTAGTTTGTGTCAACATGAGTTGTCAATGACAATTGTTGGTGTGCACTAGTGTCACACCCCATTTTTAAACTAATGTATTTATTTTCATTATTTTCAAGAAGATAGATAGTTGGTAAGAGAAAATATTATGATTATAGTAATGATAGAAATTGCATTTGTTTTATATTTACTTATATGAAAGAAATAATTGTTTATGACGTCATTATTTGAACATGTGATTAAAATGATGTAATGGACTAACTACCATCATGAAACTGAGGTGGATGTAGGAACAATGTTGTTTTTCCCTTTGATAAGAGGAGAGAGAGTATCACCATGGAGAGGATGCTAGATCGCGTGAATGAAACGATCCTTATGCCATCTGGAAACTCACGCACATAATAGAGACATTGTGTTTGCCTTGGACAAGTTATTTAGTTGTTAAGACGGAGGTTAAATTATTTTCGTCGTTTGATAGAAACTTGCCGTATGTCTTTGGGATATCAAGTCGACGAGAGTAAATCAACTAAATATGTTTAAATTATGTTGTCAAATATCTTAGTCAATGTGTGACAATTTTCAGTCAATAATCATGCTTCAGAAGAACACATTTATTGTTCGAAAGTACGCAATCTCGACATCTATTAAGATAAGTAAGTTATCCCTATCTATTAAGTGATTATTATAGTTATTATTATTATTATTATCATTATTATTAATATTATTAAATATAGTTATAATTATGTTAGTTTGAAAAGAGTCTTTTTTCTGCTAGCGAGCTCCCTAGATGCTTGGGAGTGGGAGAAGGAGCGAAAGTTCCATATTCTCCACACTCTCCATTATTCGCTGCATGAAGAGAGAAGCCGCGGGGATAAGAAGAACTATGTAGTGGTGCTTTAAGTGATGTGCCATAGTATGGAAAGCCCGGCCTTAGAAAAGGTAGGGGCATATTTTTGAGAAAAGGAGAACATTTGGTAAAGCTTCGAGGGAAGAGAGCAGGAGGAATATGTAGGAAACAGTAAAGACCTTCACAGCGAGATTCCTGTAGCGTGTCACAGGTAAGTTCATCGATATGTCATCAAAATAAGGATGATATGTATGATTGATATTGTTTTAAGTACGTTTAAACTGTAAG
Source organism: Cunninghamia lanceolata (assembly GCA_027924645.1). NCBI lineage: Eukaryota > Viridiplantae > Streptophyta > Pinopsida > Cupressales > Cupressaceae > Cunninghamia > Cunninghamia lanceolata. The sequence continues at coordinate 234,605 of BSBN01000889.1, forward strand.
TAGATTTGTGCAAAGAACTCTATTGCCGTTTCATCCTCAACTGAGGATAATATATGTGTGAATGAGTTCCATATCTCGTTCAAGATGGAATTGAAAAACCCAGAAGTTAGGATATTCTTGGTATAAATATATGTATTTTAAAATGGTGTTTATAAAAACAGTATCTCAGGTTATGTTAAAAATGTATATCTATGTTATATCGTAGTCTTTCTTATTGTTTATTATATATATATATATTAGAGAAGATTTTAACAGTCACAAGACTGTGAGTTTGAACTAATATTATGGCCAAGTATAAAGTTTAATGGCCGACTAAAGAAGTCTGTTGGCCAAATACAGGGATATTGGTTCACTGTATAGGACTATCCGTTTGTTTGCATATTAGAGGCCGATTGGTATTTCATATTAGAGGCCGTATGTTTTCATATTAGAGGTCGATTGTTATTGCATATTAGAGGCCGACTGTTATGCCATAGTAAGGCCGACTGTTATGCCATAGTAAGGCCGACTGTATTGCCATATGAAGAAGTCGATTGTTATATATTAAGGAGGCCGACTCTGTTATCATTTGAAGGTCGACTCTGTTATCATTTGAAGGCCGACTGATTCTATATATATTTAGATTGACTGTGTTTCTATACATAGGCAGAATGTATTACAACATAGAGGCCGTTGGTAAAAAGTATAAGTCATGCTTTAGAAGAGACCGAGAGTTCATTAAAAACCTAGTATGAGTTTAGTAAACCAAAAAGGGTTAGCAGCAAACTATTGTAGAACCCAAGAGAAGATCAATTGTATAGTATTCATCTCTTACTAATAGTGGTTTAAGAGGATTATGACTGTTTTTGAAAGCTTATAAGCTAGAATAATGACAAGTCATACTATAGGAACACTTGGCAATAGATTTATTCTTTTGCCTATTTTTAGGCCAAGTATAACCACAAGAATGTCTTGAGAAACACTTTTTAATTCCAATAAGTCAGGGTTTAGACTATCGCAATATTTGGAATTCTCTCTTTGATATACATAAAGAGAAGTATATAATTTGTATGATTACTCATTTATAGTTTATTATCGACAAATTATAAGTCGAATATATTGTAAGACAGATAGAGTCCATATTTGATAATCTATAAGGCTTAAGTATACACCTTATATATGTGTAGATGACTATGGATGAGTTTGAGATTGGTGAACAAGCCTTTGAGTGGATGACTATAATGTCCCTTTCTAGTATGCTGAAATTTTTCACTATTAAACACAATTCCAACTTAGTAAAAGAGAACATTAGTAATCTTTTTCAACATATAATCATTAAGATTATAACATATTAGATTAAATACACATTAAGTTCATATATTCGCTTTGTTATCATGCATTCAATTTGTTAGCACATTATATATATGTTATTCATTGTTATCTTTGGTTCGTGATATGACTTGTGAGGGACTTATGGTAGACTCTTGCGTTAACCAACTCTAGATCACCAAGCATGATTTCGTTACGGAAATAGTTCCATCTCTTACGGAGGCCCAAAGGTTTCACTCACACACGGAGTCCCTCACCATTTGGCTCGTGGGATTTCACTCACACACGGAGTACCTCATCCAGACGAGAGTCACCATCCGTAGAGCAACTCCTACGAGTTCTCCTAGGCCCAAGGACTTCACCCACACACGGGGTTCCTCATCACTCGGTCGAGGGACTTACGTCCAGTCGAGAGGTACCTAGGCTAAAATAAACTATTCCAACTACGTCACACCTTAGAGGTGATAGAGGGGTTAAAGGGAGAGTCTGAGTCAGCTCCAAGCATACCACAACTTTATCTTTAATTGATTTCATGAATATCACATTTGTTTTTATTGATATTTAACACATGATGGCTGATATTAGATATCTTGGTTTTATAGCATCATATTCCACTTAAACATAGTTATTGTTGATTTCTTATACATCACTAAATCATGTTAGTCTATTCTATATTCATAAGCATAATTGAAACAATCTATTACTCCATATGCATTCATTTATAGTTAGTATCATATTTAATGAACATACCTGCCTCTTATGATAATATTCTATAATGACCCCTTATCATACGATGAGCATGTTTTCCTAATTCCTATACTCAGATTTATTTGCACACATATATATTCTAACCCTTACTAACATACATACATTCCCTATTTACATACACATAAAATAAGTTAAATACCCGCATACCTGGTTGGTCAGTTCTCAGAGCTGCGGTATGACGGATGCTGGTTGTGTGATTCGCAGGGCTGTTGTAAGAGGTGACCGATGCCTTTAAATCTGTATCTTCTCCGTTTGTATTTGCAAGGAGAGCGTTTGAAATCCTACTGTTTGCAGCATACAGAAATTACATTAATCACTGAGTTCCTTTCCTTATTCGTTGGTTCTATCCCGTTTTTATTTCTTTTATCGCTGTTCTTGTTTCTTCCGATGATGCCCTATTCGCTTCTCTCGATTTCATCTATATAGATGCCAATGCTTCAACCGACGTGCCTTTTCCTTCACACTTCGTCGATTGCTATAATGCATATCCTTTAGAGAATTAAGTTTGCTTAAGCCCCTTTATCGGGTGTCTTTCTTAAGGACGGAAAGGGAATTACGATTATAATATTCACTTATATTACTAGTTGTATAAATGAATATAGTATTTGATAATTATAATTTATTACCATATAAGATAATCATGTCTTATGCATATTATTTATTATTTATTATTTAGATGGTTCATATAATCATGTTTATTAATAATATATTTATTTTTGCCATCTATCCCAATGTTTATATCTTTAATTTAAACATTGCTTTAATATCGGGGCATGACAATGACAGGGTGTCATAGTACCCATGAATGCAATGATGCATAGAGGGACTCAATATATGTATACACCAATTATCTAAGCTTTCACCCTAGACTTGTCAAGGATGACTAGTAGATAAGGGTATAAGTCTTTATGACTAATGTGGTATAAGTAAGACCAAGAGAATTATTATGAATAAAGAAAATAAATGAAAAATAAGAATGCTGTCTCCAAGTCAAGAAAAGAGTGAGTGAACATACAACTAATATATATATATGAAACTTTGGCCAAAGTAATGCAAAAGTCACTACTTGCATTGTCGGTTCACGGTGTACCAGCTAGCTAAACAATCAGAATCGGTCATACATAGCTAGAGCTAGACTAGAGTTGTAAAACCGATTGTTATTAGCTAGGACACATCAATAGTTCTCAGATGGCATATGGAATCAGTTGATTCTCATTATCTGTTACCCTCGTGAAGGGAAGGACAACTTCTAGAAAGGAAGGTGAGCGGGGGACCGCCGGTCTGTGGTTGGAGGAAAAGCACCAGGCTTATGCTCTCTCTTCTGCAGTTGACTACCAAAGACTTGTGAACAAGAACACATTGCTTATTTTGTATATGATATTGATAAAAATTGTAAGTCATAAGAAATACCACAAGTTTAAGATATTTGTGCAATTTGCTAGTCGCATGTGAAGCGACATTCTTTTGAACATGTATATTGTATATGGATATTGCAAATGTAATATATTTAATATGGATATTTCACTTAATTTGTTTTAAAAAAAAAAGTAGATGTGAGATTATTTGCTTAATTATGTTTTAGTTTATCTAATATTCTAGTTGAGATGTTACAACTAGCATAGGGATTGTGAATATTGATGTGCATGTAGTTAGCATACGGATTTTCATAAATTATCATTTAGAACATCAAATTTTCAATATAGGTTATACCACCACTTATAATAATTAATGTCTATCATTCTTTAATCAAGAAAAGATTGCATTTCCACTTTTAATTTTCCATTTAATCAGTGCTTCTTATTGCTTCATCACTCATCACTATTCTATTTCAATTTGTATGAAAGCCTTCACTTTTGGCTGTACGGGGAAGCTGCAATAAACAGATATAGTGCATCACTCTCAAAGCAGAAACAAGCTATTTTAAATGCAATTGCCTATATAATGTTGGTGTTGACAATTCCCTTGGTTAGAAAGTGTGTGTATATATATATATATATATATACTGTTATTGGTTTCTCAGAACTTCAATTTTGCTGCTCATTGCTAACACGTATAGTACATAAAGCTATACCATGGAGCTAGTTTGGGCTGAAGAGACATTCTAGAATGGCTCTTTGCTCAAGCAAGCATTCCACTCAGTTACTATTAGTATATTACTATTCTATTTAAAAAATTTAATGTTTGGTTCACTATTCGTAGCTCACAATGCATGGGTGAAGCAGCAATAGAAGATATCAATGATCCAGAGAACAAGGACTCTCCTGCATTTTAGTGATATTAAAGACTATCAAGCTAGCAACTAGCTTTTGCAGGTTTGCAGCACTACAAAATAAACATCTGGAAGAAGAAAATTATGGATCATGTTGGGTTCTAGAACTTTACCAATGCTCTTCGGTATTCCTTCTTTCCATACAATGCATCTGCAAAAAGTACCTGCAAGAAACAAAAGCTTAGTCTGTTTCACAAAATAGGGTGAACTTCAAATCTAAAATAAGGATTGGCAATAACTCCCAAACAAGACCAAAGATACTTGTTAAAAGATCAATGGAATGGCAAAGAAAACTGATAATGTCTTCCGCTGACTACCATGCGTTTAAACCTGCATTTACCTACTTATTTCATTATCAAATGTCACACAGGTGATTAAAAGATAAAGATTACACCCAACATATAAACATTAAAAAAATACGCAACTCCTTTATCCAGGCCCATTCTTTAATTCAAAATCAATCAAAAGAGTACATAATCTATACATCTCATGTAATGTGAAATGAAAAAGTATACCCTGCCTTCCCTTCAGGCTTTGACACCAAGTCAAGAAAAAAGACAATTATTGTCGCCTTGCTAGATATAATACTATTCTTTTAATTTTTATGTACTAGGGTGTAGCTTTGATATTGACCTCTTGCTACAACTAACTCAGATATCTTAAATACAAATTTCTGTAAAAAGTTGAGAGATATCAACTTTAAGGTGCTTATCTTATGTTTCACATCATAATTAATTATTCAATTACCTTTATTTTTTGTATAACATGTGAATGTAATAATGTATTTATTTACATTTTTTGGCATGTATGTGGAAAGACTATGATGATAATTCAAGGTTATTTAGGGTTATTTTTCTTGAATGTCTAAATATGGTAAAAATGGCACTTTTTCCTAGGCTCCACATTCATAAAAAAACATTTATAAAAATGTGTGCTCCCAAAAGAATTCTGGCTCCTCCGATCCACCGCAAGGAACAACAACATCACAGGCTTCTCCCTCCCTTGGCTCCCCACGGTAAAATGCCCCTTGGCATAAAAAGATAGAAATGAACTACAGCCCTGAACATAACCTGGCATCTTATCCTAAGTAGTAAAATTTATGTCACGTATAAAAGTGCATTCGGAGCATATTTGAGGCCATAGAACAAACAACTCAGAGTGACCCAAAAATCATCTAAATAGTGGAATTTGATTTAATTCCTCACCACAGTGCAAAGATATCTAGAACATATAAATAAGTTGAAATCATTACCTGCTTCACAATGAATTCATAAAAGTTGCTTGCAAGAGCAGTATGTCTTGATGATAGTCATAGTAGTAAACTTGATGTGTATTTTATTAATTTAGAATGGAAAGAAGTTAGAGCCCTAAAATGCATTAACTAGGTCACTATTTACAAAATAAAGATAGGAAAGAAAGAGCATTGCATGCATAAGCATATGTAAAGAGAATAGGTATGCCATATGATAATTTTGTGTACACATGCACACACAAAGACTGTAGACAGCAAATTAGTTTAAGTGAATAAATAATGTAATAAGATGTAATTAGTTGTCGGTACCAACCGACGGGTCAAGTAGTATGGAGTCGGTACCAACGGTTGGCATCACAACCAACCTTGGCGATGAGTATTTAGAGCGTCAGTATATTGTAGTCGAAACATTTGTGATTTGATAATAGTTGATATATGGAGATATTGGAGTATGATGAGATATGTATGTTGCTGTCATGAACATTGTAATGTGCTTTGTGAATCAATGAATGAATACAATGGTCCATTTTGAGTAATTCTATTATGTTCGTATGATGTACTATACTACTACTTCATTATTTCTGTTTACTTCATATTCTGTGAAACACACCATATTGCGGTAAACATTTGGCGCCGTTGCCTGTTCGAAAATGGGTCGAGGGTGACAAGTTGAGTCGTCGGAGACCATTGGCCATCGGATGACAAGTTGAGTCGTCGGAGACCACCGGACGACAAGTTGAGTGTCGGATATCGTCAGGAACAAGCAACCCGCCAGGTGTACTCAGGATCGAGAAAAACACAATGAAGATAGCAGCATAATGGGGCAACCGATCTACACCGACAAGGAATTACAAAATAGAAGACAAGTAGAAATAATAGAACAAGAAATTGAAGAAGAACGTGAGGGAAGTGACAGGGAGGAGAATGAACCAAGGAGCCGAGAAGATGATTTAACACAGGAATTGGTAAACCTGTGGTTATTGTCAGTAGGGCAGTATGTAAGGAACGAATCCATCCGCAGGGAGGTTCCCGAGGAAATTATTGAAGAAAACCTGCGCGTCAATAGTGAAGTGGATAACCTCCTAAATCGTATCCCTCGACTCCTGGCAAGGAATCTGATAACTCTCCAAGACCTCCGAGAAGAGAGAAACAGGGAATTGAGACGACAAGTACTCAGGAGGTATGAGGAGCATATGAAACAAGAGGAAGAATGCGACGCCAATCGTCGTCGCACACCGTACAACTGACAACGTGTAAGCACAATTAATGCCCATACAACTTAATAAGGATAAGAATAAAATACCGGTTGGGCAAGAAACACCTGAAGAAATATTGAGAAGATCACTAAGATTAAGAGAACAAAAAGAATGTAGAAAAAGGTTGAAAGAGATTATTGAAAAAGGAAACGAACAACATGGAGAAATAAATCAAGATATTGTCGAGTTTTACAGCGAGGGAGTTGATGAACAAAACTTCAGAACACCAATAAATAGAGAAAAAGATAATGGAAAAAGATTGACAGAAGAGCTCGAAGACAACATATGTCGTATTGTAGCATTGTCCATTTCAGAAGAAAGGCCGAGGATCAGAGGACCTAAGCCCAAGACCCTTGCGCAGAAGGAGCACCAGAGGGAACCAGAGGTCACTCAAAGTGTAGAGGACGCTGAGAACGGACGTGGGAAGGAACCATACGTGGTTGACGGTGTGAGGAAGAGACACCGGAACGGCACGGTAGAACCAGTCCAATCAGGTCAAAGACACAGAGAGGGCAACCCGAGAGAAAGATGGTGACTCCACTGGCAAGCGAAAGGCAAAAGTTGCCAAATTTTATGGGGAACGGGTCGGAGGATCATGTCTGGCATTGTAAGACTTGTGAAACCATATGGGTGGCAAATGGACAAGAAGATGAAGAATATTGGGTAACAGCGTTTCCAACAACGCTAAGAGGTATAGCTATTAATTGGTACACAGATCTTGAGGTGGCACAGAAGGCCTCATGGGATGAATTGAAGAAAGCTTTCCAGAATGAATTCAAACTTCTAAGAGATGATAACGAGATTGTAGCGGAAATTTACAACACCAGACAATGAAAGAATGAGAACGTGAGAGCATATAACAGGAGGCTCAAGGAATTGCTCGGGAAATTGGAAACCCAGCCAGCCGACGGACTGAAAAAGAGATGGTTCATCGAAGGACTACTTCCGTCATTAAGGAAGAAAATGAAAGTCGTACCACCGTCATCATACGCCTAAGCGTACAATCAGGCAATGGATATAGAAAGAGAGAACAAGACATCTTCCCGGAGTAAGAGAAGGACCGAGGACGATGAGAGTACGGGTGATGACAGCAGTGACAGTGAGTCAAAGACCATCCAAGCACTAAGGAAGGATATGATTTGCATGATGAAAAAATTGAAGGCTGATAAAGAAGTAACAAAAGAAGGCAAAGAACTATGGTGTACAGACTGTAATGGGGAAGGACACAAAAGCAAATTGTCCAAAGAAGCTATTCTGTGATATCTGCAAAGTGATGGAACATTCAATCAAGGAATGCCCATTTAATCTAAAAGCAAGAAGTACTCAGGTGCTCTTCACACAAGGAGAATCGTCAATCCCGCCGACTACACCCTCGAAACCTCAAAATAGTCCCAATGCATCCCCTGGAGGTTATCGGAATAACAAGAGGAGTAACAATAATAGCCCCAGAACTAGATTACAGTATGACAGCAAGGGGCGACCCATGATACAGTGCCGACAATGCAACGAATGGGGACACTTTGCAAGGGAATGCCCGAACAATAATCAGAACAAAACAAATGCATTATGCAAGTGGTGTGGGCCTAGAGATCATGAAGAAACAGATTGCCCAAAACAGAAAGGGGTGAACCTTATCAATGTCGAGGAAAATGACGAAGAGATCCTTGTTGTCACCCGAGCACAATGGAAAAACGCTACTTATCCAGACCCCAGAACAGGAGAAGGAGAGACTCCGAGAGGCCAGAAAAGAAGTGGAGATGGCGATGGAAACAAAAAGGAAGCACAGAAAAATAACCACCGTACGACCAGAGTTAGACAAGAATATTGTGAATCAGGTGTTGCAGACCACTGTATCCATCAGGATGGCAGATCTCCTACAAAGTATGCCACAACGGAGGATGGCAATTTCTAAGGCGATGGAAGGAAACCCAAGCGGGGAAACAAAAGACGAGGATGTCATAGTGGAGCCACCGCCGAATGGAGAACAAGTCATCGACCCGAGGCTATTGGTAGTTGACAATGGGAAGAGTCCAGCCGTCGTACATGTCAATCGGTGGATGCTACCTGACGAACACAATAATCGACGGAGGATCCGGAGTGAATGTGTTGACAAAAGATACATGGAAGTGCCTGGGAAAACCTACTTTATGGCCACAAAATTTCCAGTTGGTGGGAGCAGACCAACACAGAATTAAAGCGTTGGGAGTGCTAATGGTTCAAAAAGTGAAGATTGGTACCCAACCCTTTCTATTAAACTTTTTAGTCATAACAACACAAAATGCGTCGTACGATGCATTACTCGGCCGAGGGTGGCTGATAGCCGCCAAGGCCAACCACAACTGGAAAAAGAATACCTTGTCGATTGAAAACAAGGGTAAGAAGATCGTCATAGACCTAAGAAAACAAGCTATAAGCGAAGAGTTGGCATCAAACTCCGATACAGACGGAGGGGAGTCAGTTGGCAGAGGGCCAATGGAACCTGATGAGGAAGGAGTATTAAAACTGCAAGAATGTTCTGAGGATGAGACTAATTCATTTAGTGGGCTTTTCCACTCGCAGATGGAAGACTATGAATTCTTCAAGCCGGAATGTAACATGATCTCGATAAAGGAGACCGGCGAGAACTCTCGGGTGAATGCAGACACGGAAGGAGATGGAAGAGAACGGAAGGAAGACAAATTGGAAGGAAATTACGACCAACACACCTTCTCGACCGCTTTTGGAGAATATATAGAGGGGATAGCGGAAATAGATAGTACACCCGCTCACAATTTTGGAGCCGAGGGAAAGATCAAGTACAAGGAACCATCCATGAGGAAGTTAAATCTGGGTGAAAACAGTAACCCTCGAGTAATACTAGTAGGGGATGATTGGAATCCTGTCCTCAAGGCAGCAACATTTAGGATCTTCATGGAATATAAGGATGTGTTTGCCTAGACATACAAGGACTTGAAGGGAATCCCTCCAAACCTATGTGTTCATAGAATTCCATTAATACCAGGGGCACGTCCTGTAAGAAAACGGCCATACAGAATGAATAGGAATTATGCGGCCAAAGTCCAGGAGATAGAAAAGATGTTGGAAGCCAGAATTATATTCAAGGTAGAGACCAGTGAATGGGTCTCACCCATCGTTATATCACTCAAGAAATAAGGTGGGCAGATTAGAATATGTGTAGAATTCAGATGCCTGAATGCAGTTACTATCAAGGATCCATTCCCCATTCCGTTTACAGATTCAATTCTGGAAGAAGTTGCTAGTCACTAAATTTATTCATTCATGGATGGATTCTCGGGGTATAACCAAATCAGTATTGTTGAGGAAGATAAACTTAAGACGACATTTGTGGTGGAAGATGGTGTCTATCCATACAATCGGATGTCGTTCGGTCTCTGTAATACGCCAGCAACCTTTCAAAGAATCATTTTGCATATCTTTGATAAAATGTCAGTGAGAAATTTTAAGGCATTCTTGGATGATTGGTCAATCTCTAGCGATCAGCAAACACATCTGAAGGCGCTTGCTGAATGTATGGAGCGTTGCAGATCCGCATGGTTGGCATTGAATCCAAAGAAATGTCGATTCATGGTACCACAAGGGAAGTTGTTGGGTCATATTATATGCAAAGCAGGACTGAAACCAGATCCGGATAAGATAAGGGTGATCGTGGAGATGGAAGCCCCCAGTGACATCACAGGAATAAAATCATTCCTTGGTCATGTTGGATATTACAAGCAGTTCATTAAGAATTTTGCTCAGATTTCCTATCCACTTGACATGTTGACAAGGAAGGGAGTTCAATTTGTATGGTCCGATGAACACCAGAAGGCATTCGAAGAGTTAAAGACCAGATTGATAAGTGCACCCATACTGGCATACCCGAACTGGGATAAAGAATTCCATGTACACGTCAATGCCTTAAACTTTGCAATCAGGGCCACACTAGCACAGATGGGACCCCATGGTCTGGACCACCCGGTGTTTTTTGCCAACGGATTACTCTCAAAGTCAGAAAGAAATTACAGTACGACCGAGAGGGAGGCCCTCGGAATGGTGTATTCAGTGCAAAAATTCCGACACTACCTACTGGCAACACCATTTACATTCTATGTTGACCATCAAGCACTCATGTACTTGGTGAACAAACCGATCATTCAGGGGAGAATCAGTAGATGGCTGCTACTCTTACAGGAATTCACCTTCACGATCATAGTACGACCAGGGAAGAGTCATATAATAGCATATCAATTGTCATGGATCAGGTTGGGGGAACCGGCGGAAGGTGTGAATGAAGACTTCCCCAATGCACACCTGTTTCAAATTGTAGCATTACCATCATGGTACGAAAAGATCGGTGAGTGCCTGTCAACGTCAACATTCCCTCAGGGAATGCCATCAAATGAGAGGAGAAAGATTGCGCTAAAAAGCAAGACATTCCAGCTCATAAATGGGTTACTCTACAAAATGGGACCAGATCATATCTTGAGATGTGTCATGGAAGAGGAAATAAAGGGTGTACTAGAAGAAGCACACGAAGGACTAGCAGGAGGGCACATGGGTCCGAATGCCACAGCGAGAAAAATTTTGCTAGGTGGACTATGGTGGCCAACATTGTATGGAGATGCAAAAGAATGGGTATTGGAGTGTGACACATGTCAGAGAGTAGGGAAACCATTAAGGAGGGACTACATGCCCCTGTGGCCAACCCAACCTCAAGAACTCTTCGAAAGGTGGGGTTTAGATTTTGTTGGGCCATTGAAGGTTAGCCACCTGCATCGGTGTCGGTACATAATAGTGGCCACTGAATATTTAACAAAGTAGGCAGAGGCAAGAGCGTTAGAAGATAACACTGCCTTAAGCACTGCTCAATTCATTTATGAACAGTTAGTGACAAGGTACGGAATACCCATACAACTAACGAGTGATCGTGGGGGGACACTTCGTCAACCACATCATCCGTTTGATGACAACGGAGTTCAAAATTTTCCATACACTATCAAGTCCGTACTACCCGACAGCGAATGGGCAGGCAGAATCAACAAACAAAGTATTAATATCGGTGATCCACAAGTCCTCTGGGATAGAAGGGGCAGATTGGGAAGGAAAGAATACCAGCAGTTTTATGGGCGTATCGGACGACATACAAGGTAACCACGGGGCACACACCATTTCAACTCATGTATGGTCAGGAAGTTGTGGTGCCAGCGGAATACCTTGTCCCGAGCCTAAGAATAGCAGTAGAAAATAGGCTAGGGGATACAGAGAGCTTGCAAGAGAGATTACTCGAGTTGAATAAACTTGATGAAAAGCGGATCGTGGCTCAGTGGTCCACAGAGGTGATGCAAAAACAAAGAAAGTTTTGGCACGATAGACACATCCAACGGATGAACTTCCGACCGGGATAGTTGGTTCTGAAATATAACGGTCGTAACGAGATCAAACCCGATAAGTTCAAAGTTCGTTGGTTGGGACCATTCAGGGTAAGGGAGGTATTGGACAATGGAGCTATAAGACTGAACAATCTTGATGGAACCCCCATCAATGACACAGTGAACAGATCAAAGTTGAAGATCTACAAGCAGAAGAAAGAAGAGACAGTAGATATAAATATGTGGGGTTACGTGATGAAGAATCAGTCGGGAGAGATGGAAGCAATCGACGGGATGGCATTAGAAGGCACACACCTGGAACCAGTGACAAGACTATTTGCACCCAAGCCAATTCAAATGGAAACCCAACAAGGTGTGGTAGATGAGGATAAAGAAGAAATAGCATGGGTAAATAAAGACATCTTGAACGATGAAGATAAAGAAGAAATAGCATGGAGAGACTGGATAAGGGAATGCAATAAAGTCCAGGACAAATTTGAATTCCTACTACCCAAGGAGGTCAAAGATCCTCCAAAAAGAAGACTTCTTGCAGAAAGCATGTTCATCATCAAACGATCACCATTCTACGACGAAATATGGGAGTTAAGGGCGAAAAACATGGTGGATAGGGTGCAACCTCTACCAAAGAGCCGAATTTGGAAAGCAAGATACCGGAGCAAAGAGGTGAAGATGGACGCCGATGGGAAGTCGTTCTCGTGGGTCCAGGAGCCGATGGGTTGGAACCTAAAAATAGTCAAAAATCCAAACATAAGAATGGATTGGATTTTTGAATTGGAGGAAGTGGATAAGTGTTGCTCGAACGACTACCTGAGGAAGAAGTACCTGGAGTGCAGTTTTCGCCCTAGGACAGAAATCGAAGTCGTGGAAGACAAGGAGACCGAGGCGATCGAGTCGAGGACGACGCAGCAGCCCCACAAAGAAAAACTAGATTAGGCACCGAAAAAAAAAACAACTAGGGCATACGACTTACGACCAGGCCGTACATCGTACGGCGTACGACTCACCCCGCCTTGCATTTCAAATCCCAAAACTTGCATTGTAAAATAAGTCATTTTTTTTATATAAGCCATTGCTAGTCGTACAACGAGAAACAAAAGGTACGAAGGAAAAATTGCTCGAAGAGGGTAACAAGAAATTGCGGGCCGTACACACCAGAAGGAGAAATTGCTCGAAGAGGGTAACAAGAAATTGCAGGCCGTACACACCAGAAGGAGAAATTGCAGCCAGACCGTGCGAGTTCTTATTCAGACCGTACGAAAGGAAGAAAGGCATTGTACAGGGAGAAAGAGAGGCCGTCGTACGAATTTCCAATCAGCCATACAAGGAGATACGAGTGTGGCCGCACGCTGCAAGCGTGTGTAAGTCGTCGACCAAGAAAAATAACTGTTTTCCGCCATACAAATACTAGATTAAAGATTGCAGAATCAAGTTCAAAATGGACAAGGGGAAGAAAACTGCTTCCTACAGGCCGAAGATTGCATCGGAGGAGAAGAAAAAACCAAGTGCAGATACAGGAATGAAAGCCATCACTTGGAAAAGCCTGACGGGAAATGAGTGCAAACAATGGTGGAAAAATGCACCAAAAAACAATGTACTGAAGATTGCATTAAAACATGCTCAAGATATTTACTTTCTGGATTTTGCCTATCTATTTTTATTTGTTTTATGGTTTTCTGATATATTTGCAATGTTTGATACAACAATATAATGCAGCAAAATAGAAGATATTGCAATAATAATTTTCAACTCGAAAACTGAACAGTACATAGGGAATACACAACTGAAAATTCCAGATTTTTATATCAGCTTAGATACTCAATATTTTCACAAAATATTGACAATCCAGTTCATAAAATATCCCCTCTTATCCAAAACAACAATACCCAGAAAATTTACAAGAGATATGAGCGAAAAGGTAAAGACCCAGTTCATAGAATAGCTCAAAACCAATTACAGAAACATACCCATATTTATTTCGTCATGTGAAAGTACTACTATCATAAACCAGCTAGGGTCTGGCAGTGAAAAAGCTACAAAATGCAATATAATTCAATGGTTGCTCTCACATAATGAATGTAATGTCTGCTGCAAGCTTCCAACACCTCCAAACAAGGTAGAATGACCCCAAACAGCCAAGCAAATCTCCTCCAAGACTCCCATGTCCAAATCTACTTGTATGGCCAGCCTAAATTGGTACAGCCAGCAAGGGAAAAGAGGTCGGCAGTCCAAAAATCTCCTCTAATCAATGTCAATCTGCCAATAAAACAATCCTCTGCTGTCCTCAATCAATCTGCAAAAAATATGTGCAATTATCTCCACAAACCCTCATCAAACTATATCAAATCAGCACAAGTGCAAACACTGAATGTATTTGCCTCCTCAAGCACCTTTCGATGGTCTTTCACACCTGCGGAATGCTGTTACTGATGGAAGTTTTTGTTCCCAACAGTCTTGGTTTCGAATCTCTCCAAAACCCTCAAACTCATACCAGAGCAAAAAGCCAAACAATGAATAATCCAAACATATCAAATGAATTGCCTTTTCCTTTCTTATATTTCCTCAAGAGGGTCGATTCACTTTTGGAGGGAATAATTTATTTAAAATCACTTTCTAATATTTCCCAAGGTGGGTGCCCGACTCCATGACTTAAGTGACTTTTTAATAATATTTTTTTTTTGACACTTAGCCATTATAACCCAAAGTCCAATATTAAAATAATATTAATAATTTACGGACTTTAAAACGGAAGCCCAAATGAACTCGGAATTCAGTGATCTATAGACCGTTGGAAAGGTCTCGCCAAGATGCTTCATCTCCAACACTAAAAATCTCGAAACAGACAGAAACCCTAATTTGCCAAAAATAGCAATTTTGGGTCCAAGCAAGCAAAACCACCTCAGAAAATGCCAAACTGAAGATCATACTAAAACCAAGCCAACATCCACTCAAATATTGACCAACCCATCCAAGTCACTGCCAACAAAGGTTCCCTAACCACGCTGGTTAGTCTACGGGAACTTAATAATAGACTAACTCCTCAACTGTTTGTCTGGGCTAAAAAGGGGACATTACAGTCCTCCCTTCCCGGAGATTACTTGCCCTCAAGCAATCTGCACCTGAATACCCTAGCAGGTCACCTAAAAACCAGGATCCCAAATCAATCTAAAGAATGTCCAACAACATATCCTTTGCATCCACTATGTAGAGATAAATTCATTCTCAACAACACTATAAACAACTACCCCAGTGTAGAGCAATCTACCAAACATAGAAATCCCTGGATCCCATAACCAAATTTGAAGTCCGCCAGACTCAACACCTGTTGACTTCCACTGTGCTACTCTGTTATGATCTTTACCATGCCGAGAATGGTGAAGTAACACATCGGGATCCAACCGAACTGACGTGCCAAACCTGTCACTACCTGGTTCCCAACACATTAGAACCTCACATCCATCGAACATGAGGAGATGGAAGTAACTCGAAGTGCCAGCATCACAACACCCCACTCCAAACTCTGCAAATCTCCCGTGGATGTGATGAGTATCCCTCATAGGTGCCGAAAACGGTGTAACAACTCCTCCTAGGTTGCTGATATAAAACAGATCAGCACCCTCTAGACTGAATATCCACCTATGGGAATGCATACAAAATGGCCAGGATCATAGGGTGCCAAAGTACCAACCCTATGCCACTCTCCAATGCTGAGGAGATGATACAACTCTCCTCCAAACTCAAGTATAGCTGCTGTCCTCCACAAATTATGAATAAAATCCTCATCCAAATTAATAGAACAGCCATCCCTTACCAACTTATGGAGTAGAACTCCATCACTGTGGGTTGGACTAACAATGCCATCACGCTCACTGAAACCACAACTTCCCTGTAGCCTCGCCTCCAATGGAAATTACTGAAACAAGGGAGTCGCGAACTCTACCAAGGACACATCAACATGATGAAAATTTGATCCATGACCCTTTAAACAACCATCTGAAAATAACAGAGTCGGATACCTGTCGTAGATGGAAGCACTCCATCCCAAAATGGATGATATGAATCTTGAGTCAACCCACACTTATGCATCATCAAACCATCCGTGTGTGGACTGAAAGAGAAGTGATGAGCACTCCTTACTATGCAATCAAGGTGGAATGCGCCTGTTTGCGCCAATGGTACTCCTGCATAGTCATTGGGAATGCAGGCCCAATCACTCTCATCACCTAAATCAAGAGGTGGCTCACATCTCTAATCTTGAAGGGCTGATTGGGTAGTAGCTTTGCAAGACCCCTCTGCGAACCCATTAGCAAAGTCCCAATCTGAGAGCAATTGGAGGTATTCTGATTTAATCCACTCTATGGCATGATGGATAGTTCGCAAACTAGATATAGAAGTGCCCACTACTACCCCTGTCTGCCTTTCCTCCAATTGTGCCGACCACATGAGGTGCTCCACAAACTTGTGTGTGCTGTCGAGACGAGTTAAGGTTTGGACAACCTTATCCTCAGTAATCTTCAGCTGCCCCTTGAGACCATGAGACTCACTAAACTCATGACTACCCACCAACGCATCACCCGAACTGCTAGCTGATGTAGGAGTCATGCTCCTACTAGGAGATGCCCTGCAATCCTCATGCAAAGAAGATGGGACAGCGTTGTGATCGAACACACAACTCTCTGTTGAACCCACTACTTCATCACAAGTCTCGTCAATAACATTCTCTGCATCATCCGAAATGGGTTCATCATCAGAACACCTGCTGCCAACATACTGTTCCCTGCTAAACTCATCTGATCTACTCATTCCATGGGTGTCACCTGCACCTGTAAATGAAATGGATGTCTCTACATCCTCAACAAGCACATTACCACAATCCGTAGATGTATGCTCATCACCAATGGCTGCCATAGATTACTGAATTGTAGTTGTAGGTGATGAAGACTGCACCAAGCTCAACTCCACAATAAGCTCATCAATACGAGATTCTGACTCTTGAAGGGCCAATTGAGTGCTCCTCAAAGAGTCCACAGTGACCTCAAGCTCATAGGTGAGCTCATCAACCTCCTCTTCTTTCCCTTTTAGTGCATCATAATAGATCCCATCAAGTATGAGAAGATGATCTCTATCTGATAATAATTGTAGGTAATTGTTTTTCATTACCCCCAATGCATCTCCAAGTGCCTGAAACTCTGCAAGGGAAAGTTCACTATCAAAGTGCTCATGTGTTTCTGGAGTCTTCCAACAACAGTTTGCCAACAACTACTGAGCAACATCAAAGTGTTCTATGGCTAAAGCAATCATGCCTTTATTCACCCTCAATTGACCTGCCAAATGGTGAGACCCTTGAGACATAACATTTCCCCACAAAATTTCTGATTTAAAATCAGCACTGCGATAGGACGTTGAATCACCATCAGTAACTGAACGAAAAACATCATCATCTGTGCTATCAACATTGCACACACCCTCATCAAAAGTATTGGTCTCAAGATCCTCATAGGATGGCTCAAATGAAATGTTAGAGGCTGCTGATTTGACATCCTCATCGCTCATTTCCTCTTTCGGAACAGAAGCATATACATCCGAAGAACTATCCTGGGACCTATCAAACTTACCTGAATTTTATGCTTTTAGATCAGCGTCATGCGACATACAATCTGATTTGTTTTCATGGCTGATCACAACTCCATTAGTGCTGGTAATGTCATCCTAGGGATTCTATCAAACCACCATCATGATATAAGGCTTTCTCATCATCAACCACTTCAATTTTGAACCCTTCATCTGACAATACATGAGTGAACTCAACAATCATCTGCTCCATTGGAATCATCAAGGAAGTCATTAGAATCATCACTAGTTGAATCTGAACTAGGATCCAAAGCTGTTGTTTTGTCCTTTTCTTCATGCACCACCTTATCCATGGTAGTTGCATGCATGGCCAAAGATTCATCTGTCGCGTAGTCGTCTTCTTCTTCCAGTATTCCCAAAAATGTTGTAAATGTGAGGCCATCTCGAATTTCTTTAGGAAGAGAGCAGTACTCATTAAACCTGGTGTAGATTTCATCTTTTGTTGATGAGACATACATAGTTGTCCTCGAAAGGAAAGTGGGTAGCCGTCTTCCATCCATCATTCTGAGATTTGGAAAATTTCAAAGAAAAATTAAAACAAGTGTTGTAAATCTGACATGCAAATGCTAATCATTGTCATGCAACTTTACCCTTAGTCTCAACTCTGACATGCAAGTGCAGATCACTCACATGCAACTACTGCACAGACCTCGAAACTGACATGCAAGCATCTAGGTAGTCTCAAAACTGACATGCACGTACTAGGTACTAACATGCAACTGAAAGTTCTGACATGCAATTGAAATCTCTGACATGCAACGCTGCACAAAGTAGTAACCAACAGGCTGGCAGGAAAGCCAGCTCTGATACCACTGAAATATCCCACTCCAGAAAGTAAATATCCTATCTGGGGTGGGATATGTCAGAAAATTTGTACCAACTCACATCAGCCCCTGCGGCATCCATACAACAATATTTTGGAAAGAAATTCAATGGTTGAAAGGTGTGACTTTCATTTAATTACAATAACATACACATATTTGGGGAGCTAGATGATTCTACAAGGTACTTTGTTATTGTTGTGTTCATATTGTCATTATGAAAGACGTAATTATCCCCAAGAAAGATGTAATGAGTTAGGTAGTATTGCCAAAATAGTATGGACGCATGGAGGGACATACAGATGGAGGTCTGAGTTGTATGGGGCACCTAGTAGGTGGAAATGGTAGCTATGTCATGTCCCCATTTCCGGCTTGAGCACCAAGTGATGAATGGATTAGCCTATTCCTCATTCCCGGAGGCTAATTCCGAATGATAAGGAAATGAAATGGGTTTTGACTAACTCTGTGTGTCATTTTGCAGGTACAATCAAGGAGTTTCAAGTCATAATCCACTAAGTCAAGTTTAGGGCGCTCATTCCTACAGTTACACTTCAAAAATGCGCCTTGGATTTTGAAAGCAATAATCAAGGGGATGGAGTCATCTTTGGATATGTTGAACATCAATTGGGCGAATTGACTCATCAAACTTGAGTTTGGGATCATTGAAGAAGTCCAAGTGAGTTAGGCGCACTTCCTAGCTCTGATAACCCTCAAAGTGCGCCTAGTCCTCATAAGGTGCAAATCCAGGATAAAAACATGGGTGTTTGAGCTGGGATGGTTGATTGGATCAACAGGAGTGGATGAAGTGAGTAGTCCATGCAAAGAGGAGTCTTAATGCATCTAGGCGCCAATTTCTCCACCAAATTCCCAATAGTTCGCCTAGACTCTATTGCACTTCAAACAAGTGATGAACTCCTTCAAGATTGATCAAGTGAAGCCTCACCTTCAATAAGATCAAGTAATGACATCTTGTTATCTAGGCGCACTTTTCCTCTAGCAACCTGTCAATGAGCGCCTAGCTATTTAGGTTACTTCTGGCACTCAATAATGGTTTTGAGATGGGGCGCTCAACATAGCTAAACTCCTTCAATAGGGCGCCTAGCTTAATGATGAAGTTTGGACAAGTATATGAGGTTTCCATGCCTAGGCGCAAACTCCATGATGCCTAGACCAAATGTGCGCCCAAGCAAGAACAGGAGATTCAATAGGTTGAATGAGTAGCACATTGATTGGTGAAGATACTTTCAACTTCAAGAAGCTTCATATCCTGCCAATCTGGGATGAAATTGGCCTAGAAGGCTCTAGGCGCACATTCTGACTAAAGACCTCAGCTCTGGCGCTTAGTTACAAAGTGAGTTAAAAGATGAAGTTTGAACATGTGAAGTAAGGCGCTCACTCCAGGATGAGGTATTTTACCTTCCAAGACAACAAGACTTGAAGACTTGATAGAGAAAACAACCATGCATGCAAGGCGCACTTCCTGCTTCACCTCCAGAATGCGCCTAGCTAAGAAAGAGGTTTCAATCCATTCATAGTGAAAGGCGCTTGAGAGAAGATAATAATTTTGATCCAGTTGTGACTTGTAGCAAAGCAAAATCATTCTCTTCCTAAGGCGCTATAGAAGACTCAAACAAGATGTAATACTTCAGATGAGGGCGCTAGATTTCAAGTGTTTGAAAGTGTGAATTATGCAGATGTGCGCCTAAGATAGTTGCTAGTCCCCAAGACCTGTTTTGAAACAAGGCGCTCCATCAGGAGATAGCGCCTAGGGTCCAAAAGATATTTGCTAAAGTTCTAAGTTTGCATGGAGTCATCAAATTCTTCAAGGCGCATATTCAGGCCTCTGCTACCTCAGTTGGGCGCCTAGTTCCACATGGGCGCCATTCCATGACCACATTGCTTTAATTGGGCGCCTAGTCAAAGATAATGTAGTTGGAGCTACCTAAGCTCTCATTGGTTGACAGGATGACTTTGGGATCCGTGACGAGGTCTTTGGACAAGCTTGCCAACTCAGAATGAGTCATCAGATGGAATATTCCCTTGGATATGCTTCTTGGGAAACGTGCCTTGGTTCCTCTTTGTGCATTGAAAAACGTGCCTTCATTGCCTTTGGAAGGCCTATAAAAGGAGGAGCTCTCTCATTCATTTGGCATCTATGCATTTGACAAACTTTTCTCTGCAAAGCTGTTGAGCTTGTAATCTTGAGGCCTGCGAGTTTCAAGTGTTGGGGTGATGCTCCCTCAACTGACAAGGTGATGCTCCCTTGTGATACTGTGAGGTGTTGACATTCAGTTAACATCATTGGGTTCAATTTGAGTTGATCAAGTATAGGCGCCCATTGTAATCATCAAGGCTCCAAGGCCTGCTTTGTAATTCCATTTGAAATAAAGTGTAACTTCATGCCATTGAAAGCATTACTCATGTAATAAGACATTGTGAGTTGATTGAATCAAGTAATAAAACAAGTACCCAGCTAAAGGTTGATTCATTCAATTAGTTATCTTTGATATATATCTTTGTGTTGTTGAAATAGTTGATGAGTTGATAGCAAGTAAAAATTGTCTAAGGAAAAATTTTGGTAGAATTAGTTGGGTATCTTACAAGCTACTCGGTAAAATGTATGAAATTTATCCCTATGATTGACTCAGTCTATGCCCAATTATTATTCATGTTTGTTATTAATGATTTCATTGCCCTTGTCTAGACACATGTCAGAATAATCACACAAACATAAATTCCACAATGAGAAATTTCAAGACACTAAAGATAGTCAACAAGCGGCCATTATTATGTAATGAAGCATAGAATTACATAAAAACCGTCTTCTAGTAAACAGGGCATGGGCGATCACATGTTGAGCTATTCCTTGTAGGATAGAATTCAAAGAAGGCTTGGCAGGCCATTTAAATTTCCCTACAATTGTGGGATGATCCACTTTATAAAGAATATTGGACTCAGCCATTGTACACCTGTAGTGCTTGAGCATATTTACATCAATACTAACCCCACAATGCTAGATTGCTGTTCTTTGTTGATGCTAAGGGAAATAGAACACAAAAAATCTCAATTTAACAAAATGTGGTGAAGAGTTGAAAGGCATGGAAAACAGGAAGGATGGCTATAACAACTAGAGCGCTCCACTATTACAAAGGACAAAGAAGTCGAATACAAATTATATTGCAAAGCTTGATGATACATTTTCACAGGTCCTACAGACCAATTTGATCTCAAGGACTTTAAAAATCAACATCATCACTATAATTTCCTGTTAAACCCTTTCAAATCATTTGAAACTATTCTAGCATATCAACAAAAAACTTCAGTCCATGCTATAATTCAATTATCAGCATAAATTTCCAAGCAATTTTTCTCAAATTTATTGAGTTCCCAAGGTCTTACCATATTTTCAGCCCTTGCACTTGGAGACATATCAATGTTGGAAGTAGTCGAAGACATCAAAAAGCATCCCTATTGGTAATACAGCTAGTTAGATCCCACCATATGTATTATAAAACTATGCTACAAGCAAAGAAATGAAAAATTAAACAATTTCAAGAAGATGACAGACATAGAGTTATCAATTTCAATTTCCAATCCAAAAAGGACTTTGCACAAAACACATTAATATCTCCCAAGATCCTTTTGCTAAGGACTACAAATTTCACAAATGCTTTCCTTTCCACAATTCTGTGGTATAAACACTGATCACTATTGCATGTTACCTTGTCTTTATTAAGTCCTAAACGTAAAAGTAGTAATAAAAATTCAGGAAATCACAAATAGAATCAGCTACTAATTGAAAAAAGCAATAAATTATTTTTATTCAAAACTTTACTAAGAGTTATAATAACAAATACTACAGTAACAAATTAGTTATCTTTTAGTGATCTCAATACATTGCAACCTTGAAATTTTTCATTGTCTGTTAACAAACAATATATGCCGAACTCAATTGAAATGGATTGTTCTAAAGCAACTTCTATCCATTATCCTAACAAACTCAGCTGTATTTTATGGAATAAACATGGATGTATACTCCAACTATCAGTTCCATTCAAGGCATCTATGCTTTCAAAATTTGTAATATTTAACAGTATTCCCTTAAATTTTTGGACCCGCGTGTAACAAAGTCAATTGGCTATGCACAAAGTCAATTGGCTACGTAATATGGGTGAATGGACTGTCATTGTCATTCCTTGTTTCAGTTACCCAGACTCAACATTCCAATATTAACGAAATATTATTCTATATCTATCAATTTCATATTTCTTGGTCGTTTTAACCCTTGGAGGAATCCATTTTTTAGTATGTATGAAGGTAGGAAAAACCAAATCCATTTCAAGTTTTACAACTTCATGTCAGGCTGTAGGTGAGCCAGCAATCCTACGCCACACAAAATCACTCCAAATGCCTTCACCAGATGTGAGAATACAATGCAAAAACATAAAATGGATCTGCAGACCCTAGGCAACCCTCTTTGAGAGATATAGAGTCACAAATACAGATTTAAGCTCCTCCTGGGAGTCCCACGTCCAGCCTGCAACATGTACGGCCTGCCTGGCAACTTGTATCAGCAACAAAAAGCTATAAACTGCTCCTCAAACCCTCCAATCTGGTCTGTAATCAGTGGCAGATGTAAAACGACTAACAGCAGATGAGAATGGATGCCAAAAACCCAACGATGAGCTCACAATCTCCCTCAAATTGGTACGGCCTGCTGTAGCAGCTGTACGGCCAGCAATGGCAAATGGAAACAGTCAACAAACTGACCAGAAACTATCCAATCTGCCCTCATAAATCTGATTCTTCCTTTGCATATCAAACTTCCATGAAATGTGATCATATCTTGCTCAAATCTCCATCAAATTGATTCATTCGAATGCACCACTGAAGCCTCTAGATGAAGCCTCCAAGAATCTCTTCCTAATGTGGTCTTTCACACATGAAGAAGAGGACTAAGAAGCAGTTTTCATCTCAACACAGCCAAGATCAAACCCTAGAGCCAAGCTCTAAAGCCAATGCACGGGAAACTCAAAACAAGAGAGTAAAATCAATTATCCAAGCATATGTCCAAATGAGCTCTTTTTCCCTTTATGTTTCTCCTCTTTCTCCAAACGCCCAAGAGAGGAATATTTTTATTATTTTATTTTTTTATCTCATGTCCCCTCAACACCAAGTGGGCGCCCAACTCCTAGGAGCACAACTTTAAGTTGTGACTTAATATTATAACATAAGGTTAATTTATGATATAAGTCACTTTATCCCTTATAACCATATAAGTTAAATCTTTAATTTAACTTATGCTTTATCGAATAATGCTCAGGATAAATCAAAACCAATAATCTCATGCAATGCTCCTCTGCCTCTGCCCTGCTATAAATAGCAAGGTGCTCTGTCCTGACTTACTATAAATAGTAAGTCACCAATTTGACCCCCTAAACATTGCCATTAGCCTACGGGAGTCCAATGATAGGCTAATCTCTAACAATCATCTGACTGGGCTAAATGGGGGACATTACACACAATTGAAACAGACTCCCGAATTATAGTTTCTTCCCCTCTTTCAGGCAAGAACCGAAGGAGCTGGAAGCTCAAACATATGATAACTGACACGCACAACCTTCTTGACAAATTTCATTATCATCATTTTTGTCATAACCCCCATGAGGCTAATAGAGAAGCAAATCTTCTGGCCAGGCATGCTTAATTTCAATAATTGAAGAAGAAGAAAGAACTCGGATTTATTATTCATAGAGTCCCTAATCATTTTCTCTAAATTGCCAGTTTGGGTTAGGGTTCATGGTTGGGTTCAGCAATTTGGCAAAAAAAACTTCTCAGATTCAGTACAGCTGGGTATATATATTTAGATTTAGCTTGTTATTGACCAATTTTGTTTTCCTGTTTAAAACTTTAAAGGAATCTGGCAGATACTCCCCTGTTATTAGGGTTTGAAGCAATATTTTTATCATTTCTCATTTTTAAAGGGAGTCGAAGCCATGTCCACATCTTGTGCGTGTGTATATATATGTATGTGTGTGTGTATATATGTGTGTGTGTATGTCATGTCCCTATATTAGTAATTTATAATTGAATTCATTATGTATTATTCATTCAAATTAAAGATATTTAAATAATATTTATTTAAAACAATAAACAAAATATATTATTATTATATTTAACATATATAAATAATATAATATAAATCATATATCATTTATTATAATGATATAATATAAATATAAATAATATAAATACAAATAATATAAGTAAATATATTTAATAATATAAATACAAATATTATTATTATTATCTTATATTGTAATATAAATATAAATAATATAATATAAATCATATATCATTTATTATAATGATATAATATAAATAAACATCTTTTAACCTATCCTCTTATGATAAGGGAGTTACTTACCACAAAAGGGAATTAATATAAGGTAATAAAAATTATAAGAGGGTAAGTATGTCTTTTACCACCAAATATAATAAGAGACGTGCCTCTTCCAACATATCCCTTGAGAGGGAAATAAATGAAGGTTGTGAAATAGAAGGAAAACACCATCTGAAGAAAATAAAAAAAGAGTATTAGAAGTAAGAGATAATAATACAGTATATGATATTGTTTTATTATGCATCAATCTCTTTTATATATAAAATATATGGAACCCATCATGGAGGAAGGGAAGGAGACATAGGTAAGAGGGTATAAGGTTTCCATCTAAGTACCCCACCTTGGATGGATGTCAAAGCCCTGCCATCAAGGCCAAGAGGGTCAAAGTCCCGCTCTTGGGCTTAGATTGGATAAACTGAGAACTCCGCTGTGATCCCCGTACCGTTCCTACCATGATGAGTTATTAATTATAAGTGATAAGGCATGGATAGGGGAGTAAGACTAGCATTCTGCTAAGTACCCCACTTTGGTAGATGTCTAAGTCTTGCCACCAAAGCCAGGAGGGCCAAAGTTCCGCTCTTGGGCTTAGTATGGGTTGGCTGGGTCAAATATATCATATCCCTATCTCGATGCTCTAGAAGTGTTTGATAGTAAGTAGTGTCGGAATTGTATTATGAGTTTGATATATTTGCAGCTAACCCTAACAATGGCATTAGTTTATATGTATATATATTGTACTTGTGTTCTCTATGTGATGATTGCAAGAGTTCTATTCAAGAGCATAATGAAGAAATAACTACTTGTAAATCATCTCCCTAACCCTAATGTATCATAATTGCGATTGTAGGGTCTAATCTAAGGCAAATCTAGAAGGGGACATTTCAGTGTATATATGTATGTGTGTGTGTGTGTGTGTGTGTTCATTTCTCATTTTTAAAGGGAGTGGAACCCGTGTCCACATCTTGTGTATCAAAATATATATACATAACCATAATTTGCACAAAATGTAAAAGTTTAAATACAGAACAGAGCTGATAAATGATAATTCAAAGTCAAATGTCAAATGTTAAAGATAAATCAAAATTGCTTATACTAGCAACTGCACAAGGGAAATCAATACAAATCTTCATATTGTTCTTCATCAAGAGCTTTAATGTCAACAGCTGGTTCTTTAGAACCATAAAAGCGCCAGTGCCACTCACACTATCTGCTTTTGTTTTGTTTGTTTTATGTATTATTAGAGACTTAGAAGTCATTTTTTAGGGTGTGTCAGAGTTAGGTGGGCTACTCTTTTTCTTTTTTTCATAAAATAAATTGAATTTTTAATGTTTGTTG
The DNA here is from genome assembly GCA_027924645.1 of Cunninghamia lanceolata. Taxonomy (NCBI): domain Eukaryota; kingdom Viridiplantae; phylum Streptophyta; class Pinopsida; order Cupressales; family Cupressaceae; genus Cunninghamia; species Cunninghamia lanceolata. The sequence continues at coordinate 261,035 of BSBN01000889.1, forward strand.
GGTAGTTTCTCCCTGGGTTTGCCTGGGTTGGGCCAAGGAACATACCCAAGCCAAACCCACATGCCTAGGGCAGAATCCTGGCCTAACTGGGCCTCAACAAGACCAGGATGCATACGCAATCTGAACCTATCTGGGTAAGGAACATACCCAAGCCAAACCCACACACCTGGGGCAGAACCCGGGCCTCAACTGGACCAGACCGGGTTCCATACACAGTCTGAACCAATCCAGGTTCGGCCAGGGTTCTAGCCGAACCCAGTAGCAGAGATTTTTCTTTTAGGAGCCTTGCATTTATGATGAGAAGTGCAATCATCAGTGGCAGATATTGTAAATATCCACACACCCATAGATTGCATTTTAAGTTTCCTTCTATATTTATGTGTGTCATCAAGGGCTTGTGGTTTTTAAGTTTCATCTGACATTTTTTTCATTCCCTTGTTTGCAGTAAGTGAATGCCCTTACTTTACCTAGAGCTAAAGTGAGATTCTTTCCATTGCTTGGCCATCGACAGAAGAGTGGTTTTATTCTCGTGGCAGTGCAATCACAGGATTTCAGGTGGGGCTTGTCACTTGTTGGGGATATTCTCCAGCCTTGATTACATTTAAGTCGGTCCTCAAAGTTTTCAGTGTTCCGTTTTCTCCTGTGACTGTTTGTGGTTTGTTGTTTTCTTAGGATGTTCCTCTGTTGTTTAGGTCTTGCTTCCTTCTGATCTCTCATGGCAGGCAGAAACTCATCTCACTCCCCTAAGAACTCCAAAAAGGAGAAAGCTAAATCCATCAAACCTTCTGTCAAACATCCTACAAAGCAAACTGTAACTGCAGTCAAAAAATACCACTCTAATCCTGATAAACAACTCACAAGTGCATAGCTAAGCGCCATGATTCTGTCTTGGCCTCAGGTAGTAGAGTGCTTAAGAATGTTGAGGTCTAAGACCTGGAGAAGGATTCCCAAAGTTCCGTTGCCCTCTAGATTCCCTGGTTCCTGTTCCTGTCCCTCTCAATTGTCAAGACACGTGGACTAGGCATTCCCATAGCCATAACTCAATTCAACCAAGCCTGAATCACTAGTTCATTTAGGGGAAATTGATTGAATTTGAGGAACTCTATTAGTCTTTAGAGAAAAAATCAATCCAGTGGTTAAACAATTGGCTGTCCTCAAGGAACACATTACCTCCTTTATGTTTAAACTGCCTGAATCCCATCCTGGAACCTATTCTGCTGCATCTTCAAGAAAGAACCTTGCTGCTAGCAGCTCTCTCCAGGTTTATAGTGGCTTGAAGAAAGAGCTAGAGGAGCACAGGGAATTGCTTATTCAGCCGCAGGAGAAGATCAGAAAGTTCTCTCCTGATTTGAAAAGCAAGGAATTGACTCCTTCTAAGGATCCATGCCTCTTAAACATGTGGCATTAAGGATTTCAAACAGAAAATCACAATTATGGTATAGTCGATTTTTGATGCATTTGTGACATCAATAGCAGGAGCCCTCACACTTGAGAGACTCTTTACAGCCCTCATTTTCATCTCGTGACTAATCCGTTTGTGACGGACAAAGTTCAGGAGAATGGATCTTGGTTAGTTGTCGATGCTGGAGAGAAGCCTTTGATTGAGATAAGGAAGCAAGCAGTAAAGATCGGTTCACAACTGGGCCCACTACTTTCAAGGCTGTTTAACTTTGTTAATTTTATGTTTCTGTTATCGCATTTTGGGAGAAGGACTGCCCTCTATGCCTGCTGCGTTGTTTTGAAAATTTCTGGCGATACTGCTGATAGTTGTTTTTCTGCTGGTCTCATATGCCGTAATATTAGCCATTTTGCTGATCAAAACTCTGAGTTACATAAGTAGTCTCTATGTAGTGTTTTAACATGGTTTCTACATGACAATTAATGTCCACTAAATGACTACTAGGGTTTTCCTGTGAAATTGGATAATCCTCTCTGTCAGATGTGAGAAGCCAGTTAGACTGCTGCCTTGCAGTAGATTTCGGCGGCTGTATATCTCTAGTTTTTTGGTGTAACACAAAACTACTTCGCCGTTTTTCAGGGAAAAAAGAGAGAGAAAAGATTAATATTCCGGAAACCATTACTTATGCTTTCCGCCAGTTTTTGCCAATGATATTGTAACTAGATCATGCCTTGCGTTCTACGTAAGAGCACAAATCATAAAATACTACAAGTGCACTTATTAAAAGATTCAGGCAATTCAAAGCTTACTAAACCCTTCAATATTAAATGCATAAAATTGAATATTAAACAACCGCTTAAACTGGTTGAACTAATGTAGTTCTCGTACCAAAAAAAATCCATAAAAATTAAACTTAAAAAGCAAGCCGCCATTTGAACTCTTCTTTTAAGAGTGCCAGTTGAAGAAACCCTGGCTAAAACGATCTAATAGTTCAACAATGCATTTGACAAAATGAAAAAGGGAAAAATGTGATGATTTGAACCAGCATCTCAGCAGAGTCGAAAAGGCCATTGTCGATGAGAAGCTGTATTTGATCGCGCGGAACTTCCATTAACTTATTTCCAAAACCCTGCCTGTTTATTTTTGTTGGTGGAGGTATTTGTTTTCTATCACGGAGCCGCCTGCTCTTGTGTTACGATTTTGGGAGGGACATTTGTGTTTCTTCTCTGTGAGCACTTTGTACTGGGCCATTTAGTGGTTTCAAATTACGATCGCTTTCAAAGGAAGGTGGAGGTTTTCATTTTTTCTCCGTTAAACAAGTCTTCCCGCTAACTTTAGCGGGGATGTTTAGGAATAGAAAACTTCTATAGTTGCAAGCGGGGTTCGATAAAAATATTTTAATTGTTTATTTAAAAATATTAGGCTTCAATTATTTATTTATCTAATATATTTATTTAGAGGTATTGTCGAAGTTGGGGTCATAATGAAAACATTTTAATTGTTTAGAAAAATATTTTAATTGTTTATTTAAAAATATTCGGCTTCAATTATTTATTTATCTATTATTATATATATTTATTTAGAGGTATTATCAAAGTTGGGGTCATGATGAAAATATTTTAATTGTTTAGAAATATCATGGTTTCAATAATTTATATTTTTATGTTTTTATTATTAAATTTATTTTTTCCGAAGTGTTGATCAAAGTCAAGGGGTCATAATAGAGGGACTAAATTTTAAATTTGAACATGGTATCTAGGGGGAAAAAAAAAATTAATTGGTAAAAGTTGAGGATTCATAATGGAGGTAACTAATTTTGAATTTAAATATAGTATTTTAGGAATTTGAGAAAATTCTGTAGTATTTTTAAATATTAATATTTTAAATTGTACTCTCTTATTAACTTTTCAACTTATTATTAAGATAATACAAATGAAAGAAAAAGTTCAGAGGATTAATTCTTAAAGATAAAATTAAAAAGTTGTTTTAAAAATTATTTAGGCTAATCAATTAATTAAGCAATCAATATAGACTAATTTAGATAGAAGAGGGGTTTAGATACAATACTAAAAAAATGTAATGAAAATGACAAAGAATGATAGGTGTACTTAGCTATATGTACGACAAGTGGATCATCTATTGTAGCACATGTTGTGTGATCCAACTCATACTTCAACTAGCAAATATGTGTTTGTTAGGCTCTAACAAACTTGAAACTGACATGTATTATGTCAAGGTTTAGAACCACACATTTGGCCCTGATCTAGGAAACTTCAACTGTGAACCTCTTTCTATAGCCTTAGATCTATTGTGTGGCTTTGAATTGTGCACTTTGGGTCTTCAAATTTTTGTTTGCCTCTTTATCCAAAAAATAGTGATGCTTAAAAGTATTGTTAGAACTTGATATTCTTGAGTAGGGAAGTTGACTAGCTTCCCACCTTACACATTGGTCAAGCCTCTTGATCGATTCAACAATATCTAACAAGTTTGTAGACATGCCAAGCAAAATGCAAATGCCTATATTTGTCCTTGTGTCTATAGATGTTGGTCTATAAACTACAGAGGATACACCTCTCACTTAGTCCTCAATTTATGAAAATTAAAAGAGTTGAAATTTTAGAACAATTAAATGATTGGATTCTATAACAAGAGTTACAACTAAGCAAGAAACAAAAATCAAAGAGATAAAAACCACTAAAATGGAGACACAAAGGAACTAACATGGAAAAACCCTTTTGGCCAAAAAATTCACAAAAATATGAATCACTCTCACTTGAGTTCTCTAAATGGTCATGAATATGAGTTGCAATCAATCTTTACTCTCTAAACTTTCTTAGGAGATTTCAAACACTCTTCCAATACTAATTACAACTCTCTACTACAATTCCTTCCCTTTGCTACAAAATGGTGACAAATGTGAGCATAAATCTCTCACAAATGCTCTCAAAACTTGAATTTCAAAATTCAATTGACTCTAGATGCTCCTTAATTCAATTCAAACATGATATGTATAGAATCCCAAGCCATCTAGAATTTGAAACGACCATTAGAAGGAAGAGGAAATTAAACAAATTGAATTCAAGAAGGCTAAAAGGTGTAGATTATTATGTGTAATGAAATCATCAATTCTACTAGAGAAATGGACTCATATTCACTATAGCAACCTAGCATTCACAAAGGCGATATATACATTCAACAAGGTGATCTATATGTTCATCATAATGGATGCACATTTGTTCCCTGTTCAAATTGACAAACTCACCATTAAGCCTAGAAAAAAGCCTTTTGAACTAATTTCTTGTCAACGAAAGCTTGCATTTTAATGTCTCATTCACCCAACACATACTCCAACATCAAAGAAACCAATCGCTATCCATAATTATGTAAAATAGTAAAAAAATGAATTTTTAGATCATATGCTAATACAATACTTGGATAATCATCGTATGATACACTTATGAATGGATCCATGGATATCTAAAATGAACTGGGGATTTTTATACAACACCCCAATGTGCAAATTTGAATATTTTGTCATTGAGTTGGTGGGCACTAGCTAATTGGAGGCAAGTCAACTTCGGCCTTTTATTAATTTTGATTTTAGGAATTAGGAGTTAAGGTTATACATGTGGTCTTGAACTAGATTTTTAAGGTCGCACCTACCACCTTGAACTATGACTAACAATAATATATTTAAGTGGTTCTAGATCACTAGGGAATAAGGACTTGGAATCAAATTAGACATAGGTTGGATGCCAACTCGTGCACATAAATATGACACTTGGACACGAGGCTTACACTAAGGAAAAAGGGTCAAAGTGAGTGCAAAATGATTGGGGAAAAGGGTTAGAGATAAACTTTTCACCTTACATTTTGCCCCAACTTTAGCTGCATGTGAACTATCATGAACCATGCATATCAAAGTAAACAAACAACTAAAATGATAATATATGACAAGCACATATAAAAATAATATGGATATGCACGAGGATTTATCCATGCTCCATGTAATGATAGCTTAATCTTCAAGCCTAAAAGCATAAAATTACATGAGTTGCAACTAATAATTTTTTTAAACAAGCATGTCATCAATCAATGTGTAAAAGCAAAACGATGGGTGTAAGATCATGGAACAAATTGATGTAACCCAAAAATGAGAGATAAGGTGATAGAAATAATGGTGTAGGCTTCTAGAGTAGATATTTGTAAATGGCAAAGGAGGAGGTGTGAGGTTGATAAACATATCATTATAACTGTGCTCTAAATAACAAAATATGTAGGACTTCTAATAGGCCACCATAACCATAACAAGCTCGGTGTAGGATCGCATAATGGATCACTTTAACTATGAGCTTGTGGCATTGACCATTGGAGAGCTGTAATCATACACATAAGAGATCACTAGTGATATCATTGCATCCTCCAATTGATTGCACATGAATGATGCAAAGAATTGGAATAGAGGAGAACATGTAATATGTAAAAAATATGCTAATGTAAGCTCAATAATAATATAACGTTACCATAGATAACATCGCATCACAAACACTAGATAAGTATGACAAGACATGATCATGAAATAATATGTAATAAGAGGCAATAATGTGCTTGCCTCCCACCTAATGTTGCCCCCAATGGTGCAAATAATGAACAAAACATAGTAGCCAAAGTGCTAAATTTGAACATGTAAGCATAGATAAATGTGATGTAAAAATAAGCATGGATGCATAAATAAATGTATTATGAGATGTGAACATGTAAGCATAAGTACGTATTGTGTAAAATCTAATCATTTTAGTATAAGTGGATGTCATATAAGATGTGAGCTTTAGGCTATGATAAGCATGATAACATATAAATGTAACAATATATCCAATCAAAAATCACCAAGAAGATAAAGTAACATAAAGAGGATGCCTCCAAGTGGAGGAAACGTGACATAAATCATAGACAAAACTCACATGTGGAAGATAAGAAAACACAAAAGACACAATAATGAAGGTGGGATGAGAATGACAACACAACTCAACAAAGTATAAGATAAACAATGGCATAAGACACTAGAAGACACGATAAAGGAGGAGCACAACAAGCATGTATTGATCAAGAAGGATAAAGACACAAAACCACAAAACAAGACAAGTTATATTTTCAGTTAACAAGATGAAAGTGGCTGTCAACCACTCCATAAATTTGCATCATCATGAAACCATAGCGAAGAACACAAAAGACCACATATAGACAACAAAAGAAAGAAGTGACACGAACCATGCAACACATGTTCATAGTTACTTGTGTTAACATGAACCACGAAATGTGTCTTATAATCATCCATATACTATGTAACATCACTATCCATAATGCTCGAGATTTAACATAAACATGTATCTTAATCAAACGATTAGTTAACAAGATAATTGAGCTAATCAATTTTTAACCAAAAGAAACATGATCTTTTCATCAATTAAGCATGTCATTCTAATCAAGATATAACAAGGCTTACATTTCAATAATCAATTACAAATCTTTAGTGAGTAACCATCACTAATCAAGTACAAGATATGCTCAAGGCATCATAGATCAATTAATATATTACAATAGACCCTCTAGTCATAAATGCAAATACTGTATCTAGAACCAATGACATATGTCTCCATAAGCCTCGGACTATCTCATGCTTGGGAAGGAGAGCATCATCCTGGTGCTTTTCCTCCAACCAGGGACCTGCGGTCCCCTACTCAACTTCCTAACTGGAAGTGGCCCTACCCTTCACAGAAAGGTTAGACATTAGAAACCATTAGGTTAGCCATCTGAGTATCTGGTGTTGTGTCCTTCCTAATGTCTCATGGTCACACACTATAGATCCACTCTAATTATGTATGACACTACTAGAGACACTAGGCCATCTGGATCACTGTGGACCGACAATGCATGCAGAGACAGATGCATTACTTTGGCCAAAGATTTACATACATACATGTTGCACAATGAACGGCGTTGTATGTCCACCACCCTAATTCGACTTATAAGCTGTCATGTCCTATAGTAAGTTCTTATCGACCTTGCTCTCTAGGTCTAGTATGAGTGGGATCAATACAATTCATTGTCCATACTTGGACATTCGACTCCCATCATCGGTTGGTTACGACTAAATGGGTTACTTTCATAACAAGGAACTAGTTACTCCTTGTCACCTTGTTTCACTTTCAATTCATATAAAAAATTGACCAATTTTTATCACATTGGGTCTTCTATGGTCTACAAATTCGATAACAAATTATCATATAGGTTGAAATCATCTTCATGGTACTCAAGGCATACCTTGCCTTAGTAAAATAAAATGGTTTCATTATGCTTAATAGCTCTTATTACCTTTATGAGCTTTAGGTGCTAAACACCATTACTATACTCTTGAGTAAAATAAAGGCTCATAACTTGTAACAATAACCGAATAGGTCTTCATACTTATACATAGAACAAGTCTGTATTATTGTTTTAGCACAAACAAGTTGCTACGTGATTAGACCATGATCTTAAGTGTTCTCACCACCTCCATAGTCGAGGGTAACCAAATACAATATTGATTGTTTTAATAACCCTTATTATCACCCACAGTCGGGTTTTCATGCAAGATAAACTTGTTGATAGTTTGAGTGTTGCAAACATAATGATGTTTTAGTGCCTTTCCAACTATCTCCACAGTCAGAGTGATTGTATGATTCGAATGCAGGCTATAATCATTAATTGGAATTATTACCAGTTATTTGACACTTCCCATGCCGATAGCACTTAGGCTCTAACTACGTGGTTAATCGACGAGTCCTTGATATGTTTTGAAAGCATGCTCAGCCATAATGGCTTCGAGCACCTGCTATAGTGTGGTGTAAAATGCATTAAAGCTCAGTCTTAAGACCTGGAGCTAAGTCATAGAAAAGAGTATAACTCTATACAGCTCGGCCATATGGCTTCGAGCTTATGTCACAATGAAAACATAATATAATTGCAGCTCCACTTTTAAGCCTCGAGCTTAGTCTCAGCAAAAGGTTACAGTGTTTCACTGCTCGGCCATACGGCCTTGAGCTTGTTTCAGTAATGGTTACAATGAAAGATGGCTCAGCCATAATGGCTTCGAGCCTATTTTCAATAAAGATTATAGCATGATATGGTTCGGCCTTAAGGTCTCGATTATCTGAAGAGAGAGTAATGCTTTAATACAAATATGAGCTCGGCCGTATTGGCCTTAAGTCACGACTATAAAGATAATATCAAAAGCCATGGGCACGGCCTCACAGGCCTCGTGCCTCTATGTTATCTATAAAACGAGAAACATATTGCCATATGTGCTCTAATGGAAGTTCAACATAGTTATTGCTTAATAAACTAAAAGCAAATGGAAACAATGTCCACCATTTTACCTGAACAAGACTTTTGAAAGTGATGCAGTCCCAAACCGAATCCACTTCAAGTTGCTTTGAGCTTCTTTTCTTCTAGTGTTTCCCAAAAAGCTTCGTCACCTTTCAACCAAAACCAAAAACCAAAACTCTCCTCATGTGAATCCCTTTTTCCAAAAAGATAACTAAACTTGTATCAAGTCGATCCTGGCATGCTGATTTGGGTGGAAACTACCACCACACTCAGTCAATTCCTCAAAATATGGCTCGGCCAAGGCGACATGTGCCTGAGAAGGATGAGCTCAAAGCTCTCATTCGCTCCTCAAAGCCAACTATCAACAAATTATTACTATTCGATAATATCGAATAATAGGATAAGTAAAATAATTACAACATTATTGAAGTTAACCTATAAAGAGGTTCTCTCTAATAGATGTATATATATTCATCCTCACTAAAAGATAAGAGTTAAATAATACATATTAAATATTAAGGATTATCACTAGAGAAATGAAATCACAAAATGATTCACAACAAAATCGTTGGTTTTCGGGGTCGAGTAACACTCCCCCGAAATTGACTATCATCCTTAGTTGAATGACTAGGAAATAATATCCCCAAATACAAAAGAATAACAAGAGACCTCCTCATCTCTTAACATGATTGTCTCTCAACTTGAGATGATGTTCCAAGATCATCGTCTAGCCGTCACAACTAGTCATGGTAGTACCATCGACATAATGACTTACAAGAACATAACTACTAAGAAAGGAGACATGTCTCAAGACAAATTACAAAGGGATTTAGAAGGACATAGAAGTTGATACTCAGATGGCTAATCAACCTTTCAGTTTCTCAACACCTAACCCTTCCTCCGAGATGATACTCTCCTTCCTTCTTCGAAGGACGTTACATTTTCCTATTCACACTCAGGACCACAAGATCATGATCAATGCATCATTATCATATCCCATAATATAAATCTATTAATTAACATTAGTCATTAACTTCATAATAAAAAATCAAATCAAATATTTCCACAATAGCAAATCAGTTAACTATGACTAATCCTCCTGATTATCATGCCAAGTTAATGATTAAGTCTAATTGTAAGTTGGGGATGTAACATGCTAGTATAGAACATGAAAACAAAGAAGCTCGAGTTAAAGAAAAACTAATGGAACATAAATCAATGATAGGTGAGAAGTAGTGAATATGGGTGTTTGCAATGGTGATTCTTTGGGTTTCTCAATAAAGGGGCTAATTAAAGCACATGATAAGGCATGGAATGATGTATAATAAGAACTAAATGAATCAAACCATGATAATTCATTATCAATTAGAGCACGCTTCAAAACTTGTTCATGAAAAATGCATCATCATCTATATGCTCACAATATAAAACTAAGAATGACTTGTCATGTAAAGATGAATGATCAATACCATCAAAGTTCTCAAGCATGAATTCCTCACTAAGAGCAATAATATCAATAGCCAATGCAAGACAAAGTGATGAATCATCAAGGCTATCTACAAAATCTACATGAGATGCTAAAGAAGTATCATCATAATGAAAGTCAACATCATTTAGCAAATAAGCATGTACATCAATATCCCTAGGGTCTTCATAAGACATGACAGAACAACAACATGAACCTAATGGTGGAGTACTATCATGAGATTTAGGAAGAATAACATCTTTTTAAAATGAAGGCAATAACTACTCAAATGGAAATCTAATTACAATATGTTTATGATCTTAAAGAAGTGTTTAATATGAACATAGATTGCATACGAAAATGAAATCACAACACATGAATAAACACCATAGAAGAATAAACCATATGAACACTAGATATAACGTGGAGAAAACCCTTTCAAGTAAAAAAGCTCCACCAAGAAAAGAGTCTCAAGTTGTATTATCTTCAAAATCTTAAATACATAATACATGCACTTCCTTTGTCTCTCCAATCTTCAATATGACAAAGCCTGCGTACAAGAGAACTATGATTTTGTCATTTTTTGCATTCAGGGGTATCTTACACTAATCTAATTCTTCTTTTAATCTTAATTTAGATCTCTCCTCTATTGGGGCTTTAGTCACATCTCTCCATTCCCATTGGCAACCGAAATCATCTTCCCTTCTCACCACATATTCAACAACCTTCTTACCCCAAATGTCTTGCATAATATCTTTGCAACCTTCCAGCTCATCAATATCTTCCACGTGGGCCGACCCATTCAAAGAATCAGACAAGAAGTTGGCCATCCTACCATTGTTAACTACCCACGACACATGCTCCATTATAATGGATCTATAATCCATCATGAATTTCCATACATGTGAGCCATTTGGGGGGTTAGCAATGGTTAATATCCTACTTGGTTCTCCTATATTTAGATATTTATTCTAAAGAATCTTACACCATAGGTCACCCGGCGAGGAGTGCATCCACCAAATAAGTTTGGCACCAAGGGCACGGTTGTGCAAACTTAGGTCTCTAATGCTCGTTCCACCACCTTCTTTACCATCCATCACCTTATCCCAATGCACAAGAGGGATGCGCTTTTGATCGTTTGATCCCTCCCACAAAAACTTCTTGAGGATGTTAATCATATTGGAATCGGCTTTCTTAGTAAGCTGGACACATGACATAAGATAGAATGGGATTGCTAACAAGATTCATTTCACCATCAGAATGTGCCCACCCAAAGACAGCCACCTCCATTTCCATGACTCAACCTTATCTATGCAATTTTCAATAATATTGTTCCAAATGCTAGTCCTGACCATGCCTTTGAAAATTGACACACCCAAATATTTACATGGGATTTGGTCAATCTCAAATCCCAGCTCAATCGCTATTCTTCTCTAGGTTACCTTTCTGGTATTGAAAATAAAATCTTAGATTTGTCCTAGTTAATCAACTATCCTGAGGTCGTAATATAGGCATTAAGGACAACTTTTATCTCTCTAGCTTGTTCTAGATAGGACTCACCATATAGGACCGTGTCGTCTGCAAATTGCTAGTACATTAATCCACATTCTCGGCCACCTACACTCCCTTCCATCTCCCTAGTTCATGACTTTTCCTAATACTTCACCCAAGGGCTTCAGCCATAATCACAAGCAGAAAAGGTGAGATAGGATCACTGTGTCACAAACCATTGGTGCTCTGGAAAAATAACACAAAGACTCATTAACCAGAATGGAGAACCTCATATTGAGATGCACTCCATCCAATCTGTCCTAAAGCCAAATTTACCCAAGACTAGCATTAGGAAGCACCTGCTCACCCTATCATAAGCTTTACTAATATCCAGCTTCACCAACATGCTCCTATGTCACGAATTTTCTATTTAGTGAATCGCTTCATTTGCTATAATAATCCCATCCATGATCTCCTTGCCTGGAGTAAACCCACTTTGCTCCTGCGAGATGATGCTAGGACACACACTTTTGAGTCCATTAGTGAACTTCTTGGAGATTATTTTGTAAATACAGTTACAAAGGGATATCGGTCTGTAATTGGCGAAAGTATTACAATTCTACTTTTTGGGAATGAGTGCCACCATGATGTTATTTACTTCTTTGAGTATCTTCCTCGACTTTTAGAAATCCTCAACCAACTCCCACACTTCTTTCCCCAAAAAGTGCCAACACTTATGGAAAAAATAAGGTAGGGAACCCATTCGGGTCGGGTGTCTTATCCGGGTGAAGCTGCCTAACTGCCAAACTCACTTCTTCTTCTATGAAGGGGTCCATCAACATCTTCCTATCTGACTCTGAAATAATGCTAGGGCTATTAGAAATAAGGTTTGACATAACCCTGCTATCTGCAACATCATCTGGGGCCAATAACCTCTTGAAGAACATAACTACTTCTACTTCAATATCCTCTAAGTTACTCACCTGTCTACCGTCCAAAGCCTCAATTTTCTCTATCCAATTTTAATACCTTTGTTGAATTATGGAAAAACTTAGTATTTAAATCTCCTTCCTCCAGCCAGGTTTCCCCTAGACTTTGTTCTGGACAGTAAATCTCCTCTCTTGCAAGAATTTCAAAATATTTGGCAAGCAATGCTTTCTCTTTCAGATAATCCATTTGGTATATCCCTTGAGAAATGACTTTCATTCAGCTTTGCTAATTCTTTTTCAATCCGATCTTTTTCATTAAAAATGTTTTTGAAAGAGGTCACATTCCATTCCTTCAGTTTACTCTTTGTGTAGCTCAGTTTCTTCACAAATCTGAACATCTTTGTGCCTCTACATGCAGAGGCCTCCTTCCACCATTTTTCAATTAGGTTGACTGGATCTTTCCATCGAAACCACATTTTTTCAAATTTGAAACCGCATCTTTTTGGTGCTTGGTCTTCCCATATGATGAGGTCAACTAGGAGGTGATCAAAACTAGAGATTGCTCTGATATTAGACTCCATCACATAATTAGAGTTCAACCAGCTAGTTGAGATCATAAATCTATTCAATCTCTCTGCCACATGAGCCTGCCCTAGGCACCTATTTGTCCAAGTAAAGGCACCGTTCTTTGGTGCAACATCAAACAAGTCTGCTTCACTAACAAAGTGGGCAAAGTCTCTTTGATATATTGATTCACCCCTCAATCCTCCTCTTTTTTCTTCCCTGCACAAAATTGCATTGAAGTCCCCTCCAAGAATAACAAGTTTAATTTGATTCAATTTTAAAAACACAGTGATATCCTCCCAAAGCTTACTTTTATCTCTAGGCTTTGTAGGGCCATATACATTACATAGAAAGAAATTCATATTAGATTTTAGGCTTTTTACCGCACACATCATCCAATTGTTGTTGGATTGGATTAGATCAATCTTCAATTTGCTAGGGTTCCATAACATCCCTAAGCCACCTGCCACTTCGTTCACTACAACCCATGCTCCAGACCAACCTCGACAATGACTAGTGAAGGAGTTGGCATCTTGAAGAAGTAATTTAGTTTCTTGAAGAAGAATGATGTCAACCAACATTAGATCTAATTGGCGCTTGGTCGTGTGCCTCCTGTTAGGGGCGTTTAAGCCTCTAACATTCCATGTGGTGATTTTCATAGCTCTCTAAGGGAGGTATTTCCTCTCTGAGATCTAAGAAGATATTCTTTCAAATTGGATTGGCTTTTCTCCTGTGCCATCTCTTCCCTCTTCTGTTTATTCATCTTTCATCCCTTCTTTTTCTCTACTCCTATGTTTAAGCCTAAAATCTGAGAAGCAAATTGGCTATTACACCTCTGATATGTGATGTTGATTTCCTCCAGAACTTCATTCTCATTTTCATTCCACAAATCCTCTTCCACAACATCTTCATCCTCCCAAATTTTGATCTCTTGATTAACCAATGAATTTTGGGGGTTCGAGTAAACCACCATGGCCAAAGAGTTATTATCCTTTTTGGGAAGCTCTGCATCCTTCTTCTCTTCAGGTTTCCTTCTTTTCTCCACCCATCCCATGTTGCGTTCCTTTTTAGGCCATTCTTTCTCCATGTGATCTCGACTCCTAAATGAAAGGCAAAAGAATTTTGTTGTTTCAATTTCCATAGATTGTCTCCATCACCCAGCCTGGGAGTTAAGCATGATTTCGCGGGGGATGAAAGAGATGTGCACAATTTGCATTCTAGCATAGAGACAAGAATAGCTATGCAATATATCTGCATCATTCTAGATCCAGCAACCTAGGCTTTCACCAATCTTCCTCAAATAGTCCTCTGACCAAAATTCAATTTGGAGGTTATACAATCTTATCCAACCTACTTCCTTTGGTGGGTTGAAGGATAGGGGATCGAATAAAGGGCACATTTTTGGATAGACACCACAACATCCTGAAAAAACCATGGTCCTTCTAAAAGAAAAGAGTTGCGCTCATCTTCATTTTCAAGGCAAATATAGAAAAAGCCTTTCGGTAGGAATGATAATCTAGACCCCATCGGCCAATGCTCTACAACCCGCGCCTCTATTTGTTTTTGTAACACTCCCTTTTTACGAACCTAGATATGATAGCCCTTCCGACTAGTCCGTTAATATCCACATTCACATTGATTTGAATTCCCTCCATTAGATTTTCCTCTATTTGGCACAAAACTACAAAACTGGCTTTTTTTGATGGTGAGCCATTCTCCTATTATCGAAGAATACTTAAAAAAAAAAAAAAAAGATCTTTTGTCACAACCCAAATTTTGACTATGATTTCCTTTTTACTTACATATAATTAGTAGTTAATTATGCATGAATTAATGATTTGACGTTAAGTGAAAATGTCAAGAAAAATAAATGATATCATGACTTTATGTTTATATGATTAGAATTTAGACATGTGATTATAAGATGTTATGATTTCATAAGGTTTATGAATTGACTAATGATACACTAATCCCAGTTGGGTGATTGAAAGTTATAACTAGGAAACAGGTTTTCCATCCTCCGAGAAAGAGAGGGAGAGCATCATTGAAGAGAAAGGAATAGACATATGGATAAGAACAAATTGTTGCCATCTAAGTTTCGTGCTTTCATAGTTCAGTGAACCTTCATCGAGTTTGGTAAGTTGTGTTTGACCAATTGGTCTAAGTTTGATGTTGATTCAACAAATTGTTGATTATCAACTAGATCTACTAAGCTTAGGTTTAGTCGAAAACTAAGTCAAAATAAGATGACTATCGACAAGGAATGGTCGATAGTCATTAATTCTTATGTGATGTGAATATAGATTATATTCAAGAGAAAATATTTGCTAGTGGTTTAACTATTTCATTATCGGTAGTTTTCGATTGAAATTCCATTATGATAACTTATCTATTTTGGCATTAAGTGATAATGAGAGGGGGAGAATACCTCGACCCCATTCTCGTATCTTGTCGAGTGCTAGAAACAACGTAAGTATACATAGTATACATCTACATTACGTTGTTATATATATATGCCTAATAAAGGGCAAGATCATTAAACTGACAACATTTGAAGCTCTCAAGAAGTCAAGCATGTGAAGTGTCCTCAGACAAGTTGGTTGATCATGTCTCAGGATGGCGTTTGGGAGACGTGGAGGATATTGCCCCTTTTGTTCGCAAGTTTCATTGCAGTCGATATTCCCAAGGTTAATTTGTTGTTGATAGGAATGAAAGGTGCGGTTGAGTAGAGTGGAGCCATGGGCAGTGAGAGTAGTGTCAAAGGTAAGTAGAAGGTGGAGGCTCACATTCCTCGATGCCGACAGGTGCTGAGAAAGGTGGAAAGCAACACGGTTGGCGGGAAGAAGAGGAGGGCTTATACCTCACGCAAGAGGATGCCCAAATTTTCTAGGGATGCAACTTTGGAGAATTTTGTGGCCATTATTGACTCAGAGATAAAAAAACCCTTTGCTCAAAAAGTGGATGTGCAGGATGTTAGCAATGGCCAAAGAGGTTGATGGGCACGACGGTGGCAAACTTAGGGAGGCAATAACAAACTTCTTGTTAGACTCGAGCTTAACAAGGGGGTGTTAGAATGTCTTCGGAGCGGCGCAATCGCTCACACTCACAACCTAGTCTTCCATCATGACAACCTCAATACTGGTGCATGAGGATTTGGCCGAGGTTTCCAAGGAAGCTAAGAGCAATCACGAAGTCTTGTTGGGACATGTTGGTACTCATTTTGACTTGGAGGTTGATTTTTCATGTTTAGAGGGTTTCTTCATTTGAACCCTATATCTTCTTGCCCATCGGCATGACCTCGCAGGCTTCTTGGCGATCTAATTGGTGGTAGTGATGTGCCATCGGTGTAATGTTCATCATCGGTGTGTGTTTGGCCGACGGTGTTGGTCTGGCCGATGAAGGGAATATTCCCGCTTTGTATATCGGGTCATATACAAAGGAAAATATACATTGGCTGATATACATTTGGTGGGGCCTGCCGCAGTCTTATGCAAACGGGTTTGTACATGTTCAATATACAGGGGAGGAATGTATCTGAAATATTCTCATTAGATTCCTTGCTTGTATGTTTGTGTTTGTATATTCAGCATACAAACAAAATATACATTCAGATATGCAATGAAAGTATATGCAAGCCGGACCCGAACCAAAATTCTGTTCGATCTATAACATTTGACGTCCGCCCTGTATGTTGTATATGCATTTGGATTTGCATATACAAAAGCAATAAAGGAAAATGAAAGGAGAAAAGGGTCATCGATAGAAGGTCAAGGTGCCTATTGGTAATAATTTATGTTCAAGGTTTTTGGCATGGTCCCTTCTCTAAAATCCAAAATTTCCTAAGTGTTGGAGCTCCTCAGCATTTTTCAGCTGCAGCATCATATTTTCTTAAGGAGAGGAGGGCATCATCATCATGATATTTTAGGGGTGGGTTGTCATCATCATCATATTTCTGAATATCATCCTGATGCTGATTTGTGGTGACGTCATCCAGATATGAGGAGGTATGTAGTAGGCGAATATGACGGTGACGTCATCAGGATGTTCATCGGCCAGACATTTGGTATCGGCTAAGCAGGAGGATCTTCCTCCGATGCATCAGGTTGTGCTGATGAGGGTGGTCGTGCAGATGATGATGCTGACGTTAGGATGATTTTTGAACATCCGGAGGATGTTTGCATATGCAGGCATCGGCGTAGCACTCTTCATCGGCTGGGGAGATTTTGGTTGTTCCGACGGTGTATGTCACACCGACAGAGGTGGCGAGCTGATGTGTTATCGGCAGGAGTTGTTCTATCGGCAGAGGGGTTTCTTTCTAGGCCGATGGTCTGTCTCTGGCCGATGGAGTGGAGTGTAGTGTGGCGGTCGGTGAGACAAATGAGGTCAGCGGGAGAATTGTGGGGTGTGCCGATGGCTTGAGTCTTGGCGAAAGGCTTTGTGCGAAGGATCGTGGGTCGAGCGTGGCAAAAGCGCTCGACGCTTATTATGCATGTGGCCGCGTGTATAAGGTGGTAGGGGGCTCTCCGCACCATGCATGTGGGATTAATCTCCCTGTATTATTTTGAAATTGCGGTGAAGTGCATTTTGGCAGGAAACGGTTGCGATACACTGTTTGATGTTTTCCCGATGGCTGCGAGGTGGTTGGACATTAATGGCAGTTGTTGCTGAAGTATGGGCGATGGTGTGGACGGATATGGTACCCGACTGAAGTTGTACATCCACGGCTGGCAGCTCATGGCTCGAGATCCCTTCTTGTCTCCTCCCCTACCTGCTGTATTCAGTGTGTTGAGCGCCATTTTTCTGATACTGTGTATCTGGCGGGATTTTTGGTCAACCATGTAATTAATGCTGAGTACGCTTCCCTCTGGCTAGTTTTTAAGCTGGAAGTGTTACTCATTTAAGCTTGTTGAAAGCTGAACATTTTTGGCTCTGTAATGTAATACAGCTGATGTGGTTGCTCTGTGCGGTAAAACTTGTGAGTTTATGTATCTCCTGTGGTGTGTTTTTGCATGAATCCACTGATTTCATCATTTATCCTATATGAGTAATGCTATGTTTGCATGTGTTGTGCTAATTCTGTCTCCAGTGTTGCATGTATCTTTCTTCTGAGTCCAGATATTTAAGGAATGTCTAAGATTCTAGAACATAGAATTCCTGTGTTGAATGTTTAATCTTTTAACTTCTACTCAAGGGGTAGATTAAACTGTTTTCAGATTGAATATTGGGAAGGATATACTGCAATAGGGATGCCATAAGTATGGATAGCTTAACACTTTGTATTGGGAGATATCTGTAAGGCAGGTATCATATGTATCCCCCTGAAATCCAGTTTTAGTTGTTCATGCATATCATTCACAGGTGTATGTCTACTGACTCCAGGCCCTAGATAGGCACCAATCTTGCATTGTGTTTGTATTATAACCATGTCTAGCTTTGCATCCAAACATAAAATCAAAATCAAACTCTAAAACAACCATTAGGACATTAGAATTAGTTTTAGGATCCAAGTCCTCTGTCTACAACTGAAAATAGGCCCAAAGCCAGCCCCTTTGCTCTTATCTTGCAGTTTTGGTCTACTTACAGGAGGACTTATCTGCTTTCTGTCAGCATCCCAGCCTTTGTATGCATATCCCCATGGATGTTGAGTAGGGAATACCCCCCTAGGTTTTGCAGAGCCTGAAGAAGAAGAGGAGATAAAATATAGAGTCTATCTCCTATACTGTTGGCCCCTGGCCCAGAGATCCTGTTGATCATTGATGGCTACCTTGCAGGGAAATCTGGGAATAAGCATCCAGTCTGGGAAAAAACCAACAGGACACATACACAACTTGATGTTGGGACTAGTGGAGATGAGGAAGACTATGGAGTTGATGGCCGAGAAGCTGGGAATCTAGGTAGATGAGAAGGCTCGTGTAGAATTCAAATGCGCCTGTAATGAGGAGGCCGACTTGGTTGATCTTACAAGCAAGGGTGATGTTTAGTTTGTCTTACAATTAAGCTTTAGTCAGTTTTTTGTTAGTTTTTAAGATAGTTTATGGGGAGAGGGCCTTGTAATTTTCCCTCTCACCCTTCTTGAATGTATATGTTTGATTGCTTCTAAGACAGTTTCAAAACAGTTTCAAGGGCTATACTCAGTTTTTGGATGGGTCCCTGGTCCCTTACCTGGGTTTATACAACAATATATATATGATATGAATTATTAGTTTTAACCTATTGATTTGTTGTCAATGAGCTTCTTAAAGGTGGTATAATTGCAAATTAAATGCAACCACTACTTGTTAAGTTAATGATGCTCGACCCCTTTTTCTCCACGATGGCTTGGAGAGTATGGAGGAACTGTTAATTAGAATGGGGAGTGGTCTTAATGACCAATCACTTTACCATCAAAATGCTTGCACCATGAAGAGTGATAATCGGCAAGGAATCTCTACAGTAAGGGAGAGTAAAGCCTTAAAAGGCTATATTATCATGGTAGAAAGATAGACAGAAAGGAGGGTGAGATCCTTTGTTTGGTATCAGGCAATTGATAGAGCTAACATAGCGGTAAGAGAAAGAGTAGGAAGTGTAGGACTGAGTAGATTAGGAGAGCTCTGCTATCATAGAGAGCTCGGTCTCATATAGCCGTGGGAGAAACAATTTGTGTAGAGAGAAAGCTCTATTTATCCATAGAGGGAAGCTCTGTTATCATTTCATTTTCTTAGAGAGTTCATTGTTATCATATATGCAGTGAGAAAGAGTTATGTGACCTTCTAGACTCGTGGGAATAGCGCAGCGAGAGATCACTTCTACCATATCTCCACTAAGAGAGAGTAGTGATCACTGAGCATACATAACAATGCATAGGAAAAGCATAATATAGTGCAGGTGACAGAGGTATGGTTATCTCGTTTAAGATTATTATCTTATTCTTAGATTGCGAATAAATATTCTGCAGAAGCTTATAGAGATGTTTTTAACATAGAGCAAGTATTTAGATTTACGTAAAACAATGATTTTAAGATCATGACAACAATGCAAACATAATTTCATAGGAAAGATAGATAAATTACCTTGTCTAGATATAAAATGGCACTTAGAGTGCATGTAACCATTGAGTCGAACGTATGATAGTATAATGTCTTTAAAACAACAATTTAAACCGCATAAGGGAAGCCATAGAATGTTTCAGTTTATTTCTAAGATGCTATAGAAGATAACATTTCCTGCCATTGTATTGTTTTAGCGAACTTATAAGAGTTATTATATTGTTAACTTTAGTCATTTTTTAAGACATTGAACTGTGGTTTATGGTTTCAAATAACTCTGTTGATTCAGAGGATTCTAGTCTGCAAGAAGTTGTCTCATATTGTGTATGCACTTGAACAAACTTAGTTTTCCCTTAGTTATCAAACATCCGATATGAGTAGCAAAACTAGCTTATACATGTAGAGAAAGATTGATATTTGTTTTCACTTTTGAACTCAAAATGTTGTAAACTTATCCTATTAAGGTCTTAGTGCATAACTAGATAAAGTTATGTGTAATTGCAGAGACTGAACCTTACTCGAACTCTGATTTAAACATAGAAGCTGTGAGGAGTAAAATGGTATAAGTCTTATATTGTTTGCAATCCAACTATTTTTTGTTAGATATACACCTATTGTAGACTATATAGAAATGATATAAATAACAATAGAAAACACCTAAGGTAGTGATATATTATCACATAAGCATTCTACAACAATGATAAGTATTATCATGATATTCAAAGGAAATTCTATATGAGTTCATAACTTATCCTTCATAGAGAGTCGGTGGACTTAAGAAGACCAAGAGGTCAATAATATTATTATTGTAGACTTAATTTATCTAGGTTGAAAAATTGACTTAGTCTTGAGATTAGTTATGAAAATGATAATAATTTATATGAAGAGGGTATACCTCGTGTGGTATGTTTTCACATGTTACGAGAAATGTGAATTCAAACACTGCCCAAGTGGTCAAGAGAAGACTAGATATTTTTGTTTTCATGTTATATTATGATAAACTTATGCTTTTGGGAAAACAAGAATATTTGTTATACAATGAGTTTGGGATAAAGAAGTTAAACCCTAGAATCAACCCAGAAGGGTTTAGAAGACTTAAAACTCTCAAGTCGGTTATGGCATTGATTTAGTCTATTATATATTATGGTCGACAATAAATGGTCAAGAAACGATAGTTCAAGATAGTATAAATTAGAAAAGAGTCTAAGTAGCACTTTGATAAATTTAAATGATTTCTTGGTAGAGTCGAAACTTGACTTATAGCACAAGAATGCTTAATCCTTGGGTCTTTGAGTAGAATGACGGGAAGTCATAGACCTTGATATTTGCAAGAATGCAACTAGGGACTCTCCGAAAGGTTAAAATAATCTAACATATATATATCCTAGATGGATCAAATTCTAAGTTAGATTGAGTAAGATCTGAGTTCAATCAAGACAATTTAAATCTAGAGTTGCTAGTCAAGCAAGTCAAACTGTAGGATGAGGTAGTCTCCAAGTTGAGTTAGAGGTGTGTGAACACACGACTAAGTTTATTGCAAACATCTATTTATATAGAAACTTTGGCCAAAGTGATGCATTTGTCTTTGCATGCATTAGTTGGTTCACCGTGTCTAGATTTGTGTGACATGTCAGAGTGATCATATTTAGCTAGAAGATTGTCTAGAGTTGTATGGTCGATTAAGTTATGCAAGACACAACACTAGAACTCAGATGTCAACCTGTTGATTATTTATGTCTATACTCTTCGTGAAGGGAAGGGCCACTTCCAGATGGAAGACGTGCAATGAACCACTAGTCTATGGTTGGAGGTAAAGCACTTGGATGATGTTTTCCTTTTGTAGCATAAGACTTGTCGAGACTTTGTGTGACAAATACCAAGATTCCAGATGCAGTGTACTTCATGTTTATGACTTATGATTGTCAATCTTATGTAAAACTATTCTTTCTGTCATGTGCAGAATATTTGTTTCACTATGATTTTTATCTTTGAATATATTGCAATTTTCAAGGTTGAAAAATATTGAGAAAAGATATGCATTGAATTTAGTGTGATTATGCAAATGTTAAAAAAAAATTCTTTCATGTTAACATGTTCATTTACTTTCTTAGTAAATTGTGTGTAATTCCAAGTAATATGCGATGGCATGTTACCATCTTTAAATACATATATCTATAGTCAATAAAATAACTTTTAAGTAAACAAAGATCCACTAAGACTCAATATTTCTCCATAGATATTATACTAATTTAATTAACATATTAATTTACATCATAATAATGAAAAATTGAAATTTTTATAACATTAGAAAGCAAAACAAATTTCATTGTTACAATATCTCAAAAGTAGGTTGCTATACCATTGTGGGCACTTATTTAATATTTCTTATAATAAAATCCAACATAACATTATATTTTAGCAATCCCTTCTAATTAGAAATAAAAAATAAAAAATTATCCCAAGCAACACAATTTTTTACAAATAAAAATTCTTTATCTCAACCTGTACTAAACTAAAGTTTTCTATATGAAAAGTTCTAATATAGAAAACTTTTAATCTACAATTCTTAAAAGCTTTAACAATTTACAAACTATGCTCCATATAAACATAAAACCTTTATTTAGAAATTTTTTTTAAAAAAAAAAAAAAAAAACTTAAAACAAAAATGGTGGAAAAATAGTGGGAGATGTAAAAAGAGCCTCCAATGATATCTCTCCATGTCTTTTACATAAATTTTGTAAAGATAGGTATCCATACAAGGAATTATTTTATTTACTTAAAAATTGTTTTGTTTTAGTTTAAAACTATTTAAGAATTATTTTAATTTATTTAAACTATTTTTATTTATTTAAAGTATATAACTATATCAATAATGCCAAAGTTTTATAAAAAACAAATTATTTTATGTTATTTTATTTGTAAACAATTTTTTTAATACTTTATTTTTATTTGAAGAGTTTTTTTTCTATAGTTTTGAAAAAAGTTTATATTGAAAACAATAGTTAATTTTCAAAATTAAGAGCTTTCTAAATTTAAAGTAAAAGACACAAATAAAATCATTATCAAAGAAGAATATTTCAATTTAAATCTTAACTATAATTATAATCAAAATAAACAATGAAATTGTTTTGGTGGTAGGACCACTTTTTTTTAATAAAGATAGATATGCTAGTATTATGTTTATTATTTGTGTAAATCCTTGTGATCAGAGTTTTTGTCACCTTGTTGCCAACGTAAGGGTGTAACAATTATAACCAAGGATCCCTAAAGATGGGACCCAGGTTAAGTCAGGGGAGTGTCCCTTCCAGAGCAACGAGGTATTTGATACATCCCTATAACCATATTACAACAAAATGTCAAACAGGTGAATATTTTCTTTCATTTGGTTTGCATTCAACGTAAAAATCAATCTTGATTTTTAATACGAAAGTTAGATCATATTAAAAAGCTAGGAAGCTGCTGCCCAAGGTTTGGTATACAGCTCTGAAAATAAGACATTTCCATTAGAATTGATTCCTCCAGGCCAGCCTAAAAATTTCTGATTTGTCATCTCCTTCGCTCCTGACCATACAAATCTCTTCATCCACCAAGGTAATAGCGCTAGCGTAACAACAGCTCCTCTTCAGATCTACTTGAGATTCCACCAGTTTGTTACAGCTCTCGTTAGCAGGAAAGAAAATAACCAACATGGCTTCCAGCCCCACTTCCAACATGGTAGCAGGGTTTTCTCCACCCTCCGTCACATCCTGATTTGGCCAGTTATGTGGAAATCCCTTCTACCAACAACAACAATTGACCATAAAACCAAGGTCTACTGATAAAGACTTGTCTCCTCAAAATCCCGACGAAAAAAGGAACCCAAAACAGATTGAACTGATATAAACCATAAGATTATATTGAGCACCTACAATGACCCATTCAGGAATAGAAACAATGTAGTTTACACCATCAAATACATTTAACTTGTGACCTGTACCTTCAAAGACATAATCTGTGCTTCCATCTTTAAAAAGGCCTGATAATTCTGTTAATAATTCATGATGGACACACAAAATTTATGTTTTTTCTTGAATCAAATACATCCTGCGGGTGTAACTGGTTAGTTTATTAGAATGCAGACGCGGATAACAGCAGTCTTTCGGGTACCCCAGAATACATGATTCTATGTGGATATGTTTGTACGAAATGAGTTAAAAATAACTAAAAATATTTAAAAAGAAGAATAAACATATTTATTTGCAAATACTAACATTGTGTGGTATTTCTTGTATTCTTTGGACGTGTAGAGGTAAAGGTTAGTTCAGTTCTTATGTTACAACTTATCTGTATCATTTTTTTCTGTAGGCAGCTTCTAATTTGGTTTGAGAAAACGAGTTTGCTTTCATTATTCTCTCATATTTGAGTCACAACTTTTTTAAAAACCCCATGGGCTGCTTCAAACTTGGCCAATGCACCAAGACCAATAAGAGGGTATCGCGCAGCCCATTTCTCATGCCACATACAACACTTGCCTTTTGTTTTAGCCATTGAGGCTTGACAAAAATTAGGCACACCATGTGTGCCAACTAAAACCATGTGGTGCCTAGCGATTTGTTATTGTAGATATGGATCACTTTTGAAATTTGCACATTGTCTCTTGACCAATAGAAATCGAACTTGAGCGCCACGTGCAAACCTAACACCTTGAAATACTTGTAGGTTGTGGGATACTGACAACAAGAGTCCGCTTTGATTGCCTCCAATCTACAATTAGCCACAGAGACCAAAGGCCGGCATGTAGCACCCTATCAAATAACCCCGCCGAGTGCAAGACCAGTCCCACCATGCGTGCCACTTAAGACCACATGGTAGTCCACCATTCACTATTGCAAGGGTGGACCCCTTAGAAGTTTTGCACGTTTGCCCCTTTGACCAATAATAACCAACCAACTGTTGCTTAAATTGGCCATGACTCAGACGATGACCAACGACCTAAAATCACCACAGTGAGCAGCCCACAGATCAATGGCTTAGCAAGCCATGGGGAGTCATAAACAGGGAAGCAACTTGATTGCCCACAAGGGATAAGGAGCGGCCATATGTACACCTCTCATTGCTCGAATATCCAATGCCATGGACTCACCATACATGAATCGTTGGACCACTTAGCAAGCTGCTACTGGTTCATTATGGCAAAGGCCCACATGAGCACCCAGGCACCTACGTTCTAACCAATGAAAAAACCACCAGGTAATGTCAGATGTGCCTTGGAAGAATGTAATCTGCTCCATCATCATCCTTTGTTTGCGGGCTGTGGCCAAACATAAACGAAGGCACCAAACAATTGCCTGCAAACCACACTTAGCCTGCAGCACTCAACCGCAATTGGCCACGTCTTTCTTGACACAACCATTTGAAGTGCATGCCACTAACTAGTCATCACCTCGTTCAAATAAAAAGAAGACACATCCTGAGTGTGTGGTGGTAGTGAATCCACATCAGATGCGACATGTACGTTGTAGGATGTGGCCAATGAATGCATTACTGGCTGCTCATGGAACCAGTAAAAAGTCACCACGGGGACATAATGAAATCACTTAAGCTGCGGATGACTGCCTATTACAAGTTACTGATCAAATAGAAGAAAAACGCACAAGTAGAGGACAAAGGCTTAGGCATTTTTTACCAGCCTGCCATGACTGCAAATTTGAAGCCCGGCAAAGGCACCAAAAATGGAAAATTCTCATAGGGGCGATAAATAAAACATATGGGGGCACAAGACATGAAGATTAGTAGAAGCAAAAGATGGAGCCCTAATTAAAATATTTCAGATCGATTATCAACACAGAGGGCCACAAAACAAAACAAAAAGCTGTATTTAGATCATCTCAGAGTGGGTGTCAACATCCAGCTCTTGATTTATTGAAAAAAATAAGGCCAAAGAAAGATGGAATAGCATCACATAGACAAATGTACTCCTTAAAGTAAAGCATACTTCATGAAATTCAAAAACATAAATCATGTTGAGAAAAACACAAATATGAACACAAACATCCTTTTTTATAGAATTTCAATTCAGAAACATAAATCATGTCAAAAACATACAAAATATGAACAGAAAATCTATATGGGCATTGGCATGCCAAACATGGGGCAGTAAAATCGTTGGTGCATAGGCAAATATTTACTGTTTTCAAAAATGAAGGGCTCTCAAAATTTTTACAGAATTCTGGTCAATAATTTCCAGAAAATAAAGCCTAGATCCAGCGAGATGCCTCAATGGACTACAAATGACAGACTGTATAAAGCCTATAAGGGCCTTGATTTTGATATCAAGAAAAGAAATTGAAGGCTTTACTAGCTCCTTAAGGGCGGTTGAAATTGTTTTAAACACCTCACGACTTGCTTCATAGAAGGCCTGTCTGAAAGTAATTCTACTGTACACTTAACAGCAAGATGAAGTGTCTCTATTAGATCATCATGAGGCCCAGAATCCCACAATCCTGCAACAAAAATCTCGCGAGCCCGACCTCCTTTAAGAAGCATCCATGCCCAGGCAACAATGTTAAATCCATTGCCATAAGAAGAAAATGATGGATCCAGAGACCTCTTACCAGAAAGTAATTCCAGCAGTACCACCCCATAGCTGTAAACATCTGCCTTATCAGACACACGGCATGTTGTAGCATATTCTGGAGCAACATATCCAAAAGTGCCAGCTACATCTGTTGTTGCATGGGTTTCAGAGACCTCCAGAAGCCTGGCCAGACCAAAGTCAGAGAGATAAGCATTAAGATCATTGTCCAGTAATATATTGCTGGGCTTAATATCCCGATGTAGCACACGAGGAACACAAAAATCATGTAGAAAACTTAGAGCCTGGGCGATGTCTAATGCAATCTTGTGAAGGATGCGCCAGTCAAAATTTCTGTTTGATCTCTCATGAATAAAACTTTCTAAGTTGCCTCCTGGCAAATAGTTGTAGACCAGAAACATCTCTGATTCACTAGCATAGTAACCTACCAATGTGACAAGATTTTGATGACGTGCATTTCCAAGGGTTTTAATTTCTGTGTGAAATTGCTGAACCCCCTGAAAGCGTCCCAATGCAAGTCTCTTTACTGCCACTATCAATCCTGGGGTCAACTCGGCCTTGTAGGTAGCCCCAAACCCACCATTGCCAATTAAATTGCCAACACTAAAGTTTCCAGTAGCCCTCACCACATTTTCATACGTAAGCTCGAACCCAACAAATGAAAAGGTGACAAGATCTTTTCTTCTAGACTGACTATGAGAGAATCTGACTACACACCGTTTTCCACACACTAAAGCCAGACCCAGCACTACAATCACAAAAATTATGGCACAACCTGAAGCTATAGCTGCAATTTCAATAGAGTTTAGTTTACTTGGATGTGTATTGGAATCTCGATATGTAATTGGGGAGGCTAAAGGTTTAGAAGTAATTGGTAACACAGATGATGTTGACAATGACTGAGAGTCACATGGCTGAAGATATTTGTTACCTCTAAAATTGTCACAGGCCACTGATTTTCCCAATTCTGGAATTGTTCCAGACAAATTATTGAAAGAAAAATTCAGGGTTACAAGAGTAGTTAAATTTGCTAAACCTATAGGAATATGTCCTGAAAGCTTATTTGTGTCAAGAAGAAGAGTATTAAGCTGTGTCAGATTAGTCAAATCTCCAGGAATTTCACCCGTAAGGGCATTTGATGAAAGGTCTAGCTCAATGAGTGAAGACAACTGACCAAGAGCTCCTGGAATTTCCCCTGTAAGATTGTTTTCTGCCAAAACAAGATCCTGCAGATATCTTAACTGTCCTAACTGAGGGGGTATAGTTCCCTGCAAATAATTTGTGCTCAAGTCAAGATACATCAGCCCCTCCAAGCTGCCAAGCTTTGGTGGTATTTGGCCTCCAATCTGATTAGCTGTCACCTCCAAGTGCTTCAAACTCTTGCAGTTTAGAAGTCCCTCTGAAGTAATTTCCCCTGAAATTTGGTTGGCATTCAAGTTCAGGGAAAAGCTCTGTAAACTTTTGCAGGAAGCAAAAAGGTCATTTGAAATATTCCCCACAAGCTTGTTATCATTCAGAAAGAGCTCATAAGACGGCTGCTCTTCCAATAATCCATTCCCTATCAGAGATGCCGGAAGCAGGCCTGTAAAATTGTTCCCACCAAAATCATGAGACACCATCAGACCCCTAGATCCAGTAGATGCAATTGGACTGTCTTCCCAAGAACCACAGTAAAAGAGAGTGGAATAGAAGAACCCAAGGTCATCTTCCCTCTGTGAAACATCCAGCATTCCTAAAGGAAGCTGTCTTGTTGGAAACAGTGGATGCACTTGCTGGGAGCAACTCGAATTCACAAAATCAGGAATGGGGCCGGACAATGAATTTCTACTGATGTTGAACAGAGCCATGCAAGACACTGGAAGCTGATCTGGAACATCTCCATGAAGCTCATTTGAGCTTAAGTCCAGGTAAAACAATCTATTGCATTTCACCAAACCTTCCGGGAACCTACCAGTTATTGAATTCTGGCAAAAATTCAGAATCTGCAACTCCTCACAGTCCCCCCAATCAGCAGGCATGGAGCTATTCATGTTTGCCCTGGGCGCCCAAAGAATCTTCAAATGGGGAAGACTCACAAGGCTGCCAGGAATGGCCCCACTAAACACATTGAACTCCCCTTTAAGCTCAGGCGAATATATATTCTCCCTGTTCAGCGCCTTTGCTGGTGCAAAATCCAGCAAATTTGTGAGGACCAAAACTGATAATTTCCTGCAGTTTCCCAGCTCTGCAGGGATCTCTCCGGTCAAGCTGTTCCGTGAAATATCCAGACTCTCCAGCATGGAGAGCTGACCGAGCTCTCTGGGTATGTTACCTTCTAGAATGTTGGAAAACAACAAAATGGACCGCAGGCGGCCACAATTCCCCAGCTGAGGCGGAATCCCACCAACCAGTAAATTCCCCGAAAGCCTCAGATGCTCCAGAGACTTACAACCTCTGGTAATCTCCACGGGAATCGAACCACCAATCTGGTTGTAAGAAAGTGACAAAACCCTAAGCTCGGGCAGCCTTCCTAGAGTCCCCGGGATCGTCTCATTGAGCAAATTCCCTGCTAAAACTAGGGTTTCCAATTTCAAACAATTTCCCAGCTCAACAGGTATTCCCCCTTCTAATGAATTGTAACCCAGGTTAAGCACCCGCAGGGAAGACAGTTTACTTAACTCTACAGGAACAGAGCCTGTCAAAGAATTGCTTTGCAGTTCCAATACTTGCAGAAAACTTAACTTACCGATCTCAACAGGTATGCCGCCGCTAAGTCCATTGCCAGGCAGGGATAAAACCCTTAGCTCCGTCAAGTTCCCCACGGCTTCTCCATCTATAGCTCCATTAAGCCCCGTGCAGCCAAGCTTCTGGCCAGAGATCACATTGACAGGGCAGGTTTCCGACACCGGGGCAAAGCCACAATAAGACAGCCCGCTAATATTAAGAGCCGTAACACGCGCAGAGCCAGAGTTACAGGTAACGCCCGTCCATGAGCACGGATCTGAATCCTTCTCGTTCCAGTCCAAAAAGGGACTAGATGGGCCATTTGCACTAATGGACTTCTTCAGCTCTAACAGACTCATGCCATCCGCTGTTAACGCTGAACAGAGACCGAGATAACAACAACATATTAACAGGACGGCGAAGAAGCATCTGAATCGGAATCTGGTTTGCGTTATTACGCAGCAAAAGTAGCGCATTTTTGTTGTCCTCTCCATTCATTTGCAAAAAGGATTTAGATCCTTCTCGTTTGTACGCAGGTGGTCAGGCGATAAACACACTAGATGAGGATCTGCTATGCCATTGGCAGGCAATGATGTTGCAGGTTAGATTTCTTTTTAACCATGGTTGAGTCACAGGAAGGAAGGTGGTCGGAGTCTTCGCTCTACGAAGACGGCTCGACGTGAAAGCAACCTACGGAGACTCATTTGCTTCAACCCCGGTCAGTCAACACAATTTAACAACCACAAATGTGTAGAGCATTATAACGAAAATGAAAATGATTAAATGTTTCCAACGTGGCGTCTACGTGGCACTGAAGATTTGATTACGTGGACGCATTAGATTCCATAATTTTTAGTTATGGGTGCCAAAACAGGGGTTAATGGTAGTGGGAAGTGGGAACCACTTTTCTAGAATGCTTTTGTTGACGGTTAAAAACGGACCTAGGAGTATGACCACCGTATTTATTAGCGTATTTAATGTTTATTGGGGTTTCTGTTGACTGACACCACATATTGTGGATAGTGCGGGGGCGGTCATATTTAATTTCTATGCTTCGAAATTTGGTACGCGGTGTGAAACCATGAAACTTTCACGAGATTCGTGGTTAGGGATAAGTTTATATTTTCTAGCTCTTTTTCTTTTCTTCTCTCTTGTTTTTTGGGCTAGAGATAAGCTTATGTTTTAGTTGAATTTTCAACTAAAGGATACAATGTTATGACCCAGTCAAAATCAAAGTTTAGAAAGTTGTTAATCATATTTTAATAAATTGAGTTAATAATGGTAAAAAAAGTGTATATTATCAGATAGTTCTTCTCTATTAAACTATTTAGTAATTTTTTTTTATAATATTTTTAATTAAAGGACACAATGTTATGATCTAGTCAAAATCAAGTTTGGAAAGTTATTAATCATATTTTAATAAATTGAGCTAATAATTGTTAAAAAAAGTGTATATTGTAAGATAGTTCTTCTCTATTAAACTTTTTAGGAAATTTTTTTATAATATTTTCAACTAAAGGACACAATATTATGATCTAGTCAAAATCAAGTTTGGAAAGTTATTAATCATATTTTAACAAATTGAGTTAATAATTGTAAAACAATAAGTGTATATTGTAAGATAGTTCTTCTCTATTAAACTCTTTAGTAAATTTTTTGATAATATTTTCAACTAAAAGACACAATGTTATGATTTAGTCAAAATCAAGTTTGGAAAGTTGTTAATCATATTTTAATAAATTGAGTTAATATATATATTGGAAGATAGATTAAACTGTGTAGTATTTTTTTTCATAATTGGGTACTAATTTTATTTGTTTTCTCTCTACATCACGATCCACGAGTGTGATGGAAACACTGTGAAAAAAAATTATTCTCTTCTCAACATTATGAAAAAAAAAATCTCTTCTCTTGCTCTCTCTTTACATCTTGATGATGGATCAGAGAGTGTGATATGAAACATTATGAAAAGCTTTACCACAGAGTTTAATCCAGAAGAGCTATCTTACAATATTATCAATTGTGGAAATTTGATGTCTTTAAGTGTATCTTTTTGGATTAACCTAGGTTAATTAGATACATGTGTAGATGAAAATAATTATCTAAAGCAAGCAA
This sequence comes from Cunninghamia lanceolata, assembly GCA_027924645.1. Lineage (NCBI taxonomy): Eukaryota > Viridiplantae > Streptophyta > Pinopsida > Cupressales > Cupressaceae > Cunninghamia > Cunninghamia lanceolata. Next base: position 292,665 of record BSBN01000889.1, read on the forward strand.
TAAGTATATAAATTAAGTTAGATTAGACAGTTATGCATGATGATATCAAACATTAAATGTTATTTTAAGAAAGTAAATGTAAATGATAGAAATATTTAGCTTTGGGCTCCATGAAGAGGAGTAAAATTGGTGCAGCACTAAATTTTATTTGTTTCGAGATTGAAATTGGATCTTCTTTGTCTATGTTTTGCTTCAGATCTTGTGCAAGACTTACATATTTGTTTGGGTCAAGTTTGCATTTGCAAATCATTTCACATCTATGAATTTGTCCCCTCAAGCCTTATCTAATCTTGTTGATTGTTTGCTTTTGTTCTCTAGTTTGCCTTGTTTGCTAATTATTACTCTATTATGAGGACTAGCAGTATTTAAAAATACCTTTAGAGGGCTACTAGACTGCTAGGGTACATGTTCTCCTGGGTCAACATCTTGGAAAAGACCGGCTTTAAAGTTGTGTAAAGGATCGTTATGTAGTAAGAAATCGTGCAGATCTCCTAGATGATAATGTTGAAGTACGTTGTTCTTTTTGGTGCACCAAAGTGAAATGTTTGCAAGATGCTCCTTGAATGCTTAGGACATTTGAATGATTACCAAATGATGAAAGAATGAAATAGAATGCCTTTAAATACTGACATAGCAACAATTCATGTGAGTGTTTGTTTAGTCAGCTCATAATAGCTAGTGGAATAGGTAGGTGTTAGCTAAATTTGAATTTGAATTTTGAAAATTTAGAGGTCAAATTTGGGACTATGAGATCAATATTACACCCACAAGAATGACCCAGGATAACATAACAGTGAAGCTTGTGCAAGGATAATTGTCTGATCATGAGGGGTGTAATAAATGTGGGATGTAAGGTGAATGTGCAATAATGGATAAGGTATGGTCAAAATGTGGGAATAAGTATAAATAGGGATAGGTGAGGGCTACAGGAATGAGCCCAACTTTGCAAAATATTGCATCAATTATCAATATGTAATTACATTAAGACATTCTCTCAAAATGGACATAAAACTAAATGGGAATTTGTATGGCTATGCAAATTTCACAATTATATTTTGCCTTTGTTTTAAGGTGCATGTGAATCCTAGAATGATCATGTATCTTAAAGTATGTAGCACTCACAAACATGCATGCAAAGTAAAAATTTAGACATAAAATGATACTTGGGTGTAAGATCAAAAATTGCCTACTTTACAACATTCTACACTCATTTTAGTGCCCATTCCCCTAGCATGTTTTAGGTCCACTTTTACCTATTTTTTGTTAGAATCTAAAAAGATTAATAACCCAGAAAACTAGTGCAAAGAATAGATATCTAAAAAGTGTGGTTCCTCATCAACGAACTATACTCCTCCTGCATAGCTCTATCCCACTTAGGAATACCAGAAGCCTCATGAAAAGATTGTGGATCTGAGGCAGTAGCAATGAAGACATGTGGAGCATCTTGAAACTGTGAACGAGTCCGCCTGGTGTCTAATGGATCCCCAACCCAATCACCTGCAGACTAAAATGTTTGTCTAGCCCAAAGTGGACCAGAAGATGGAGAATCTGGAGGAGAATCATCAACCTCTGAATGATGACTAGGAGAGGAAGGAGGTGAGTCATCTGAATCACTCTCTACATCAGAAGTGGAGGTAGAAGACTGCTCAGGTGAATCTGACTCATCAGAAGATCTGTCATGTATCCCAAGTGACTCCAATGTCAAAGTAGAAGGAGTTGGAGAAGTGATAGAAAGTGAGCTAGAAGAGCCCTCCTCAAACTGAACACTCCTCTCAATGAACAACTCATGTGTAGTAGGGTGGAGCAACTAATAACCCTTCACACCATCAGGATAACCTACAAATATGCAAGGTCTGCTCTGCGGATCCAAGGCCTTGCGTTTCTCTGCAGGAATGTGGGCCCATGCAGGAGAACCAAAAACTCGAAAGTGCTTAACTGATGGTTTCCGACCACTCCAAGCTTCAAAAGGAGTGGCTCCCTTCAAGGCTCGGTGAGGAACATGGTTCTGGATATAAAAAGCATAGTTAATGGCCTCTATCCAATACTGTGGTGCAAGAGATCTAGAGTGAATCATGCAGTTCACCATTTCCTTCAAGGACGTATTCTTCTATTTTGCAACATCGTTCTGCTGAGGATTGTATGGAACTGAATGCTGTAAATCAATCCCCTCTGAAGTGCAAAACCTCTCAAACTAATGGTTGACATACTCACCACCATTGTTAGTGCGCAAAACTTTGATGGCTTTCCCGAATTGCTTCTCTACAAAAGTCTTGAAGTCCTGAAAGTGATCAAATACCTCAGACTTCTGTTTGAGAAAGTACACCCAAGTATATCGAGAAAAGTCATCAATGAATGTGAGGACATATCTAGCCCTACTGAAAGAAGGATGCTGAAATGGACCAGTATCTGTGAAGCTCTCCATGCCTTACCTTTGTCAAACTTTTCCTTAGGATGCTTACCAAGAATGCAACCTTGGCAAACACCACCTAAAAACTGAATTGAAGGCAACCCTGTGACCATGCTCTACTGGTTGAGCTGCTGCTAGTAGTAAAGTTTAGATGGTCAAACCGCTCATGCCATAATCTACTCACATTATTAGAATGAGTGAGTAGAAGAGTTGAAGGAGGATCAAGAACAAAGTGAGAAAATAGATAGAGCCGTGACTGATGATCTGCTCTCCCAACTGCAACTGTAAAACCACTGTACAACTCACGAATCTCCACGGAATCGGGAGTGAACTCAACTCGCTTGTCTGAACCTATGTGAGTGATCTGGTATACCGATAGGAGATTAGTTGATAATAAAGGCACACAAAGAACATCATGGAATGTGCCATCCCCCACATCAACATAGCCTCTCCCACACACCTCAACAGGAGTGCCATCACCCATCAAAATAGAAGGCATAGTACATGGCTCCAAAGATGTAAGTTCTTCCTTAGATGAAGCCATGTGATGCGAAGCACCCGAATCAACAACCCAAGTGGATGGTGAAGAAGCAACTGCAACAAGGGCCTTGCCCTTTCCTTTCCCCTTGTTGTTTTCTTTTGCCTTATTAGACCCCTCATTAGAACTTTGTTTGATAGACTCAAGAACACTGATATTCTTCTTCTCAAGAATGTGTGTCAAGTGATCAATTTGTTTCTTCAGACATTTATGTTCATCATGACTGAGTCTTTTATAATAGGCACATTGGACCCTCTCTTTATTAGGCTTGTCACCCTTCGAAGATTGGGTCTCATTAGTTGCTTTTGAAGCAACTGGTATCTGATCCTTCTTCTCCTTGCTATTCTTCTGTTTCTTATCCTTACTATTGTTGCTACTACTTTGTCCTTTTTATTCTTTTGTGCCTTGGTTGGCAGCTAAGGCATGTGACTTAGAGGACTTAAGAGTGCCCATCTCGATTAGCTTGTCCTGTTCCTGAGTGAGATTGACAGCAAAATCATCTAAATATGGCATGGTGAATTGAGTACCAAGTGCACCCTTAGTAGCATAGAAAGTAGAAACAAACATAGAATATTTTGAACTTAGCTTAAAGAGAATACTAAGAATCAGTTATTCATCTTTCTTTTCAATTCCACATTGTTTTAACTATAGTCTTAGTGATTTCAATTTAGTGAGGAAATCCTGGATTGTGTTGAAATTGCCTGGACTCAAACTAATTAGTTTATTTTCCAACATATGACCCCTCATTGAATCTTGTGTGCCAAATAGTTTTTCTAGCTTTGTCCAGATTTCATTTGGTGTATTCAAAGACTCAATGCGAAAGAGCAAATCAGGAGAAATAGACAAACACAATGTTCCATATGCTTCATCACATTTGTTAAACCACTTAAGCTTATCTTCATCTTTAGCAGGTTCAGTTTCAAGTCCCATAGTTACCTTGTTTAATCTAGCTTTCCTTAAGTGACTTGCCATGCGTGATTTCCACTCAAAGTAATTTATGGAATTAGGATGGGTAGATTTGTTTGATCCATAATGAAGAAATGCTGAAAAGAAGAGAACCCAACCAAGACAACCCCCCCTTTTCACTCAATCAAAGAACCCCCTAAAAAAAAATGATTTAGCACTTTATATTAGTGCATTTACAACTGCCACTAGCAAGAAATACTAAGTGGTCTTGATTTCAATACATTACAAAACCCTCATGAAGAGCATATGCTGAAAATACAAGTTTGGCACAATATCCAGATAAATAAATAGTACCACTGCGATCTACTCGAAAAATCATGCACTTTCAAAAAATGAATCGCCTCGATACGAGGTCATATGTGAAAGTTATGATCCTTCGAAGTTCCCAAAATGAGAACTGTGCAATGTCACGATTGAGAATCTGTAATTTTTGAAAAATCTCAGCATCAAAAATTTAAAAAGTCTACACTAGTGTATAGAGCACGAAAAAATAGACAAAATAAATAAAAAATTCGTGAGAAAAGGAGTCCGTATGAGCAAGAACGAAGCATTTGAAAACTGCTTTCAAAACTGCAACTACCAACAGAGAGGGGTCCTACTGTAGCTTTCTGAGCGCATTTCTGCAAAACATATAGACTACGTGCAAAAATGGAAAGATACCCAGATGGTTTTTCTATGCTGCGAACAAAACCTAGAAGGCATTTTTCTTGTTGATGTACAAAAAATGTTGATCTAGTGTAAATAGAACGCCTTTAGCTACAAAAAAATGACCCAGCAACCAAAAAATGACATGCAAAGGCTGAATCGGCTACCTAAGACAAGAAATGACATGCTGGAACCTGCAATATTGATTGAAAACACCAAATATGCAAGCTAGTTGTTTAATTTGAGTTGGAAACCCCGGTTCCGCAACTGTGTATGACGACCTTCGATTTCAGTGAAACGAAAGCCAAATCTGACTTTCTCAAGCCTCTTGAACACATTGGAACAGCCAGAAATGCTGCCAATATAACCAGAAATGTTGCAATCATGCATATTTCATAAAACACATGTGCAACCCCAGAGATTAAAAAAATTTCTGTCAAACTTTTCTGATTCTCAAGATCATCCGAAGATGCAAGAGAAGAGCATACTAAGTTTTTTGAAAAACTGCAATAAGCTTAATTAGTCCCCCCCTCGAATCTCTCAAATAAGGAAACTAAAATCTACTCTTACACATAGAATAGCTTTGATACCATGTTAGAATCTGAAAATATTAATAACCTAGAAAACTAGTGCAAATAATAGATATCTAAACTATGAATGCAAATGATACGAAATCAAAATAGCAACATAGAGTTAGTCTCCAAGAGAGTAATGCAAATGCTAGAAGCAAAATAGTATTAAGAGGATGCAAAAGTAAGAGATACAAAATACAAGCCAGGTAGCATGCTTATATAGACTAGGAAGAGGGAGGAGGTGGCAACACCAACCAATGAGGAGCAACCATCTATTGGACTAAAGATAGCAAAGTATCTTCCCAAGATAGCTAATGGATGCTCACATGTAGGAAGGTGACACCTCGCAACCACTCATTTAATAAGACATGCTTTATTAACTTAAGCGAGATTAATAGAAGTGTAGGGAAAACCAAGGAATATAGGGAAAAATAAATAACCCAACTAGGAAATAAAAACCTACACTAACATTTTTTACCATTATAGTGATCACAAAATATGTTGCAAACACCTCAAACCTTGGGAACACATCCCCAAACACCTCCTAAAACTTGGTAACTTTGCCATGAGAAGACTCTTATGCCCATGGGAGCATGTGTCTAGGTCACCTACACCCCCCATCACAAGAATCCATGTTTAAAATTGCAAAAAAATGAAAGTTCTGACATGTTTATGCCCTAATTCTTATTGTGTTTTTTATAGTCACTTGTCCAAAAACTAGGTAGGGATTCATTTATAAGCCATTGTTCCCCTCCAATCACTCATAATTCCAAAAATGTAAAACTTAATATCTTCTCCTCTCCTCCAACACAAGAAAATTGTTGGAACACCATTAGAGCAAAGGGCAACGAATCAAAGATTGTGGATCTAAAGTTGTGAGAGCCTCTTGAGCAAGAAAAGCCATTGATTCCTTGTAGTTTCCTTCCTCTCTTCCATGCACTCCAAAAATGCACACACCATCTATTGCAATCACTTCCAAATCTAAATCACTCTCCCCTCTTGCACATCCTATTGTGATCACTTTCACATCCTTTCTAACACCATCACAAACACACACTCTAATCCATAATTTGGGGCAACTATGTCGGACTTCAGCACACTAGCATATGGATTTAAATTATGTAGCACTAAACTAGCTCTCTTAGATGAACAAACCATATACATGCATATTCAATCTACGGGAAAGCCCATGAATACTATGTGAAATAAACACAATCATACACACACAATTGCACAACCAAAAAACCTTTGAGAAACCCTTGCCTAAGAATAAAACTCTAGGAAGAATGAGCTTCTTCTCCTTATGCCAATAAATCATCAACCTTCATGTATTTACATCACCTCATGGGCTTTACAAAAGCTCTACATCTCATACTAAGCTCCATCACATTTGAAGATTGACCTAAATATGACATGGGGCAAACTAACTCTTGCTATCAATAAATATCCCAAGCATGGATACAACTAACAGTGCCTTCACCCTAATACTGTGAAGGTCTTGGATGCACTGCAACCTCAAGGACTTATATGCATCACCTATAAAAGATGATATGAGTATTACAATGCCATAAAACACAGTCTTTTGGAGTATTATAAATTCTAAAATCATACTCCTCTACCTCCTCAATAAGCTTCCATCTTGGTTATGGATTCCAGCACTCCCAACTTCCATAATTCCATTGTCTACTCACCACAACAACTATAGTAATTTGTACATGCCAAAAACCCCATGAAAAACTAATCCCCCAAAGATCTCCTCCTCCTCTTTTAATAAACTAAGATTTTAATCTCCTTTACCATCCCTATCTTTCTACTCTCCAATGAAAATCAAATGATCCTAGGTACATGGATAGTTGCTTGCAATAGCTATCCATCTACCTACTCGCAATCTAGAATTTCAATCACCACTAATAAGAGATCCCACACATTCTTGCTAGCCCTATTGACTCATACATTAGATCACCTCAACCAACTGCTTGTCACTATCCATGTGGATGGAAGCAACTCAACAACCTTCCACATTAGCACAAATCATGCATTTGTCTACCATGCATACCTATCTCCATGACCCTTCTTGGTAACTAACAATTCACAACTATAATTACAACAACCACCCGCAACACATGACACTTACCAATCTATCACCTTGTCCACATAATGACTAATGACATGGCCTTTCCCATGTCAACCAACTATTAAGGATCAAACATTTGCTTTGCCAAACTGTCACATACTTAACTATCCTCATGCTTACTTTTGTAGCCAAGCCAACCATGACTTCAACAACAAATTTTCTCTCCACAACACCTCATCAACCAAACACACCCTACAACACTTTGTCAACAAAAGGTATACACTTCAGCAACAACTACATAACTTCAATATCATTCACCTTCAACCTTGCTTCATCAGTAGTAAGGCATCCTTCGATGGCTAATACCAACTTTTGTAGCCATTCATACTTTGCCACAATACTTCATCAACACCCTCAAGAGTTCATCAAGGTTAGTTAACTATCAACTTTAGCAGCAACTCTGTGACTTCATTAACAAGTACGCATGACTTTGTCAGCAACGTTAGTCAACTTCTATAACATGGGAAACGTCAAAAACAAAGGCTTACTTCTATAGTAACTATCAACTTCAACAATTGTTAACTTCTATAGCGAGGAAACTTTATCTCAATCTGAACCACTAATGTAATGTCCCTTTTTGGTGCCATTCCAACTTCCTTGGAAAACTCCAACTTTCCTAGAGAGCACTGGGTTGATCATGATGGGACTCTGAAGTGACAATAAGTTTGGGAGACCAAGATGAGCTCAATGTCACTTTTCGAATGCAATTCTGACTTTCTGAGTGCATTCCAAACTTCTTGGAGGAGACTACTATTTTTGGAAAGAATCAATCTGCATACAGTTCATCATCCTGAGAGCTAAGGGTCATTATGGTATGGTCATAATCCATATTTGAAGTCATTTTAATAGTTTTTGCAACTTGAATAGTTGTGCGAAATTAATTAAAGTTTTTAAATAGTTAATACTTAAGTTGTCAAAAAGTGAATAAAGCAAAAGACAACTTATGATTAGTTATTTAATAAAAAGATCTTTAAGTTGTGAAGAAAAGTGATGTTAGACACAAGGGGGTTGTAAAGGAAACTTTTGCACACATGAAATGAATTATTTTATTATTTTGAGGAGAATATGGAGGGATAAGGGAAAATAATGTTTTATTCCCTCAAAAAGTTATAAAAGGAGGTGCTGAGCTCAAAGCAAGTGTTAGACTTGATATGATATTTTTCTTCTTCATTTGAGTGAACCTATGTTCCTCTCTTATTTTTTTGAGGATGAAAACCCTCATGAGAATATCAGTTTTGGGGACAAAAACCCCCTAGCTGGAAGTGGTGATTTCATTCAGAGATCACATCTGTGTTATAATGGAATGTAGTGGATTATCTTTGAGCATCTATTGAAAATCAGTTTGTTAATATGATTGGGTGTTTTTTTATGTTCTTTCTGAGGGTTTTAATGAGGATTTGATTTACATCTGGTTGACAAGATTTTGAAGTGGATTTGTGATGTTGTGAAGATTCTTGAAAGGGGTTGTACCAATTACATTATGCAATTCGTACCATTCCATTCTCCTGGCTAGCAATAAAGATATCGATTTATTTACAAGTTGTCCATACAAGAAAGATGAAGGTGTGAGGGTTCATAGATGAGGTCTATTTGTTGGTTGCAGTCCCTTCTAGAGTTGTTGTACCTTATCTTGCTACAACATACTTGTGAAGGGAATTACATGTGGGCCATAATGTTGTTTGGGAAGGTTTACTAGTCTATAATAACACCTACATCAGTATTCTTTCATTCCAAAAGGTCGTACTAGTACGAGGGAGGAGTCATACATTGCTGCTACAAACAAAAATTAGGGTTTCATTAGTGGCGACTTCAGTATTGTGGTAGTTTTAGTCATTTATGGAAGTCTTCATCAACAAATAATGTAATTTATGAGTTCTCTAGTCTTTCCAGTATAATGTGAGCCTTTTACTTGTGATTTTATGAGCTTATCAATGTTGTTGAAGTAGTTTTCAATTGATCATATTGTAATATTGTCATATTGTAGCTATTTTTGTAGTGGAAATACTTTCTATTAGATGCAATTTATAATCTTGTAAACCCTAGAAGGTAATACCGCCAGAGGTATTTGCATGCTTACATTTCATTGTGACTTAGCACACTACTGAAGAAGCATAGATAAGGATGGCTTGTCGCCTTGTGTGCGTCTATCTTTGTTTGTAATTGCACACTCCACTGAATAAGTGTAGATAATGACAACTTGCCACCTTGTGTGCTTCATTTTGTAATGCATTGGCACACTCCACTAAAGAAGTGTAGACTTGGTTGGCTCTGCCACCTTATGTGCTTTGGATTGATTAGATCACTACATGTTGCATTCAATCTAGATAGTTGGGAGTGGTCCTAAGCACTGTATGCTCTCACATTGCCCATTCTGAGAATTGGGTGATCAGAAGGTGATAAGGATGTTGCATTGTAGCATTTCTTTAGTTGTTAAAAATAAAAAATGGGGTGATCATTACAACTAACAATTTTCAAATCACACCTACCTAACCAGGGATAATTTTGTCCCCAAAAGTTTTACTAGCCAAAACATCTCATGGCTTCTTTCTTCTTCTCATGGAACTCAAAATTTACCCTACATATGTAGTCTTTAAAATCTACACCAAAATAATAAGTACAGAAAACACACCTTTTCCAACTGGTGGTTACAAACAGTGCCCATTAGGTCTTTTACAAACATTGCCTTTCACATAGGGACTTAGAAACTTTCTACGCAAGCAAGAACTTGCAACAACAGAGTGCAAGAAAGCACCCTTCAAATGCCTACCCACCATAGGTCTTGGCGCAATGGAGAAAGAGCAAAAAAGTGTCAAATGCCAACAATTTATGGCAACACAAAGACTAAAAATAACAATATAATAAAAAAAATTTACACACACCAAGGGTGTTGTCCAAAACTCCTTTCTTGGACACACATAAACTACAAGGTGTCTTACCACCTTAGAAGAAAATTTAGGTCCAAGAGCATGCATCCAAAGCTCTCAAATTTTTGTTGTCTCGTTGAAATCAACTTAGGAAAATCATGCAACAAGTTCTCAAGAGTAGTGTCAACAAACACAATGGCGTGCAAGAAAAAATGGGAACACACATTCACCTTCGGACTATGAGTGGGCTGCTCATACCTTGGCTCCACACCAAAGGCTCCTCCAAACTCCATATTCTATTGCAGAATGGAGTTAGTCCCAAACACCAGAACATAAACAATAGAGGAATAACATGCAACTACAACCAATGGTGACCTTGTAACCAAAGGCGAAGAAAGGATTTTGGTTTTCCAACATCCAATTCAATATCTTCATAATCAAAATGATTGAAAATTGGTACCATTAGGTTTGGCAAAAGATAATATCGAATGTGGGGATAATAGGCTCACTTGAGGGGCCCCTTAGCTCTATCTAATTCCAACATATTCTAGAGGTATTATAGATATCACAAAATAATGGAATGGATGTAAAATAAAAGAGAGATAGTAATGGAAAGAAAAGTAGCGCAAAAAATGTGAACAAGTTCAACTAGAAGGATTTGTCAATTCACATCATGTTCACCAAAATATGTGATAGCTAAAATTTGACCTACTACTATTGTGCATAGGTGAGAGATTACATGTCACACACTCCCATTGTGGATTTGGCGAGTGGGCAATTCACTCCTACTTGCTTTCCAATAACTAGTGAAGCAATGGAACAACTATTGGACTATCTTCTTCTTGAGGGAGAAGGGCCCTCTTAGTGTCAGTGGGGTTTGAGTATTGATGGTTGTGATGTCCTTTTGCAAAATTACATAATTAAGTCTTATAGGGTATTATTTTATTTTCCATAGGAAAATAATTGTAAAAAAATAATATTAATAAGTTGGTCCTTATATTATTTTAGAACATTATAAAGGACAACTTAATTATTCTTCTTTTAAGTAGATAACTGGGGTCGCCTAAATGGGGCAAATGAGGCCATTTGTAACTCCTTGGAATATTTTAATTTTTTTTTCTATCTTTAGGAGTGGGAGCTACAGTCTAAAATTAGGGGGATTCTCTTGAAGGGAGTTACAAGCTAAATATAGTCTGAAATATCTGAAGAAAGAAAATATATTAAATGATGGTAGTGGAGGGGGAAAAGGGAAAGAAAGAAGTAACAATTAATTACTCCCTCAACAAATCTATAAAGGGGAAAAAATCTCAAAAGGATATGCAACTTGATATTATCAATTTCACATATTTTTCAGAACACCTATGTTCAAACCAATCTAAGGATGAAACCCCTTGAGGTTGCAGGATCCAAGGATGAAAACCCTTGAGGTCTTTGGGATTCAAGAATGAAAACTCTTAGACTCTAGTGGGTGTTTCCAATTAAGGGATTATAAAGAGCTTCAACAACATTTCCAGATTCAGTGATTTTGAGGATTTTCTAGTTTGGAGGTTTGAAATTATAATATTTTTAGATTTTGGATTTTGTGTGGTTTGTTTTAGAGTGGTTGCTTCAATTTTCAATTTGTGTGCTTTTCTAGGCGATTTCAACTTTAAGTGTGGTGTGGAGAATTGATATTAGTTGTACTAGGCAATGCCCCTTTCTCATTTTGTAATATCAATCTAGTGTTGCTAATCTGAATCTTAATTTGTGTTTGCGTTTATTATTGAAATTATTTATTCCTTTTATGCAATCTGTATTTGACTCATTGAGAGTTTGCCATATGAAATTAAGGTCATATATATCTTTAGAGGAGATGATATGAATATTGCATGAGTTTTAGGGTCGTTCAATTCTATTTTGGTTGCTTCCCTTCCTTGATAGATGCATATTGAACATCATTTAGAAGGGCAAATTAATTTCTAAAGGTTTGAAGGGTTGTACTAGATGTAGTTCCAGCCACTCTATAATTCAGTGTCGTATAGACTATATTTAGATCCTATTTTCTTGTTTTCAATCTGCACCTCTTGTGTAGACCGTACATAATCCTAAAGGGTGTTTGGGGTTTTTGAAGGGTGCATTTGTAAGGAAGAGATTTTGATATTGTAAGAAGGGTGATTAATAGATTTAGAGGAATCACAATAGTGTATCATCTATCAAATTGTTGTTGGGGATCCAGAGCGTAAACAATCTTCCTATTGATGGATAATTTAGCTGTCCTACAATTGGGATATTGGAGCCTTGCAAATCGATTAGCTTGCATATGAAGAAATAGTCATAGGTGGACTACCGTAGTCGTCTAAATAGGGGACCATGATTAATAGACTACAACCATTTGGAGGTTTGTCGTACTTGTGTGGTAAGGCATATGGGTGTATTTCTAGAGTATTATGACTCTCTATTTCTAGAGTATTACGACTCTCTATAGCAATGATCTCATTGGAATCATTAATATAAGAATTTTATTATATTATCTAAGGCAACTTAGATATGCCATTAGTTCTTGTAAAGCTTTATGTAGAGATTATTGATTTTGAATTTTGTATCTAAAGAGTTTCTAATATTTGCAACCTCTTTGACTTACATTCCAGAACAAGGGAGAATTGTGATTATTCCTGTGTGATTCATTGATGGTGAAGTTATAGTTCATCTTTAGTTTTCTAACTAGGACATTACAGTGGTATCAGAGCTGGTGATCTTTCCATCCTATGTAGGAAACTAACCATTTGATGCAAATTATGCTACATACATTTAGTGACAAAGAGTTTAGTTACCATCAAAGAGAAAAAAAAAAGAAGGTTATGGAGTAGCCGAAAGAAGCGCTCGAAGAACTAAGTCTAGAGATTGTGGTAGCCTTGAATATGGTTGAAAGAGAGAAGAGAAATATGTTAGAAGAGGAATTAGCTAAAAAAAAGTTTGATAGAATGATACAAGGACAATAACGCTTAACAAACATGTTGGGCTAATTGCTCCACTTGAAGCATAATAATATGAATGTGTCCAAAACTTAGAATGGTGAAGCAAGCTCTTTAGGCTTCAACAATATCAACAATAACAACTAGAGAATTGTTATTGGTTCTATTGCTAGACCTTTCCAACCTGCTTCCCTTCATAGAGAGGAAGAAGTTCCTGAGGCGGAAGCTCAAATTTTGATGCAAAATGATCTCACAGCCAGATATGAAGAATACAAAGCTCTTACAAGGGAGATTCAAGAGGCAACGTCTCTTACAAACTTCCTTAATTTGAAGAAAACTAAAAGTGAACCTAGACCTGAGGCTAGACCTCAAACAAAGTAGAAATATATTCTACATGTATTGAGGAAGATGACACTTCTTATTTTTTATGGAACCAACAAGTGTATAGCTCATGCCTAGATACAGAATTTGGACACTATTTAACACTCAAACCTATGGGTGAAGATGAATCCATCAAGTTTACACTCTTCACCTCGAGGGCATAGCTCATGAATGGTGGTACCATGGGTTGGTCACCCAGGGTCATGGTTTCATCGACACTTACGATGAATTCAATAGGAGGCTCATTGAGTGGTTTGATAGAAAAGATCTTGAGATCCATTTCAAAGAGTTGGCTCAGCTTAGACAGGATACCAGTGTGGAGAAATATGTAGATAAATTTCAAAAGTTGTCAGTGATGGTTCTTGATATTTATATGAGAAGGCTCATTGTGTTTTTTATGGAAGGTCTATCCAAACATCTCAAAAGGTTGGTTGAGTGGTTTGATAGAAAATATCTTGAGATCTATTTGAGAGAGTTGGCTTAGCTCAGATAGGATAGTAGTGTGGAGAAATATGTAGCTAAATTTTAGAAGTTGTCGGTGATGGTTCCTGATATTTTTAAGAGAAGGCTCATTATGCTTTTAATGGAAGGTCTATCCAAACCTCTCAAAGGTTTGGTGAAGGCTTTCAATCCTTCATCCTTACAAGAGGATATCAAGAAGGCTTTAGATTTGGAGACTTTAGTTCCCAAGTATAAATCTTACCCAAAGACTCCATTTTGGGGCCAATCACAAAAGTTTCACAGAAGGAAGAATCTTATGCACAACCTTAGAAGAACATGCCACCAAAGACAAGGAAAGAAGATGAGACCAAGAATGATCTCAAGAAGAAGAATTTGTGTTTCAGTTGCAGAGAACCTTGGGGACATGGGAAAAATTCATTATATTGAGGTTGTTTTCGATGAGGAGGAACCTGAACTTAAACCACCTTCAATTTCTAAAGAAGAAGACATCAATGGAGGAACACTTGCTTCTCTCTTAGAAGCATGAAGATATTATCCCTTTAGATTTCAAGGAATTCTATGTGGACACATAATTTTAGTGCTCCTTGATAGTGGAGCCACTCATAACTTCATTGATAAAGGCTTGGTATCTAAGAGAGGACTTCAAACTGAGGAATTTGAAGGTTTTGATGCCATAGAAGCTAACAACTATTAAACACCTAGAATACTAAGATGAAGGGGGGGGGGCTAAATCAGTATTCTATTAAACCATTTACATATCAAACATTTAATCCATTTAACATATTTAATTCCAATAAGGGAAATTAAGCATAAAGTAAACAACCACAACTCATAACACATAAACACCTGATTTACGTGGAAAACCCAAGAAGGGAAAAACCACAGTGAGGATTCTAAGCTCACAATATAAAGTAGTATCAACACCAAATTACAAAAGGCTCCTTGCTAGAGGACTCACTATCCTAAAAGAAAGAGATAGAAGAGGTGGCTCACTGCCAGAGTTGAACTGTTATGATTACATCTAATATATGCATGAAGTATAGTTCCAATGAAGTTCAAAGTACTGGAACAACATTCGTCACACTATTCTGAAATACCAAACTCTACTTCTCTGCATTCATTCAACTCACTGCCACAGACACTTGTCGCATTACACCTTCATTCACATTGTTATACACATCATATTCATTGCATCCTTTTTGAATCATGATCCCTTGACACTTATTTATACTGCCTTCAACCTTGAAAACATTCTCAAAGGTTGGCATTACACCTTAACATAAAATATTCAAATTAGGTCTAGACCTAAACACTCCTGTGGTGGAAAGGAACGAAGGCAGACCACAACACATCTTAGGTTGGACCTAAATTCATTCAAGCACACTACTCCACATTTTCACAAACACCAAAGCAACTCTACAATTAGTGTAAACACCCAAGGTCGGCCAAACCTGTGTTAACACAATGTTCTTTTAAGTACACGCTTCCTCAAACCCTAAAATGACTTGTGGACCACATGCAAGGTTGTACCATAATCTAGATCATTCCATGAACATCCTGAAATCTAACAAATTCCTTCGCAACAACTTTCACCTATCACACAACCTTATCTTGTTTATCTAGTATGCTCAATTATCTCTGTCATACACTGTATCTCTAAAAATTGACTTTCGGAGCACCAAATCACGAACAACTTCAACAAAAGAAAGATATAAACGAACAACTTCAACAAAAGAAAGATATAAACCTTATAAGCACAATTCCAAAACTAGAAGATCTAAAACTTCTTTGCGGATAAATGCAGAGCAACAAACAACTTCAACAAAAGAAAGATATAAACCTTATAAGCACAATTCCAGAACTACAAGATCTAAAACTTCTTTGCGGATAAATGAAGAGCAACAAACAACTTCAACAAAAGAAAGATATAAACCTTATAAGCACAATTCTAGAACTGCAAGATCTAAAACTTCTTTGCGGATAAATGCAGAGCAAAGACATTTCTCCTAGACACCTTTGCACAACTCAGAAACATAGTCCACACACTGGTGAACACAAATTTCTCTGCACAACGAACCAGAGCACCAAATTTGGAATATAACAACTCTTAACACCTCTGAACAACATATCAAAACCACAAAGATAGATCTTCAACATAAAGGAAATGCGAAGCAAAAGAATAAGACTACTTTGTAAGCCAAAATGCTACTTCAACACATTGTTTCCTTTATTAACCAATTTTTTTCAAAAGCACTTGGAAGCTAACCAACAGAAACATATTCCTAACAACTTCGGCATCACTTCAAGGCAACCACATCATCTTCAACAAAGCAACTCAACCAAATAGCTCACACCATTACAACAACCTCATCCTCAAAGACAGTATCCATTCAACACTAACTACTCATATTATTGCAACATAAGCAACTCACACAAATGACACAGTTGACACCAATGACAACACAAGCTTGTTGACATCAATGACATAATTCCTTGCAGAAAGAAAATTAATCAATTCAACATATTCATAGGAGAATATAAGGTGTGCGATGATTTTTATGTAGTTGATTTGGGAGATATTGACATAGTTTCAGGTATTTAGTGGTTATAAACTCTTGAGGAAATTACTCAAGACTTTCAAATTTTGGAGTTTACGTTCCTTTTTGAAGGAAGAGAGTTGACTCTTAAGGGACTTCCAAATAATCAAACCCATTTGATCATGTCAAAAAGAATGGAAGTATCCACCCTCAAACATCCACTCATATCCATGAAAATTCTTTACATAGATCTTTCAACTCACATCAAAGTGGCATAGCAGAAAAAAGATGGAGTAAAGCAAATATTTGGAGAGCTTATAAAAGTCTGGCAAAAGATTGCTAAACAACAAGTGAGGCAATTTGAGAAGGTTATATTTTAAAATGTCTTTCGGCCAAGTACATTGATCAGATGGATGCACAAACCTCCAAGGTTGATTTGGGATCCTGGTATTGCAGAGGTGTGTAGTCAAGTTGGAATGCTAGGATTGCATTGCTTAAGGACAAGCAATATGTGGAAGGAAGGACTGTGATGTCCCTTTTTCAAAATTAAATAATTAAGTCCTCTTGGGTATTATTTAATTTTGTTGGAAAATAATTACAATAAAGTAATACTAATAAGTTGGTCCTCATATTATTTTAAAACATTATAAGGACAACTTAATTATTATTATTTTAAGTAGATAAGCAGGGTTGCCAAAATGGGGCAAATGAGGTCATTTGTAACTCCTAGGAATGTTTTAATTATTTTTCTATCCTTAGGAGTGGGACTTATGGTCTAAAATTAGGGGGATTCTCTTGAAGATAGTTACAAGCTAAATATAGTCCAGAATATTTGAAGAAGGAAAAGATATTAAATGATGGTAGTGGAGGGGGGCAAAGGAGAGAAAATAATAATAATTAATTACTCCCTCAACAAATCTATAAAGGAAGGGGGAAAAGCTCAAGAGGATATGTAGCTTGATATTATCAATTTCTCATATTTTTTAGAACACCTTTGTTCGAACCAATCTGCGGATGAAACTTCTTGAGGCTATAGGATCCAAGGATGAAAACCCTTGAGCTCTTTGAGTTTCAGAATGAAAACTCTCATACTCCAATGGGTGATTCTAATTCAAGGACTACACAGAGCTTCAACAACATTCCCAATTTTAGTGATCTTGAAGATTTTCTAGTTTGGAGGTTTGAAATCATAATATTTTTAGACTTTGAATTTGGTGTGGTTTGTTTTAGAGTGGTTGCTTCAGTTTTCAATTTATGTGATTTTCTGGGTGATTCCAGCATTAAGAGTGGTGTGGAGAATTAATATTAGTTGTATTGGGCAATGCCCCTTTCTCATTCTGCAATATCAATCTAGTGCTACTAATCTAAATCTTAATTTATGTTTGCATTTATTATTGAAATTGTCCATTCCTTTCATGTAATTTGTATGAATCATTGAGAATCTGTCGTATGAAATTAAGGTCATATATATCTTTAGAGGACATCATATGAATATTGCATGAGTTTCAAGGTCGTTTAGTTCTATTTTGGTCGCTTCCCTTCCTTGATAGATGCAAATTGAACATCACTTAGAAGGGCGAATTAATTTCTAAAGATTTGAAGGGTTGTACGAGATGTAGGTTTAGTCACTCGACTGTTTGTAGATCGTATTTTCTTCTTTTCAGGCTGCACCTCTCTTGTGCAAGCCATACATAATCCTAAAGGGCATTTGGGGTTTTGGAAGGGTGCAACTATAAGGAAGAGACCACGATCTTGTAAAAAGGGTGATTAATAGATTCAAAGGAATCAGAATAGAGTATCATCTATCAAATTGTTGTTGGGGATCTAGAGCGTAAGCAATCTTCCTGTCGTTGGATAATTTAGTTGTCTTGCAATAAGAATATTAGAGCCTTGCAAATCAACTGGCTTGCATATGAATAAATAGTTGTAGGTGGACTACCACAACTATTTAGATAGGGGACTGTGACTGCTGGACCACGACCATTTAGAGGTTTGTTGCACTTGTGTGATAAGACAGATATGGACCATGACTCTATATGACAATGATCTCATTGGAATCATTAATGTAAGAATTTTATGATATTATCTAAGGTGGCTTAGATATAGCATTAGTTCTTTTAATGCTTTATGCAGAGATTATTGATTCTAAATTATGTGTGGAGAATTTCTAAAATTTGCAACTAGATCGACTTACAGTCCAGAATAAGGGAGAATTGTGATTATTTCTGTGTGATTCATTGATGATGAAGTAGTATTATTGTTGTTATTAGTGAAGTTGTTCATCTTCAGTTTTCTAACTGGGACATTACAATGGCCTTGAGTGGGAGTTTCATAATCATTATTGGCAATGTTGATGTGATGGATAGTAGTTGTCAACTCTTGTGGTAGGTTGAGATTTGTGTGCAGTTTCTCATATAATGTTTAATTCTTGTTGAGTGTCTATGAATAAGTGGTTTACACATTGACCTTGTATCTAAAAAACCCTTGCTATGCTCTTGTTCTATTCTATTTTATTTCTCTCAAGATCAGAGCTTGCTCTTGGACTTGGGCTTGGTTTATAGCCTCGCAGGTAGTTGATTAGCCCTAATTTCTCTTAAGACTAACGCAACCCAAATCCTCTCCAATTCTAAGACATATTGGCATGAGATTCCTAGTGAGGAGCCACACGGGGATTCATGGATGAGTTAAGATTGAGAAATTTGGCTTGATCTCTTATTTTGATGTTCATTTGAATGTTGTTGCATGGCTCATGATGCTATCAAGGGATTATGCTTTCTTTGTTTTTTTGGTGTTTTCATGTTTTCAATGATGTCTCTAAATGTATGCAAGAGTAATCTACCCTATATTTTTGTGTTTTCCCAAATTTAAATTACTTAAAAAAAATAAACCTTTTTTTATGTATACAATTAATTGGTTTTTTCCTGCACGCAATGTGATTAATTATTTTTGTTTGCATTTTCTGGTGACTAAAGGAATCTCTCAATTGTTTATGCAATTTTATTGAGAATGTTAGGATTTCTCAATTTTCAAGTTTAAGATAGGAGTGTTGGGATCTCTTTATTTTTTGAGTTTGTGTTCTAATCTAAGAAAATAATTACAAATTTAACTACTCTAAATCTAAAAATGCTAAAATAAATAAAGAATTTTCTAAATCTAAACAACAAATGCAAGCAATTGTTTTTTTGATCAGCAAACTGCAACCATGGGGACCGCTCCCTTTCTATTATATTATAAACCAAATTTAAATAGAGTTTTTAACAATATCAGCTTCAGCCTATATGCTTGAGCTACAACACTATCAAGGTATAGCCAAAATCCCTGTATAACTATCTATCCAAAATGCTAATAGTCTCTCCAACATGTTATCAACCTATCCAAATTGCTAACCTCCTATCCATATTGCTAAACAGTGTATATATACAAAATCCCTGTATATACATTTAGTAGTAAAAAACAAAAATAAACTATTCTGCAATAGTATTAAGCACTCGGGTCGACCTCGTAGTAGTGATTGATGAAATCTTGCATCCACTCAAACTCCCGCTCTAGGCCCATAATCTTCTTTAGGAAACCTACCCCCATTTCTGCCTTCCATTTCCGAGCCGCCCTTCTACCCGTCAGGGCTTCGATTATGAATGGAAGACACTCTACCAAATCCCCTACCTTGTTGACCCTATGGAAATCATTTGGCCAAGGAATCCCTACACCAATTCTCACCACCCCAAGCACCTCTACCCATCCTTTTGCAAATTTACCCTCCATCATTGCTTCCATAATTTGTTTCACCACATTCTTATTTTCTCCCAAGTTTAAAAGAGAGGCTAAAAACATTGAAGAAATGTCTAAATTAACTCAGTATTTAAAGCCACCGCTTATGAAATCTTCACCTAAAATCCATTCAACCGTAAACAACACCAACTCACTTTGTGATTTAAACAACCGCTATAGTCTCTTCTCTGTAATACCACCTAAAAAAGCTATTTGTCGCTATGTAGAGGTGAGGCATATCGGTGTGTCCATTTCCAATTCTTTCTCAGAGGTAAGGCTTGAATGTTGAGATGCCTTATCAAATGATGATTGTAATGAATTGATATCTCCCCTCATTAACGCTTGCATGCTTCACCACCTCACAAACACTTGTATGACGCGACAACTCATCATTCCTCCAGCGTCTCCCAAAACTTACTATCTAATGAATCAATGGCCAAGTTTGCTAAAGTATTTGCCTCACCATTTGCCTCTCGATAAATATGATTTATCGTATAGCCTTCTAACTTATCTAATTCAATTAAAACTTCCTCAAGAAGTGCCTTAAGCTTCCAATTCTGCATATCTCTTTTTCTAACTGCATTGACTATAATATGTGAGTTCCCATCCGCTTTGATTTTTTGCAACTTAAGATTATGACACATTTAAATGCCAAATATCAATGCTTCAATTCTGCTTCATTATTAGATCCCTTGACAAGCTTCTTTGTTGCCTTACCCATCACCTTGTCATTCCAATCTCTGACTATACACCCTGCACCTGACTCAACTAGATTACCCCTAGAGGCCCCATTGAAATTCAACTTGTACCTATTGATTTCCTGGTAGCTAGGTCGGATCCTTGTCGGAGGCTGACCTAATCACAAAATGCTGAATGGCCTATGGGCTTTAGCATTTTAAGAGTCTCAGATAACGCAAAATAGGTCAGGACCTATCACTTATAAAGTGCAGTTGATCTTGGCGCCAAGGTCGACCAGGATTATTAGTTGTAGGGTCTCCTTTAAATGTAATAAGCCTTGCCAGACAAAAACACAAGATATCTCTGCTATGTGCGAACTTTCATTCTACAACCTGCCGGCGTTATTCTCCAGTATCCATCTGCAAATCTATGTTTTGTCGGAGTGGATTTGACCTAGCTCAGAAGTGTCAGTGTAACGGGAAGGCATCGGCTCAAGTTTACAATCCTATGCCGAAGGAAAAGGTGTTGGCGATGCTTTAGACTTCATCCGTGTATCGGACGAACCTTACTCCGTTCAGCTGATATCCTAAGTCTTACCGATGCAGCTTCCTTGACATAACATAGTGCATCGGTCAAAGATTATAAAGTTGCTCTGATATCAAAGGTCTCACCAAAGCTGCAAGGCAATAGAGCATCGGTCAAAGATCCTAAAGCAGCAGGGATAACAAAAACTCCAACTGAAATCAGATTGACATTGGTGTATCGGCTAAGTCTCCCAGAGACTTTGCCAATATCATTTGTCCTAGTGATAATCACTGATTTCTGTCAGACAAGCAATGAGCCATGTTGATGCTCTCTCTGTAATTTATTTCTGCACTTAATATAAATCTGAGATTTTGTTGCTGGGTTTTTCACCTCCAAGAGGGAGGTTTTCCCAAGGTAACTCTGTGTTATGTGTGAAATCATATCTGTTTCTTTCTTACTGCATTCTGATTTATGAAATTAACATGGTATCAGAGCTAAGTTCGAATTAGCATATTAAGATTTGCAGTAACCAATTACCTACTTCTGCTCCTATCATTAAAGATCAGATAAAATGGCTCACAGTCTCAGGGTTGAAGACAGATTGGATGGGGCTTCCAATTTCACATCATGGAGAGTTTGCATCATGCTTGCGTTGAATGAAAACGACCTTGCAGACTTTGTGACCAAAGAATCTTTCGAGCCTGAGGCAGAAGGAGAAAAGACCCAATGGAGGAAGAAAGATCTTCAAGCTCAGAAGATCTTAATTGATTCAGTAAAAGATCACATTGTTCTCATCATCTCCAAGCTGAATACAACAAGCAAAATGTTCAGAACCTTGGAGGAGATGTATGAAATCAACAACACTAGTCATGTTCTAGCTTTGAAGCAGCAGCTTCATCACATCAAGATGGATAAAGGTGAATCTGTCATGGCTTACTTCATGAGGATTTCTGATTTGAGAGATCAGTTCTCATCTATTGGAAAGATTGTCGATGAAAATGATTTAACTGTGCTAGCCCTCAATGGTCTTCCAACATCTTGGGAATCCTACATTCAAGGAATTAGTGCAAGAGCTGATCTGCCCAAGTTTGACAAATTAAGGGCTAACTGTATCCAAGAAGAGTCTCGACTGGCTGCTAGAGGAGTTATAAAAAACACTCATGAAGACAATCATGTCCTTGCTGCCCAGTCTTTCAAGAAGAAAGGAGGCTATTGGAAGAAGAATAATTTCAAGAGGAATAGAGATCAAATGTTTAATCCATCTCATGATTTGAAGAAAAAGAAAAAGGACCTATCTCACATCAAGTGCTTCAGGTGTGACAAATTCGGTCACTATGCAAGGGACTGTTTATCCCAGTCTAAGCAACAAGGAGCAAAATTAAATGAAATCTAAAATCAGTCTAATACTGAAGACTTCATTTTCATTTATGCTTTGTCAAGCAATGTACCCTCAGATAGTGATACTTGGTTGATTGATAGTGGCGCATCTAGACACATCACCGGCTATCGAGAGCACCTCTCAGATTTAGTGGAGAAAGAGGCTAATCTTCATGTGGTCATTGGTGATGATGATCGCTATTCTGTGAGAGGTTTTGGTACTACTTCCCTTAATTTAGATTCTAGAATTTCTCTTCACCTCAGTGATATTTTGTTTGTGCCAGGAATCAAAAGAAACCTTATCTCCATATCAGCACTAGAAGATAAGGGTTATTAGATTGCATTTTCTGAGGGAAGGGTGCTTGCATGGCCTAAGAAGTCCAACATCAAATCAACTCGTGTCATTAGGAATAGGTATGAGAGCCTATATAAGCTTTCAGCACGTCCAGTTCAAGCTCTCATTCATGAAGCACCAGAGTCAAGCGAGCTATGGCATAGAAGACTTGGACATCTTCATTTCCAAGCCCTCCCCACACTTGAGAAGATAGTTAAAGGTATGCCTAAACTTAGTCATATTCATGATAATACATGCAAAGGTTGTGCTATGGGTAAGAACACTAAGAGTCCATTTCATCAAAGTGAAAGTAGGTCTAAAGAGAAATTAGCTCTTGTGCATTCTGATTTATGTGGACCTATGTCTGTTCCTTCCCCAAGTGGATTCTTGTATTATGTAATCTTTATAGATGACTACTGTAGGAAAACTTGGATTTACTTTCTCAAATCAAAAGAATCTGATGAAGTTCTAAGTAGATTCAAAGAATTTAAAGCTTTAGATGAAAATCTATGTGGGAAAAGAATTAAAGTTTTAAGGTCTGACAATGGAGGTGAATACACCTCAGGTAGTTTTCATGATTTTTATGTTGAGGCAGGGATCAAGAGGGAGTTTTGTGTTCCCTACAACTCTCAGCAAAATGGGGTTGCAGAAAGAAAGAACAGATCCATAGTTGAGGTAGCAAAAGCTATGATTCATGATCAGGATTTGCAGACATTCCTATGGGCCGAAGCATCTAGGACTGATGTCTACATTCGTAATAGATACCCTCATCGTGTATTGAAAGATATGACTCTAGAAGAAGCATTCTGAGGGATCAAACCTGACATCAGTCACTTGAGGATCTTCGGGAGTCCAGTATATGTCCATGTACCCAAAGAGAACAGAACCAAGTTGGAACCTTCTGGCAAAAGAGGCATTCTTGTGGGCTACAACCAAACATCCAAAGCATTTAGAATTTACATTCCAGGTCAGAAGTTTATTGAGGTTAGTAGAGATGTCACTTTTGAAGAAAATATTGCACTCAAAAGATCTAAACTCTCAAGTTTACAGATTGATAATGAAGTCCATGATAACCCTCGAGACATGGATATTGAGCATGATATTGAGATTCAGAGAGTCTACAAAATCTGAAAATCATAATGATCCAAGTGAACCTTTGGATCCCACCGATGGGCCTAGGGACATTACCGCGAGTAAGAGTAGACCTCTCTGGATTCAAGAGGCATAAAAATTTGCAGCTCCAAGTGGCACATTCAGAAAAAGTAGAAGACCTCATAAATTCTCTGACTATGTTGCATTGATGTGCAACCTCATTGAGACTGAACCTTCCAGCGCTAAAGAGGCCATGAAACAACAAGCATGGAAGAATGCTATGGATGAAGAATATCAGTCTATCATCAAGAATGATGTTTGACATATTGTGCCTAGACCCAAAGGTAAGTCTGTTGTATCTTCCAAATGGTTGTTTAAAAGTAAACATGCTGCTGATGGAAGTATTGAGAAATACAAAGCTAGATTTGTGGCTCGTGGCTTCTCTTAGAAAGAAGGCATAAACATAGAGGAAACCTTTGCCCCTGTTGCTCAATTTACCTCTATCAGGACTATCATTGCTATTGCTGCAGCTAAGGGATGGAAGTTGCATCAGATGGATGTAAAGATAGCCTTCCTCAATGGTGTTATTGAAGAAGAGGTATACATTGAGCAACCTGAAGGCTTTGTAATCCATGAGAAAGAATCACATGTATGCAAATTGAAGAAAGCACTATACGGCCTTGAGCAGGCTCCCCGTGCCTGGTATGAAAGAATTGACAAGTATTTGGTAAGCTTAGGTTTCTGTAAGAATGATGCTGATCCTAATCTTTACTTCAAGGTATTCAATGGTGAGATGCTGATCTTGGTTTTATATGTTGATGATTTATTTCGGACTGGAGAAGATCATATCATTCTTAGATGTAAGGAAGAATTGACTTCAGAATTCAAAATGAAAGATCTAGGTCTCATGCATTTCTTTCTAGGGCTAGAAGTATGGCAAAGACCTACTGAAATTATTCTAAGTCAAGGAAAATATACTATTGATATTTTGAAGAGATTTGGAATGTTAGATTGTAAACCTATGACTACTCCTATGGAAACTAACTTAAAGAAGTTGAGTGAATCTGTAGCTAGGTCTGATCTTGTGGATCCTACTGAATACAGGCAGCTGATTGGATCCTTGATGTATCTAGTTAACACTAGACGTGACATTTGCTATGCAGTGAGTGCCCTCAGCCAGTTCATGTGTAAACCAAGGCAAATTCATCTTGTTGCAGCCAAGCACATCTTGAGATATTTGCGTGGAACAGTTGGATATGGATTGAAGTACTCTTCCAATGCAGTCATTACCTTGGAAGGCTATTCTAATTCTTATTGGGCAGGAAGTGCCACTGATAGAAAGAGCACTTCTGGAGTTTGATTTAGCTTGGGATCCGCCATGATATCTTGGTGCAGCAGGAAATAGTCTTCAGTAGCATTGAGTACTGCTGAAGTAGAATATATTGCAGCTTGTGTGGTATCTCGAGAAGCAGTGTGGCTTCGAAAACTCCTTGCAGGATTGTTTGGACAACCTTGGGAACCTACCATTATTCACTGTGATAATCAGAGCTGTGTGAAGCTCTCTGTCAATCATGTGTTTCATGACAGATCAAAGCATGTGAAAATTTAGTATCACTATATCCGGGATATGGTGCAAAGGAATGCTATTCAGCTGAATTACATCAGCACTAATGAGCAAACATCAAACATTCTCACCAAGCATCTTGCTCGAGTAAAGTTTGAATACTTTCGAGTCAAGCTTGGAGTAGTGGAGAATGAAGCCCTAGCTGAGAGGGAGCTTCAGCATCAGTGATACATTACTCTATTTTCTTCCACCCTCTGCAAGTAGGCACGGTCGATTCACCCTCTGCGAGTAGGCATGGTGATAGTGCAATCTTCTCTGGGAGAAGATTAGAAGTGGAAGCCTTCTCCCACCCTCTACGAGTAGGCATGGTGGATATCATGATTACATGATGGATATGCCCACCCTCTGGGAGTAGCCATGGTGATAATCATTATGTGACTATGTCCTTATGAAGGAATCCTCCCTAGCTAAGAGGGAGTGTTGATTTCCTGGTAGCTAGGTCGGATCCCTGTCAGAGGCCGACCTAATCACAAAATGCTGAATGGCCTGTGGGCCTTAGCATTTTAGGAGTCTCAGATAACGTGAAATAGGTCAGGACCTATCAATTATAATGTGCGGTTGATCTTGGTGCCAAGGTAGACCAGGATTATTAGGTGTAGGGTCTCCTATAAATGTAATAAGCCTTGCCAGACAAAAACACAAGATATCTTTGCTATGTGCGAACTTTCATTCTGCAACATGCCGACATTATTCTCCAGTATCCATTAGCAAATCTATGTTTTTTCGGAGTGGATTTGACCTAGCTCAGAAGTGTCGGTGTAACGGGAAGGCATCGGCTCAAGTTACCAATCCTATAACGAAGGAAAAGGTCTTGGCGATGCTTTAGACTTCATCAGTGTATTGGACGAACATTACTCCATTCGATCGATAGCCTAAGTCTTACCGACGCAGCTTCCTCAGCATAACATAGTGCGTTGGTCAAAGATTATAAAGCTGCTCCGATAACAAAGGTCTCACCGAAGCTGCAAGGCAATAGCGCATCGGTCAAAGATCCTAAAGCAGCAGTGATAACAAAAACTCCAACTGACATCAGATTGACATTGGTGTATCAGCTAAGTCTCCCAGAGACTTCGCCAATATCATTTGTCCTGGCGATAATCACTGATTACTGTCAGACAAGCAATGAGCCATGTTGATGCTCTCTCTATAATTTATTTTTGCACTTAATATAAATCTGAGATTCTGTTGCTGGGTTTTTCACCTCCAAGAAGGAGGTTTTCCTAGGGTAACTCTGTGTTATGTGTGAAATCATATCTGTTTCTTTTTTATTGCATTATGATTTCTAAAATTAACATGGTATCAGAGCTAAGTTTGAATTAGCATATTAAGATTTGTAGTAACCAATTACCTACTTCTGCTCCTATCTTTAAAGATCAGATAAAATGGCTCACAGTCTCAGGGTTGAAGACAGATTGGATGGGGCTTCCAATTTCACATCATAGAGAGTTTGCATCATGCTTGTGTTGAATGAAAACGACCTTGCAGGCTTTGTGACCAAAGAATCTTCTGAGCCTGAGGCAGAAGGAGAAAAGACCCAATGGAGGAAGAAAGATCTTCAAGCTCAGAAGATCTTAATTGATTCAGTAAAAGATCACATTGTTCTCATCATCTCCAAGCTGAATACAGCGAGCAAAATGTTCAGAACCTTGGAGGAGATGTATGAAATCAACAACACTAGTCGTGTTCTAGCTTTGAAGCAGCAACTTCATCACATCAAGATGGCTAAAGGTGAATCCGTCATGGCTTACTTCATGAGGATTTCTGATTTGAGAGATTAGCTCTCATCTCTTGGAAAGATTGTTGATGAAAATGATTTAACTGTGCTAGCCCTCAATGGTCTTCCAACATCTTGGGAATCCTACATTCAAGGAATTAGTGCAAGAGCTGATCTACCCAAGTTTGATAGATTAAGGGCTGACTATATCCAAGAAGAGGCTCGACTGGCTGCTAGAGGAGTTATAAAAAACACTCATGAAGACAATCATGTCCTTGCTGCCCAGTCTTTCAAGAAGAAAGGAGGCTATTGGAAGAAGAACAATTTCAAGAGGAATAGAGATCAAATGTCTAATCCATCTCATGATTCGAAGAAAAAGAAAAAGGACCTATCTCACATCAAGTGCTTCAGGTGTGACAAATTTGGTCACTATGCAAGGGACTCTTTATCCCAGTCTAAGCAATAAGGAGCAAACTTAAATGAAGTCTCAAATTAGTCTAATACTGAAGACTTCCTTTTCATTTATGCTTTGTCAAGCAATGTACCCTCAGACAATGATACTTGGCTGATTGATAGTGGCGCATCTAGACACATCACTGGCTATCAAGAGCACCTCTCAGATTTAGTGGAGAAAGAGTCTAATCTTCATGTGGTCATTGGTGATGATGCTCTCTATTCTGTGAGAGGTTTTTGTACTACTTCCCTTAATTTAGATTTTGGAATTTCTCTTCACCTCAATGATATTTTGTTTGTGCCAGGAATCAAAAGAAACCTTATCTCCATATCAGAACTAGAAGATAAGGGTTATCAGATTATATTTTCTGAGGGAAGGGTGCTTGCATGGCCTAAGAAGTCCAACATCAAATTAGCTCGTGTCATTGGGAATAGGTATGAGAGCCTATATAAGCTTTCAGCACGTCCAGTTCAAGCTCTCATTCATGAAGCACCAGAGTCAAGCGAGCTATGGCATAGAAGACTTGGACATCTTCATTTCCAAGCCCTCCCCACACTTGAGAAGATAGTTACAGGTATGCCTAAACTTAGTCATATTCACGATAATACATGAAAAGGTTGTGCTATGGGTAAGAACACTAAGAGTCCATTTCATCAAAGTGAAAGTAGGTCTAAAGAGAAATTCGCTCTTGTGCATTCTGATTTATGTGGACCTATGTCTGTTGTTTCCCCAAGTGGATTCTTGTATTATGTAATCTTTATAGATGACTACTGTAGGAAAACTTGGATTTACTTTCTTAAATCAAAAGAATCTGATGAAGTTCTAAGTAGATTCAAAGAATTTAAAGCTTTAGCTGAAAATCTATATGGGAAAAGAATTAAAGTTTTAAGGTCTGACAATGGAGGTGAATACTCCTTGGGTAGTTTTCATGATTTTTGTGTTGAGGCAGGGATCAAGAGGGAAGTTTGTGTTCCCTACAACCCTCAGCAAAATGGGGTTGCAGAAAGAAAGAACAGATCCTTAGTTGAGGCAGCAAAAGCTATGATTCATGATCAGGATCTGCAGACTTTCCTCTGGGCCGAAGCATCTAGGACTACTATCTACATTCAGAATAGATGCCCTCACTATGTATTGAAAGATATGACTCCAGAAGAAGCACTCTCAGGGATCAAACCTGACATCACTCACTTGAGGATTTTTGGGAGTCTAGTATATGTCTATGTACCCAAAGAGAAGAGAACCAATTGGAACCTTTTGGCAAAAGAGGCATTCTTGTTGGCTACAGCCAAACATCCAAAGCATTTAGAATTTATATTCCAGGTCAGAAGTTTATTGAGGTTAGTAGAGATGTCACTTTTGAAGAAAATATTGCACTCAAAAGATCTAAAGGCTCAAGTTTAGAGATTGACAATGAAGTCCATGATAACCCTCAAGACATGGATATTGAGCATGATATTGAGATTCAGAGAGAGTCTACAGAATCTGAAAATCATAATGATCCAAGTGAACCTTTGGATCCCACCGATGGGCCTAGGGACATTACCACGAGTAAGAAGAGACCTCTCTGGCTTCAAGAGGCATAACAATTTGCAGCTCCAAGTGGCACATTCAGAAAAAGTAGAAGACCTCAGAAATTCTCTGACTATGTTGCACTGATGTGCAACTTCATTGAGACTGAACCTTCATGCGCTAAAGAGGCCATGAAACAACAAGCATGGAAGAATGCTATGGATGAAGAATATCAGTCTATCATCAAGAATGATGTTTGGGATATTGGGCCTACACCCAAAGGTAAGTCTGTTGTATCTTCCAAATGGTTGTTTAAAATTAAACATGCTGCTGATGGAAGTATTGAGAAATACAAAGCTAGATTTGTGGCTCGTGGCTTTTCTCAGAAAAAAGGCATAGACATAGAGGAAACCTTTGCCCCCGTTGCTTGATATACCTCTATCAGGACTATCATTGCTATTGCTGCAACTAAGGGATGGAAGTTGCATCAAATGGATGTAAAGACAACCTTCCTCAATGGTGTTTTTGAAGAAGAGGTATACATTGAGCAACCTGAAGGCTTTGTGATCCATGAGAAAGAATCACATGTATGCAAATTAAAGAAAGCACTATACGGCCTTAAGCAGGCTCCCTGTGCCTGGTATGAAAGAATTGATAAGTATTTGGTAAGCTTAGGTTTCTGTAAGAATGATGCTGATCCTAATCTTTACTTCAAGGTATTCAATGGTGAGATGCTGATCTTGGTTTTATATGTTGATGATTTATTTCTGACTGGAGAAGATCATCTCATTCTTAGATGTAAGGAAGAATTGACTTCAGAATTTGAAATGAAAGATCTAGGTCTCATGCATTTCTTTCTAGGGCTAGAAGTATGGCAAAGACCTACTGAAATTATTCTAAGTCAAGGAATATATACTATTGATATTTTGAAGAGATTTGGAATGTTAGATTGTAAACCTATGACTTCTCGTATGGAAACTAACTTAAAGAAGTTGAGTGAATCTGCAGCTAGGTCTGATCTTGTGGATCCTACTGAATACAGGCAGCTAATTGGATCCTTGATGTATCTAGTTAACACTAGACCTGACATTTGCTATGCAGTGAATGCCCTCGGCCAGTTCATGTGTAAACCAAGGCAAATTCATCTTGTTGTAGCCAAGCACATCTTGAGATATTTGTGTGGAACAATTAGATATGGATTGAAGTACTCTTCCAATGCAGTCATTACCTTGGAAGGCTCTTCTGATTCTTATTGGGCAGGAAGTGTCACTGATAGAAAGAGCACTTCTGGAGTTTGCTTTAGCTTGGGATCCGCCATGATATCATGGTGCAGTAGGAAATAGTCTTCAGTAGCATTGAGTACTACTGAAGCAGAATATATTGCAGCTTGTGTGGCATCTAAAGAAGCAGTGTGGCTTCGAAAACTCCTTGCAGGCTTGTTTGGACAACCTTGGGATCCTACCGTTATTCACTGTGATAATCAGAGCTGTGTGAAGCTCTCTGTCAATCCTGTGTTTCATGACAGATCTAAGCATGTGAAAATTCAGTATCACTATATCCAGGATATGGTGCAAAGGAATGCTATTCAGCTAAATTACATCAGCACTGATGAGCAAACATCAGACATTCTCACCAAGCCTCTTGCTCGAGTAAAGTTTAAATACTTTCGAGTCAAGCTTGGAGTAGTGGAGAATGAAGCCCTAGCTGAGAGGGAGCTTCAGCATCAATGATACATTACGCTGTTTTCTTCCACCCTCTGCAAGTAGGCATGGTCGATTCACCCTCTGCGAGTAGGCATGGTGATAGTGCAATCTTCTCTGGGAGAAGATTAGAAGTGGAAGCTTTCTCCCACCCTCTACGAGTAGGCATGGTGGATATCATGATTACATGATGGATGTGCCCACCCTCTGGGAGTAGCCATGGTGGTATTCATTATGTGACTGTGTCCTTATGAACGAATCCTCCCTAGCTAAGAGGGAGTGTTGATTTCCTGGTAGCTAGGTCGGTTCCCTGTCGGAGGCCGACCTAATCACAAAATGTTGAATGGCCTCTGGGCCTTAGCATTTTAAGAGTCTCAGATAATGTGAAATAGGTCAGGACCTATCACTTACAATGTGCGGTTGATCTTGGCGCCAAGGACGACCAGGATTATTAGGTGTGGGGTCTCCTATAAATGTAATAAGCCTTGCCAGAAAAAAACACAAGATATCTTTGCTATGTGCGAACTTTCATTCTACAACCTGCCGGCGTTATTCTCCAATATCCATTAGCAAATCTGTGTTTTTTAGGAGTGGATTTGACCTAGCTCAGAAGTGTCGGTGTAACGGGAAGGCATCGGCTCAAGTTTCCAATCCTATGCCGAAGGAAATGGTCTTGGCGATGCTTTAGAATTCATCGGTGTATTGGATGAACCTTACTCCGTTCGGGTGATAGCCTAAGTCTTACCGACGCAGCTTCCTCGGCATAACATAGTGCATCGGTCAAAGATTATAAAGCTGCTCTGATATCAAAGGTCTCACTGAAGCTGCAAGGCAATAGCGCATCGGTCAAAGATCCTAAAGCAGCAGCGATAACAAAAACTCCAGCCAAAATTAGATTGACATTGGTGTATCGGCTAAGTCTCCCAGAGACTTCGCCAATATCATTTGTCCTGGCGATAATCACTGATTACTGTCAGACAAGCAATGAGCCATGTTGATGCTCTCTCTATAATTTATTTCTGCACTTAATATAAATCTGAGATTCTCTTGCTGGGTTTTTCACCTCCAAGAGGGAGGTTTTCCCAGAGTAACTTTGTGTTATGTGTGAAATCATATCTGTTTCTTTTTTACTGCATTCTGATTTCTAAAATTAACATGGTATTAGAGCTAAGTTTGAATTAGCATATTAAGATTTGCAGTAACCAATTACCTACTTATGCTCCTATCATTAAAGATCAAATAAAATGGCTCACAGTCTCAGGGCTGAAGACAGATTGGATGGGGCTTCCAATTTTACATCATGGAGACTCCGCATCATGCTTGCGTTGAATGAAAACGACCTTGTAGACTTTGTGACCAAAGAATCTTCTGAGCCTAAGGCAGAAGGAGAAAAGACCCAATGGAGGAAGAGAGATCTTAAAGCTCAGAAGATCTTAATTGATTCAGTAAAAGATCACATTGTTCTCATCATCTCCAAGCTGAATACATCAAGCAAAATGTTCAGAACCTTGGAGATGTATGAAATCAACAACACTAGTCGTGTTCTAGCTTTGAAGCAGCAGCTTCATCACATCAAGATGGTAAAAGGTGAATCCATCATGGCTTACTTCATGAGGATTTCTGATTTGAGAGATCAGCTCTCATCTATTGGAAATATTGTTGATGAAAATGATTTAACTGTGCTATCCCTCAATGGTCTTCCAGCATCTTGGGAATCCTACATTCAAGGAATTAGTGCAAGAGCTAATCTGCCCAAGTTTGACAGATTAAGGGCTGACTGTATCCAAGAAGAGTCTCGATTGGCTACTAGAGGAGTTATAAAAAACACTCATGAAGACAATCATGTCCTTGCTGCCCAGTCTTTTAAGAAGAAAGGAGGCTATTGGAAGAAGAACAATTTCAAGAGGAATAGAGATCAAATGTCTAATCCATCTCATGATTCGAAGAAAAAGAAAAAGGACCTGTCTCACATCAAGTGCTTCAGGTGTGACAAATTCGGTCACTATGCAAGGGACTGTTTATCCCAGTCTAAGCAACAAGTAGCAAACTTAAATGAAGTCTCAAATTAGTCTAATACTGAAGACTTCCTTTTCATTTATGCTTTGTCAAGCAATGTACCCTCAGACAGTGATACTTGGCTGATTGATAGTGGCGCATCTAGACACATCACCGGCTATCGAGAGCACCTCTCAGATTTCGTGGAGAAAGAGTCTAATCTTCATGTGCTTATTGGTGATGATGCTTGCTATTCTGTGAGAGGTTTTCGTACTACTTCCCTTAATTTAGATTCTGGAATTTCTCTTCGCCTCAGTGATATTTTGTTTGTGCCGGGAATCAAAAGAAACCTTATCTCCATATCAGCACTAGAAGATAAGGGTTATTAGATTGCATTTTCTGAGGGAAGGGTGCTTGCATGGCCTAAGAAGTCCAACATCAAATCAGCTCGTGTCATTGGGAATAGGTATGAGAGCCTATATAAGCTTTCAGCACGTCTAGTTCAAGCTCTCATTCATGAAGCACCGGAGTCAAGCGAGCTATGGCATAGAAGACTTGGACATCTTCATTTCCAAGCCCTCCCCACACTTGAGAAGATAGTTAAAGGTATGCCTAAACTTAGTCATATTCATGTTAATACATGCAAAGGTTGTGCTATGGTTAAGAACACTAAGAGTCCATTTCATCAAAGTGAAAGTAGGTCTAAAGAGAAATTAGCTCTTGTGCATTCTGATTTATGTGGACCTATGTCTGTTGCTTCCGCAAGTGGATTCTTGTATTATGTAATCTTTATAGATGACTACTGTAGGAAAACTTGGATTTACTTTCTCAAATCAAAAGAATCTGATGAAGTTCTAAGTAGATTCAAAGAATTTAAAGCTTTAGCTGAAAATCTATCTGGGAAAAGAATTAAAGTTTTAAGGTCTGACAATGGAGGTGAATACACCTCGAGTAGTTTTCATGATTTTTGTGTTGAGGAGGGATCAAGAGGGAAGTTTGTGTTCCCTACAACCCTCAGCAAAATGGGGTTGCAGAAAGAAAGAACAGATCCATAGTTGAGGCAGCAAAAGCTATGATTCATGATCAGGATCTGCAGACTTTCCTATGGGCCGAAGCATCTGGGACTGCTGTCTACATTCAGAATAGATGCCCTTACCGTGTATTGAAAGATATGACTCTAGAAGAAGCATTTTGAGGGATCAATCCTGACATTAGTCACTTGAGGATCTTCGGGAGTCCAGTATATGTCCATGTACCCAAAGAGAAGAGAACCAATTTGGAACCTTCTGGCAAAAGAGGCATTCTTGTGGGCTACAGCCAAACATCCAAAGCATTTAGAATTTACATTCCAGGTTAGAAGTTTATTGAGGTTAGTAGAGATGTCACTTTTGAAGAAAATATTGCACTCAAAAGATCTAAAGGCTCAAGTTTAGAGATTGACAATGAAGTCCATGATAACCTCAAGACATGGATATTGAGCATGATATTGAGATTCAGAGAGAGTCTACAGAATCTGAAAATCATAATGATCCAAGTGAACCTTTGGATCCCACCGATGGGCCTAGGGACATTACCACGAGTAATAAGAGACCTCTCTAGATTCAAGAGGCATAAAAATTTGCAGCTCCAAGTGGCACATTCAGAAAAAGTAGAAGACCTCAGAAATTCTCTGACTATGTTGCATTGATGTGCAACCTTATTGAGACTGAACCTTCCAGCGCTAAAGAGGCCATGAAATAACAAGCATGGAAGAATGCTATGGATGAAGAATATCAGTCTATCATCAAGAATGATGTTTGGGATATTGTGCCTAGACCCAAAGGTAAGTATGTTGTATCTTCCAAATGGTTGTTTAAAATTAAACATGCTGCTGATGGAAGTATTAAGAAATAAAAAGCTAGATTTGTGGCTCGTGGATTCTCTTAGAAAGAAGGCATAGACATAGAGGAAACCTTTGCCCCTGTTGCTCGATATACCTCTATCAGGACTATCATTGCTATTGCTGCAGCTAAGGGATGGAAGTTGCATCAGATGGATGTAAAGACAGCCTTCCTCAATGGTGTTATTGAAGAAGAGGTATACATTGAGCAACCTGAAGGCTTTGTGATCCATGAGAAAGAATCACATGTATGCAAATTGAAGAAAGCACTATACGGCCTTAAGCAGGCTCCCCGTGCCTGGTATGAAAGAATTGACAAGTATTTGGTAAGCTTAGGTTTCTGTAAGAATGATGCTGATCCTAATCTTTACTTCAAGGTATTCAATGGTGAGATGCTGATCTTGGTTTTATATGTTGATGATTTATTTCTGACTGGAGAAGATCATCTCATTCTTAGATGTAAGGAAGAATTGACTTCAGAATTCGAAATGAAAGATCTAGGTCTCATGCATTTCTTTCTAGGGCTAGAAGTATGGCAAAGACCTACTGAAATTATTCTAAGTCAAGGAAAATATACTATTGATATTTTGAAGAGATTTGGAATGTTAGATTGTAAACCTATGACTACTCCTATGGAAACTAACTTAAAGAAGTTAAGCGAATCTGCAGCTAGGTCTGATCTTGTGGATCCTACTGAATACAGGCAGCTGATTGGATCCTTGATGTATCTAGTTAACACTAGACCTGACATTTGCTATGCAGTGAGTGCCCTCAGCCAGTTCATGTGTAAACCAAGGCAAATTCATCTTGTTGCAGCCAAGCACATTTTGAGATATTTGCGTGGAACAGTTGGATATGGATTGAAGTACTCTTCCAATGCAGTCATTACCTTGGAAGGCTATTTTGATTCTTATTAGGTGGGAAGTGTCACTGATAGAAAGAGCACTTCTGGAGTTTGCTTCAGCTTGGGATCCACCATGATATCATGGTGCAGTAGGAAACAATCTTCAGTAGCATTGAGTACTGCTGAAGCAGAATATATTGCAGCTTGTGTGGCATCTCGAGAAGTAGTGTGGCTTCGAAAACTCCTTGCAGGATTGTTTGGACAACCTTGGGAACCTACTGTTATTCACTGTGATAATCAGAGCTGTGTGAAGCTCTCTGTCAATCCTGTGTTTCATGACAGATCTAAGCATGTGGAAATTCAGTATCACTATATCCAGGATATGGTGCAACAGAATGCTATTCAACTAAATTACATCAGCATTGATGAGCAAGGAACGAACATTCTCACCAAGTGTCTTGCTCGAGTAAAGTTTGAATACTTTCGAGTCAAGCTTGGAGTAGTGGAGAATGAAGCCCTAGCTGAGAGGGAGCTTCAACATCAGTGATACATTACGTTGTTTTCTTCCACCCTCTGCAAGTAGGCATGGTCGATTCACCCTCTGCGAGTAGGCATGGTGATAGTGCAATCTTCTCTGGGAGAAGATTAGAAGTGGAAGCCTTCTCCCACCCTCTGCAATTAGGCATGGTGGATATCATGATTACATGATGGATGTGCCCACCCTCTAGGAGTAGCCATGGTGGTAGTCATTATGTGACTGTGTCCTTATGAAGGAATCCTCCCTAGCTAAGAGGGAGTGTTGATTTCCTAGTAGCTAGGTCGGATCCCTGTCGGAGGCCGACCTAATCACAAAATGTTGAATGGCCTATGGGCCTTAGCATTTGAAGAGTCTTAGATAACGTGAAATAGGTAGGACCTATCACTTATAATGTGTAGTTGATCTTGGCGCCAAGGCCGACCAGGATTATTAGGTGTAGGGTCTCCTATAAATGTAATAAGCCTTACCAGACAAAAACACAAGATATCTCTGCTATGTGTGAACTTTCATTCTACAACCTGCCGACGTTATTCTCTAGTATCCATCAGCAAATCTGTGTTTTATCGGAGTGGATTTGACCTAGCTCAGAAGTGTCGGTGTAACAGGAAGGCATCGGCTCAAGTTTGCAATCCTATGCCGAATGAAAAGGTCATGGCAATGCTTTAGACTTCATCGGTGTATCGGACGAACCTTACTCTGTTCAGCCGATAGCCTAATTCTTACCAACGCAGCTTCCTCGGCATAACATAGTGCATCGATCAAAGATTATAAAGTTGCTCTGATATCAAAGGTCTCACCGAAGTTGCAAGGCAATAGCGCATCTGTCAAAGATCCTAAACAGCAGTAATAACAAAAACTCTAGCCGAAATCAGATTGACATTGGTGTATCGGCTAAGTCTCCCAGAGACTTCGCCAATATCATTTGTCCTGGCGATAATTACTGATTTCTATCAGACAAGCAATGAGCCATGTTGATGCTCTCTCTGTAAATTTCTGCACTTAATATAAATCTGAGATTCTGTTGCTGGGTTTTTCACCTCCAAGATGGAGGTTTTCCCAGGGTAACTCTGTGTTATGTGTGAAATCATATTTGTTGCTTTTTTACTGCATTCTGATTTCTAAAATTAACAGTACCAACCTTCTGTCGGTGGCTCCCATTTGGCCTCCTCTCTCCTCTTCCGTGATTTAACTTCACCAACCCCATTAACGGGGGCAAGTGCAAGCAATTGTTAGTTTCCCTAGGTAATTTTGATTTTCTAATCAAACTACTAAATAATCTAAAGCCTTTTCAAAATAATTGGAACCTATGAAAAACTGAAGCCTTTTGGAGAAACTTGTGTTGGCATATGTCCTCAAGGAGTCAAACTTTTATATACTTCTCTATAGTAGTAGGATGTTTCTCCTTGATGACAATGGAAAGATAGGAATACTCTAGATCTGTGAAAATTAGAAAATATTTGAAAAGTAAGGGAAGCTTTGAAGATTCTAAGTAAAATTGAAAAGACACAAGAGTTTTGTAAGAGCATGAAAATAGTTAGCCAAAATGCAAGAAATAATTAGCCTCTTATCTAGAAAGCTAGGAAATGACACTTACGTCCGATTGAGCATAGATATGCTATGGGGCTTACTAAAGCAAATAATGCAAAATGAACAACCTCTCGGATGCCAAAGACAATGGGAGTATTTATAAGTGAGAAGCTTCACAAATTGGGGAAGGTGATTGGGAGAATACTAGAGAGTTGATGGATAGATGATTGAAGAGTTGATTGAGAGTCAAGAGGAGAGGAGAATCAGTCACGGGGAATAGAGGACTAGTTAAGACTAGAAAGAGCTCTCAATCACAAGCAAAAATGGTGGCAAAATGATCGAAACTAAAGCAATCATGCTTCTCTAAAAGATGAAAAGGTAACCCCTTTCAACAATCTAGGTCCCCCTTTTTGCTAGGGTTGGTTGCCCAGGCAACCTTAGGATCCCTTCGGCAACCCTTCAGTTGAAGGTCTGCAAAAGGGTTTTGGAGGTGTGTAAGTACTTGGAACTTTGTCCCAAGGTTGAACAAGATGGATATAGGGCTAAGAAGGATGATGGAACTACCATTTAGTCAGATAAATGTTGGGAAGAAGTGTATTTCATACTACGTGGGTCATGAAATGGACCACTAAGTCATCATTGGACTGCCATGTTGGCCCCTGAAAATTTGGGCACTTATAGTACCAAGATTACCCTGAGAAGCTTTATCGAAGTTAGCTTAAACCAACCTCTTTTAGGAGCAATCCACTTAGCCAATTTGTGTTTCTCCAAAAAAGTTAAAAAGAAGTATTCTCCTTGCACGAGAGCTCCCATTTGATGAGGAATGTGTCTTTCATGTCTAGTGATTTTTGGATTTTGAGAATGAGACTTTGGTTTTGAAAATCTCTTCACATATTACCTCCAAATTTTTAATAAAAACCACATTCGAACAATTGACATCCCTAAAAAATTTGTTATTTCTCTTTTCAAAAGCCCTAAACAATCATATTCCCCATCATATGTCAAAGCTTACCAATTTGATCCCTCTTGTCTTTGAACCAACTCATGAAGAGAGTGGAAGGAATCCAAACAAACCCATTGAACTTTCATTATGTTGAAGCACCGGGTCTAGACCTGCCAAGAAAAAGGGCAATGA
This sequence comes from Cunninghamia lanceolata, assembly GCA_027924645.1. NCBI lineage: Eukaryota > Viridiplantae > Streptophyta > Pinopsida > Cupressales > Cupressaceae > Cunninghamia > Cunninghamia lanceolata. The sequence continues at coordinate 331,815 of BSBN01000889.1, forward strand.
GGGAAGTGATGGTTTAGATCTTCCTTGGAGCAATTGTAAAGGATATATCTTTAAGGACCCAAGAAGCCAAGACGATAAAGGCAATCCCAAGTGAGATTTCTTCATATCTATCCACGTGAAGTCATTAGCTTTGAGATAACTATAAGGATTCTAGACCTTTTAGAAAGGCCAATCAACATCTTCCTCACTATTCAAAAGTTTAAGCATAACCATTTTTTAATTGAGAAGTCACCCTAGATAATGTACTATAAATTTTGAGGATATTTTATAGATCGAATCAAATTATTCTATTCTCTTAAAAGTAAATGACCCACTATGTCTAGTTATGGTCTTTAGTTGAAAAATAACAAACAAATAAGTTTTCAAGTGTTCATGCCAACTAAAATGAAGAATTTATTTTTTTAATTAGTTTTATGATTTTTTTCAAATTGATATGTTGGTTGCTATTTTGTTTGTGGGCAGTGAATTTATTTATATTTTTTAAGGGTAGGGAGGGAAACAAGGTGATAGATTGTATTGCAAAACTTTTAAGTACTTATATTTTAAAAGAATATTGTAATTCAATTTTATTAAATTTGATATAAATAATTAATATAAACTATATAATATATAATAATTTTAACAAAAGTAATATACAAATATTAAAAATTAAAAAAAAATAGAACAATGTGTAGAAGTAGAAGAGGACGATTCTATATTAGTATTATTAAATGTCAATAATACATTGTATTTAAAATGATTTGATGTAACATAAAAAATTTAAAAAAGTACTTATTGATCATAATTTTTGTGTAATAACTTTTTTTCTATAATTTATCATATATGTCTTACTTTATCCCAAAAAGGTTTGAATGGTAGTATATCCTATAATAGCTTTTCATTCCCTTAATTTAAAAATAGTGAAAGCTTGATAGTGAAACCTTGTACCTTCTTTCCATAAAGAAGATTATAAGTTTGAATTGAAAGGGGTTGTGCTTAAATGACAAGGCCATAAGGTTCTCATGTTGGATATCTAAGTTCAAATCCACCAAATGTAGTTTCTATGTGGCTTCTAAGTTGAATATATGGATGGTGAGGAGGTCCCCTAATAACCTCCTCTTACCAATCCAAAAAAAAGCCTCCAATCTTTTTATGGACTTCCAAAAAAATCTACATCAATGCTAAAGAATAGCTTTAAAAACTACCTTACCTTGTACTACATACATTAAAAAAAACTAAATCGAAATACCACTTACATATTGCACCAAAAGTTCGTAACCCATGGCGCCACACTGAGGGAAAATGGGGTGAAGGTTCCAAATATTAAAGAAAAATATTGTTATGAATAATTTGCATTAAAGAAATAAATGAAATTGGTGACCAAGTTCAAAGAATTGACCTATGCTTAATGGACAAAAACCTATGCTTCACTCAACATAAATGGAAATGAAATCGAACATGGGTATTGTCACGAGGTCCAAAAAAACAATAAGCTGCTCCTTGATGTATTTTTAGGTAACGCTCATTGAGTAATTAAAGCTTATTTGTATACACATTTAAAATTATTACCTCTATGATTTGTTTAATTGTGTATTGAAAGAAAAAAAAAATGTCAAAATAAAAAGAGGTTTCTTACAAAATACTTATTTTTTAAAAAATCTATGAAAAAGATGTGGAGAGATAAAATCTTCATTAAGGTGCTGGTAGGACCCAGGAAGCACAGCTCTTTAAAATCAACATAAATCTGTCTCAAATAGGGTGCTGGTAGGACCCAGGTGAGGTAGCACAGCTCTTTAAAATCAACATAAATCTGTCTCAAACTTGACCAAAGTTTGTCTTTGCCTACAAATTTTCTCTTATAATTTATTACTTTTCATAATTGGACATTTATAAGAGTTCAGATGACCGTTTGTCGTAAAATACAATTAAAACTTTAAAAAGATTGTATCACATGAAACGAGACATTTTGAACAGATTGTCAAAATTTATATAGGATTATGATGATATATAGATTTAGTTTATATATAATTTTACTTATACTAAGATATATTATAATATTTTAAAGGCACCTTTGAATGGATAACCGTCATTAAAAAAAATTGCTTGACAGCCAGGGTCGACCGTCAAATTTAAGCCACGCTTCCCGAAATTCTTTTACCGAAAAACTCTTCGAAACCAAACCAAATCAGTTCCAAATTTGAGTCTAATTGATAATCCCGTCAAATTTAGCTTTGGAAGTAGATAAATACAGTGCAAAAAATGGCAAACCGAAAAAGTAAATTACAGCCGCAATTTACCTAAAAATAAAACAATTACGGGCAGGATGATCTTTTTTCTTTAAATTCCAAGCTAAAATAGAAATAAATGCAATTTTACATTGCGGCATACCTCTACTTCGAAGATGATGGGCGTCAACTATAAAAGACTCCAGATTGATGTGACCACTCTATACATGTCAATTTAAAATCTACTTGGGAAATAAGTGAATCCATACGCATGAATTATATGCATGTCTTAACACTAAACCAAGCATAAGAATCATGCTTGATTAGAAAATCATTAAAGCATAAGGGTTGCCAAACTCAATTAGAAAAACGCAATTAAAGAAACTTAATATTTGTAATATCGGCAAAATTTAGCTAGGACTTACTTTGCCTTGAAATTTCAGCTTATTTTACAAATTGAACTCAAAACGACTCGCTGCAATTGAACAGTCGGACCAAAATAGGTCATTTACTCTTAAGAGAATAGAATAATTTTTCAATTTTTCAGCAATTCTGAGCACCGAATTCTTCCCCTGTCTCCCAATAATTTTTGACAGCAATTTTTTCTATTAAACCTCAAATGCCATTGGAATGTAATTTTATTTTATTTTTAAATATATGTCTGCCCTTTAACAGTTTTTGTTAAAACTCTCACAACATTACACTCCACCACTTGCTGCCACTGTAGTTATGCCTCTTGAGTAATTAACTTTGTGTCTTTCAACTCTTCAAATATAGTTCTCCTGGCTCGAAGTAGTCATTTCAATGGAAGAAAGATTCAGAGAGCTTTAATGGCACATGATATAAATTTATGACTTAAACTCACCGAAGTGTTCTAAGTATTTTAAAAGACTCCAAGGGATTCCTTGTGCACATGTATGAAGCATTAGAACTGGACATTAAATTTGTACAAACAGTAGCCTAACAAGTATCCAATTTTAATAGGTTTCCCTTTAATGTTTCCTTTACCTTGTGCATTTCTCAACAAACTATTGTTAGTCATATGTTCGCATTCTTTGTTTTAAGAGTCACTTCCCAAGTACCACCAATTTTCTTGAAATACAAATTGTCAATTGAAACTCTAATGTCTGGATGATGATTGTTTCACATGCCAATTCACAAGATTTTACCGTCAAACTTCCTTTTATTCACTCTTATGAAACATACAGCTGGCAAACTTCATTCTTACAAGGATATATAATAGGATGAGATGGTATGTGCTCTAACTTACCACTAGGCTTCAAACCCAATTGCTAATAAAAACTTGAATTTCAGATATTTCTAACTTTGTAATTGACATTGACAAGTCAATTGATATCCAGTTTCGAAAGCTGCATTGTTATTAAAAACAATCAACTGCTCTTGCATGCCAAGTGCTAGCAAGCAAGAATCATCCTTAGTTTTCTTTCAAATTTATATACAAATTTCAGCTGGCCTCAAAGGAAGGGGAAGACTTAGAAACAAACTACTTATTTAACAAATTTAACACAGATTTACCAAGAAAGCTTTGTAATTTGATTAACCTGTAAAATGTTTCATCTCAATCTTTTGCAAAAGCATTGACAAGTCTGATGAGATTGCTGCAAATATTACGCCTCTGTAACAGACCATAGTCATTAGTTTTATTCACTCAAATGTCATAATTATTATACACATATGGCACAGAACCTTATGACCAAACTTCGGGCAAAGAACTTGCACTTGAAAGAAATGAGCAGATATGAATAACATTTATCCCTTGTTACAAAAAGAGTAAATGTTTGAACACGAAGCTCAAAACTCAGCCAAATTTCTCCCAACTGTCTATAACTAAAATTTGCTATAATCCAGTTACGACTAATTATCATTCATCATATGAGGTACCATGGCAAAACTCTTCTAGCTGCCTTGAAAAATGAATCTAATAAATACCTCTCGTGTGCCTCAACAGCCCTCTGATTTCCCAGCTGTTAAATGGCAAGCACTTACATCGCTGCACTCTACACTTGATTGATATATCAGGTAGGAAACCCGCTAAATGCAAGAGAAGAGCAGAGAATTTCGTAGTGCTTGACATTCTATAAGTATAAACAAATAGAGGAAATACACTTGATCTGATCAATATGGCATATCCTGCAACTGATTATTGTGGCCTGCCACCTTCATCCTCCCAAACATTTTCCCAGGCAGTACTTGCCCCTTTAGGTTCTTCAATGTAGCAGTTTTCAGGTGTCTCTTGGCCAGCAATTGATCTTGGTCCAGGCCTGGACATGCCTCTTCGTTTTGTCCGAATTCCAAGCAACCTCAGGACAAACCGAGCAATTTCTCCATACAATACCCCTGTCCGGTCAAACAGCTGCAAGATATGGCAGAATATAAAGAGATGGGAGCAAGGTTTATTTCTTACATGACAAAATGATAATATTTTCAAAATAGACATATAGATATGACCAGAATTACCTGGAGAAGAGCATTTATAAAAAAATGAAATGCCTGAGTGTTCTCATCAACAAGGATGGCAATCCGACCAAAGAAGCTCACAACGCCATGCAACTGTATTTTCAAATATTTAGAACAAGTTAGGCATCTCAAACCATGTAAAAATAGAAATTTCTCTGTGCCAAAAACCTTTGTATTTGTTGTATATTTGAGGGCTCCTGCTCAAGGCACATTAGGCATTACACAATCTACATCCAAGCACAACCGCGTCATCCTATGATGGGATATAAACTAGCTAACCCTCTAGTCACATGCATATCAAAAATTGCTCAGTTTCCCACATCAAGAAGTAATTGCTAATAGAGGATCCATTTGGACAGATAGCTTAAATTTTATGGAATCGCTTTGAAATGGCAAGATATTCTGAATTAAGTAACTAGTTGCACGTTCCTAGTTAGATTGGATTCCAGAAGAACAGGTGAATTGATACATCCTAAGAACAGAATCACAAACTGTCAGAACAGCTTTTTACCAATATTGCTTCCAAACATACAGTGAAAATAAACAGGGTAGTTATTGTTGCTCATCACAATGCAATACAGAAACTCTGAAAAGCCTATACATTCTTGATATGATAACATCCAGGGCTTTCTCTTCATTTGCACGTCATATATGTTTAAATATATAAATATGTATTACTGCTTGTAAGGTATCCAGAGAGCCCATTGAGTTTGCGACACATAAACAAATAAAAAATTATGAATGAGAGCAAGCTAGATAACAGCTTTAAGAAAAAGACAGTCAATTAAAATGTAGTGCTTCTGGAAAAACTGTGTATTGCTTTTTTGCCTCAACGTTTTGGATCATACTCCATGATCCATCATCAGGAAGAAAAGAAGAGAAAACAAATAAGTAAATTGCAAAGGAAGTCTTCTTAAAAAGAGAGAGAAAGAATGATAGGGGTGCGGATTACAAGGAGAGACATGGGTGAGGAGATAGGAAATAAACAATCAAAATTTAGAAAGAACATAAGAAGAAGAAGCCTAAAATGAAAATAAACAGGGACAAGACCCATGGATAAAAGTAAAGGGAACATAAAATAAAGAAATTAAATAAGGGGGGCAACGGAGACATAAGGAGAGAAAAACACACGGGGGAGGGGGCTATAGTAAATAAAATAAAAGAAAATAACAAGAAGAAACCAAACAAGAAAATCAGCAAAGACAAGAGGTGTAGACAAATGCAAATAAACATAAAATAAAGAAAATAGATAAAAAGTAGTCTAAAGAGGTTATATATATATATATGAGCATAACCGACCACAAGTAATCAAAAGTAAAAAATTAATAAGTAAACAGATAAGTGACAAAAAATAAATAAAGCAAGTAAAAGTAATAAATGCAAGAACTAGGAGAAGAAAGATTGACACGAGAAAAAGTGTGTAGATGTGTGTGTGTGATATCAAGGAAGAGAATAGATAAAGGGAAGAGTAGAAATAGCGAGAAGTGATACCAACGACAAGCAAGAAACATAAGGAATAAAAAGGAGGAGAGAGAGAGAAAGAAGGACCCAATTAATGAAGAACGCAAAGAATGGGAATAAACGAAATCAACAGAGGAAGAACCAAAAAAGTGAAAAGGAAGAAAGAAAAGAGGGAGAGGAAAGCATAGAGGAGATGGTAAGCAAAGGAAACCAAAACCACGACAGAAAGCCAGAGACTCAACAACTAATGGAGCAAGAGCAAGGACCAAACGGGGACAGGTAACAAGGGTGGGTTAGGGAAGGCAAGGTGCTAAAAGAGGTCACGAAGAAGACACGGGATAAGAAAAGAAGAGGAGGGAGCAGAGGGAGAGGACGGAAAGGAGACACGGGGAGGAGGTAGGGGAGAACCAGGAACAAGAGGGAGTTCACGAAGGAAGGCGTGAAGTGAGGAGTGGGATAGGAAGAGAAGTGGAGGAAAGAGGAAGGGAGGGAAAGAGCGGATAAGGGGTGGGGAGCTGGTAAAGAGAAGGAGGGGAAATGGGAAGAGGGAGCAGGGGATCAAGAAGTGGGATGGTGATTATGAAGGGACTTTAAAAGCGGGTTCCAAGTGCGACTTAAGATCCACCCATCATTTCCTATCTCCTCACCCATGTCTCTCCTTGTAATCCGCACCCCTATCATTCTCTCTCTCTCTTTTTAAGAAGACTTCCTTTGCAATTTACTTATTTGTTTTCTCTTCTTTTCTTCCTGATGATGGATCATGGAGTATGATCCAAAACGTTGAGGCAAAAAAGCAATACACAGTTTTTCCAGAAGCACTACATTTTGATTAACATGGACTGTGGAAATATCATGACTACAAGACAGTCAATTGTTAAATTTCATTCATCCATTACATTTATTTCAAGAACAGCTAATAATTTTCATATCAGAACACTGAACTCGATATACAGAATCACAAGGGGAAGACACATCGTAAATAAGAGAAAAAGTAGCCTCACCACATGCAGCATAGACTGCCAAAAGCTTGGTGGGGATGGAGGTCCACCATACGGATCATTTGGATCTCCATTCCCATTGGCATAGGGACCTCCAGGGCCAAGGCCATATCCACTCATTGGTCCTCCCATCCCATTATTGAACATTCCACCATATCCACTCTGGCTACCATATCCCCTATACATATTGTTGCCATAAAGACCACTGCTGTATCCTCCCATTGCACCTCCATATCCTCCCATTGCACCTCCGTATCCTCCCAATCCACCATATGTATTGTTCGATCCATACATACCAGAACTATATCCTGAATTGTAAGGTGTCATAGAGCCATAGGCTGAATTCTGATTAGGCATAGAACGAAACCCTGCATTTGGGAAACATACTCAGCAGATGAAGTGCATTGTGTAACCTTTGAGTTTCACAAAAGGAACAGTTATATTACTCGAAAAACACTAAAGCAGCCCTATAACTTTTAGAAATGAAGAAGTAACATAATGAAATATTGCTGGCTTATAAGGATAATGAATATTAGTACAAACATATTCAACATTAACCCAGACAATTTAACATGGCAGCATCAATATATTCATTAGTTGAATAGGAACTAATGAAACCTATGTATACCTCCATAGTTACTTCCATAGCCAACCCCACGATTTTGTTCCCAGGGTCTTGGTGGCATAGGTCTACCAACAGTACTTCTGTTAGCAACAGACGCACTTCTTTCAGTATCCATATTCTTCTCTCCATATTTTGCATCTTCAGCTGCCTGTATGACAGCTCTTGTGGGACCATTTGAAGAAGGCTTGAATGGAGAAGGACCAGATGAGCTTCCACTGCGCTCCCATGGCTTTTGTGGAGGCATATTACCTGTTCATTTTGACAAACACCAGGAAACAAATAATATCATGGCTAGCTTCCACAAGCAGATATTTTACAGTAACTATCAATAGTAGTCTTTAAATTGTTAACACCCAAAAAAGGATATGACATAAGGGAGACCTACAGATTCTATTTCTGGCAGGCAAGGGATGTCCTAACATCTGCTAAGGCCTTAGTAGACTTTTCTAGCAACTGAAAACAAAAGAAAACTGGGGAAAAAAGGTGAACCTCGGGGCCCTAAAAGTTCAAAACAGAAATCTCTTGTATGGTTAGTCATCCATAGTGCAAAAATAATTCAGAAGATAGTTTGCTAAATACAAAACCACCTGTTTCCTGGTATACATTGAAAATACACTGTTTCTTATCCTATTTGATACAGATTGACATATACACCATGCACATGTACGTATGATACCTAAAAGGATTATTGTTGTCCATTTTATATGAAACAACAGTGGAGAACAGATTAATTATAACAAATCTTAGACCAACCTGCAGGAAATTATTGTTGTTTTTAACAGACACAAAAACTTGAAAAGATTGATGTTTAAATTTTGCTTAACGCAAATCATCCATGTTTGTTCATTGTTAATGAAATCCACATAATGCGATAAAGTGAGTTTGCAGGTATAAGTACAGGCTTTCTTGACTAGATTAAAATTGCTTTGGAAGGTCTACATGAATAGGTAAAAGAGAAAATCTTAACTTTCTCTATTTTGGAAAAATTACAGAGAAAAAGGTTACGAAAGCTCTAAGACCAGCAGCTCAGTTTCGCCCTCATGAATATTTTAACATTGTCTAGTTACAATATGAGTTGATGTTTGAAAAGCACCTTCTAATGTCTTATACCTTATCTATTTACCATTTATTATAGAAAAAAAAGAGTACTAATCATTGTGAACATGTAAGAAACACATGTTAGACAATATCTTTTATTGTGATCTACAAAAATAAACATAAGGAGAATGAAAAATCATAAACAATATTTCCTATACTAAATGATAGAGGTTACCTTCTCAGGGTAATGACATAATAGAGGATGGAGTACAACATCTCCAGTTTCCAAATAGAGTGCCTTTGAAAGTACAATCAGCAATGCTGATGATGCTGTTTCACATTTATTATTGTTTATCTTCATTTTCTTTCCTATTTATCATCCATTTAAAAAAAGCCATTCACAGTATTGGATTCCTATTGAATAACAGGAACAGAGAAATTTTGTCTTGGCATAGAACTTAATGAGAACATATCCATACTTGGCATTTGAAGGTGAAATTAAGGCAACCCAATCATCATGGATACTTTGAGGACACTTTATTCAGGAAATAAATTGGTTGAATCCTTTGGGTATATCCTCATCAAACTTACTCTGACAATAAGATCAACTTAAGACTGCCATAAATACTGGTTTTATACTACCTTTGGATCTTGAACTACTTATCTGAACACTATATGTTTTTTGAAGTAGCACACATAATTTGATTGATTATTTACCCATCCCCAAACTTGGCTTATCTATTTGTGTGACTTGTCAGGACTATGTTTAGGATGTAAACCTCAAGATGGGATCTTAAACAGTGAAACTGATTTTTATAGATTACCCTTGGTTGGTACAAAATTGATATTGGGAATTTAGTGGCTATACAAACTTGATGAAATCTGCATGTAATATAAACAGTAGTTTTTTAAATTCATGCAGGATGGTAAAGAACACAAAATCAGAGATTTCCAGACACCTAAAGTTGATCCAGATCCCAACAATGACAAGGCAAACAACCACCAAAATGAAGGTCTTGATATGTTAGCAAAAGTGACTTGTAATGCTACATGTGAACAACAATCAGAGGACCATGACAAAGATTTTTCGAAAAAGGGCTAGGAGCATTAGGTTTTCACAGTCCATATCAGTGATTTGTAAAGCTTTTGGACAAAATGATTTGTTAAGAAAACCATAAAACAATATATGAGAACTGTGATGATATATTTGTAATGGTGAATTTTACATACCCATGCCATTTCCCATTTAGTTTTGCGCCCATTTTGGGAGAATGTCTTAATACATGTACATATTGACAAATGGTGTAACTTGTGCAAAGTTAGGCTCATTCCCCTAGCCTTTACCTATCCTCATACACAACACATCCCCATACATTTATCCACAACTTATCCCTCTCTGCACATCTTCCTATATAGCGTTCATTTATTAAACCACACAGACCCAGACATTCATTCCCCACCTAGATCCTACCTTTTCTGCCATCCCAGGTCATTTCTATGGACGTGGGATCGACGCTGCAGTCACAGACTTGACCCCTGAAATTTCAAAATTCAAATTCAAGTTTGGCCGACTCCCGCCCATTCTACTAAAGGCAATCATTTGTATCCATTTCACATCCTCTCACAATCAATCATCCTCTCTGATTCTAGAAGCATTCAAGGAGCAATTAATAATGAAGCACTTTAGCTTGGTGCATTAAAAGGAGTAACAAATCTGCATATATCATTATAGGGTGCTCGCCTACTGTCTTTGATCTTTTACACACATTTTTGGAGGTTGACCTAAGTGAACATGTCCCTTGCAACATAACAACCCTTCAAAGGTATTTTTGAATACCACCAGTTTCAGATAGCGCAAAGAGCAGAGCAGACAAATACCAATCAGGCAAGTCAAAGAGCAAAGGTATACACTGAGCAAGGTCAAATCCACACACAGAGGACAGATCCATGGACACGGATAAGACCCTGACCCATGGACTTGACCTGGGACAGAACAGAGGTCAAGTGCAGAATCTGAGTTGATATACAGACAGAGAGGCATCTTTTCCTTGGCCAGCAACAGTCAAATCCAGAATATACATCAAAGGGGATTCATTCTTCATTCATAGAACTAAGTACCTTTCTCTTTTGCATTTACTTTCTGTACTTTAGCATTTAATTCAGAATTACATTAGCCCACAGATCCATCATTAATTAATCTAGGTTTGTACTGAGTTGTAAAGCATTTCATTTGATTAGCATAGATTTACCTTATGGGATATTTATTTTATAATATTATATTAATTCATTAGTCTGTGGCTTTTTACAAAATCCAAGAGATTGGATATATGAGTCAACCAAAACTAGAGACAAACATACTGAATAACTAAATTAAAAACTTATGCAAGTCTGAGGGATAAAAACAAGGCCGGATGGTTACAAAATGAGCAACTATTCATCTTTTGTCATCTGGTCATACAAGCTTTGTTGCTGTCTAGCAGGAATGTGGGACAAATGCCTACGTCTCTGCTGGTACTGTCAGCACCTTCCATCAAGCAGAAATGCAATTTAAGTTGTGCAGTGACATCCATGAGTAGCTGAGAACTTTAAACCATTGATCGTTGGTGCACATCATTTGTTAAGGCCATGGGTTGGTGCACCACAATCAGAATCTCAGATCCTTCTAGCCCATAAATGCTCTATCATGTCAACTCATAGGATACATAAGCAAATCAAACAGCGCACTCCAAGTTACATAATCACTTCACACCTTTAAAGGCTCGAAACTCCAAAGAGCATACAAATGCCAATGAATGTTCAAGTACAGTAGGTATTACATCAGTATCAAGTGGCATTTAATGATCTTCCTAAGGGCCTTCTGATAGGGTCATAAGCATGAGATAGCAAAGAAAAAGGGTACAAAACCTATCATGAATACTCCTTATTGACACCCCAAGTTGTTTCAGGATTAGATTAAAAAGTCGGTACACCATACAAGAACTACTTGACATGGAATGCATTATGCCAAGCTGGAGCACATTTGCTGCACCAGTGTATTGGTAAGGATGAACAAAAAAAATTTTTGCACGTACATTAATTGTTGCATATTAAACGATAGAATTATAAAGAACAGTTTCCTCTTCCTAAAGTAGATGAGTTGATTGCTGAGTTGCATGAAGCAACTAGGGGAGAGGACACAGTAGTTGAGCAACTTAACTTCACACCTCTCAAAATTCTACATGGCAATTTCAAATTAATCTAAAATTTTTACAGCAGCTTACTTGGCAAGGGTCCTGTGTATAACTAAGGTTTCAGGTCCACATAATCAAATATGATGACGCATCAGCATGCTTTTTGTTGAGGTGTCCAAAAAGACCCAAAAAAACAATTAGACAGATAGTTGTGCATTAAGTCATGTTTTGTTGGTGCACCGATGTGGCATCATATGATTTGTTGCTTTTTAGATCTCAAAAATACATTTCATTCAATTATAAGTACTTATGTTCCACGCTAACAAGTTTGAAGTCACAACTACTAGTACTATAATTTTAACAATATTGGGCATTAAATCCGCAAATACCATCACAACTATTGGAACATGCTCAACTAGTGGCTCTGCTCCCCTACTTTCTCTAAAATTAACTTAAATCCAACTAACAGAAAATAGGTGCGATATGAGGATACACAGAAGACGGCATTCAATCAATACTTATCATTGGTTCTATGAATTTTTGGTTATGTTTATCAGACTCAAGAATGCAGCAGTGACTTTCCAAGCTACTATGAAATTATGAATAATGAATTCTTGGTGATGCTTATCGGACTCGAGAATATGCCACCACTACTATGAAACTTTCCAAGCTACTACTATGAAACTTTCCAAATTACTATGAAATAGGAGTAACTGGGCCACCTTTTCCATGATGGAGGAGTCAAAAAGGATGAGTACAAGGTTCAAGCAATCAAGGAACGCCCAACCTAATGGCACTGGGCTATGAGGTACCCATTTTTGTTAAAACCTTCAAAATTCTTATTCAGAAAAACCTATAAAAACTAATCCTCTTTACCCTTTTTTTTAAAAAGCGTCTAAATAATTATTCAGAATACTATGCAATATTCATGAAAATAGAAAAATCCGCGCAAATCAAATAATTGCAGGTTCGTCGCTAATTACAAAAACCAAAGAAAAATCAACAATGTATTAGAAAATTCTAATTACTGGTCCATTGAGACACGGCCTGTAATTGTAAGGAAGGAATTGCAAGTCAGATTAAAAAAGTATAACAAACCCCAGATGCCAATAACTCTCTAACAGAAAGCCTCTTCAAAAATAAAAATACAATTCAGATAGCACACAAACTAATAGAAACCCTATATCCCAAAAACTATTGTTTTTTTAATTTAATTTTCTGTGGGTACTTAAATGAAAAACGATACCTTGCCCAGCGCCGCCACCCACTCCGCCCGACATAATCACAGATCATAAATCTTTCAGAAAAACCTTGTGATTTTGTAAGCCCCTTGTGATATTTACCGGGATTCGAACCTTTGAACTCCGGCACAAAATTATCACAATTGGTATCTGAGGTGGGTTTGCATTTCGCAACCCCTCAAAAATCCCGGAGGGGAAAACAAAAAAATAGTGTGACAATTATCGCGTTGCAAATAAGACAGAAGGATCAAATTCCGGCAGCTTTGGATTTTGACGGCCACGCGTTGCTGACGTCGCGACTTTCAATTGCAGCTTGACTCGTTGAAATTCACGGCAAAAGTTGCCTGGTGACAGAGGCGGCTTCGAGAGGATCATCTGATGCTTATCTTATTATGGAGGTTCTAATTTACAATCATGGGCGGAGCAGCGTTGCATACCTCATAAGTAAAATACAAAAATATCTCTTTCAAATGTGCACACAGTCCATATTTTATAGTTTTAGTGGATTGAAATTAGTTGTAATAGCACTAGCCTTATTCTAAAAAGGCTGTTTTGGGCTCGTGGACATTATTAAAAATTTTCATTCATTCATTCATTAAGATTCATAGAAGAAGATTTGATTTCTAAAAGAGTTCGAAAATACCTTGAGGCCTTGTTTTCGGGGTCCCATAGACTGCCTGGTCTCGTTATTAAAATCTTTCATTCATTCACTTATTTAGGTTTGGGGCTTTTGTTTTGGACTTGTCCCACTTAAATTTTGAGGGTGTGTCTTTCTATTGTGGATCTTTTTTATTATGTGAGTATTGTGTTATTATTTTTTAATTCATAAAAAAATTATATAGGATCTAATTAAAAAAAGAAGAAGATAAAATAATTCTTTAAATAAAAATAAAGTAAGCAATGTGAATAAAATAAAATAAAATAATTCTTAATTACACATTATAATTTATGTATTCATATAGGTATGGAGTAAATAAAATAGTTCTAAAATAAAATAAAGTAATTCTTAAGTAAATAGAATATTATATTATAATTTATATGTTTTGTTTCTGTATTTAATTGTGTCCATTATATTTTTATTCATTTTTAAATATATGTTAGTTGTGTTTTAGTTTTTTTTTGCCATTGTTGAACGCCTCTTAGCGTAACTCGCACTTACACCTTTAGAGGGTGTAATCGAGTCCATAGGAAACTTAGAGGGACACAGAGAGATTTGGTGTTGGATTGGTTTGAAATCAATCTCATCATTACAAAAGCAAACTTCATAGCTTAAAGTATATACATTAAATAATAAAGAGGAGAAAAAGAAGGGAAAGATGAGTTAGAAACGAGGAGGGTAGAGAGATATTTGGGGCTAATGAAAAGGCCATTAAAGTTATATAGAATTTTAGTAGGGAGGTCAATAGAGGTCACGATCTCTAGTCGAAGGTTGTGTGTCCATCGCCACCAACCACTAGTATCTCTTATCATCCTTAACATTAAAGTAAAAAATCTATAGAAAAAAGAAAAAGTTTGTTATTTTAACGTATTATTATTAATTTACTTGTTTATTTGTGATGTGTAATTAAATAAAGAAACTAAAATATATTTTTTTAACATTTTATTACAAAATAAAAGACAAATCCTACTCTATGAGCATTAATGGTCTATTTCTTTACTGCAAGAGCAAATTAGCTAATAATATTTAGCAAATGCTCGTAGATTAATTGCATGTAAGTCTTTACAAAAAGAAAAATAAAGAGGAGGTTGTGGGTACAAACTCGATTGAGGACAAAAACCCTAGAGTGTTTATTTGTAAGTCTTGAATAGACATAAGCACTAAAGAATTAAAAATTTAGGGATGTACATGAAGACATAATAGAACATTATAACTTTTTCACTCAAAAATGAACCCTGAAGTAAAATGATAACCTCGAGGCAGGGAATGAATATATGGGAGTAAGTGCAAACAAGAATACAATAATGATGAGTAAATGGTGAATGAGGATTCATATTATAACAATTTCACCTCTATTTGTCAATATTATTGTAATAAGAGATTCCCATGTAAATATGGCACAAAAATAAATTTGAAATGGCACTGGTATGCTAATTTTACCATTTAAAAAACAAATTAATCGTGAAACATTAAAAATAAAAAATCGTAACAAATTGTAATCTAAACTTTTTAAACAAAAAATCTAAAAAGGTTTAACTCCATTCTCCACCCTTGGCAAGGGTGTTTGGAATGTATTTCTCTTTTGTGGCAATTAAAAGCAACCCCCAATCTGATGGAACAATATCATTTAATCCAATGAAAATGTTAGAAAACTATAGTACTGCCAAGCCTTGTGCAATTTCCCAATTTACTCACAACCTTCAACTAACATAGTAGAGATTATTCAACTACTCTAAATTTCAACTGTAAGCTTCACCCCCACTATTGTCCAAACTTAGTTGGACAATATTGAAATCTCTCACTATGTTAATCATATGCAACTCCACTTCAAAAATCATGAAACCTTGAACCCATTTGATTACAACCTAGTCTATCTTACAAGCTACTTTTAAATTATCTTTTCGAAAAGATAATAATTTGTATTGTTACACTCACTTATATTTACTAAAGATTGATCTTTATACCAACCTCAAACATATAGTTTAATCAATTAGAAACATCTACAATTGGAAATATTAATTATGTTGTCAATGCTCTATGCAACTATCCTAACAAAGGTAAAAATAACAACAAACATTGAACATATATGATAATTTTTTCTTGTTCTTTTCTACACGAGATGCTAGATCACAATTGCACGATACAAGGAAACTTAGGCACAGATTCCCAACTATTCAATTAGAACACATGATGCATCTTAAGCTTTCCCAATAAAAAATAAAATAGATGATTAGAGAGGGTTCTGCTAAAAATTTCAATAGCTTTTCAATCTGGAGGTCAAAGAAAAATCCAATTAAGGTTTTAGCGGCTCCAATAAAGAATAACACTCATTTTATAACCATTCGCCCTCTTATTCCTAATGGGATGGAATAAAATTTGCTTATGCAAAACAACATCTAAACCAGCTTTCAAAACACCATTTATAGGATTCTTCACCATCAATAATTTTGAAAACCTGAACACAAATCTTCAAACTCTAAGCCTAAAGGATGATTTAGGAAAACCCTCTTTAGGTATTTTATAATTTTGGTTATTATGAGAATCGACTTACAAACGACTCTTAATGCTCAAGCGACTTTGACAATGGTGTGATTGTTTGGTTGCTCCTCAAGTGTTGTACAAAAGGAAATTAACTAGCTGGATGGGCACCCAAGATAAGGATACAAAAACTATGTATTCCAGTGAGAGACCTCGGGTCCCATCTGTCTAAGAAAGAACATCAAGCGTTGAAGATCTCCTCATAAAGTCCATGCTAAACTCACCTCCAACTCCAAGTGTATGCTCCTCGATCTTTCTATTGAAGCCACATTAAGAGACTTGTTGTTGCAACACCTGATCTCTAAAATCTAAGAGATATCCAACCTTGCCAAAATATATCTAGCATAAACAAGTACCCAACCAATCATCTCATGGCAACCACTCATACTACATCGCCAAAATATCTAGGAGCTTCCTAAGGCAAAATGATCATTGTACTTTACACTAGAAGAATATCTCCATTTATCATAGTTAATGTTCCCACTACATGATTAGTGTAAACTCCAAGAACATGCTTATGGCACCATGATTTGTATCTTCATAAAATTAGATCATATATCTGTAAATAACATATCTACTCAAAAGAAGCCATATCATGCCAAAACATCAACATGTAATCCAAAATCCACCATGGCACAATAACACTCACACTCTAACCAAGAATCATCTTTGTGAAACTAATAGATCATAACCAACAACGCATACAAGAACTCTAAGATCTCTCCATGAAAACAAGTTACCCACATCGTCAAACCACGTGAAGATAACCATCCTCTATATTGATGGATTAGAAACTATTAAAAAACTCTCACTACTCATATATATTGTAAGGACTGAGAACTTCTCATGACACTAAGATCCATAGAAAATAGCATCCATAAAATCCTACCATATCCACATCACTACCAAAGCTCCAACTAGAAGTGATCCAAAACTACCCATGGCATTATGATAAACATCTTTATGACAAACTCACAAGATCAGCCATGGCATGGAAAAACTCTAACTATGTACACAAGAGCTTCCATATGGCATCACAATCACCATCTCCAACCAAGAAAATAATCTATCACCATTGACTATGTTTCTACACAAATCTCCCACTAAATCATGATTTCGATCCTATAATGATAGCATAGTCCACTACTATAGGTTCCCAAAGAACTAGTGTGTCACACCCCAAATTTTGATTATGTTTTACTTTTTACTTGTATGTAATTAGTAGATATTTTTTGCATGGATTAATGATTTGACATTTGTGGAAATGTCAAGATAAATCAATGATTTTATGAGTTTATGATTATGTGTGTGGAATTTAGACACATGATTATATAATGTCATGATTATTTATTCATTATGTAGGACATATGAAGTGACTGATGTTCCACTAATCCCAGTTTGGTTGATTGTAAGTTGTAATCAGGAAACAAGTTTTGCCCTCCAAGAAAGAGAGGGAGAGAATCATTGGAGAGAAGTGGATAGATATATGGAAAGAACGGATTGGTTGCCATTTAGGTCTTGTGCCTTCATATTTTAGTGAATTGTCAATGAGATTGGTGAGTTGGATTTGACCAAATAGTCTAAGTTGGTTTCAGCTAGACAATTGTCGATTTGTCGACAAGAACTATCAAGTATAGGTTTTGTCAAAAATTTAAATTAGGTCAGTATATGACCATTGACTAGAAATAGTCGACAATAGCTAAACTATTTTACTATTTGAATACCCAATTGGGATCCTAGCATGTTTTTTCATCTTTTTTTTTTGGAAAGATAGAGAGAGGGGGAGAACACCTTGACCCCAATCTCATATCTTGTCAAGTGGTAAGCAACGTGAGTATATGTTGTATACGTAGATATTATGTTGTTTCTTTTATATATATTTATCTATTTAATTATAGTTTAAAGTTTAGACTCTTACTATGTATTCGATTTAAAGAATACATGACAAAGCTCTCTAATTATTGCAAACCACTCTCTTGGCTGTGCTGGCTTGACTCCTTTACTCCTTAGGTAACTCAAAGATTATGTAGGAGCTTTGAATTCAAATTGTGGAGTGGTCTTTAAGCCATTATCTCCACCAATTTTGTGTGCCTTCGTGGGACCTTTAACAGACACTTTCTCTACCTAGTCCTTCGTGGGATGGAAAAGAGTGGAGTGAAGCCTTTTTAAAAAGCTATATTGTCAGTGTTAAGGGGGATATGGACTATTGAATATTAACTTTGTTTGGAGGGAATAAAAGTGGCAGACTATGTTTAACACAGGGGGATAGTGTGCAAGAGTTCACGGGGCAGGAACTTGAGAGACTCCATAAAACTCAGACATCTTTCATTGTAGAGGTAGATAGACTATATAATGATATCAAGAGGTAAGATTATATCTTTTCAAATGAGTTTAATATTCTTTATCTCAGTTGTTTGTTTTCTGTATTTGTCACAAAGTTCTGACTTTGTAAGCAAGCTTGTTAGTTTTGAAAACAAAGCTATTACTTTGTAACAACACTTAGATAAGCCAAGGCTTTTTGAGACAGAATGTTGTAGGGATATTAACACTATTATAATTGTTTAAACTATAGAGTAGAAAACTAAGAAAAACTATACTTTCCTAAGAGAATATTATGAAGGATAACTTTCTCACCTTAGTTCGATAACATCAAACTCTTAGTAAATTTTTGAAGGCCGATAAGCCAAGAAATTTGGTCACATCACCTTTCTTTTGTAGGTCAAGAGACCAAGAGATCTTAGTCTAATGATCAAAATGTAGAATACCTCGTAGGCCGATGAACATTGTTGCTCATATCTGATGAAGGTCGAAAGCATTTATTCACATTCAGTCAACAATGACTAAATTGTATGTAGGATATGAGTTCTCTTAATTCCTTTAGTCACCTTGACAATATTTAATATTGTATATGTGTTAGAATGCATAGGAAAACTGAGAGGCGGGGATGAATCAATTGTATGTTAAAACTTTAAGCCCTCAAAACATTAACCACTTATAATGCATTAGTAGAATGTAAACATATGAAGCATCAATGCAAACACATAAGAACACCAGATTTATGTGGAAAACCCAATAAGGGAAAACCATGGTGAGGATTAGGTCACAATATATATGAATAACAACACTGAAAATCAATAGGCTCATTGCCAAGGGTTCACTACCCAGAAGAAAGGCTCACTGCTAGAGAAAGGCTCACTACCCAGAAGAGAGAAGAAAGAAGAAGACTGTTATAGAGATTCACTATCTCAAAGCAACAGGAGAGATCCACCATTGCCACTCCTTGCCATCTGCAATCTTTGGCTCACTGCCTCTGGGAACTTCTAGCACACTAAAATGTAGACACCTTTTGCTCATTGCATTCTGGAGTCATAAGCATTTAAGTTCACACACAACTTCACTGCCCTTGATTTGCTTTCACATATTCTTCTCTACCTTGCTCCACTCATCTTCATCTTGTATTTATACCATCTATAACCAAGACCTATCTCAATTAGGTTGGTCCCAATGAAGCATGTGCATTACACACATGGAACATTACTTAGGTTGGCACTAAACACTTCCGCGGTGGAAAGAAGTGAAAGTGGACCATGTCAAGGGATAACTAGGACTCAAATCTATATTACCAGGTTGCTTATCACATCCACAATCCACAAGGTACCTCCACAAATGGTGCTAGTTAGCCAAGTTGGCCAAACCTAACCTAATGGCCATATTCACACTTCTCCAAGTCCAAGAACATCATGCAGACGAGAGAGAGACACTCCAAAGCATTCACACACCTTACCAAAATACTTATAATCATCATAAACTTCTACAACACTGCCGCAACCATCTGAATCAAAGAATGTCTTCATTATGCACATCAGGACACATTGTTACTGATCACCAACACAAGAACTAAACTTGCAGAACATCCCAACACTGAAAACTTCAAAGGAAGGTGGATACAAATAATATAAGCACTCTCCCAGATCCGTAAGACAGCAAAGCTCAATGCACAGAAATGCAGAGCATTCTCATTTCTCCTAGACAACCTCCTTCATAGTCAAATATTCTATCACACATCTTCTACTTCCGCACGATCCAGAACCTGAAATGTTGGATATAACACCTTTGATCAACACTTCCAAACCACACAAGCATATCTTCAATTAGGAAGAAATGTGGAGCATAACACTGAGAGTACCTCTGTCACACTATACACCTTTTTATCAAATTTTCTCAAAAGCACTTGGAAACCAAGTGAACCATCTGTTGGGAGTTGACATCAATGACAACACCAACAAGTTTCCAACAATATGTTTGTTAGATGACTCAGTAACACTTAAGTTGTATGATCTAGATGTTTAAGGAGAATCATTCGAATTCTATGATCAACTGTGAGTATCTTTCTTTTATCTCAGTGGTATATCGATAGTAGATTTATGTAAGAGTTGAGTTTAAACTAGTCGAAGACTCTAGTATTAACCTAGAGGTAAGCTTGTAGAAATTGAGACAAAGATAGGTTTTCTTTTCCAAGTTTATATATAAATGATATTGTGTATTATCAAGACTTAGTGATAGGTATCACTCACTCTTAAGTATATAGAAATGATGTAAATATCTTTTGAAACACCTCAAGATGTTAAATGTGTATATGTTGAGGTATATGTATTTAACAATTATGACATGTATATTTGTTATATGTAAAGTTAATGAGCATGATTTCATACCCTTTTTATATCAAGAGTCGATGGACTCAAGAAGGCCAAGTGGTTGAAATTATTATTATATTATTGTTGTAAATTCAACCTACCTAGGTTGAAAGATTGTAATTAATTAAATGTTTAGTTATGATGATGATATCAGTCATTAAAACCTAATGAGGATAAACCTCATGTACTTTATTTGTTCATGTTTTGAGAAATGATAATTTGATCAATAGCCAAGTGGTCAAGAGTAGACTAGGGGTTATGATATTTATGTTATTTTATTAAAACTTATTAACTTTTGAAAATCAAGGGTATTTGATAATTTATTTTTTTAGTGGGGTATGAAAAGTCACAACTCTATAATCAACCTAAAAGGGTCTAGATGGTGTGACCTATCGATATGATCATACTTAGCTAGAAGATTGTCTAGGGTTGTATGGTTGATTGTGTTATGTAGGACACAACACTAGGACTCAAATGGTAAACCTGTTGGTTTTGTAAATCTATACACTTCGTGAAGGGTAGGGCCACTTCCAAGAAGAAAGGTGTGTAGGGGACCGTCGGTCTATGGTTGGAGGTAAAGTACTCAGATGATGCTCTCCCTCTGTAGCAGAAGACTCGCCAAGACTTGAGTGACAGATATCAAGATTCCATATGTAGTATTCTTTATGTTATGATGTAAAATTATTCTTTTTGCCAAGTGCAATATATATTGTAAATGTAAAGTGAAATGTTTTTCACTATGATTTATCTTTGAATATATGGAATTTCAAGATTGAAAAATATTCAAAAAGATATGTATTTATTTCTTTGTAATTATGCAAATGATAAAAAAAAATCATGTTTACCATGTTCATTTACTTTCTTAGTAAAATGTTGTGTAATTATGAGTAATATGAGATGGCATGTTACATATGGTATCAGAGCTACTGGGTTCAACACATGGACCTAGGAGAGCTCATGACGAGAAGACTTGTCAACATTTAGTAGATTAGCTAATGTATGAAATTGGCTTGATGCCAGAACGACATGGAGAAGAACCAAGAAAATCGCTAGAAAGTATGTTCCCCAGAATTTGCCTAAGTTAGAGGTTAAGAAAGAACCTACCGAGGAAGTAAAATTCAAAGAGCACATTAATTATGATGAGGGTGCCTGGCTGGAAGATTCTGAGACTTTGGCTAACACTCTCAAGCATATTCAGCTAGAAAGGAAACAATGAAACAAATTGTTCCTACTTGTGTAGTTAAACCAAGTAAACCTTTTGCTAAACGCAACATGTCATTTGGGTGTGGTCGTGATGGCCCTATTTTAGGAAAAGAGGTGATGGAGGAGTACTTGCATGTACATCCACCCTCTAAGTTTGTTTTACTAGATTCCAATGGGGAAGAGGAACCTGAGGAATATCCTTTAACCAACAGTGACATGTAGTCTTGTTGTGTTTATTATCTAAATAAGGATACATGTAATTATACCCAGAATAACTATAACAAAGATGAGATTGTTTGCACAAATCTAAGTTTTCTGAATGGATTTTATTGATGGATTTTGAATTAATGAGATGCATTATTTTTGAAATTCTAATTGATAACTTGATACAAATTGTTTTGAAGTAAAAAGAGGAAATTGGGGTTGATTTTATGTTTTTGCATGTTGATGGGTTTAGATCCTCCTTTCACAACAAACATTCGAGGACATATCAACCGAGTTGAATCTCTACTAAGTTAAAGCATTCACCTAATAGGTTGGGTTGTCACTTGGAATGATGTGGAAACTCAGAAATTGCTAATTAATGCCTTAATGTAATCCTCACATATGTAAGAAACCCTAATTATGCAAAACAATGAATAAACTGGTAAATTCAAACAAATGCTTGTAGATTAAGGAAGATGATAGAGATTAATAACTAACCATTTTTCAAAGTTTAGAATTTCAAATATTTGAGGACAATGCCTCAGGCACCCAAGTCCAAGGCATTGTTTTCTTCACGGAATGCAGAACTCCTTCCGTCACTGATAATCATTGTTTTGTTTGTTTCCATCACTCAAAATGCTGAGAAAACTGCCCTGGGTGCCCTAGTCCAAGGCAAGCTAATTCTCAGGATGTAGAAGCTCCTTCAAATGTAGAATGTCCCTATAACTCTAATTCCTATCTCTGTAACTTTAGAGGACATTGCCCTCGGCGCCCATGTCCCAAAAATGCTCTATTTCACTTCTTTCTTTCAGATCTTGAATCCTTATCGTCTGCAACCTTCCTCTACAACTCCACTCTGTAAAACTTGGTACCTATAAACTGCAATCACAAAGGAGTGTGGTTGGGGGTTGTGGTGTTTAGAGGCTTGCCTCAGTCAAGCCCCAAAGAGACAATCAAGTCTTTTGAACACTATTGTCAGATAAGAGTGTGTATCCCTGTGGGATAGAGGAAAAATTTGAATGATAAATAATTGAAACACAAATAAATGTCACCTTGGAGGTGGAGCTCTCATGGAAAGAAGAAGTTCTTTCATGCCATGAGGAGATGGAGCCAAATCTGCAACAAACAAACACCATAACAACACAACACTGCTCTGCAACACAATGAAAGCCTTGAATCACTTTACCATAAGATCACAAGTTTGTAATGTCTATCTAGTTTACAAATGAAAACCTAAACATGCTTATATATGCAACAACACACATTCCCGCTAAGAATTTCGTAATTCAAACTTGAGATGTCGGCATAAGACCTAAGTAACAGTCATAAAACAAACATTTGAATTTAGGGATGACCCAAAAATAGGGCAGGACTAGGGCACGAGTGCCCAAGTCCACCCTCCCAATTTTGGTCAAGATCTATTTAAATGACATCCCCTAGATCCTATTTGCCATAACACTCATGGGTTTTCTCACCAAGATTCACAATTAACATGCAAGATGCTTATAATGCATTCTAAGGACCTAGGAGCTAAACCTTAAGAGGGAAAAGCCCCCAAGGGGACATTTTCTAACATAACACAAATATCAGGTGTGATATAGAGTATCATCATGGTTTGAACTCAAACAAATCTTGAAGATAGTTAAGGAGAGTTGAATCCTTTCAAAAACCCTATAACTAAGCTGGATAAGATATTGACCATGTTGAATGAAACCAAGGAAAGACTTGGAAACCTAGAGCAAGAAGTGAGAGTGTTGGAACACACTGATATATTGAGAGGGGGGTGAATTAGTATATGCCACTTTTAAAAATAATTCTACTACAACAATCAGATGTCTACTACATCAACAAGTTATGAAATAACTATGCAAGCATAAGCAGAAACACACATCAACACAAGAAACCATAACACCAGTTTTACGTGGAAACCCAAGATGGGAAAAACCACAGTGAGCAAGTTGCTTTGATCTACTATCCAAATCCAGCCTAAAAAAGAAAATATGAAACAATGAATTACAATATTTTGTAGGCTTCAACCTAAGAAAGACTACAATCCTTTTACAAATTTGTAGGCTTCAACCTACCAGAGACTTCAATCTCAAAAAAAAAGAACTGAGCTTCAACCCAACTATATGCTCCAACCTCCCACAACAACTAAGCTACAACCCAACAATAGGATTCAACCTATCTGAGGCTCCAACGTCCCACAACAATTGAGCTACAACCCAACAAACTAAAAATAGTAGCAAAACATTCAACACTTACACATATTGTGCAAACTCGGGGTCTTCCATTCATGCCCTTTGCATCCTTCAACTTCACATATCTCCACATGCCTAATTGCTTGGTGTTTGCATGTATTTCCCTTCTCATTCACAATCGCTTGTATTCAGATATTCCACTTTAGTATTCACAGACACAAATAAATATTTTGATATAAAGCTCACATCCCCCTTTTTAAATGCATAAACTAATCTTTCATTTATACCAAATAATTTCCATGTTAGCACTACAATCACTAATGTAGAGAAATAATCTTCAAAGTTAGTTTTTAATTTCATTTGCATCATGCACAGGATTGGCCCCATTGTAATTTACAATATCAACACGTTTAAGAGAGGGCCTTAAATACACCTGCTTAGATCAACCAAAGGATAGGTCAGGACCTAAGTCTGAGAGCTCCACACATTACTCCATAGGTCCAAGCATTCAATTTACATGCTACAACAATGACACCATATATTTATTTAAACTATTTGTTCTATGCCACAAGGTCGGCTTCAATCTGCATATCAGATTTTCGAAATCACTAGCCATTAATCCAGCTGAACAAATCGACCTTATTCACATATTCAAATCTTTAATTTGAATACGTCAAGTCTTCATATCACTACCACTTTGATTTAGCTTTCTGGCCCTTTTATCAGCAAAAACACACTTGTACAAACCATAGTCTTCATCCTTTATTGGCAAAATATCATTTTCATGAACGAACTCTTTGTTCTCCCTTGTTTCCTCTATCGGTAAAATTTGCCTTTTACAAACCTTAGCTTTTATTCCTTTTGTCGACGAATTTGGCTTTTTGCAAACTATCTATTTTACCCCTTTATCACTCTTTGTCAACAAATCTATACTTTTACAAACTTAGGTTCTTGTTGCCTTATCAATGAAATCTCCCTTTTTTGAACTTGGCCTTTGTCACCCTTTATCGCCTAGTTAATGAATCAGCAAAAAACTGAACTCGCAAACAACTTTCCTTTGTGCCTTTTGTCGCTTAGTCAGCAAATCGGTGAAAAACTGAACTCGTGAACAAGTTCGCGAAACACAAACTTTGTCAATAACAAACTTACACTTCAAACTTCAAACTTGTCTTCTTCATGCCTCCTTTTCTGTTGGATAATCAACAAATAAAAAAAAAATGAACTCGCGAATAAGTTCGTGAAACACAAACTTTGCCAACCAAAGACAGAAATCATTCTGCCTTAGATTTTTCTTGACAAACTTTTCATCAACCAATAGGCAAGTTTGCAAACTAAACTTTCTGCTAACTGAAGGCATTTCTCATGCCTTAAACAATTTTCTCCTTTTCATTAAACACCAAAGACAACACATCCACCAAACTTTTGACATTAATGGCAATACTCCAAAAGACTTTTGACATCAATGACAACACTACCAATACCAACAATCTCGACTTTTGACATCAACAACAACACTACCAATACCAATAGAGGGGTCAAGGTAGATCTGAAGGAGGAAAATAGTACTCACATAAAGGAGATGATGAATATGTCCATGAATCTAGTATTCATAGTGAACGGAGGGAGGATGTTGATAAGACTAAGTCTTAAGAAGAGAAGAGAAGTAGACTTGCCTTTGAATTGTTAAGAGATATGAAGAAAGTGACGCCACCCAAGTTTGATGGAACAATAAGTTGTGATGCTGCAGAAACTTGGTTGACAGAGATGGAAAAGTATTTTGAAATCTGAAACTACTCTGAGACAACCAAGGCAATATGGGGTGCCTACCAATTGGCAGGAGAAGCATCCACTTGGTGGATGAATAAGAAAATAGAACTAGGGTTAAGTTCTCTAAGCTTAACCCAGGATCAATTTGTGGTCATGTTTCAAAAAAGGTGGTTACCATAGCTTTTCTTCGACCAAAAGTTAACAATTTTTCAGCATCTGTGACAAGGAGATATGTCAGTGGTTGAATATTGGGAAAAGTTCACCTGTCTCCTGAATTATGTGCCACAATATCAGAAGGATGCAAGGTTCAGAATCAAGAAATTCATCACGGGTTTGAATGCCTAGATAGGTGGAGAAGTGGATGTGTATGGTCCTACCACTATGGACCAAGTTTATGAGAAGGCAATCAAACATGAGCAAAAATTGAAGTCAATTTCTACATATCATGAGAAGAATCACAAGAGGTTTAATAAGTCACCAACTTCTCAACCTTTCAAGAAAAGGAATGGAAAGAAAGAAGAGAATAAGAAAAGTGATAAGGGCTCTAGAAACAATAGAGATAGACCTAGAAATGAGAAAAAGACCAATGGTAATGTCCAAACGAATGGCAGTGATTTAGGCAAACCTGCTGAGAAGAGAGGACCACCTAGAGGATGTTTCACCTTGTGGTGGTGATCATTACACAAATCAATGCCCAACCAAGAATCAATGAGTTCAACAACATGGTAATGCTCTACCCACCCAACAAGTAGCTTTTCAACAAAGGATTCACACGACGTTGGGCAATTGCCAGGCGGAGTACCAGATTACTCTAATAGAGACAACAGGTACTTTGTTTGGAGTTCCTATTTTTATTTTGATTGATACTGGAGCAACTAAAATTTTTATTTCTCCAAGAGTATTAAGTAAATTTCCTATAAGAATTGGATATATGGCTAAACCCTAGTTAGTTGAATATGTTAACCAGACTAAATCTTAGGTAGAGCTATGCATGTTTGAAGCTAAGATTGAACTTCCTAGTTTTCTGACTGAGGTAAATTTTTTTGTAGCCCCCAAGGTTCCTATGATGTTATCTTAGGAATAAATTGGCTATGGAGGCATAGAGCCAATGTTGACTATTTTGCAAAAACAATTAAGTGTCTAGACGATGTAGTAAACAAAGTCTTTTTGCAATGCACATAAAGAGAAGTCAAGATCAGACCAATTTTTACTATGCAACTGAAGAGGGATAGGCAAAAAGGTTGCCAACTTTTTGTAGTCAAAATGGAGCAAGTAGAAGAGGATCCTAGTACACAAGGTGTATCTTTGGAGAACTATCCTTTCCTTCAAGATTTTTCGTGATGTTTTCCCAAATGAACTTCTAGGATTACTTCCGAAGAGAGCTTTTGATTTCTCAATTGATATAATACCTAGATCCGAGCTGATTTCAAAGGCACCATACTGTATGACTACCACGGAGTTGATGGAATTGAAAGCCTAGCTTCAGGAGCTATTGGCTAAAGGGTTAATTAGACCTAATGTTTCACCCTAGGGAGCACTTGTGATCTTTGTCAAAAAGAAGGATGGAACCTTATGTTTGTGAATAGACTATCGTATGATTAACAAAGCAGTGATAAAGAATAAGTATCCTCTACAACGTAGTGATGATATTTTTCATCAGATGCATGACACAATTGTATTCCCTAAGATTGGTCTACGATTGGGATACCATCAGCTAAGAATAAAGGATGAAGACATTCATAAAACAACTTTCAGAACAAGGTATGGACATTATGAGATCACAGTTCTACCTTTTGGACTTACAAATGCCCCTACTGCATTCATGAATTTGATGAACAGTGTATTCCAAGATTCCTTGGATAAATTTGTTCTAGTGTTTCTATATGACATTCTTATTTATTCTAAGAATGAGGAAGAGCATTTGCAACATCTGTGATTAGTCCTGCAGCGATTGAGAGAGCACAAGTTGTTTGGAAAGCTTTCTAAGTGTACTTTCTTTGAGAAAGAGATACAATATTTAGGACACATAATATTAGTTGAAGGGATTTCACAAGATCTCGCAAAGATCAAAGCTATACTTGAGTGGCCCCTGCCAAAGACTGTGCATGAAGTGCACAATTTCATGGGCTTAGCTGGATATTATAGGAAGTTCGTTTTGAACTTTTCTAAGATTGCAAGCCCAATCACTTCTCTTTAGAGAAAGGGAAAGCATTTTTACTGGTTAGAAAAATGCTAGGAGGTATTTGATTAGTTAAAAGAGAGGTTGACAACTGCACCAATATTGAAAGTTCCTAATCTGGAAAGTCAATTTGTTGTCATCATTGATGCCTTAGGGGAAGGTTTAGTGCTTATGTAGAATGGGCAAGTGGTAGCCTATGAATCTAGGAAGTTGAGAGCATATGAGTAGAATTATGCTCCTCGTGATTTAGAGTTAGCAGCAATTGTGCATGCTTTGCAAGTATGGCGACACTACTTGCTAGAGAAGCCTTTTGAGTTGAAGTCATATCATCATGGTCTTAAGTACATATTTTTCCAACCTCATCTAAATGCTCAACAAAGAAGATGGTTGGAGTTGATATCCAACTATGACTTTGAGATAAATTATATCAAAGGCAAAGAGAACCGAGTAGCGGATGCTCTGATTCAACGGAGGCATATATCTTTAATTGTCTCCATTCACTCGAACTTCAAGGAATTAGTGCTACAACATTCTGTAGGAGATGAGTATTATGAGCAAGTTAAACAGGTTCTCACAGTAAATCCTCAAGATTTGAGGTATGAAGGGTTAACTTTTGAACCAGACGAGCTTCTAAGATATAGAGAACAAATGTATGTTCCCGAATTAGCATAATTAAGAAACCTCGTAAGGAAAGAAATTCATTTCGCATCATATTCAGGTCATCCAAGAGTAACTAAACTCCTAGCCAATGTGAAACCTCTTTATTTCTGGAAAGGAATGAAGAATGATGTTGCAAGATTTGTAACATGTTGCCTAGAGTTCTAGAGAGTCAAGGCTGAGCATTAGCATCCAACAGGACTTCTATATCGACATGATATTCCAGAGTGGAAGTGACAGGTTATTAGCATGGATTTTGTGCAAGGTCTCCCAATGTATTGAAATAGACATGATGCTATTTTAGTAGTGGTGGACAAACTCACCAAGGTAGCTCACTTTATACCTAGGAATCTAACAAATGTAGCACTTGTCATAGCTTGCAAGTTTGTGCAAGAAGTGTTTAGATTACATGGAGTTCTTGAGAAGATTATCTCAGATAAAGATGCACACATGGTGTCAAGATTTTGGCAAACTCAGTTTTTAGCACTAGGAACTCAACTCAATATAAGCTCAACTTATCACCCTAAGACAAATGGTTAGACAGAAAGGGTATATCAAATTCTTAAAGATTTATTGTGAATGTATTATATGGATCATTAGTACAAGTGGGAAGAGTATCTACTGCTTGTGGAGTTTATGTATAACAACTCCTACAATTCTGCTATCAAGATGTCTCCATTTGAAGCATTGTATAGAAGAAGATGCTAAACTCCTATAAGCTGGGATAAGTTAGAAGATAGTATTAGCGTTGGTCCAGAGATGTTATCAGAAATGGAAGAACAAATCAAGCTAATAAAAAAAAGATTGACAAAATCAAATGATATACAGAAAAGTTACACTGATGCCAAGCGTACAGCAAGACAATTCTCAATTGGAGAAAAAGTTCTTTTGAGGGTTAAACCTTAGAAAAGTTCCTTTAAGTTTGGAAAGTCTTCCAAATTAGCTCCTCGATATGTAGGACCCTTTGAAGTTCTTGAAGTAATCAATCTAGTTGCCTACATAATCGCTCTTCCACCAGCTCTTGCCATAATGAATAATGTTTTTCATGTCTCATATTTGAAAAATTATATAACAGGAGATAATCATATTCTTGATTGGAATGCTTTACAGGTACATGATTGCAATGCTCACCCTTAGTTTCCAACAAAACTCAATAAGCAAGAACAATAACCTTTTTGATTTTTTTCTGTTTCAGATTTGCATATAGACTTTTGATATAATAAACTTATTGTAGAATGAAAATGGCAAAATATACCTATCATATATTGTCCTCGTGATCACTGAGATGCAGTTGAATGTTCTAGACATATGACTAAACCTTCAATATATATATATATTTCTGACAGCATTATCTCCCAGAATTCCTTGCTATCCAACACAACTACACAACCCACTTCGTGACTAACTTACTCAGACGTCTCCTAGACTATTATAGAGACAACACACCTTATTTCAATCACATAGCCATCAGAACCAAAAATGACTCAGACACACATAGAACAAAATAGAAATGGCCACAAAACTGAATGCCTCTTGATCAAAACACGTCGATCTCCATTGCTCATTCAAATGATTTCTAAGATAAAATTGATTTCACATTCCAGTTAGGAGTGATCTTGCACACTCAAAATCTGGGCAGAATATTGGGATAAATTCCCCCAAGTTTACTGGCTAAACAGACTCGAACCTCCTGGTATCTTTTTTCATTTCTTTTTTTCCCTCCTCCTATGAATGATGGAATCACCTCTTTTATTCCCACGGCCCCCTTCAGTGCGTGCAAGAAAAGACATTAAATTGCCACTAAATAGCGCTCCCCCACTCCATCGTCAATTGTAACCAAAAATAGGAAATCTAAAAAGTATGGTCTAGCCTGGCACAACGCCCCACTCACCAAGGATAAACATGACTTTTTTTAGAAAGTAAAACAATTATATGATAGTTCATGGTAGTAATTAAAGAAGGATATGACAGTTATTACCCTTGAGAGCCTCATTTCCCAGATTAGAATGTTAGCCTTTGGGGAAATAATACAAAAGGCTAACATGTTTATATGTTTTGCTTACTGAAGAAAAGAGGACATTACAGTCCTCCCTCCCAGAGGTTTCTTTCCCTCAAGCAACTGCAACTTGGGGTGCTAAAGAATTTGTTCACCTTCCCATGTAGCATCTTCCAGTAGTAGGTTCTTCTAGTTGATTAGGTACTCGCTGATAGTCTTCTTCCTCTCTCCATTCTCTGAATTCTAACACCCTCTCCGATATCAAGACCAGATTGCCTTCCTCATCCAATGGGGGTAACTTAGCAGATGCCATCACATTATGTCCCAGAGCCTTCTTGGGGTGAGACACATGAAATACATTATGAACCTTACAACTCTCTGGAAGCTCCAACTCGTATGCAACTACACCTACCTTCCTCTTCACTCTGAAGGGGCCATAAAATCATGGTTTCAACTTCTCTACTCCACTCTTCCTGAGAGTGGACTGCCTATAGGGCTGTAACCTCAGCTAAACCATGTCTCCCACCTCAAAAGAGCGTTCAACACAGTGCTGATCAACATAGAATTTCTGCTGGTTTTGAGCATGGAACAAGCTATCTTTCAATGCCCTCAAGATATCCTAACTTCGTTGTAAAAAATCTTTGGCCTGAGGTGCTCTACATTCATCAAATATTAGATCTACAAAGCTTGGTGCTTTATAACCATAAAGTACCATAAAAGGAGACATTTTGATTGACATGTGATAGGAAGAGTTATAGAAATACTCTCCTAGATGAAGCCATCGAACCCAAGCCATCTGCTGCTCTGAAACATAGTTCCTTAGATATCCCTCTAGCCACTTATTCACCACCTCAATTTGCCTGTCAGTCTGAGGGTGATAACTAGTACTCAGAGTGATCTCAGTCACACTCAAACAAAACAACTCCTGCCAAAACAAACTCAGAAACTTGTTGTCTCGATCACTGACTATGTTTCGAGGTAACCCATGCAATCTGAACACCTTTCTGAAAAATAGTTCAGCCACTTGGACTGCTCTAAAATCTGAACTGATTGCATAAAAAAGAGCATATTTAGTCAATCTATCAACAACAACATAAATAGAGTCTTTACCTTGCACCTTAGGCAGCCCTGTAATGAAGTCCATTGAAATACTTTCCCATTTCTGAGCAGGAATAGGCAATGGTTGCAGTAGACCAGCTGGGTAAGAATGCTCATTTTTATTTTGTTGACATACCAAACACTCCCTAACATAGTTCATGATGTCATTCTTTAACCCCTTCCAGGTGAACCTTTCACGAATATGCTTGTATGTCTTGTAAAATCCTCGGTGACCAGCCAAGGGCTCATCATGAAATGTTCTCATAATC
Organism: Cunninghamia lanceolata; assembly: GCA_027924645.1. Classification (NCBI taxonomy): domain Eukaryota; kingdom Viridiplantae; phylum Streptophyta; class Pinopsida; order Cupressales; family Cupressaceae; genus Cunninghamia; species Cunninghamia lanceolata. The sequence goes on from BSBN01000889.1 coordinate 364,494, forward strand.
TTTTCTTTCACCTTAGAATTAGCCACAACAAATATTCAATCTTTGTAAAAAATTAGCTCATTGTTTACCTTGTACTTACATCCAAAAGTGTCTCCATCAATGATGCTAATAGCCAACGGATCTTTGGCATATTCAACCAAAATATGATCTCTCCAATCAATTGTTACACCCACAATAGAAGTGAGATGAGGTCTCCTTGAAAGTGCATTAGCCACAACATTTTTCTTACCCTTCACATAAACTATATCAAAGTCAAAAGCCTGAAGTTTGCTTACCCAACGCTGCTACCTTTCACTCAAATCCTGTTGATTTAAGAAGTATTTAAGACTATTATGATTAGTCTTAACAATAAATTTACCTCCCACCAAGTATTGCCTAAACTTGGTTAATGCATGCATGATTGCAAGCATTTCCTTGTCATAGATTGAGTAACTTTTTTATGCACCCCGCAATTTCCTACTTTCAAAGGCAATAGGATGTTTTTGGTGCATTAGGACAGCCCCTACTCCTTCCCCTGAAGCATCACATTGAAGCTCAAAAGGCTTGGAAAAATCTAGGAGAGCCAACACTGGAACATTGCTCATGATTTCCTTGAACTTTTCAAAAGATATCTACATTGATTCAGACCAAGAGAAAGCTCCCTTTTTAGTTAAATCAGTAAGAGGAGCTACCATTTGGGAAAACCCCTTCACAAACCACCTGTAGAAACAACATAGGCTAAAAAAACCCTTAAGATGAGTGAGGGTTTTGGGTGGTGGCCACTCAATGATAGCACAAATTTTTTCTTGGTCCACTCTGACACCATTCACACTGATTACATGTCCCAAATATAAAATTTCAGTCATGCCAAACTCACACTTTGATTCCTTGGCAAACAAAGAGTTAGCTTCAAGTATTCCCAGAACCTCATCAAGATGATGCAAGTGCTCTTCCCAAGTTTTACTATAAATGAGGATATCATAAAAAAAACCAATAAAAACTTACGGAGCTGCTTGCTGAAAATCTGATTCATGCATGACTGGAACGTTGTTGGTGCATTGGTTAGGCCAAAAGGCTTAACCAGAAACTCAAAATTCCCAAAGTGGCTTCTAAACGTCGTCTTCTCCACATCAGATTCATGCATGCGAATCTGGTGATATCCTGATCTCAAGTCTATTTTTGAAAAATAGACTGCTCCATGTAATTCATCAATGAGCTCGTCAATCTTGGGTATTGGAAACTTATTCTTGATGGTGCATTTATTGAGCTCGCAGTAGTCTATGCACAACTACATAGTTCCATCCTTCTTCTTAACTAAAACCACTGAAGATGCAAAGGAACTTTTTCTTGGACGGATGAAACCCATGTCAAGCAACTCCTTGATAGCTTTCTCTATCTCATCTTTGAACCATTTTGGATGTCGATAAGGAGTGGTCATTACTGGTTTGGCTCCATCCTCTAATTAGATCACATGCTCGATTCCCCTCTTAGGTGGTCTTCCAGGAGGTAACCCACTAAAAACCTTAGAATTTTTGGTCAAAAGTCTCTGCACATCAAGATGATAATCTCTCTTCCTCCCATGATCATGAGCAAGAAGGACAACACATTCAACAACCCATTCAGCCTATCCTTGCCTCAGAATCCACTCCATCCTTTTAACAGTAACCACTCTAGGTCCTCCATTTGATATTCCATGAAGAACAACTATCTTGCCTTCTAATTCAAATTTTAGCTCCATGGTCTAAAAATTCAAGTTAATCTCTCCAAGAGATTTCAGCTACTGTATTCCCAAAACCACGTCTGTATCACCTATTCCAACCACATAAAATTCATCTTTGACCTCATAGTTTCCCAACTAGATGCTTAGTTGGGGCATCTTTCTAGTGCATATAAGAGTAAATCCATCTGCCACCATGACTTTGAAGCCATCAAACTCTTCTGTCTTCAATCCATGTTTGGCTACCAAACCTTCATCTATAAAATTATGTGTGGCACCAGTGTCAATCAGAGCCACCATTTGCTACCTTCCTAGAACTCCCCTAACACGGAATGGATTGTTTCTTTGTGTGCTGGATAGTTGGGAAAAAGTACCACTATCTTCCTTCACCTCCTCAACCTCCTCAAGGTCTTCAAACTTCTCACAATCTACCAATTCCCCTTGTTGTTATGATATTTTAGAACCTATTTCAACCTCCACATATACTTCCAAATGCTTTGCATGTCCCTTTTCGTAACACTTATGTCCCGAGGCCCAAGGCTCCTTGCGTGTAAAGCATAGTTTCTTCTTTTTTAGCTCATTTTTTGCCTCTTCACTCAATTTTTGCAAGGGCTACTGTTGCTGATTGGGAAACTTTGTGAAGATCTTCTTGTCATTGTTGAAAGCAAAAGGTTTTGTCATCAACTTTGGTTTTGGAGCTAAGAACTCCATACTTCTATCCTTTTTAATGGCCTCTTGTAAGAACTGAGAATCCAAAGATTTTACCCATCCTCTGATTGGTTCAACCAAACCTTCAACAAATAGAAAAATCAGCCTCCTTTTAGAAATATCAGGAACCATGGCACTAAGCCTTTGAAACTCAGTGATATATGAATCAATGTTACCCGTTTGCTTTAGCTGTGCCAAGTCTTTGAAGCTTTGCTCTGGGTCTTGTTTGTCAAACCTCTTGATGAGTCTATTTGTGAACTCATCATAGGTTGTAATCAGGTTATGACCCCGTGTCACAAGGCCATGATACCACCACTCATAGGCAACCCCTTCTAAATGTAAAGTTGCAAAGTTTATGGCTGTCTCCTTAGGCATAGGCTTTAGAGTAATATAAGTGTCAAGATTTTGAACCCAAGCTCTTGTACTACATCTTCCACTTCCATAAAATTTGTCCATAGACACTTTACTCAGAGCATGCTTGTAATCCTTGTTCTATCGCTTGTCCGGTCTTCCACCATTTTTTTTCTGACTCAAAAATTGATCAAATGTTAGACTTCTATGAACAACAGTAGGAAGGGTCATATATTCATCATGATTCACCATGATATTAGATGTGAATGTAGTTCTCTCCTCCTATTCAGGTGGTATTTCTTCCCTTCTATTTGCAAAAGGTTGAAGGGGTCTTGTAGCTGATCCTACCGAGGTCCTGATAGGTGTTCTCACATGATCATTTCGTGCTCCATTGTTTTGCAAGCTGCTAGATTTAGTATTGTTTCTTGTGGCTGAAACTAAGTTCTAATCTAATTTGTCCACTAATCTTGCTGTCATCTCATACATGTGATCAAACTCCCTCTCCATTATTTTACCTAGGCTTTCAGGTGCATAGTTCTCTTTGTCCCCATCCGCCATGACCAATTCTTCCTCAACTGTATTTGAGATAACTGTAGTGTTCAACTTTCTTTCCTCTATTTGCTTGTACCTTCTTTCCTTGTCACTGAATTTCTACATATAGAGATTAAGGCAACTTTATAGGCTGGCAGGATACCGACTTTGATACCAATGCAATGTTCACCCTTAGTTTCCAACAAAACTCAATGAGAAAGAACAATAACCTTTTTGAATTTTTTCTGTTTCAGATTTACATAGAGACTTTTGATATAATAAACTTATTGCAGAATGAAAATGGCAAGATATACCTATCATATATTGTCCTCGTGATCACCCAGATGCAGCTGAATGTTCCAGACAGATGACTAAACCTTCAATATATATATTTCTGACAACTTTATCTCCTAGAATTCCTTGCTATCCAGCATAACTACAAAACCCACTTCGTGACTAACTTACTCAGATGTCTCCTGGACTATTACAGAGACAACACACCTTATTTCAATCACATAGCCATCAGAACCAAAAATGAGTTAGATACACATAGAACAAAATAGAAACGACCACAAAATTGAATGCCTCTTGATCAAAACACGTTGATCTCCATTGCTCATTCAAACGATTTCTGAGATGAAATTGATTTCACGTTCCAGTTAGGAGTGATCTTGCACACTTGAAATCTGGGCAGAATATTGGGATAAATTCCCCCAAGTTTATTGGCTAAATAACCTCGATCCTCCTAGTATCTTTTTTTAATTCTTTTTTCCCTCCTATGAATGATGGAATCGCCTCTTTTATTCTCACGACCCCCTTCAATGTATGCAAGATAAGACATTAAATTGCCACTAAATAGCGCTCCCCCACTCCATCGTCAGTTGCAACCAAAAATAGGAAATATGAAAAGTATGGTCCAGCCTGGCACAGTGCCCCACTCACCAAGGATAAACATGACTTTTTTTAGAAAGTAAAACCGTTATATGATAGTTTGTGGCAATAATTAAAGTAGCATATGACTGTTATTACCCTTGAGAGCCTCATTTCCTAGATCGGAATGTTAGCCTTTGGGGAAATAATACAAAAGGCTAACATGTTTATATGTTTCGCTTACTGAAGAAAAGAGGACATTACAATGACCTAGGAGGGGTCATGATCAATCCTCTCAAGGTTCTCAAAGTTCGCAAGCTCTGCTTGCATAATAGAGAATATGATAGTTTGTGGCAATAATTAAAGTAGCATATGACTGTTATTACCCTTGAGAGCCTCATTTCCTAGATCGGAATGTTAGCCTTTGGGGAAATAATACAAAAGGCTAACATGTTTATATGTTTCGCTTACTGAAGAAAAGAGGACATTACAATGACCTAGGAGGGGTCATGATCAATCCTCTCAAGGGGCTCAAAGTTCGCAAGCTCTGCTTGCATAACAGAGAGGTTACTCAATGCAAGGTCTAGTAGGACCAGTATGTAGAGGATAGTGCCACATGGGATGATTACCATGATTTTTATCAAATATTTCCTCATTTGTTTTATGCTTCTCATAGCTAAACAAAAACTTGATCATATTATAATTTTGGATACATTAGATCATTGAGGACGATGAATCTTATGGGGGGAGATATGTCATACCCCAAATTTTGACTATATTTTACTTTTTACTTGTATGTTATTAGTAGATAATTTTTGCATGGATTAATGATTTGGCATTTCTGGAAATGTCAGGATAAATCAATGATTTTATGAGTTTATGATTATATGTGTGGAATTTAGACACGTGATTATATAATGTCATGATTATTTATTCATAGGAAATATGAAGTGTTTGATGATGCACTGATCCCAATTTGGTTGATTGTAAGTTGTAATCAGGAAACATGTTTCACCCTCGAAGAAATAGAGGGATAGCATCATCAGAGAGAAGTGGATAGATGTATGGAAAGAATAGATTGGTTGCCATTTGAGTCTTGTGCCTTCATAGTTTAGTGAACCGTCAACGAGATTGGTGAGTTGGATTTGACTAAATAGTCTAAGTTGATTTCAGCTAGACAATTGTCGATTTCTCAACAAAAACTATTAAGTATAGGTTTTGTCAAAAAAATAAATTAGGTCAGTATATGACCACTGACTAGAAATAGTTGACAATAGCTAAACTATTTTACTATTTGAATACCAGATTGGGATCCTAGCATGTTATTTTTGATGAATCTTATGGGGGGAGATATGTCACACCCCAAATTTTGACTATGTTTTACTTTTTACTTGTATGTAATTAGTAGATAATTTTTGCATGGATTAATGATTTGGCATTTCTGGAAATGTTAAGATAAATCAATGATTTTATGAGTTTATGATTATATGTGTTGAATTTAGACATGTGATTATATAATGTTATGATTATTTATTCATAGGAAATATGAAGTGTTTGATGATGCACTGATCCCAATTTGGTTGATTGTAAGTTGTAATCAAGAAACAGGTTTCGCCCTCTGAGAAATAGAGGGAGAGCATCATCAGAGAGAAGTGGATAGAAGTATGGAAAGAATAGATTGGTTGCCATTTGAGTCTTGTGCCTTCATAGTTTAGTGAACCGTCAACAAGATTGGTGAGTTGGATTTGACCAAATAGTCTAAGTTGATTTTAGCTAGATAATTGTCGATTTGTCAACAAAAACTATTAAGTATAGATTTTGTCAAAAAATTAAATTGGGTCAGTATATGACCACTGACTAGAAGTAGTCGACAATAGCTAAACTATTTTACTATTTGAATACCCAATTGGGATCCTAGCATGTTATTTTTGTCTATTTTTTTTGGAAAGATAGAGACAGGGGGAGAACACCTCGATCCCAATCTCATATCTCGTCAAGTGGTAAAGCAACGTGAGTATACATTGTATATGTAGATAATATTTTGTTTCTTTTATATATATTTATCTATTTAATTATAGTTTAAAGTTTAGACTCTTACTATGTATTTGGTTTAAAGAATACATGATAGAGCTCTCTATTTATTGCAAACCACTCTCTTGGTTGTGTTGGCTCGACTCCTTTACTCCTTAGCTAACTCAAAGATTATGGAGGAGCTTTTAAGTCAAATTGTGGAGTGGTCTTTAAGACCATCATCTCGACTAGTTCTGCGTGCCTTCGTGGGATCTTTAACAGGCACCTTTTCTGCCTAGTGCTCCGCGGGATGGAAAAGAGTGGAGTGAAGCTTTTTTAAAAGGCTATATTGTCGATGTTAAGGGGATATGGATAGTTGAACAGTAACTTTGTTTGGAGGGGATAAAAGTGCCAGACTATGTTTAACATAGGGGGATAGTGTGCAGGAGTTCGTGGGGTAGGAACTTGAGAGACTCCATAAAACTCAGACATCTTTCACTATAGAGGGAGATAGACTATATAATGATATCAAGAGGTAAGATTATCTCTTTTCAAATGAGTTTGCTATTCTTTATCTTTGTTGTTTGTTTTCTGTATTTGTCACAAAGTTGTGACTTCGTAAGCAAGCTTGTTAGTTTTGAAAACAAAGTTATTACTTTGTAAGAACACTTGGATAAGCTAATGCTTTTTGAGACCGAATGTTGTAGGGATATTAACATTGTTATAACTATTTAAATTATAGAATAGAAAACTAAGAAAAACTATACTTTCCTAAGAGAATATTATGAAGGATAACTTTCTCACCTTAGTTTGATAACATCAAACTCTTAGTAAATTTTTGAAGGCCGATAGGCCAAGAAATCTAGTCACCTCACCTTTCTTTTGTAGGTCGAGAGACCAAGAGATCTTAGTCTAATGATCAAAATGTAGAATAGCTCGCAGGTTGATGACTAGTGTTTCTCATATCTGATGAAGGCTGAAAGCATTTATTCACATTCAGTCAATAGTGACTAAACTGTTATGTAGGATATGAGTTCTCTTCATTCCTTTAGTTGCCTTGACAATATTTAAGATTGTATATGTTTGTTAGATGACTCAGTAACACTTAAGTCATATAATCTAGATGTTTAAGGAGAAGCATTCAATTTTGATGATCAACTGAGTATCTTTCTTCTATCTCAATGGTATATCAAGGTAGTAGATTTATGTAAGAGTTGATTTTAAACTAGTTGAAGACTCTAGTATTAACCTAGAGGTAAGCTTGTAGAAATTGAGACAGAGATGGGTTTTCTTTTCCAATTTTATATATAAATGATACTGTGTATTAACAAGACTTAGTGATAGGTACTAGTCATTCTTAAGTATATAGAAATGATGTAAATATCTTTTGAAACACCTAAAGATGCTAAATATGTATATATTGAGATATACATATTTATCAATTATGACATGTATATTTGTTATATGCAAAGTTAATGAGCGTGAGTTCATACCCTTTTTATATCAAGAGTCAATGGACTCAAGAAGCCCAGGTGGTCGAAATTATTATTATATTATTGTTGTAAATTCAATCTATCTAGGCTGAAAGATTGTAATTAATTAAATGTTTAGTCATGATGATGATATCATTCATTAAAACCTAATGAGGATAAACCTCATGTACCTTATTTGTTCATGTTTTGAGAAATGATAATTTGATCAATACCCAAGTGGTCAAGAGTAGACTAGGGATTACGATATTTATGTTATTTTATTACATCTTATTAACTTTTGAAAATCACGGGTATTTGATAATTCATTTTTTTAATGGGGTCTGAAAAGTCACAACTCTAAAATCAACCTAAAAGGGTTTGGAGATCTCAGAACTCTCAAGTCGGTTACGAATTTGTTTTAATCTATTTGTGTGTTATGATCAACAGTTAATGGTCAAGAAAACCATAGTTTAAAACTGAGTAAATTAGAATAGAGTCTCTGAAGTACTTAGATAAAGTTAAAACATGACTTATAGCACTTGAGTGCTTAATCTTTAAGTTGGTGAGTAGAATGAGAGGAAGTCAGAGACTCAAATGATTGCAATAATGCAATGAAGAACTCTTTGAACGGTAAATCTTCTAAGTCTATACATTGTTTATATCCTAGATTCATGATTAAATTCTAAGTCAAATTAACTAGGAAATTGAGTTTAATCAAGACAGTTTATGGCTAGAGTTATTAGTCAAAGCAAGTCAAACTGTAGGATGAGATAATTTCCAAGTCGAATTAGCGTGTGAATGCATGACTACATTTGTTGCAAATGTTTATTCATATAGAAACTTTGGCCAAAGTGATGTATTTGTCACTGCTTGCATTAGTCAGTTCACAATGTCTAGATGGCATGACCTGTAAGTATGATCATACTTAGCTAGAAGATTGTCTAGAGTTGTATGGTCAATTGTGTTACATAGGACACATCACTAGGAGTCAGATGGAAAACCTTCTGGTCTTGTATATCTATACTCTTTGTGAAGGGTAGGACCACTTCCAGGGAGGAAGGTGTGCAGGGGACTGCTGGTCTGTGGTTGGAGGTAAAGCACTTAGATGATGCTCTCCCTCTGTAGCAGAAGATTCACCGAGACTTGAGTGACATATATCAAGATTCCAGATGGAGTATTATTTATGTTATGATGTAAAATTATTCATTTTGCCAAGTGCAATATATAATGTAAATGTAAAGTGAAATGTTTCTCACTATGATTTATCTTTGAATATATGGAATTTCAAGGTTGAAAAATATTCAGAAAAGATATGTATTTATTTCTTTGTAATTATGCAAATGATTTAAAAAAATCATTTTTTTTACTTTCCTAGTAAAATGTTGTGTAATTCTGAGTAATATGAGATGGCATGTTACATAGTGCCCCATAATACTTATCTCATTGCAACTCAACATACTAATGCATAACGATTGCCACAAAACCAACAAATTAGAATCCACAACTCTATGACATTCACAACCAACACACATGTAACCTCCAAAGGTGACAAATAGAATGGCCAATGCTCCTAATATAACCAAAGAAAAACTTCAAAACTCACATATCCCACAAAAGTGCAACATGGATCCACCAGAATAATGTAGATTCAACTTTGAATTATTAACATAATAGAGACAACATGTATAATCCTACAACACAAACATTAGATCCAAAATTCTACAAATGCATAATATGGAACAACAGTTTTTCAAGAACTCGACAAGAACTGCTATAGAAATGTTAAGCAACATATCACCTTCCAACACTCCTACATGAAGAAATAAAAAGCTAACTCCCTCTAACAATGCTTGAATCATGCATGTAAATTTGTAACATGTCTCTCTTTTGAAGAAACCTTAGAAATTACACTTTGAATAACATTCTTCCATAGATCTACAAAACCACATAATTGGATTAAACTTAAACCTATAAAACTATATACATGTAAATTTGAATCAATTAGCACATCCAAAACACCCATGAATCCAAGAACCAAGGATTCAAATAATGGTGAAATATCACAAATTTGCAAAAACATAGATTTTAAACAAAAATCTACTAAACTCACATCCATTAAAATTAAATGTCATTTATGTAGCAACAAGCCACGCACAATGTCCATTCAAACTTGAATTCGTTACACATTTTGAATAACCATAAATATAAAACCACTAGATCTACTATTTGAATGATGGAATATCATAGATTCACATCATGCATGTAAATGTAGACCCAAAATTCCATGAATCTTTAACATTCAGGAACATGCAAACCTAAAACTCCATGAATCTACAATATGCAAGAAGATGCAAACTCAAAACTCTATGAATTTGTAATATGCAATAACATGTAGACCTAAAATTCCATGAATCTACAACATGCAACCATAGGGGCTAATCATCCAGTGTTTTCTCGCATAACCAAGGGCTAAAACCAAGCATTCACTATAAGCACTCCAAACCCCATGAGACCAAAGGGAAATCCCACACTACAAAATTGGAGCTCCAGGTCAAAAAGAATGCATGATCGATCCTAAGATATTTCACCTTCTCCATTATACAAGTGCTTGCCATGATTGTTTTCTTGAAAAAAGATCATTTTCAAAAATCCCACTCAAATAAGGATTAAAATTGTAAGACAAACCCTCCTATAGCCAAAAGAATGGCTATGATATCAAATGTTAGGAAAATATACCTGTAAACCACTAACATCTAAACTCTATTAGAAATAAAGGTGCAAACCACAAAATGGAAATCTGATTCAAACCTTATTTATTTCCTCTAAACAATATAGAATCAATGGAGATTACAAAAGAAATAAAATCCACTACACATAAATAACATCTATTAAGAACTGAACACATAACATTATATGTAATGTGGAGAAAACCCTTTCAAGTAAAAAACTCCACCAAGAAAAGAGGCTCCAAGTTATATTATCTTCAAAAATGAGATTACAATACATTCACTTCCTCTTCTTCTTTAGTCTTCAATCCAACGATGCCTATTACTTTCAACTCTACTAAAAATGTAGTAAAAATATCCTTATAAAAGTGGGTTGCCTTATAGGGCAAGAAAAGTGACATAATATCGACCGTCAAAGCTGTGACCTAATGATGAATGGTCCAAATTTACAATGATAAAAATATAAATAAAATGTGGTTTCGGGGGGCTACCCCCAAACCCCCGCCATGGCGCATGGCCCCCGGACCCCTCGCAAGGGGAAACCCCCCTGTGACCCCCCGCCGTGGATGAATTAGCATCGGGTACCGGATATAAACATACGGTTGAAACAAGATTGTTGCTGGTGAAACCTTTCATCCCTTATGGGTGATTTAGAAACAATAATAGGAATAATAAATTACATAGGATTTATAAGGTTGATGGCACCTTAATCCTAACATTCTCCCACTTAACATCATACATTGTTAATACCCATAGGAAAACAATAAAATAATCATGCACTAGAAACAAGGCCCATGGCTTCTTTGCACCACACAAATTTCTCTGTGCTCATAGGCTTGGTCAAAGCATCTACAACATTCTCCTGAGTGTCTACCTTCTTCAATTCAATTTGTCCATTTGCAACCATTTCTTGAACAAAGTGATATTGTACATCAACATGTGTAGTTCAAGCATGATACATAGGATTCTTGAACAAACAAATAACACTCTGGCTATCACAATCAATATGAATGATCTTGCAATTAAAACCAATACCTATACATAGTCTCCTCAACCAAACTACCTCCTTAGAGACATGGGTAGCAGCCATATACTCTGCTTTGGTGGTGGACAAAGCAACCGTTGGCTACCTTTTGCTCATCCAACTCACTGCTTCACCAAACAAAGTAAACACATAGCCATTGGTGGACCTTCAACTATCCAAGTCACCTACCCAATCTACATAAAAAATCCCTATATGTCTAAAGTTTTGTCAGCACTGTTAGTATCATAATAAACCAAACAATAATCAAGAGTATCTACAAGATATCTAAACACCCTGTTCGCATAAGTCCAATGTTGTCTACTAGGGTTAGACATAAATTTGCTCAAAACTCCCACTGCTTGGGTAATATCTGTTCTAGTGCAAACCATTGCATACATCAAACTTTGTATAGCACTAGCATATGGCACATTAGACATATCCTCTAAATCATCCTCATTCTTTAGACACATATTTGATGAAAGCTTAGTACCATGGGTAAAGGAACTCTAACTGGGTTACAGTCCTGCATACTAAATCTCTGCAAAATGGTATTCACATACTTACTCTGAGACAACTAAAGCTTTATGTTACCTCTGTCCCTCCTAATCTCCATACCCAGAATATACCTGGCTGCTCCAAGATCCTTCATATCGAATCACCTGAAAGTTGGGCTTTCAATTCATTGACCATACCCTTAGTATTGCTGAAAAATAACATATCATCAACATACAATGCAATGATCATAATAGAATCATCAATACAATAAATGTACACATAGTGATGCTCCTCACTTCTAACAAAACCCAATTTCAACACAAATGAGTCAAACTATTGGCACCACATTCTAAGGGACTATTTCAGACCATAAAGAGACCTCTTCAATATGCAAACCCAATGTTCTTTCAGTTTTACTTCAAAACCTGTAGGTTGTTCCATGTAAATTTCTTCCTTAATATCTCCATGCATAAATGCAGTCTTAACATCCATTTGCTCTATTTCCCAATCAAAAGCTACAACAATGGATAAAAGTAATCTAATAGTAGTTAATATAGAAACAGGAGACAAAATTTCATTAAAATTAACTCCCTCTCTCTGGAAGTAGCCCTTAGCTACCAATCTAGCCTTGTACTTTTCCAATGAACCATCTGCTCCAAATGTCTTCTTGAAGACCCACTTGCATCCTATGGCCTTTCTTCCTTTGGGCAAACAAACAAGATCCCAAGTATCACAAGATTCTAAATCCATCATCTCCTCCTGCATGGCTAACTGCCAAGACTCACTATCATCTGCATGAATAGCTTCCTTGTAGGATCTAGGCTCATCGTTAGTACTTAATAAAGCAAATACACAACATAAATCTAGTGGGCTATACTTGTCAACTACATTCCATTGTATTGTCGATCTTCTCAAAGGTGGAGTAAGAGACTCTTCAGGCTTTTCTGCATGCTCATATGTACCAACTTCTTATGTCACAACAGATTCTTCCTCATCAAAAAATTCACTCGAGTCTTCTTCTACTTCTTCAACCCCCAATCCATCGTTATGTTCTTCCTGAGGTGCATCTTCATTCTCTAATTCAAAATTCACTCTCTTTTCATCATTTCTTCTTTTTCCTTTGGTTGTTCAGGTTCTGAAATAATACTAAGTTCCCTAAAAATTACATCTCTAGAATAGATAATCTTTTAGGTTAGTTGATTCCAAAGCTTATAACCTTTAACATTATCACCATATCCAATGAAAGTACACTTTTTAGCTTTTGGATCCAACTTAGTTCATTTTTATTTAGGCACATGAACATAAGCCTCAAAACCAAATACCCTTAAATGTGGAACAAAAGGTTTCTTACCTGTCCACATTTCATAAGGAGTTGAAACAAGAGCCTTACATAGAGATCCGTTAACCAAGTAGTTCACAGTACACATAGCTTCTAGCCAAAAGCATTTGTTCAACTGTGATTCACTCAACATACTTCTGGCTCTTTCCATTATTGCCTGATTCATCTTTTCTGGCACTCCATTCTGTTGTGGAGTATATGGAGTAGTTTTATGTTTAACAATACCTGCATGCTTACAGAATTCTTCAAATTCCTTAGGACAGTATTCCCCTCCATTATCAGATCTCAAAACCTTTATCTTATAATCTGATTGCTTTTCAACTAAAGCTTTAAATTCCTTAAACTTAGTGAAAACTTTAGATTTGTGATGCATAAAATAAATCCAAGTAAACCTTGAGACATCATCAATGAAGGAAACAAACTATCTAGATTTTTGAATTGATTCAACATCCACTGGACCAAAAACATCTAAATGAATAAGTTTCAATTTATCATTAGATTTATTACTACCTAAAGGAAATGGAGATCTATTATATTTTCCAAACACACAATGTTCACAGAATTTGAAACTCTCATCAGAATAGGATAAACTATCTAACAATTTTTATTTAAGATAGTCTTTAAACTAGATTGACTTATGTGGCCCAATCTATGGTGCCACAACATACATGTATTTTTAGTATTAGCCTTAGATGCATAACAAGCATTACAAACAGTAGTGGCTTCTAGCTTAAACAGAGTTCCCAATCTCTTACCCTTCACTACCACCAAGTTTCCTCTCACCAATCTACAACCATGCTTATCAAATGTCACATGCATTCTAAAATCATTCAACTTTGAAACAGAAATCAAATTTCTAGCCAATCCAGGAACATGCAAAACACCAGGGAGGGTTTTAATTCTCCCATCACTGAATCACAACATTACCTTCCCTCATCCAATAATAGGGTATGTAGAGTTGTCCCAGAGGTAAACATTTCCTCCATCACATTTTGATTCAACCAACCAATGATCATGAGAAACAACATTACATGCAGAAAGTAAAGCCTCGTCACCTGCATTCGAAGACTTATCAGTAGCAAAATCCCATTATTCTTCGAGTTTCTACATTCCTTTTTCACATGTCCTCTCTTTCTGCAGTTCCAACACTTGACTCTGTTCTTCTTTCCAGGAGTCTTAGAATGACCTTTAGACTTGTCTTTAGACCCCTTCTAATCTCCTTTTGGTACTCTTTCCATAGACAATCCCCTGACATTGATAGCATCCCCTTAACTATCTGAACTTTTCTTCCTCAATTCATGTGACAACATAACTAAAACAAGAGCATCCAACTTTAGATATGTGAGGTTAGTAGTGATAGCCAAAATAACATTCTCCCATGACTCAAGTAAAGAACAAAGAAGCGATATGTACATCTATCTTCCTCATTCACATCAACATCTATAGATGCTAGAGTTGACTCAATAACAAATTAAATGAATTCAAATGCTCTGCAACTGATTCACCCTCTTTCATTTTCATGGAAAATAATTTATGCTTTAAATAAAACTTGTTTACCATACTCTTGGCTTGGTAGATCTCACCTAGACACTTCCATAAGCTATGTGCGACTTCTCAATTGCAACATTTAGTAGAACAGAATTTTCAAGACACAGTCGAATTGTATCTCGTGCCTTTTATCCAGTCTATCCCACTCATCTTGAGCAACATCATCAGGTTTCTTCTCTTTCAAAACAACCAACCACTAATTTCTTTTCTCAAGTAAATCCTCCATCTTCAACTTCCACGATTCGTACCCCATGCCATTGAACTTTTCAATGTCCAACCCGAGAGGTAGAAGCAACAGTGGATGCAGCCATGATATATACACAAGATTTGCAAACAAAAAAAATCAAATCTTCTACTGCAGCTAAAAAACTTTCACACTACCACCCAAGAATCAAAACTGGCCATGCTCTAATACCAAATGTTAGAAACGGAGTTGGAAACCACAAAATGGAAATTTGATTCTATTGGGATAAGGTGCCATTAACCTTGTAAATCCCAATATTGTATTTATTCCATTTATTATATGTAATTTGTAATTATCCATGAGGAGATGTACTAGTTTCACTGGCAGGGATAATTTTGGAGTAACCGGAGGTAATTATGGAGTGACTTTTACTATTGGGAAATGTAAAAACTCAAAGTAAATGAGGGTAGGTGTGTTCCCTTGAGGAATATACTATTTTTGGCATGTATGAAAACTGTCATAATGTTTGGTAAGTGAATCTATGATAGCTGCAAGTTATCATAAGATTATGTGATTCTATGACGCATATGACTGATATGTTAGTTGTATATTTGCTATATTTAGCCCAAGGTTCCTATCTTGGAAAGATACTCTTTTATGGAATCTATTACAATTATGAAGTGTCATAAGATGTTGTAAGAGGCCATATTTAGTCTTGGGCCCCCAACCTTTTCATGGCTATTTTTGGACAAGTGTAAGATGCTTGTAAGATGGTAATTAATGTTTACAGGTTGGAGAATCTTAGGAGAGAGAAGGTAAATGCCAAGGACAAGTTGGAAAATACTTCTATAAGTATTTTCCATGTATTTTTTGCTGCAATACAGATTTTAGGTACTTAGGTGCTACTAGAATGCTGTCAGATTGAAGACTTGTGGAGAGAGTTGTGTAGTTGATGTATTGTACAATCTTGTTGAGATTAATACAAACTTGTGCCTCTTTCTTGGTGGAGTTTTTTACCTGTAAGGGTTTTCTCCACGTAAACACTGTGTCATTGTGTTGAGTTTTTCATGTTTGACATCTTTTTTGTAGTGGGTTTTATGTTTTGTTACAATCTCCATTGTTAATGCACACTTAAGATTGCTGAAATTTATCTTGAATCAGGTTTCCATTGAAGTAGTGTTGCTTTCATTTCTAACATTTGGTATCAGAGCATGGCCAGCTTTGACTCTTGGGTGGTAGTGTGGAAGCTGTAGCTATAATGGGAGATTTGGTTGCATTTATTTTGCAGATCTTGTGTTGTTATTATGGTTGCATCCACTGTTGCATCAACCTCTCGATTGAACATTAAGAAGTTCAACGAAACGGAGTATGAGTTGTGGAAGATGAAAATGGAAGATTTGTTGGAAGAAAGAAACCAATGGTTGGATGTTCAAAAATAGAAGAAACCTGACGATGTCTCTCACAATGAGTGGGATAGACTGGATAAGAAGGCATGGGTAACCATCCGGTTGTGTCTTTCAGACTCTATCCTGTTGAATGTTGCAAAGGAGGAGACCGCACACAAGTTGTGGAATCGGTTGGGTGAGATTTATGAAGCCAAGAGTATGGTAACTAAACTTTATTTAAAATAAAAATTATTTTCCATGAAAATGCGAGAAGGTGAATGAGTTGCAAAGCATTTAAATTCTTTTAATTTGTTATTGAGTTAGCTTGATTCAGTAGATGTTGAGGTTAGTGGGGAAGATAAATGTATCTTACTTCTTTGTTCTTTACTTGAGTCTTGGGAGAATGTTATCCTTGATATCACTGCTAACCTTGTGGATCCGAAGTTGGATGCTCTTGTTTTAATGCTACTATCATAGGAATTAAGGAAGAAGAGTTCGGATAGTTCAGGGGATGCTCTCAGTGTCAGGGGAAGGTCTAAGGAAAGGGGACCTAAAGGAGATAAAAAAGGGCTAAGGACAAGTCCAAGGGCCAGTCTAAAACTCCTGGTAAAAATAACAGAGTTAAGTATTGGAACTGCGGTAAAAGGAGACATGTGAAGAAGGAGTGCAGAAACACAAAGAAACAATGGGAGAGTGCTTCAGATAAGCCCTCGAATGCAGGTGAAGAAGTTTTACTTTCTACATGTAATCTTGTTTCTAATGATCATTGGTTGGTTGACTCAAGATGCTCATTTCATATGACCTCGCATAAGGAATGGTTCTCCACATATGAATAATATGATGGAGGTAATATCTACCTTGGTGACAACTCTTCATATCTGATTGTCAGGAAAGGAAAGGTATTGTTGTGTTCAGTGATGGGAGGTGTTGGTTATTTTCCTAGACTAGATGCTTATTCCCAGTAATCCCTACAAAATAACCATTAATGATCAACAGGATTCCCGGGCCAGGGGCCAACAGTATAGGAGATAGACTCTATAAATATCTCCTCTTCTTCTTTAGGCTCTGCAGAACCAAGGGGGGTATTCCCTACTCAACATCTATAAAATGCATCTATGTATTTGCTGGGATGTTGACACAAAGTAGATAAACCTCTCTTATGCAGACCAAAACTGTAAGATAAGTGCAAAGGGGCTAGCTTTGAGCCTATATTCAGTTGTAGACAGAGGATTTCAGTCCTAAAACTACTTCTAATAGCCTAAAGGTTTGTATATGAAGTTTGAGTTTGATTTTATGTTTGGATGCAAAACTAGGACTTGGAATGTAACCTCAATACATGACCAGATTGGTGCCTATCCTGGGCTCGAAGTCAGTAGACATACACATGCACATGTACACATAAACCTATAGTGATGGCTGAGTTTCAAGGGGATTGTTTAGCACCTGCCTTACAGATACTTCCCAAAAACTTGGTGCTTATTCATTCATACTTAATGGTATCCCTGCTGCAACACACTTTCTCAATGATTACCCTGAAACATTTAATTTGTTCCTTGAACAAAAGTAGGAGATTAAACATTCAATATAGAAAAGCTATATTCCTGAATCTTAACAACCCTTAGTTATCCTGATTCAAAAGAAAGAATATGCCCACAGCTTGGAGACAAATGATTAAGCACATGTACAGAGCATTTCTCATATAAAATAGCATGAAACTAGTGAATTTATGCATTAAACATACAACATGAGACTCATAAACTCATAAGACAGCAAAGACAGAGCCACCAATGAAGTCGTATCTCCTTACAGCACCAAAAATTTGTCCAGTTTTCAACAACAATGAGTAACACAGTTTGGCTTTTATACCAAGACAGTGTACTCGGCAAAATTAATTACAAGGCAAGGTCAAAATTTCTACCAGATACAATGCAAGAGAAATGGCGCTTAAAATAGTCAATGCAGCAGAGAGACAAAGAGGAATGAGCAGGTGAATTTAGGATATGCACTGCCGCTCAAGGACTTTCATCTTCAATCAGGTGGTTGACCTGTCCTTTCCATCGTCCACCCTCTGTAAATCTGCCATCAATGCTTCATCCACCCGCAGGGACCTTTGAAATGTAGTAGCGGATGCATCTGTTGTTTTCCCGCTCAAAAATTGACTGCAAAATGCAAAGAGAACCAATGCTGCAACCTCAAAACCTGGTCGTCGATCTACTCCAATCGTTGAGATTCACGGCTAAGAATCACATTGACTAGTTGTCGGCCATTGAAAACATGCCATGTAGGCATCTCATGATTCTATCGCTGGCCTTTTCTCCTTTTTTATTTTGCCTTTTCACCCTTGTATATGCAAGAATGAATGCATATACAATCGTCACTGTTCATCTTTCAAAATCCCTTGTATATGCAAAATGCATATACATACAACAACTTAATATACAAGGCGGACCCCCATGCCAGTTTAGAACAAATTGAAAAAAACTACTCGGGTCTGGCTTGTATCCCTTTCAATGCACATCGGCTTGTATATCGGCATATACAAGTGCCTTATACAACCCACGGACCTCAAATTACCATTCGCTGTATTTGACTCCTCCTTCACTTCCGGGTTGTATATCTTTGTTTTGTATATCGGGTTGTATGCTGCATATACAAACCCAATATACATGTTGTGGACCCCAAACTTGTATGAAGCATCTTGGAATTCTATTCGGGTCCGGAATGTATCTTTTCACTTGTATGTTTATAATGTATGTCAGCACACATACAACTGCCATTGTATACAATTGGTGGGCCTGACCCATCTCTCTCCTTTGCACATTTCATCGCAAATACAATGTACAAGCCCCTTGATACAATTGTGGAATCTACGGCAAAATATTCCAGGAATGCACATATGAAATATTTTGGAATTCGGCCTATACATTGCGAATGCATATCTCCTTTGTATATCGACCATATACAAACTCACATGTACATACCTGCGGGCCCCACCAATTGTATCTTTGCTGCCTTGTATACTTTCTTGCATGTGACCTTTGTATCTAACCGTTGTATGTCTGAACACACAAACCAATTATACAAGCAGCCCAATATACAAATAGGGAATATTCTTGGAATCTTCAATGTATATTCCACCGTTGTACATTTTCCATTTGAGCCCGATATGCATTTGGGAATGCATACAACTGCAGAATATTCTTGGGAATCTGTGAAAGATTCCCCCTTGTATATGCAAACTCGATATGCATTAAAATGCATATAATTCCTTTTTTCATGATTTTTGGAAGCCGATTGAAATTTCACAAGCCCGCCAACATACATGACCATTTTGAACATGCAAAACTTAGCATTTTTCTCAAGGCGACAGGAACAAACCATGAAACACTGCGTTGGGGTAGGTCAACCTATGAAAACATAAACAAGAGGATGAGATTTAACAACCAGAAACCCACCACACAAGGCCAACACCTGAATAGACAAAACAATGCAAGATCCCATGACTCACAAAATTGAGGGTTCGAATGAGAAAACCTGCAAACACCCAAGCTTAAAACCCAAAACATAAATGATTACCAACAGGAGGATTAAAGCCCTCCCCGGTGTTTTGCATGTTCCTAGATTAGCTAAAAATCTGATTTCAGTTTCAAATTTGAATGATTTGGGAATGCATGTGACATTTGACAAGCATGGCTATAGATTGGTGAGAGGGAATTTGGTGGTAGCAAGAGGGAAGAGATTCGGGAACTTATTTAAGCTCAAAGCCACTATAGTTTGTAATGCCTCCTATGTATCTGAGGCACTGAAAATACATGTATGTTGTGGCACCGCAAATTGGGCCATACAAGTAATAATGTATTGAAAACTATTAAGAATAAAGAATTGTTGGATGGTTTCTCTTATTCTGATGAGCATTTTGATTTATATAAGCATTGTGTGTTTGGTAAAAAAAATAGAAAATCATTTCCTTCAAGGAGCAATAGAGCAAACGAGAAATTAGAAATTATTCATACGAATGTGTTTGGACCTATGGATAATGAATCTATCAGAAAATCTTGTTATTTTGTAACCTTCATTGATGATGTATCCAAATTTACATGGATTTATTTTATGAAGCATAAATCTGAAGTTTTCACTAAGTTTAAGGAATTCAAAGTCTTAGTAGAGAACCAATCAAGTTTAAAGATAAAAATATTAATATCTGACAATGGAGGGAAATATTGCTCTAAAGAATTTGATGAGTTTTTCAAGCATGCATGCATAATTAGACAAAATACAACTCTATATACACCACAACAAAATGGTGTCATAGAAAGGATGAACCAAACAATTATGGAAAGAGCCAGAAGTATGCTTAGTGATGCACAGTTGGATAAATGTTTTTGGGTAGAGGGTGCGTGTATTGCTTTCTACTTGATAAACATATCTCCTTGTAAACCTCTTGATTCGACACCTTATGAAGTGTGGACAGGTAAGAAACCTTTTGTTTCACATTTAAGAGTTTTTGGTTGTGAGGATTTTGTTCATGTGCCTAAAGAAAAGTGATCTAAGTTGGATCCAAAGGCTGAAAAGTGTAAATTCATTGGATATGGTGATAATGTCAAAGGTTATAAGATTTGGAATCCACTAACCCACAGGATTATCTTTTCTAGAGATGTTATTTTCAAGGAACTTAGAGCTATTTCTGAACCTGAGCAACCAAAAGAAAAAGAAGAAAAGGTAAAGAAGGTGCACTTTGATTTAGAGAAGCAAGATGCACCTTAGGAAGAACAAAATGATGGATTGGGGGGTGAAGAAGAAGAAGAAGATTCAAGTAGTTCTGATGAAGATGAGTCTGTTGTTACATAAGAAGTTGGTGCAAATGATCATGTAGAAGAACGAGTAGAGACTCTTACTCCACCCTTGAGGAGATCCACAAGACAACAAAATCCAGTTGATAGGTATAGCCCACCAGATTTCTGTTGTGTATATGCTTTAATTAGTACTAACGATGAACCTAGATCCTACAGGGAAGTTATTTCTGTAGATGATAGTGAGGCTTGGCAGCTAGCCATGCAGGAGGAGATGATGGCTTTAGACTCTTGTAACACTTGGGATCTTATTTGTTTTCCCAAAGGAAGAAAGGCCATAGGTTGTAAGTGGGTCTTCAAGAAGAAGTTTGGAGCAGATGGGTCATTGGAAAAGTACAAGGCTAGACTGGTAGCCAAGGGCTACTCCCAGAGAGAGGGAGTTGATTTTGGTGAGATATTCTCTCTTGTAGGTAAATTGACTTCTATTAGTTTTCTCTTATCCATTGCTGCAACTTATGATTGGGAGATTGAGCAAATGGATGTTAAGACCGCGTCCTTGCATGGAGATCTTGGAGTAGAAATTTATATGCAACAACCTACAGGTTTTGAGGTAAAGGAAAAGAACATTGGGTTTGCAGGTTAAAGAGGTCTCTTTATGGTCTAAAATAGTCCCCCAGAATGTGGTATCAAAAATTTGACTCATTTGTTTTGAAATTGGGTTTTGTTAGAAGAGAGGAGGATCACTGTGTTTACATTCATTGTGTTGATGATTCTATACTGGTTATTGCTTTGTACATTGATGACATGTTATTTTTCAACAATACTAAGGGTATAATCAGTGAGCTTAAAGCCCAACTTTCAGGTGCATTTGAGATTAAGGATCTTGGTGCTGCAAGGTATATTTTGGGAATGGAGATCAGGAGGGACAAAGTTAACAGAAAGCTTTGGTTGTCACAAAGTAAGTATGTGAATACTATTTTGCAGAGGTTTAGTTTGCAGGACTGTAACCCAGTTAGAGTTCCTTTACCCATTGGTATTAAGCTTTCATTAGATATGTGTCCAAAGACTGAGGATGATCTTGAGGATACGTCTAATGTGCCATATGCTAGTGTTGTAGGGAGTTTGATGTATGTAATGGTTTGCACTAGACCAGATATTGCCCAAGCAGTGGGAGTTTTGAGTAGATTTATGTCTAACCCTGGTAGACAACATTGGAACTATGCAAAGAGGATGCTTAAATATCTTGCCGGCACTCCTGATCATTGTTTGGTTTATTCTGGTACTGATAGTGCTGATAAATCTTTGTACACACAGGGTTTTATTGATGCAGATTGGGCAGGTGACTTGGATAGTCGAAGGTCCATTAGTGGCTATGTGTATACTCTATTTAGAGGTGCAGTGAGTTGGATGAATAAGAGACAACCCACAGTTGCTTTGTCCACCACAAAAGCAAAGTATATGTCTACTACTCATGTCTCTAAGGAGGTAGTTTGGTTGAGGAGACTATGTACAGGTATTGGATTTGATTGCAGGATCATTCAGATTGGTTGTGATAGCCAGAGTGCTATTTGTTTGGCCAAGAATCCCATGTATCATGCTCAGACTAAGCATGCTAATGTTCAGTATCACTTTGTTCAAGTGTTGTTTGCAAATGGAGAGATTGAGATAAAGAAGATAGACACTTAAGAGAATGTTGTAGATTCATTGACCAAGCCTGTGAGCACAGAGAAGTTCATGTGGTGCAGAGAGGCCATGGGCCTTGTTTCTAGTGCCTGATTATTTTCATTTGATTTCTTATGGGTTGATTTACAATGTATAATGTCAAGTGGGAGAATGTTGGGATAAGGTTCCATTAACCTTGTAAATCCCAATATTATATTTATTCCATTTATTATATGTAATTTGTAATTATCCATGAGGAGATGTACTAGTTTTATTGGCAGGGGTAATTTAGGACTA
The DNA here is from genome assembly GCA_027924645.1 of Cunninghamia lanceolata. Classification (NCBI taxonomy): domain Eukaryota; kingdom Viridiplantae; phylum Streptophyta; class Pinopsida; order Cupressales; family Cupressaceae; genus Cunninghamia; species Cunninghamia lanceolata. Next base: position 387,582 of record BSBN01000889.1, read on the forward strand.
ATTGGAGGTAATTACGAAGTGACTTTTACTATTGGAAAATGTAAAAACTCAAAGTAAATGAGGGTAGGCATGCTCCCTTGAGGAATATACTATTTTTGGCATGTATGACAATTGTCATAATGTTTGGTAAGTGAATTTATGACAGCTACAAGTTGTCATAAGATTTTGTGATTCTATGACGCATATGACAGATATGTTAGTTGTATTTGCTATATTTAGCCCAAGATTCCTATCTTGGAAAGATACTCTTTTGTGGAATCTATGATGGTTATGACGTGTCATAAGACGCTGTAAGAGGCCAGATTTAGTCTTGGGCCCCCAACCTTTGCATGACTATTTTTGGACAAGTGTAAGATGCTTGTAAGATGGTAATTAATGTTTACAAGTTCAAGAATCTTAGGATAGAGAAGGTGAATGCCTAGGATGAGTTGGAAAATGCTTCTATAAGTATTTTCCATGTATTTGTTGCTGCAATACAGATTTTAGGTACTTGGGTGTTGCTGGAATACTGTCGGATTGAAGACTTGTGGAGAGAGTTGTGTAGTTGACGTATTGTACAATCTTGTTGAGATTAATACAAACTTGTGCCTCTTTCCTGGTGGAGTTTTTTTACCTGCAAGGGTTTTCTCCATGTAAACACTGTGTCATTATGTTGAGTTCTTCATGTTTGATATCTTTTCTGTAGTGGGTTTTATGTTTTATTACAATCTCCATTGTTAATGCACACTTAAGATTGCTAAAATTTATCTTGAATTAGATTTCCATTGAAGTAGTGTTGCTTTCATTTCTAACAGATTCAAACCTTATTTATATCCTCTAAACAACGTAGAATCAATGGAGATTGTAACAGAAATAAAACCCACTACACATAAATAACATGTATTAAGAACTAAACACATAACATTGTATGTAACGTGGAGAAAACCCTTTCGGGTAAAAAACTCCACTAAGAAAAGAGGCTCCAAGTTGTATTATCTTTAAATATGAGATTACAATACATGCACTTCCTCTTCTTCTTCAGTCTTCAATCCAACGGTGCATGTTACTCTCAACTCTGCTAAAAATGTAGTACAAATATCCTTATAAAAGGGGGTTGCCTTCTAGGGCCAGAAAATTGACATAATATTGACTGCCAGGTCTGTGACCTAATGACAAATGGTCTAGATTTAGAATGATAAAATATAAATAAAATGTGGTTTGGGGGCGCTACCCCTAAAGCCCCACTAGGGCGCGTAGCCCTCGGAACCCTCATAGGGGGAAACCCCCTTTGACCCCCCGTCACGGATGAATTAGCATCGGGTACCGGATATAAACATGCAGCTGAAATAAGATCATTGCTGGTGAAACTTTTCATTGGGTGATTTACAAACAATAATAGGAATAATAAATTACATAGGATTTGGAAGGTTGATTCCCCTCATATCTGTATAGTCCCAAGCAAAAGCTTTGGACTTGTTCATCAAAACATCGAATAATTTGCGCTCATTGTATTATGTCAACCAACTATTGATATTTAAAGTCTTTCTTGGTAATAACATGACAGTCTTGGTTCCAGGGTAATTGGAGGTGACAGTGTGAACTTCTTCTGTTAATGTGTTGAGAGGACAACTATGTCGTATGATTCTATGGAGTCTGGCAATATCTGAGAAGAAATGATCTGTTTTCAAGATGATATTTGCTAGGGGACAAGGTCGAGTTGTGAAGTTGGTATAATCATGTTCTTCGTCGTTAATGTGGATTGGATGTCCTAAGATTTCTTCCACCTCTAAAGTATCTTCATCTCCTAAGCCTATGGAAAGATCTTGGATGTTTTCTAATTCATCTTCCATTTCTTCGCCATGTTGTTTAATGACTACCATGGCAAGTGAAGCTAGATTCTCTTGCTTATCAGATTCATCTGATTCATCCACCTAGACTTGGTTATATTTTGCAGGTTTAGCGGGGGGATATAGACTTAAATGTTTGCTACTGGGACCATGTGAAATGATCATTCCTCCTACTCTATAGTCAATCTTGGCTGCGACTGTAGCTAACCATAGCCTACCTAGTATTACTAGGTAACTGTCTTTGGGTGTGAGGGACTGGAGGACTTGGAAGTCTACTAGATATTCTCAATCATCAACCTTGACAGGGACATTTTCTAAGACTCCTTTGGGAATAGCTATGGCCTTATTTGCCATCTATAATATGGTAGTCATTGGGTGTAGATCAGTGAGTCCAAGTTTTTCCATAACATCCACTATCATAACGTTAATGGCTACTCCCAAGTTCACCAATGCATTAGGTATTGCTACATCATTAATTGTTATTGTTATAAGTGGACTAGCTGGGTAACCATATTTTGGGGTTAAGGTTTGTCCAACTAAAAGTTTAGCTAGATATCCATTGATGTGCACCGTATTAATTTGTTTTGGTTTCCTTCCTGGTATTTTAATGCACAACTGTTTAACTAGTTGGTTTAGTTCGGGAATTTCTTTGATCGCTTGCAACAGAGGAATTTCTTGTATCAAAGCAGTTTCATTAGACAATGATACTTCTAGTGGGTTCTTATGAACATTTGATTTGAGACAGTCCAGAAAAGGTGCCTTGGTTTTCTTTCCTAGTATGGGATCTTTTCTTGGAGTTATTGATGGTTGTTTGGCAACTTCTTCCTGAGACGACTCTATGATAGGTGCTGAAGTTGCCCGAGATTGCGGTGGGGATGATTCCTCTTGATTTCTCTTGGAGTCAAGCTCTGTAGGTACAAGAAGAGTCTCTAGTTCTACGTTAAGTCCTTCATCTGGGTCTTTTGTAACTTCACCAATGGTCGGTTGATTAAGTGTTTTTCCCGACCTCAATTGAAGGTTTCCGCAATAGATAGCATTGACCCCTGCCATGTTATCCTGATTAGCAACATACACTGGGGAATTTTGACGTGTGTTCTTGGGATTAGGAATAGGTTGTGCTAGTAATGGTGGTTGATTAGCTTGTTCACTTTGCTGAGGGTTTTGAGGAGCTGTGAGAAGGTTCTATTGTGGATTTGGCATTCGTCTTGGACCATTATAGAATTGATTTGGTGGTTGATTCCATTGTGGAGGTTGATTATGAGGATGCCATTGCTGATTTGGCCATTGGGGGTTTCCCCAAGCTTGGTTCGTCCATTCAGGTGGTCCCCAAAGTGGATAAGATCCCCATCCTGATGGTACTGAAGGCCATGGAGCTGACCACTGTGTATTGTTCCAAGGGTTTGGAGGTTGTCATGTAGGGTTGGAGTTCTGACCATAGGAGAAATTTCCTCTAGGTCTCTGGCCTATGAAATTGATTTCCTCCTCAGTGTGAGATGGTCATTTTTTAGAAGTCTTGATTGCATTCAGAATCTCACATTGATCAGTGGTATGATTCTTTTCACAAATTTGGCAACTGTCGACCTTATCCAAAGGACATTCTCTTAACAGATGCTTGTTTCGACACCTAGGACAATAGATGGATAAGGTCTCAGGGTTACGTGTTTTGGCTTGTATTCCATCCAAGGTGGTGTTCAACTGAACAAGAATGTCAATTTTTAGATTTGCTTTTTCGTCTCGCAATTTCCCTATTTCATTTGAGCTTCTTAAGAGGCTAGATTTTTGGATTCCTCCTTGAGTATGGGAAAAATTCCAACATAACTCAGAGATATCAGTAAGTTTGAGTTGGGACACATCTCCTTTTCCCATTAAATCTAAGCTTCTCCTAGCATCCTCATCAAGTCCTTTAAGAAATATAGTCTTTAGAATCTCTAGACTTATGGCTTCATCACCACATTGTTTGGTTAGAAAGATAAACCTATCAAGATAATCTTCCAAGCTCTCATCTTCTTTTTGTGTTAGTTTGAATAGCTCTTCCTTCCCATCGTAAACTTTGCAATAACTCTGGTATTTTTCTAAGAAAATAGTTTCCATGTCATCCCATGTAGTTATTGATCTAGAAGCTAGTCCCATAAACCAACGCATTGCAGCATCTCTCAGAGTGGAGGGAAAAAGTTTGAGCTTCTGATTATCATTCTTGTATTCATATGTTTGACACAAGACTTTGAACTCAAAGAGGAACTGGTCAGGATCTTCAGAAGAAAGTCCCCTGAAAGTCAGCAAGATAGATGGTGAAATGTTTTTCATTGGTGCATCATCATCTTCGTTGAGAGTGATATGGTAGGTAAAGGTTTGTGCTACCGGTCTTCTCACCATATCATCATTATGGAGATTGTTAGCCATAATGTCAAAAGGAATGTTCTCTTCCTCGAAGACTAGGTTGGTTGGTTGAATAACTATCTCCTCAAAGATTGGGTCAACTGGCAAAACTGTTGGGGTATGATGGGAGGTCTCAGGCTGATCCTTCTTGATCAATTCGTAATTTAGTTCTTCAGATGAGACTTTTTCCTCCGTATTTATGGTTGGAATTACTATTAGGGGTGTTTTTAGTATGAATCTTCTGTGTGGACCTCATTTCTTGACCATGCAGAAAGAGAGGTTTGGTGACTATTTTTGGGTGTTTACTACAAGAAATTCCCAAGCATGCCCTAATAACACTTAGAAAAGATCACGTATCCCCAACAACGGTGCCAAAAAGTGACAAGCTATCTAAGGTCCTAACACTTTAGATGAAAATTTAGTTTATCGACCAGGGTAGTGTCTGAGGCTATATGCAATAGGAAGTTTGGATATTTCATTGAGAAACAGTTTTCTAATTCTATTAAAAGATTGAAATAGCACATGAAATGAAATAGTAATTATATCCCTCTACATAAAGCATTCAAATTTTATACTAAAAAGCATGAAAACTCTAGACTAGAAAGCATATAACTTCTATACTAGAAAGAAGATAAATTCTATGCTAACAATTCACAAATGCAATTTTCTATGCTACAAACATTACAAATTCTAACTATCAGAAAACAATAATTTTACCTAAGGCAGATGTGCCAGAAAACTTCTAATCAACACAGAAAGTTTCGAAACAATAGTACACAATAGTTAAACTTATAAACAACACACCCTGCAAGTTAACGACATAAAACTAAACATAAACTATCTTCAACAATATGAAAACATCCACAGAAATGAAAGTATTTATCTATCCTATAGTCCCGCGAGTGGCCATCTCGTGGGAGAAACTTATCTTAACTCAAGTCACATTCAATCACTTTCACATCACATGATAACTCCATTCAAATCTTCATATTTTCAAAGAAACTAAAACTCAGAACAACATCATTTGCATTCATGAAAAATTGCAAGTACACAACTCTAATTATTTCAAAAACTAAGGGATTGTCTTTCATTCATCCATAATATATATTTATATCCATGTTTTGAGAAACAATTAAAACTGAACTACTTTAAAACTCCTAAATTTCAGATGGCGGGAAAATGCCATTTGAGGAACTCTTATAATTGAAAAACATAATCTTTACTACTGCTGTCTTTTAAAACATAAAAAGGACTCCGAGTGGGGTCATAATGTCTTTTGGGTAACCATAGAAATAACAGAATTAAAACAAAGTCTTCATTTAATGCACGCCTAAAATTTCTGGCATCCCCAACTTCCGGTGCACTCATCCACAACCGCATGATGTCCACTTCTTTTGTAGGCAATGCATTAACTTGCACAATTACCCAACTTCTCATGCCATTAAATCAACATTTAAAAGCTAGTTTCAATAAATTTAGGAAATAAGGATTTGTAAAACATTTTATTAAAAATAGATAAATATTGCTTATAAAAATAAATAAATTGGCAAGGCTAGGGAATTGGGTAATGCAAAAAGGGCTATTTGTTCCATCAAAGAAATGAGGTTATTTATACCTCATCAATGGGATTGTGAATAAGGAAGATAAAACATTCACAGTTTATTTTGAGATCTCATTATCAGATGGATTTTTGTAATTTTTGAGTTGTACCATAGTTTTTCTATTATTTTGATCAATATAAATCGGCTCCAACATTTTGCTTAAGTTATATTTCATGTGTGCAAACATTGAGTAAATTTATGACATGGTTTGTGTAAAATCAACAATATATATTTCAATATTTTGTCTTCAAATTTGTGTGGAGGTTATTTCAATATATTTTATGTTATATTTGTTGAGTATATTCAAATATGAAAAGATTTACAAAATATTTAGTTGAGGACATTACATTCAATGCTCCTAAGATAATTATAGTATACAACATTTTAAACCAATATATCTTGTAACCAAAAAGAAACTATTTATGATAAAAAAAAATGACAACTCAATGCTCATAAAACAACTACCTAATGCAAAAATTAAAACCACCAAAAGAATTCTAAAGTAATGTTGTGAAATAAGTAGATTAAAGAATTCCCTTTGTCCTTAAAACAACCATGTTAACACATTCTTTAGTAAGAGAAAAGAGAAAATAAAATTTCTAAACTTGTAGGAATGAGCTAGTATTCTAGTTTATCCCAAAAGTTGTTAAAGCAACATAACCTTCCACTCATATCTACACATATGAAAATAATAATGTAGGGAAATAACTTCAGAGTAATATTATATACCTAAATTAATTGCATAGTACAAATGAGTCCATGCTTATATAGAGCAAGGGTGAAACTAATCAATGCATAACATGTGGAAGTTAACTAAAGTTGATCTAGCATGATAGAAGCAAGCTAATTGAAGCTAATCTAACATGATAGATAGATGAGAGATAACTTGACCTAAACTAACTGTCAATTAGGCGCACAAGACATGGGCACGTGACTAAATGCCACAAACTACCGAAGTGTGCTTAAGAAAAGAGAGTGAATAAATAAATAAAAATGAAAATAATACTAGCCTAGTGAAATGACATGAACACCTAGCCAAGTGTGAACACTCTAACACCCCCTTAAGTGCAAGTTAATGAGAGAGCAAGTAAATGAAGCAAATCATTAGATATGGTTCCTAATAACAAGGCCTAATCAAGTACCCATGTAAAATATGATCAATAAAAGGAAGGAGGACTCAACGCGTATTTGATATATTCCCTGAAAGAAAACCTCCTTCACCCAAGCATCAATTGAAGATAAACATATCAAGGTGAATCTAAGGGTTTAGTGAAGATGTCAGCAACCTACTCCTTAGTAGGGAAATACTTTGTGTTGATAACATGATAATGGATGAGCTTTCAAATGAAGTTCATGTGGATCTCAATATGCTTGGTACATTGATGCTCCACTAGGTTGTGACCAATGTGAATAGCACTTTGGTTATCACACCAAAGAGTAGTGAGATGCTCCTATGAGAAACCAAACTCTATTGATAATTAGTGAATCTGAAGAGCCTCTTAGCTAGCAAGGATTGCACATTGATCTTGGCCTTAGTAGATGATAATGTAATAATAATTTGCCTCTTGCAAGACTGTGCAATAAGACCAATTCCAAGATGATAAACACAACCTACAATGAATTTCTAATCATCAACATGACTCTATTAATTTGAGTTATTGAATCCCTTGACATGAAAAGAACCTCATGGTGTGTAGTGAATACTAATGTGCATAGTGCCATGAAGATACTAGATAATATACTTGGCTACATATGAATGACTCTCCTGAGGGTCCTGAGATAAACCAGTGACAAAGACAATAACAAAAGAGATATTTAGGTGATTGTACATCAGATATAATAGGTTTTTGACCAACTACCATTATAAATTGGCATCAACTGGTAATGTAGTGCAACTAGTTTGAAAGATTGTAATCAAGTATGTGACAAACATGAAGCATAGTAAGGGAATACTTTTGTTATGAAATGGATATGTCATCTTTAGATTGAATGATTTGAAGACCAAGAAACTATTATACAAGGCCTAAATCTATGATCTCAAATTATTCCATCAAACTAAATTTGGTATCCTAAACCAAAGAGTGGGGAGCTCTCTATGATGTTCAAGTCATTGACATAGAGCACAAGGATGAGGGGTTCATCACCATTCCTCTTAGTGTAGACTGTAGGATTAGAGTTGCAATGAGTCAATCTAGATGAAAGTAGGAAGCTATCCATCTTCTCATACCAAGCCTAATGAGCTTCTTTGAGTCTATAGTGAGAACACCAGATCTTGCAAACTAAATAAGAGTCCTTAAGAAACCTAGGGGATGCTCCATATATCTACTCATGTAGATTACCATGAGAGAAGGGACTCTTAACATCCATTTAGTGATTGATCTGGATCTTTGTGAAGCAACAAAGGATAGCACAAGGTGGATTTAATACATTTTTGCCATAAGTTTAAAGGTATTGGAATAGCCAATGCTTTGTACTTGAGAGAAACCTTTAGGTACAAGGTGAGCCTTATACTTATCAATAGAACTATTAGCTACATGCTTGGTTTGTTATTAAACCCACTTATAATGAACCAAATTTATTTCTTTTGGAGCAATTACAAGATCCCAAGTATTACTCGTCATCAAAGAAGAATGTTCTTCTACCATAGCATCGTCCCATTTAGGTATTCCTATAGCATCATAAAAACTCTATGGATCATAAAAAAATGCATTACACAAAAGAGGGACTCTAGCTCTATCAAAATGAGTACAATGAGTATTAGTGGGATCAACTAACTAACTACTAGACTCTTGATGTGCAATACAAACCCAACGAGACAATAATTTTGAGATAATAGTTAGTGGTGTAGGAAGAAAAACAATCTCATCAAGAACAACCTAGTCCTCATCAAGAAAGAGTTAAGCTTCACCATGAGGAGTAATAATAGAAGGGGTTGAGGGAGTTGGAGGAGAAGTTGTAGATGTAGGCACAACACCTATGTAGTGCTCATCAACCTCAACAGATTTACATCGATACGAAACATCACAAATGTTAGGATCAAATAAGTGATAAGATTTTTCATCCTTGCAATAACCAACAAAGATGAGTGATTGATCTTTGTTCTCCATAGCCTTGAATTTTGATTTGAGAATAAGTGCCTAAGATTCACTCCCAAAAAATTGAAAGAAGAAACATTGGGTTTGACAAGTGACCAAGCCTCGTTGGTGTCATGGATTGCACTACCTTATGGTGCACGTGATTCTAAATGTAGTTTGCACAGTTGATGGCCTCGACCTAAAATTATGGTGCCATATTTTTGGGTTGTATTATATAATTAGCCATCTCAAGGAAAATATGGTTCTTCCTTTTTGCTGCACCATTATGTTGAGGAGTGTATGATATTGTGTAATGAAACTGAATATCATACAAAGTACAAAAATCTTGAAAAGCTTAATTAATATACTCTCCCCATTGTTTACGTAAAGCTTCTTGGTAGGAGGTGATTACTATTTCTCAAGAAATACCTTAAGGATTTTAAAATACTCAAAAACATCATATTTGTATTTAGGAAATTACACTTATGTGTGATTTGAGAAGTCGTTAATAAAAGTGAGCACATACTTAGCCTTAAAAAAAGGATTTGGAAAAGACATGAGGTCACTATATACCAACTCAAGTGGAGCCTTTGCTCGCCAAGCCTTATCTTTCACCAATGGGTCTTGATTGTTGGGATAATTTGTCATTAACTTTGCAATCCTAACCATTTTCATGTGTCTCGAAAGTTCTTAGAAAGTGTTCTTGAACACATAGATACTTGACAGACAAATTATTATTTAATTATGTCACTTGGACATGTTGTAATTGTAATCTATGTGGTGGGACCCAATATGGGTGCCCACTTTGGAAGTGAAGCCCATGGAGACTTGGATTTGACTTCTTGAAGTCCATGTTGACTTGGAGATACTTCCTAGGAGGTGGGACCCATCTTGGGGTCCCACTTTGGAGGAGATTCCAATATGGACTTGCAGTTAACTTTTTTTATTTGCATGAGTGGATATTGTTGATATACTTTGCATGAGACTTATGTGGGAGTTAACATTGGAGTTAGAGATGCATGATACTTGCGTGTTGTTTGCATGAGCTTGTATGAGCTTGCATGGACTTGCATGTTTTTGCATGTCACTTGTATGAGCTTGCATGGACTTGCATGTTGTTGCATGTACTTTCATGTTGTTGCATTCTACTTGTATGTACTTGCATGTTGTTGCATGTGAGTTGCATGTACTTGCACGTGCTTGCATGTTGTTGCATGTCAGTTGTATGTACTTATATGGTGTTGCATGTGTCTTGCATGACACTCTAACTCAGGTTTAGCTTTGCATGACTCTTGCATGATGATACATGTTGTTGCATGACTCTTGTATGATACCAATAGGTTGTTATAGATCCATATTGGGGACACAAAGAAATGCATGTTGTTTGCATGACATTGGTGTGAGTTGGATCACTTCAGTTGACTGAATTAGATTGGGACTTCTTGGGTGCCCATCTTGAGACTTTCAGTTCTACCTTGTTGTTGTCACATAACACTTTAGTTGACTAATTTTGATTGGGATTTCTTGGGCGCCCATGTTGAGACTTTCAATTAAGTGTTGGTTTCTACTATGTAGCTTTGGAGTTCACTATATTGGGCTCTTGGTTTTTGTATGAGGATTTTTCTCATGTTATTGGATACACTTCGTTGTATTTTGAGATCCATGGCTTCTATTTAATGATGCCTTTAGTTGGAAGAAATTAATGATAGGTTTTTGAAGTTGAAGGAGTAACGAAGTGCCGCCAGAATTCAGAGAGAATTCAATGTTAATGTAAAATTGATTACAAGAATTAATACAAGCATAATATCTTTTTGAGTGTGGAGTTTTTTCCCGTAAGAGTTTATCCACGTAAATTTTGTGTCAACTTCCTTGATTTATTTCCTTCACTACTACATTGATCAAATCTACAAATCACTTACACATTAAATTGAAACTCATTAATCTAATTTTCAGATTTGAACACATAAATAAAGTTTTATAGCATCAATTTCACCTTGATTTTTAACATTGATGATGTTTGCCAAGTACACAACCACAATAAAAACACTCAATGCAATACACTTTACATAGGCTTGACAAATTGTCCTTTGTGCTCAATTGTTGCAAGTACCAATAATTAAGATGCCCAAACTACCCATGCCATAATTTGCTCAAAACATGTGAAATGAGTGCTAAATTAGAAGAAAATTCTAAAGAATCAAACTTTTACAAATGAAGAGCAAGATAAATAAATCCATAAGTAACCACAACCTCTAGATTATGAAACTCTTTAATCAACACATTGTAAGGTGAAAATTCCATTCTTCACTTGACCAGAATGATAAATTTGATAGATGGAAAGAAGCTTGGTAGAAATGTGTGGAGCATAAAGTATATCAATGATGCACCCATCATGTATCATAATTGTGTTCGATCTAGAAACATCAATGTGAAAAGAGTTACCCACTACAATCTATGAAGTGCTACAATATGAAATAGAATAGAGAAGCTCCTCAAAATGTGTCATGTGATGAAATACACCTAAATCTGATACCCAACCATTATAAGAAGATCATGCACTAAATGGGCTTTTGCACTCTTTTTAAATAAGGAAAAGTTGTTTAGACCTAGACGTGTTAAGGCTTACAACTAATCCTAATTACCTCTAGACAAGACCAATTAAATGAGAATGTTTTTATGTTTTATTGTTTGTTCTTTTATGATGGAGAATAGTAAACTAAATTGATCCTATCTAGAATTTTTCCTTCCTATTTAAACTATGTTTAAACAAGAAAGAGAGAGCTAGGAAAGATAATTGTGCATAGCAAAGTATATAAGTACATAAACTAAAAATAGATATTAGAGATTGAAAGAATAGAGAATGAGGAACCTAGTAATAAATTGAAGTATCTTGCTAGCTAGGATTCCAAGGTGACATGTTGTCATCCAATCCACACGCTATTGTCCAACCTATGTGTTGTCATCTACAACCAATATAAAATTCTAGTATGTTTCTAGAGTCCATATAGGTTTGCACATAGGAATATTAAGACAACAACAATAGAGTACCAAATATACTGGAAACATACAGGATGCTAGAAATTAATCTAAAATTACAATTTTAAGCAATATATTGAAGAAATAATAGAAAGAGGAAGAGTACAAAACATTTGTACATTTGAGAGACTTCAAATGCCTACAATTTGAGATGGAGTGAAAGGGGGTGACTGCTTAGGAGCTTCCCTTTAGGTTAAGCCCCTGATTTGGTCTTTTGACCTCCACAAGAAGTCAATGGAATGAGGATAAGTTGCAAGGTGTGTTCTCTTAAACCCTATGTGTGTCTAGGAATTTAAAAACAACAATGCATTAATTATTTATGTGTTTTAAATCCTTGATTTATGAGGATAAACACACTAGCATGTATGAGTGAGGGTAAAAGAAGATGGAGCTATCAAAGTGCCAACAAAGGTGCTATAAACACAAAGAGAACTTGCAACAATAAAAGTAATAGCAAGAATGAAATGAAAGTTTTAAACAATGCCACTTGCCACATTGGGAATAGAGATGACAACTATTGCAATCACAAAGTATGTCCTCAAGGATGGTGTAAACTCATAGAAGACAATGTTGTAAATACAAATATGTTGTTTAAATAGTCAAGAGTTCTAGAAAATGATGTAGAGTGTTGTGTTTACTTCACTAGAACATGAGGATACGAGATCATGAGATTGATAGCTTAAGATATCCAAAAAGTGAGTTGATAGGGAAGATGAAGAAACATGCCAAAATGAACTAGCTATTGGGATTCACCTAATAGATCTGATAGTAGTTACATTTACATGCTCAAGTTAGAAAGGTGGAAGATTTAGAAATAAAAAACCATTGTACAGTTGCAAAATCAAAGGATGCTAGTGTGTCACATAGATGTCTACACATCGCAGTGTTGTCCAAGTATAGCAAGGCCAAAAATAACTCAAAAGGACAGTAGGGCACCAGGTTGACACAAAACACATATTCACTTACTCAGAAAATATATTAATATACAGAAATAGAAAGCTTTTACTGGCACCAAGAGTGGGACAAAGGTTAGGATAGGGCCAAATAGACTTACAAATATGTTTGGGGAGACGTATGCTAAATTGAAATCAAATTATAATGCCAAAATTGCAAGGTATGTAATTTTTTGCCTTACATTCTTATCATTAAAATTTTAAAAAGGAGGCTTAGAAAGATATATTTTGTTTCATTTTGTAACCTCTTCCATAGTTAACATATTTTCCCAATAATGAGTCCTAGAGTGCTAATATTTACCACAAAAAGAGCATCATTTGTTTATCTTTTGCTTAGGTTGATTTGAAGGAGAATGCTTAAAGGTAGCTCATTGGATGGTGTCTTAGTACTTTTAGGCTTAGGCTTAGAAAATGTCTTTCCCTTTTAGAGGTATTAGCAACTAAGGCTTGATGTTTTGAGCTAGAGATGACATTAGTTTGGATTTTTTGTTTTTCTCTAGTAAGAGTGTGATGTCCCAAGCCCTCACCCAGAACATTAATAAACAAAAACTAGATGAATAAATTTTGCAATACAAATACAAAACTAGCATGCCACATTTCACTCCTATAGGAAAACCAATGCACTACACATGGTGGCATGAGTAGAATACTTACTTGAATATGGGTCAAGTCACCATGATGAAAAATGATTAATGAGGTCCACTTGTAAAAGTTTAGGCTAATCCCAATCTCCACATCCTTAGCCTTAGAGCTTTAGAATCCAAAAACCACCTCAATGACATGTAAAATGTTGTACTATGCACTTTGAACTTTAGATCCCAACTACATATTTATAGCCTGCAAAATGTAAAACTAAATCTAAGCCACGTCGACCCTACAATTTTAGCTTTGGAGTCTAACTACATCTTTGCACCATAGAAATTCAACTCTGACTTCAAACGCTATCGGCCCTACAATTCAAAGTTTAGAGTCTGATTGCACATTTACAACCTATAAAGTGAAACTCTAACTCTGAACTCTACTAGGGTGCACCTTAGACTTCAAAGTCTAATTGCACATTTACAACTTGTAAAGTGCATGTCCAACTCTAACTCCACCAGAATGCACTTCAAACTTTACAGTTTGATTGCATATTTATAACATGCAAAATGAAACATATAGTCTAAACTCTAACAGACTTGAATTTTGAACTTCATGGTTTGAATTGCATCTTTCAAACTGCAAACAATGACACAAAGTCTAAAATGTGATGAACTTGTATTTTGGACTTCAAGGTTTGATTTACGTCTTACAATATGCAATATGTAAATCAAAGTCTAAACTTTGATGACTTGTAATTCAAACTTTGGGGTCTGATTTGCATCTTGCAACATGCAATATACAACTTAAAATCTAAACTTTGATGAACTTACAATTTAGACTTCAAGCTTTGTATTGTAGATTAAAACCTTGCACAAAAACACAAGTTTTGGATACTAAACTTTATTTTCACAAATAGTTGAGTATGGAATGGAAAATGAGGTTCAATCATAACACACCTATGGACATATAATTCTCCATCGTGTTTCCATGAGGGAATTCTATTCCCACAAACTAATACTCAAAAACAAACTTGGAATTCAAATTTTCATTTTTCAACAACATACATGAAACTTGCAAAACTCCAAATTTCGATGGTGGAAGCTCAAACCCCACCCAAAATTATTCAAAATTCAAATTTCTAAAATCTAAGAATACCCTTATGAAGCTAAAGGCATGGAAAACACACTTTCCAATCACATAAAAAAATTCTAAATTTTTTGCCATAGTTTGAAATAGAAAATCTAAAAAATAATGCAAATGGGATTGTTAAATTGACTTCTCTCAATTTAACAATCTAGCAACACAATCTTTTCCTATTAAAGAAATGTCATACACATCCACTTAAGTTAGGCATGACAAAACATAGAGTAATTCAATTTCAATGCATGCGGATGAAACCCTTACCTTCAACCAATGCACAACAAGAAAAGAGAAGATTTTGTTGAAGATGATTCACCTCCCAACCAAGAATGAAATATGCATTCAGTTACAAGCCAGTCAATCCAAGCAAGCAATCCTCTAATCAATTTTACCAATTCCAAGCTCACAAAAATAATGGAGAGAAAAATGGAGCCAATGAGGTAAAGGATAGAATGAATTCCAAAAATACTCTTTTTCTATATAAGACAATTTTCACTTTTTCAAAAACCTCCTTTCCATTTCACATTCCAACACACTCACTTCAACGCATTTTAAATAAAATACCTTTTTGCATTTCTTTTTCTTTTTTCTTTTAAAAAACATAACATTTTTCAAATTTCAAAAGCAACTTTATGAAATATTGTCTTTTGAACAAAATGACTAAGGCCAACAGTTAACCATTACTAATTTCCTGATGCATTTTCCTAATAAATTGATGTTTTGCCTCATTTATTAATTTTAACGGAAGCAAACATAGGGAGCATGTGAATAATAATTATATAATAATACATTTTTTATTAAAACAAATATTTCCTTTTTCCACTCCACAACATTAAATGCATTGTAAGGCACATAAAATAATACTTTATCCATTCCCAACATAAATTCACTTCACAAGCACACAAAACAATACCAAAAATGATTAAATATATTTAACCACAAGAGTTGAACAACCAATGGAAAACATGCAACACATTTTATGGGTTTCCACATGACGGGAATCTAGAATCAACCAATTTAGATTTAGTCTCATAGGGCCACACAAGACTCATCTCATGACTTAGAATCGAGTTAGATGGGGGTGAGAACACAACATTTTCACTCAAGCTAATGGTCTCCAATTTATCACTATTGAGAAAACCTATGCCTACACACTCAAGGAAAACATCAAGTGTACCTATCCAACACAAGATAATTGAAGCATAGTATATAGCAACCAACAAGATAGTATCATAACCTACGTCTCACTGAAAAAAATCTACCGCTAGCATGGTTCAGATATAAAGATGCATATTAAAATAATCACAGTGCTAAACTCAATAAACATAAGCACAATCATATATCATAGTGAAAGTAGGAAACCTGTAAACACTATGGAGTCCAACATATACAAATCTACACATATAGATCTAGGTACAAAATCTATAACATCGATGGCAATCCACATGAACATCATTGATAAGTACAATAAGAGTATTAGAACACAAAATGAGTCCAAGCATATACATATCCACATATGCGAATTCAAAATACATAAATACATAGTCCATACACCTCGATGATAATACAAAATTACATCATTAGCAAGTATATTATAGTATCAAAACTAAAATACAACATGAGCAACAAAATGAGGGACATATGCTTAGGGACTTACACACCCCTCCACTAAAACAAGGCTTATTCCTTGTAACATTTGCCTATGGAGATATCGACCCAAGATCTAGAGGCCTAATGGCAAGCACAAAGAAAAGAGAAGATCAATATGACAAGAATAAATTGTATTGTTATCAAAGAATGCAAATACAACAATATACAACAATACTATCACAATATGATATGCTATGACATGCCTTTCTTATAAAGGAAAGGTTGAGAGGTAGGACTTACTAGGATGATGACAAGTGTCTTAATCCTATGACACAAGACAACTAGAGGATAAGATCACATGACAACTAGAAACATCTAGAAATCTTCCTAAGTCAACTTAACATGTGAAAATGTGTGAATAGGTCCTAACTAATAACTAGTTAGACAATGTACCTTTTTCACACTACAAAGGGGAAACTGGATATGAAATATCCCTATTCACACCAACACCCCCTTAAGTGCAACTTAGGAAGGACAGAACAAATTCAAAGATGTAAAGATGGGTCCCAGCTACTAGGCCATGTCAGGTACCCATTTACAAACAATCTCTCACAAATAGAGAAAAGGACAAAAACCCATAGGAAAAAACCCCTCTCAGAAAGAGAGAAAACACAAGAAAGATGTTCTCCATAGTATGAGAAGAACAAAACCCCATGTGAGGAAAAAATCCCCCCATAAGAGAGAGGAATAAGAGAGACCAAGTAGTCCCCCTCAATATAGAATCTCTTGCACTGATTGTAAATGCTCGATAATGAATGTTGATGATGATCCAAGAACACTAAACAACATTCTTCCTCTTAGGAAGAAACAAGACTAAATATGTATGCAGGAAGTCTTCCCATTCTTGAAATGAATATAAAGGAAGAAAACTCAATATGTATGATGTCTTTGAACTCTTCTCAAGTGTTGTCATGTCGATGCTGAAAGAAGCCACAACGCAATCAGGAGTCCCAAGCCTACTTGAGGAAGGTGACAATCCAGAACCTAGTGGAAATGAATGTAGAACATGATCCAAAGATAATGAAGATTAGTCCTCCAAATACTACTCAAGGATCTCCAACCCAATGCCAAATTGTTACAGGTGAAGAGGAGAAGAAAGAACAAGAGGGTCTAAAGGTTCCCTCATCACATCTGAAGAAGATGAAACTCCATAAGAGTCAACATTAAAGAGGAGATGAATGTCCTCAATGGTGTCCTCCAAGCTTGCAAGATGGGACTCGCAAAACAAATCTGAAATACCTGTCAAGTACTCATCCCAAGTAGCTATATCTGGAAGATGATGAATGTCCTACTACATTGAATTACTGGAAACCATGGATGTAGCAACACTACACTCTGTAGATGCAACAGGAGATGAGGGAGGAGATGGAATGTCAGCACATGTCTCTAGAACCTCAGTCAATGAAAGAACACCAAGATTTAAATGACCATACTGCATCTCCTCAATAGTGTCCACATGAGTGTGAACATTAGTTGAAGGAACAATAGGAGAAAAATGTGAGAAGGTGTACACTCGAGATTGATGATCTACCCTCCCAACAACAATAATATATCTGTTATACAAATCCTGAATAATGACAAAATCTGGTGTAAACTCAACACTCTTCATTACTCCACCATGTGTAATTTGATAGATATAAAGGATATTGGTTGAGAATGAAGGCACACAAAGGATATCATTTCATGATCCTTCATCCATGTCAATTGAACCTTTCCCACAAACACTCATATATGTGTTGTTGGCCATCAAGATATGTGGTGATGAACAAGTCTCAAATGAAGAGAACATACTCTATGATGAAGCCATATGATGTGAAGCTCTAGAATCAAGTTTCCATCTTCTTGACTCAGAATCTGAAACTGCAACAAGTGCTTGCCCCTTTTGTCTCTCTGACTTTGAATGAGAAGAAGATGGTGAACCCCCTGATGTAGTTGAAGGCGAATTGATTTGAGTCTTCTTTAGAAGATGCTTCAACTCATCAATCTGCTTTATAGAACATTTATGTTCATCATGACCTAATTTCTTGCAATATGCACATTTAGGCTTCTCCTTCTCAGGTGATTCCTCATGTGAGGGAGATCTAGAATTTGATTGTGTTGATTCTTGTTGTGGCTTATGCTTTTTATTCTTTTGTTTCTTTTCAAGATTACTAGACCCCTTCTCACATTTTAGTTGACTAGCCATCAAAGCTTGTGACTTAGATGGCTTGAGAATACCCATTATGATTAACTTTGTTTGTTCAAGCATCAACATTTCTAAAAATGACCCAAATGATGACATAGTGTAGGTCTTTCCCATAGTCAATCGATGAGTGTGAAAACTAGAAACAAATATTGCATATTCATAAGGAAGCTTACCTAACACATTGAAGAAAAATTGTGCATCCTTCTTATCAATACCACATTCTTTGACTTGTGCCCTTAGTTCATTAACTTTAGTTACATAGTATTGGATATTGTCAAAACTTTTTGGATCTAGATTAGTGAGATCATAATTATCAATCTGATATCCTCTAACCTCATCAGTTTAACCATACAATTGTGCAATATTGTCCCAAGCCTCCTTAGGTATAGTACACTTATCAATATGATAAAGAAGGTCAAGTGAAACAAATGTACATAGATATCCAAGTGCCTTAGAATTGTTAATGAGTTATTCCATTCTTACTTTATCATCCTTTGGTTTAGGTTTAGGATTTGTGATTCGAAGTGAATACCCCTTACTCATCAGGGTGTTACACGCATTTGATTTCCATGTTGCATAATTATATGGAGTTTGTTGGTTCCCAAAATAACTACAACCCGAAACTCTAAAACATTTTATAATCGAGGCTCAGGGATTGTTCGAGGGTGGTGAAGAAAACCCTCCATGACCAATCTGGTAGAATTCTCCTCTTACCTTGGAAACTTGCATTTGTGATATTTTCCTGATTGGTGGTCTTTCAGTATGTTTTAGTTGTGCTTGTTGTTTTATTCATGGTTGTATGTGATACTCTTTGTGTTACCATCATTGTTTGTAGTGCGTATTAGTTTTTTTTTTAAATTTCAAATCTGGTTCTCGCTTGTATGTTTTGGAGGTGGTCTAGCCTGCGATAAAAAACTTTATCTATACTTGATCACCTATAGGGGTGGTACCTAGCTAGCCGAGGCATTTACTCCTTGACCGTGTGAAGTAATGGAGGAGAATGATAACCATACTAGAGGCAGGGTAGATGAAACAAAAAAATCTTTTAGAGAGGCCCTAAATTTGTAGGATGTCGAAGCTCTGACTGAAAATGCTTTCTTCTAGGTCAGGGGAGAGATCAAGGTTGTCGAAGCTGGAAGTGATGTCACTAAAAGAGGAGGAGAAGAAGGTTATAGAGTAGAGGAAGAAGGTACTTGATCCCCCTCCTGCCCAAGAAACTAGTCTTATGCCCTAATCTGGATATGGAAAATGCTATTAAATCAGAGGAAAATAGGCTAAAGAATACTGCTATTTTATTTTCTTGTCTTAATATAGAAAAGCTTCCATCAAGAAAATTCTTGGATAATTGGTTGAATTCTGTTTGGGGCAAAAGGTTATGGATACATATTTCATTTTGTAGAATGTTACACAGTGGGCTTTTTGTTATCTTTTTGAGGAACCATTCTATGCAAAAAAGGGTTATGGATAAAATATTTTGGAACGTGGAACAAACTTTATTCAAATCTTTGCCCTGGAAGCTAGATGCCTCGCACAAAGAAATTTTATTTTGTTCGGTACCCAAGTGGTTGATTGTAAAAAAATTACCAGAGAAACTTTGGGCTTTCTTGCGCTAACTATTAAAACCTATTAGGAATGTAATGAAAATTGATGAAACAAGAGCCACCCTGCCCCATTTGGACACTAGGGTGCTAATGTCTCTAAACACTGGCATTGATAATCTAGAGTTTTTAGAAATTAAGGTGGGAGAAAAGCATTTTGATTGTGAAATTGTTGGTTTGGGGGGCCTTAATTCCTGTTTCCTGCATGCAAGGTCGAGGGTCACTAAAAAAAGGATTACCCTAACCTTCGAAGAAACAATGATGGTAAAAAAATTGAACCCAATATCCCTAGCAGTGATAGTAAGAAGTATATTCCAATGGAAAGCACAACTTCCCTTCTTAGTAATTAGAGGAAGGAAGAGTCTAATCAAATTATCAGGGACCTTGGACCTCAATCAAGACCAGAGGTGGCACTTGAGTGTAAGTCCAATATGGGGGATGTTGATTCTACCCTAAATGTAATCAAGAATAGCTTTGATAATTTAAACCTAGAAGGGAAACCCTTAATCTCTGGGGAATCTAGTAGCCCTTCTGAGCTAGATCCTAAACCTTATTGGAGTCTCTCTTCTAATTGTATTGGGAATCTTCTTGAAGACCAATGCAGTGAGGAGAGAAATAAGGACAACATAGCTAATGTGGACTTGTCAGGGCATGGAACAATAATTTTTGACAACCCTGCTTCGAAGATGTTCCTCTTAAGGAACCTAAAGAGTTACCTCTATTATTTGGTAATAATGTGGATAATGAATCTAATAAGATTGATGTGTCTAAGGATGAGAGTGGAATTGATATTGTTGTTAAGGAAAACACTCTAGAAACTATACCTCAGAAGAAGCAACATGGTATCACAAAAATTGAGATTAAAAAAAGGAATGCTAAAGAACTAGCATTAATAAAAATAAGAGAAAACATTTTTGTTAGGGAGATGGAGAAAGTAATAAATAGTGTTGGTTCCCTTATTTGTTTCAAAACAACAGACCCTGAAGGGTTATAATTGGAAACCCCAGACATTAGCACCTATGATAATAAGGAAGTAATTCCCTCCTTGAAGATGGAAGAACCCTACACAAGAGTGGGAGAAGAAAATAGAAAAAGAAAGCATTCAAACAAAAGGGAAAGCAACTTAAAATCTAGAAAAAAAGGGGGAAAGGTGATAAACTTCCAAAGTGCTTTGACAGATTATGCAATAAATAGTAATTGTCAGGAGGAAGTCTCCTTGTTGTTAGCCTAATTATTGATCATGAATTTCTTTAGCTAGAACATAAGGGGTCTTGAATCCCCAGACAGGAAATATATTGTCAGGTATTTTTGTAACAAAAACAAAAATATGGACTGTTTGTTGCTACAGGAAATTAAAGCAGTAGGGTTTCAAATGGAGAATACTCTTAGATTTGTTTGGATAGAAGCAATGTGTTTCACTTCCAAACATGAGAAAGGTAAAGGAGGCAATGCTATATTAATAAATAGAAAATGGGGATAGTTTATCATTCAAAATGGGTGTTCTCCATGTAACAGATGTTTATGGGTTGTATTTGAGAAGGATGGTAAGAAATTTGGGCTTCAGTCTATCTATGAACCTAATGAATATAGAGACAAAATTGAGTTGTGGACTTGGATGGCAAATAAGCTTCCTAATATCTCCTAGATTATTGCAGGAGATTTTAACATGGTAGAGCACAAAGAAGACAAAATAGGTGGTAACCCAGCTTAGTGGAAAGGTAATGAACAATATTTTTGGACAAGAATGCTAAGTCTATTTGATCCTCTTGAGGGAAAAAGAACAATAGTCAAAGTATTTGGTACTCTTGGTGTAATTCTCAGAAAAAAATTAAAAGGA
This sequence comes from Cunninghamia lanceolata, assembly GCA_027924645.1. Classification (NCBI taxonomy): domain Eukaryota; kingdom Viridiplantae; phylum Streptophyta; class Pinopsida; order Cupressales; family Cupressaceae; genus Cunninghamia; species Cunninghamia lanceolata. The sequence goes on from BSBN01000889.1 coordinate 409,440, forward strand.
TATACTGTAGACTAGACAGATTTTATGTGAATAAGAATTTCTTCCACTTTCAAAACACAGAAGGTGCTAATGTTATTAGTCATACCAAATACTTTGTCTAATCACCATCCTATATCTGCTCTCATCATAATTGATATTCAAGAAAATGAGGAGAATATTAGAAAAGACAACCTCTTCAAACTAAATGTAGAGCTTTTGTTGAACATAGATTGTCTTGATGGGATTTGTAACCTAAGGAATATTTTGAAAACTATGCCGTATAGTAAGGATGCTATTTAGTATTGGAATGATCTTGTAAGTGCTAGTAAAAAGATTTTTCAAGTGTTGGGAAGAAATTTGCTATTGATAGGAGGAAAGATGAAAGAAGCTACTTCAATTAGAATTTCTCAAAACAGAAGATCTTTTGCAAAAAAATCCATTAGATGGTGAAATGTTAAGGCATATGGAGGAGGTTAAGAATAAATCGAGGAGATTGCAAACATATAGAGCTCAGGGGACAAAGGTGAGGGCAAAAGCCAACTGGTTGAAATATGGGGACAGAGGCACCAAGTACTTTTTTGACTTGCTTAGAGTCAAATATAGTAAAGAAAAAAATGGTCCTATTAATGAGAATGGGGTACTCATTCATAATATTGAAGCCATAAAGAGAACTTTTAGAGGCTTATACAATAATTTGTTCAAAGCTGAAGATGGTAGCGAAGACTATAAGAAGTCTCAAGAATTATGTTCAAAAATCTATATTAAGAGGATTGATAGTGAAATGGAAAAAAGATTGGAGCAAAAGGTTTTCAAACAAGAAATCAGAGATGTAATTTTGTTAATGGAGGAGGGCAAATCCCTTGGTTATGATGGGTTATCTATGGAATTCTACAAAGTGAATATTTCATGGTGGTAATTGATATTTATGATGTGTATCGAGAAGCCTATAAAAAAGGATCTTTGGGTAAAGATATCAATAGAGGCATCTTCAAGCCATTGCCCAAAGATGGGGATAAGACCAATATTAGGAATTGGAGACCGATTATTTTGTTAAATGTCTCTTATAAGATAATTGCAAAAGTGCTAGCTAGGAGACTAACAACCATCCTACCTAATATTATCAATTTTACTCAAACAAGCTTCATCAAAGAAAGATACATTCTTGAAAATCTGGTTACAAGTTAGGAAGCTATGCATTGGGCTAAAGCCACTGGGCAGAATACAGGAATTCTTTTGCTAGATTTTAAAAAGGATTATGATAAAGTTGAATGGTAATTTGTTTTAAATGTTCTAAAAGATTTTGGATTTTCGCAAGTTTTTTGTAGTATGGTTAATATGTTGTTTAAGGAATCCACTACCCAAATTGATATAAATGGCTCCTTATCAGATTCTTTTAAAATGGAAAGATCTATAAGATAGGGGTGCCCATTAGCACCAACACTACTTGTGATTGCATCAGAAGCACTATTTCATTTATTGATAACTGATTTGATACCAGGTAGAATGTTGGGTATTAAATTGCCTGATGAAAGCATGTTATTGAATATGCAATTTGTTGATAATATTGCTTTGTTCCTGATGCTTGATAAAAGCAACTTAAAGAACATGGAAGATAGACTTAGCATTTTTGTAAGGCTTCTGGGGCAAAGATATCTTTTAATAAATCAATTTTACTTAGTTGGTCTGAAAAGCCTCTTGATTGGTTTGAGTTGGATAAATGGCAGTGGGAAGGACCACATAAACAAGTTAGGTTCCTTGGTATCCCCTTTGCAGTTGATCCATCTCTAAATAAAATGTGGAATTGGATATTCTCTAAAATACAGAGGAAACTAGGAAATTGGAACAATCAGTTCCTCTCTTTGGTAGGGAGAGCACAGGTTTGTCAAAAAATTCTCTCTACCTACTCCATTTACTATGCTTGTATGTGGCTTTTCTCGAATTTTCAAATTGAAAGTATTCAAAAATTGATAAGGGCATACCTATGGTCATATGGTAAAGGGAAGAAGAAAAAACATGCAGTTAGATGGGAATGGTGTTGTATGAGCAAAGAAAAAGGATGTCTGGGCTTGAAAGATCTGAGGACCCAAGGTGTATCCTTAGTCACAAAATGGATCATCATATCTTTAGAAGGTGATGAGCCTTGGAAGGTTCTCATTAGGAATAATATCAAAAATAATCATCCCAAGAAGGCACCATTGTGGAGAAATGTGCATATGCATGATTTTTTGTTTGGGAATTTTCATTCTAAACCCTTTGAGTCTACTATTTTTGCTAGCATCTGGAAAGCCTGTGAAGAGGTAAAAAACTTCATTATTAATAAGGAGGTTGTTAACAAGGGGATTAAGTGATTTGGGGGATATAGGTCCCTTTGGTCGATACAAGGTTGCTCTGCCATGAGATGGAACAAAAAAGGATTATCCACCATTAATGATATGTTTGATGATGAAGGCATAAAAAGTTGGGATAAGATCAAACTAGAGTTTGGCATTATTGAGTCCCAAACAAGGAATTTTTCCATCCTAAGTAAAACTATCCTAATCAATTTGAGTCAAGCAAAAAATCTGAATGAAATAGATTGGCTAGGAAAGTTGGTATGGGAAGATGGCACTAAGCTTCTGAATGTGGAATCCAAGAAACTTTACAAGCTGGTTACTAACTCCGATGAGGTGTTTGAGCATATTATCAGGGTCTGGGATATTAAGATAGACCATAGAGTATTGTCTTTGTCTTTTAAACTATTTTGGTCTAAATTTATTAAACCTAAAAAAGGTAGTTTTAGATGGTTCCTGATGTTAAAAAAGCTTTCCATTGGGTATGATAATATTGTTTGTTCTATGTGTAATACTGTGGAATCTTGCGATCATGTTTATTTGGAGTGTCCTTTTGTTGTCAAGGTGTGGTCCATGTTTATGGGAAATATTAAAAATTGGTCTTCCTTGAATAGATTATATTGGAAAGAAATTATTTGTGGGTATATTAGTGGCATGAGTGTCAAGTCTAACATTTTTGGTTGTGTTTATCCACTAAGATTTTATGGTTGTTGTGGAAAAAAAAGAAATGAGGATCAGTTCCAAGGCAAGAGGAGGACTCTTATTGGGTCTAGCTTTAGATTCGTGATTTCTAATATTTATGAATAGGTGGTCATGACTATGGAGCTACCAATAGATAGATTCATGAAGATAATAGATGAAGGGTCAAAGGTCATCTACAGTGCAGACATCAAATTTGTGGAGTTTTGGCCACATGAATTAAGGAAGGTTAATGAGAAATTTAATAATGAATATATAGATTTTCAAAATTTGTATTGCAAGCAACACAAGATGCAAAAACTTAGGGATGAAACCTTAAAGGACTTTGAGTTTCCCTTCCAAAACTTCAATGTAGAAAGTAGTCAACTCCGAGCTTCTCCACCCATTGGCACATTTAGAGGGTTGGACTCCTATGAAGCCAGTGACAACAGGGAATATCTAGCTAAGATAGATATAGATAGAGGTCGGGAAGGAGAAGTAAACCTACAAGAGATTGAAGACATATATACTATGCAGGCTAAAGACATTAGTAGACCTAGCAAGATCATGCAGGATGAACTTGATCAGGCCCATGCTGACATTGACAGGTGAACAGGTACACGGTGATAAGAGGGAAATCAAACTAAAGTATTTTTTTGCCACCTGCGAGGATGACTGATGAATTGTTAAAGAACCATATGCATAATATCTTAGCAGTATACATATGTTTGGATATATTCCATAAAATGTAAGTCCAACATTATAGTAATTCTATGGGTAAGACTGTGGGTAAGACTGTTGCAAGATTGTTGTAATTCTGTGGGTAAGACTGTGGTAGATCCTTGACTTTTTTTGAATTGAAATGTTGTAAATCATGTTTATGTGGCTTCTTGGGCCACAAGGAATTACTATGATGGTTTTTTGATATAATAGTAAACAATTTTCAATTAAAATATATATATATATATATATATATATTACAATCACCTAGGCCAGGGGTGTCATCAAGGTGATTAAAAGAGGTTTATCAACAGGTTAAGGGTGATTTTGGCCAACTTACAAGAGTGGGTAGACTCCTCTACCATTCAAGCTCAGCTAGACTTAGGAGAGTAATCCTGGAGGTATCCCTCAATAGGGATTGAGATCAACAAAATATATTATCTTAGTTATGACTTTGCAACAATACCCAGATCGTTGTTTTAATCCCAAATATTGTCACTGAACTAAAACACACTTGTTGCACTTAATAACCTCCATTTTAAGCTGATGGGAGCAAACCTACAGAAGTAGGATGCTTCTAAAATGTAACTAGATTTAAGACTTGATATATTGCTTTGATTTTTAATGGGTTTGGGTGATCACAAGCTTTTCAGACTGGTGCCTATCCAATGGGCAACAGAGTCTCAAGTTCATCAAAGGAAAACATTAAAAGTATGACTGCCTATTTGAAGATTCAGATGCATAAAAATCAATATCAAACCATGAGAATACTTAATAATCTAACATCATACAACATTATTCCATATGTAATACTGCAATGACCATTTACAAAGCTTGAAAATGAATTAAGAATTGTCACATTCATTCAAATAAGATTTTACAATCATACCACTAAATGTGGCAAGAGAAAACCCTAACTGCGATAGATGTTTCTTGAAAGAACACTTACAACATTGGAGAAAAACAATGATAAAAAGCACGAGTTTTCCATAGTCCATAGAATACAGGTAGAAGTGCTTTTGGATAAAGAAATACACACAATTTAATCCAAAAGCACTTTTACTTGAACAATGATAGATAACAAGATTACAATATATTTCACATACACTTTTGATAAATACCTCATGAAAAAAAGAAACTAATCACTGGTCGTCACCCTATCTGCCTTTTGATCTCTACACCTGTAGAGAAAACTGCCAAAAAAATGACCAACCCCTCAAAACATCTCTAAAATATGTATATATAGCATTCTCTTTTCTGTGCAGCTTTAGGCGTTGAAAACTCAATTCATCCCCATCCTCTCCTATTTGTTGTAGCAGTTGGTACACATGCAATTCTAATGACATTAGCATTAAGGATGCACGAGTTTACCGAATTGGATGAAGCTAGGAGGGTGGCACATGATAAAAATCTACTGCAACAACAAAAGGTTGAGCATTTGTTCAATAAGAGAATGGTTAAAAGGTGATTTCAAATTGGTGATTTGGTTCTCCTCTGTAATGCAAAATCAGAAGACAAAGGAAAGCATGGTATACAAATGCCTCTCCTTAATATAAACATGATTAATTTAATAATTTAGTTAATATGATAAATGGGATTAAATGTTTAAATAATTAAATAACTTACTTCATAAATCAAATGCTTCCAAGAAGAAGAATGAAACAAAATTTCTATTGAACTCCTAATCCAATAACAGCTGAACACAAGATCATATTAAAGTTAGACATAAAAATTTCACAATAATAAACTAAAATAGTACTATGTAAATAACTTTTATCAAATTGACGAAGGAAATATACATTGTCCACTAAAATGCTTAAACTGAATCAACCATTACATCCATATAATCATATTACTGTAATATAATTAAAATACATTTCGATAATACTTATCAATTATGTACATGAATGTTTATATACATAGACATTAATAAACTTAAGTATCATCAACTCAGCATTAACAAGATACATAAAATTTCTTCTAAAGAATTATCATTTAAACCATGATGCCACCTGATTTGCAACATATCATAAATACAATTGTATAACAATATATAATTCTATCTATTGTTCTTACTGAATAAATATCGAATTCATAATCCAGATCATACTTATCACATTTCATAGAGTTCGATAAAGCAACAAACCTATATGTGTGTGTGTAAAAAATTAACAACGACAAGCAACATTTATATTCAATGGATTTCATAAAGTGCAGATATTAATATTCATTCTTGAGCGATTGCGAACAAAATTATGATGAGTAGTGTTATAATAGTTATTATGAAAGATAGTTGTGAGCCGTTATTCAACTTGTGGCAGCTTTTGGTCATCCACAGCCGATGGCACAATGGATGGGGAGTCATGACATCCACGGCTATCCTACCAACAGTCCACCATAATTCATCATTAGTATACACTATATCTCAACATTTTTAAATACTGCATACACTATTATCCATGCTGAGCGATACATGATATAACTATACTACTTTATTTCTTTTAATCTATGAATGTGGATTCTCAGCGATCAATATATAGATATAAATACATGATACTAATTTTAGATTACTGTATCAAATTTTGCATTTTAAAAGATAACTAATGTATAATAATATTTCGATCAAATTACATCTTCCACAACAATATATAAATATATGAGTCTTCATATTTGGTTTAAAAACAAAATACCCATTTAAAACAACTGATACTTTAATACTGAGATAAGATAAACTAATTACTTGAACTGGTGTTGTACTATGTATTTCTTTTCCTTACAACTAGAAATGTCTTTCACCCTATAATTCTGAGTATACATTCATATATATAGTGGATCAACAACAAGGAAAAATGATACATTAAGAATGCACTCATCATCATCTACAACAAACATGGATCTAAAAATTCCTTCAGAACCTGCATGAAACAACGTGGAGTGGCCCAATCCTTCTCACCACCCATCCATAGGATTGATGATTCTAGTCCACCCTCGAGCGAGAAACAAAATCCATTTCTCATTGCAAATATTAAAAAAACAAAAACCAGAAATAAAACCATTGATAAAATACACACACGTGGAATCCACATACATATTTCTAGTTAAGGGGAAGAAAGGGGATTCCTCTTGGGCACAATTATAACTCCCTTTTCTTCACACAACTCCACACTCCCATTATCATAGCCAACCATACATCCTCCGAAACTCCCATTCATTCTCCCAAAACTCTCATTCATTCTCCCAAAACTCCCATCAAATTTATACTCCCATTCTACCTTTCTCCCAACACAACCAACCCACAACACCATCACAAACTCCACAAAACCCTAAGAGAGGCTCCCCACCCTCCTTAACCCCACACGAGGGAAGCTCTCAACTGACTTGGTGGGCAATTCCCTTTGCACACCCCAACCCACAAGCATTCAAACATGACGACACATATTTTCACAACACTATCACATCTCTTGGAATCAACATACAAAATTAACAAATCACTAAATTATTTCAATAAACCATTCATACCTTGGCTGTCCAAGTTAGGACCAACCCCTCTAATTTCACCAAGAAGATGCAAAACATGTTTCCAACCAACAATCCATGCTAAAGCCTTCATTCTCACCGCTAAAATCCTCTTCTTTTCCATCCAAGAAGCATTTGACAGTAGGAAGAAATCAAGAAAGATCACTATTTCCAAGAAAGCTACAACACTTCTAATTTCAAGAATGAGGAAAATGATTCATATTTCTCCTTTAAAATAAAAATGTTTTTCCAACTCTTTACATTCCCTTCTCACAAATTAAAACAAATACTTCTTTTAATTCAAATAACATATCACATACTTTTCGACACAAACCCTCCCCCTTACAACATTATAAGAAATAAATAAATAAATAAATATTTGAGCATATGGATTTTGTCTCTGATTCTTAAGGAATCTGGGCCACTCTACTTGCAAAGTCTCATTAAAATATTAGTATATTTTAAAGCTTATAGCCGAAGCAATTAAACATTTAGCTATATCATTTCTAACATCAATTAATATCAAACAATAATATTTATTTTTGCGGAAATTAAACATATAATCGTTAATATTTCATAATCAATTATTTTACTTAATAAACATATTATTTCATTTTAAACAAACAAACAAATAAATATCTAACATGAATATAGAACATTTATTTCCATAATCAAAATAATAATATCCATGGTCCATAATCTCAACATCAACCAAGTCCAATACACACACTCACACCAAAATATAAAATCAAGTCAAAATATCTAGGATAATACTAACTAGGCCTCACATGGTAAGTTTGAACTATTATGGATGGGCCCATATCAAATTGATGAAAAGGCTGGCCAGGACACCTTTTATATCAGAAATGTGGAGGGAGAACATTTGGAGCTACCTATTCATGGACAACATTTGAAACTTTACTTCTCGTAAGTAATGTGCTATCCAAATTTTGAATGATGTAGTCAGTTATATCTTTCATTTTTTGACCTCGAGTAGTCTTGACCACTATTGGTCTTGATGGTGTTTTTGTTTTTGTTTGTGTTTGTGTTCCTGTGTGTTGTTTTTGGTGTTTTTTGGTCTGCCTAGAAATCTACAATCCTCGTTGTGCCATTGTTTGGCACATGTCCCCAACCAGAACCAGTGTTGGCACCTGAAAAAGCCTAGTTCCCAAACATGCATCATTTTGCCCCAAATCCATTGAAGAACCCAACTTGTGCCTTTGTTCCTTAAACCCATTATTTATATCCGATCTAAGACTATTTGTCATGGGTTCCCTTAAAAAAAATCTAACTAAAATTCTCCCAAGTCTTTATGTTTTTCTTCCTTTAATTTTTTTTTAAGTGTTGATCTTTGTCAGCGAATCAGTTGGTTACTAAGGTTCCTTGGTTCATCGTTTTGCCGATTTGTTAACAAAGCGACAAAAGGTGAAAGAAAAAGTCTTTAAGGAAAGAAAGAAAGTGCCATGTCTTTGTCAGTAAATTTTTAGCCAATTGGCGGGTTTGTTGACAAAGCGATAGATGAAGAGAGGAAGAAGTATGAAAGAAAGGAAAAGAAAAGGCTTTATTAGCAAAGTTGTAAGTTCGCAAACTTCTAACTTCACCGATGGACAGAGGCTACGATGGAAAAAGAGAAGGAAAATGAAGTCTTAGTTGATGAGACTTTTGGTTCACGAACACAAAAGTTTGTCAACAATGGTTCATTGACAAGAGTTTTCTCCAACAAAGGGAGAAATAGAGATAAAGAAAGAAGATGGTAAAAAAATTTATGTCTTCATCGACAAAAGGGAGGTTTACAAACTGTTAGGTTTGCCGATAGGAAAGTTCCCCGCGGGAGAAAATTATTGATAAAAGAAAGTCAAAAGAAAGATAAAAGAGACAAACATAAGATAGTTCGCCACAACATGATTTTGCCGATAAAGGTAGAAAAAGAAAGAAAAATGGAAACAAGTCTTCATTGAAGAAAGGAAGTGTTCACGAACCGTTGGGTTTGCCGACAACCAGGTTCATCGACTAGGCATTTTGTCGACCAATGAATTGGCTGACATGGAAAAGAGGCGCCCAATGCAGAATGGAGATAAAACCAAAATTCAAATGGCCCAATAAATCAAAAAATGAAAGATGAAGATCAACTAGGCTTAATTTCAAATTCTCCAGGGACACTAAAATATAGCAAAATTCAAAGGGCATCTGTAGGGGAAAAAACAAACACTTTTGAAGTGTTGTAAAATTTTCTAAAGGAAGCGATTTCCAAGATACCTAAAATTGTGCCATGATTGTAGGATAAAATAGGTGGATTGGTACCTTGCAATTAATATTACATGCTAAGGTCATACAGGTGGTTGAAATAGTGAAGATCTTCAATGCACCAGTACACAAGGAGGACAAAGTGGATGAAATAGATATTACAGGTACCAAGATATGGATTCAACCTTCCCTCATTAATGGTCCAAGTACCTAAAGTGTGTGGGCAATCTTCCTCTGCAAGTTTTCAGACATGCCAGGGTATTGGTATTCTTCTAATCATACAGATTTTCTAACAGGGCCATGGGGCAGATTTAATGTAGCATGGATGTACTTGTTGATTGAGTTTTCAACGCCTAGAGCCGCATAGAAAAGAGAATGCTATATATACATATTTCATAGATGTTTTAAGGGGTTGCTCATTTTTTGGGCAATTTTCTCTATAGCTATAGAGATCAAAAGGCAGTTAGGGTGACAACCAATGATTAGTTTCTTTTCATCAGGAGGCATTTATCACAAGTGTATGTGAAATATATTGTAATCTTGATATCTATCATTATTTTTGTCAAATGTTGTAAGTGTTATTTTAGGAAACCTCTATCACAATTAGGGTTTTCTCTTGCCACATTTAGTGGTATGATTGTAAAATCTAATTTGAATGAATTTGGCAGTTCTTACCCATTTTCAAGCTTTGTAAATGGTTATTTCAGTATTACATATGGAAGAATGTTGTATGATGTTGGATTATTAAGTATTCTCATGGTTTGATATTAAGTTTTATGCATTTGAATCCTCAAATAGGTAGTCATACTTTTCCTTTTAGTGTTTTCCTTTGATGAACTTGAGACTTTGTAGCCCATTGGATAAGCACCAGTCTGAAAAGCTTGTGATCACCCAAACCCATTAAAAATCAAAGCAATATATCAAGTCTTAAATGCAGTTACATTTTTTGAAGCATCCTACTTCTGTAGGTTTGCTCCCATCAGCTTAAAATGGAGGTTATTAAGTGCAACAAGTGTGTTTTAGTTCAGTGATAGTATCTTGATTAAAACAATGAGCTGGGTATTGTTACAAAGTCATAACTGAGATAATATATTTTGTTGATCTCAATCCCTATTGAGGGATACCTCTAGGATTACCCTCCTAAGTCTAGTTGAGCTTGAAGTGTAGAGGAGTCTACCCACTCATGTAAGTTGGCCAAAATCACCCTTAACCTATTGATAAACCTCTTTTAATCACCTTGATGACACCCCTAGCCTAGGTGATTGAAAAATGTTTTAGGGTTTCAGGTTGTAGTTATTTTGGGAACCAACAGACTCCATATAATTATGCAACATGGAAATCAAATGCATGTAATGCCTTGATGAGTAATGGTATTCACTTCAAATCACAGATCCTGAACCTAAACCAAAGGATGATAAAGCAAGGATGAAATAGTTCGTTAACAATTCTAAGGCACTTAGATATCTATGTACATTTGTTTCACTCTACCTTCTTCATCATATTGATAAGTGTACTACACCTAAGGAGGCTTGGGACAAACTTATACAATTGTATGGTCAAATTGATGAGGTTAGAGGATATCAAATTGATAATGATCTCACTAATCTAGATCCAAAAAGTTTTGACAATAGCCAAGACTATGTAATAAAAATTAATGAACTAAGGGCACAACTCAAAGAATGTGGTATTGATAAGAAGGATGCACAATTGGTCTTCAATGTGTTAGGCAAGCTTCCTTTTGAATATGTAACATTTGTTTCTAGTTTTCACAGTCATCGATTGACTATGGGAAAGGTCTACACTATGTTATCATTTGAGTCATTTTCAGAAATGTTGATGCTTGAATAGACAAATTTAATCACAATGGGTATTCTCAAGCCATCTAAGTCACAATGTTTGATGGCTAGTCAACTAAAAAGTGAGAAGGGGTCTAGTAATCTTGAAAAGAAACAAAATAAGAAAAAGCATAAAACAACACAATAAAATTTTGAATCTCCCTCACAAGAGGAATCACCTAAGAAGGAGAAGCCTAAATGTGCATATTGCAAGAAATTGGGGCATGATGAACATAAATGTTATATAAAGCAGACTGATGAGATGAAGCATCTTCTAAAGAAGACTCAAATCAATTCATCTTCAACTACGTCAGGGGGTTCACCATCTTCTTCTCATTTAAAATCAAAGAGACAAAAGGGGCAAGCACTTGTTGCAAATGCCAAATTAGGCTATAAACTAAAAGTACAATTTTAATTTAAACTGAGATCAATCTAATTATAGATCTGAGAAGTACTCAAAAAATATACACTTTAAAAAAAATCACTAAAAAATGTTACCATATGAGCCCATGGAAGTTCCCAAAACGAGAACTGCTTAGCAACAGAGATGAAAATCTATAATTTTTTAAAAAACTAGGTGCCAAAATTTAAAAACCATCTACACCACTGTGAATCCTATGAAATTCTGCCCCAAATAAAAAATTTGCTTGAAAAAAGGAGCCTGAATGACTGAGAACGAGGCCTACAAATATCAGGTGTTAAAACCAAAATACATTCTAGAATAGGGGGCTGACATTGAAAAATAATCCTCTGTTAAATTTGGCAGGAATGTCGCCAAATCTGGATGTCTGCCGAATTGGGGGGTCACCTAATAAGTTTAGTCTTTGCCAAAACTAGAGATCCACTAGATAAATGTAGAACTTTGCTAAATCTAGAGGCTTGCCAAAAATTTTACCAAATATGGAGCCACAACTAGAAACACTGCTAAATTTGTCAGAGGCACCAAACTTGGCAAAATCGCTAAAAACCACCAACTATGGCAGATTGTAGGGATCTGGGGATAGTTTTCTATTTTTATAAAAAAAATTACAAAAGGTTGAATGACGTTTATTACAAGGGTCGGACGCCTTTTGGAGTCTGTGGACCCTAAGGGTTTGTGTGGGGGTTGACCCCTCCACGTGGCCTTAGGTTGCAGGGTGCCCTATAGGGGCTGCAAGCTTGATCCTACAGGATGCGAGTATCACAATACCCTGCAAGGTACGAGGCTTGCGTGGGGCCTACGCAAAGCCTACATAGGCCTTACAAACACCTTTTTTTAATTTTTTAATGCAAAAAAAATTACAAAGGATTGAAATATTTTTTTTCATAATATTTTTTTATTTGTAGAATAATGTACCTAGCAAATTTTTTGTGGGGAATATTCCTTTCCATACAGCTAACTAGGAGAATATTTTTTTGAGGGCCTGAGGCAAAGTGCTCCAAATTTGATGAATTGACAGTTGATATTTAGGTTCTTGGGCCTTCTAGATGTGATGGCAGGGTTAGATTTGACCCAAAATGCTCAAAAAATGCAAGTACCTCCTAGATTTGGTAACCACCTCCCAACTTCAAACTCTTGTAGATCTAGCCTCCAATATCCAATTTGGACAAATCAAAAGGCTAAACTAACTTTCTTGGACACTCTAAACTAAATGGTGAGCTTAGATTTTGTATCAACATGCTCCAAAATGAACCTGTAATACAAGGATACAAAGAGAAAACCCTCCCAAATCTAGTATTTCTATCAAGTTTTTCTAATTCTCTAAGTCATCATATGATGCAAGAGAAGAGCATACTCAACTTTTCAAGATCCACCATGATTTGCATCCTAGATCTCTCAAAATACTAACCAAAGACACTCTACAAGATCTAATACCATGTAAGATTTGGCTATGGAGATAGCCACCCAAGTTCTAGAGGCCTAATGGAAAGCACAAAGAAAAGAGATTAATCTGACAAGAATAAATTGTATTCCTACCAAAGAATGCAAATACAACATTATACAACAATACTGTCGTAATATGATATGATATGACATACCTTTCTTTTAAAGGCAAGGTTGAGAGGTAGGACTTACTAGGATGATGACAAGTGTCTTAATCCTATGACATGAGACAACTAGAGGATAAGATCACATGTGCAAGATAAGATCACATGACAACTAGAAACATCTAGAAAGCTTCCTAAGTCAACTTAACATGTGAACATGTGTGAATAGGTCCCAACTAATAACTAGTTAGATAATGTACCTTATTCACACTACAAAGGAGAAACTAGATAGGAAATACTCTTGTTCACACCAACACTCCTAGAAGCCTACCAAAAGGTGAGGATAAAGAACCTAAATTGCATAGCATCATCCCAAGTAGCTACAGAATCATCATGATAGTCTATTTGGACCCTTACCTAATCCAAGTCTCATCCCCGAAGGTTCAACCTTCAATGCTACAAAATATAGATGGGCTCCAAACAAAGCTACCCATCCTCCTCGACCTACAAGACACCCCAATCAAGAACAGGGGTCACATCTTGAACATACTACCTCAAAATAGATACATGGAACACATCATGATGCATGAGAGGCTAGGTGACAAAGCAAGTGGATACACTACTAGACCAATCCTTTGTAGAATCTCAAATGGCCCAATGAAACATGATGTGAGCTTAGAACCTTTCCCTTAATAGATTGATCTTTTATGCTATCATATTCTCAAAAACACATAATCACCAACTAAGAAGTTTTGATCCAATCTCTTGACATCGACATACTTCCTCTATCTATCCTGAGTAACCAACAATAACCCCTTAATTCAAACCACCTATTACTCCATATCATGAAGCATCTCAGAACCAAGGGCAACATAATCCTCTATCTTTCTCAAACATAATGGAGCCTAACAAAGATGACCATACAAAGCCTAGAATGGTGCCATGCCAAGGGAACTTTGATACCCATTGTTATAGGTAAACTCTACTAGTACAATAGTCCTCCCACTTGGATTGGGGATCCATAAAAAAATATACAAGTCATATCCTCAAGCACCTAATTCACCCTCTCAATTTGACCATCTATCTCTCGATGATATGATGAGATAAATTTGATCTAAGTGCCCAATACATGTTGCAGGGAAGTCCACAAAGAATATGTGAACATGGGATCTTGATCTGAGATGATCCTGTGAGGCACCCTATGCAAGAGGATGACATCCTCTATGAAGACACATGCCACAAATGTGACATTGTAGGATGACCTCATGGATGAAAAGTGGGTGACCTTGGTTAGTTTGTCCATGGTCACCATGATGGCATCATGGTGATGAGAAGATAGAGGCAAACCAACAATAAAGTCCATCAATATTGTGTCCCACTTCCACTTAGGAATGTTGTGTGGCTGTAAAAGTCTTGTGAGATGTCAGTGATCTCCCTTCACTCTTTAGAACTCTAGGCATTTACCAACAAACTCAACAATATTGCACCTCATCTCCGCCCACTAAAACAATTATCAAACATTATCCTACATCTTCTTCACACAAGGATGTGTTGCATAAGGGGCATGATGCACCTCAAACATCACAACAATGCAAATGCCACTAGAAGTTGGAACATAAATATGACCATGATGTCACAAAATACCATTAGTCTCAAGAGAAAAGCTAGAAAACTTGCCCACTGGCAGGTTGTCGTGAGGTCCTAACACTTTAGTTGAAATATGTCAATTATGTCGACCGGGTAGTGTCCAAGACTGTTTGCAATATGGAATGAATTTGGACATCTCAACTTAGCAATGGTTTTTTGAATTTATGAAAAGCCTTTAACACAATCTAAACTAGAAAGCATTTGAATCTTTAATCTAGAAAGCATATAAACTTGAAACTAGGAATCAACACATGCATTTTTAACTATGAATTTTGAAAAGATAGCTAACTATCAATTGAAAATAGATTAAAACTTGAGCTAACAACTGATAACAAATTTTATGAATGAAGCAGATGCTCTGATAACTTTAGCATAACAAACAGAACTTCAAAGATTGTTAACTTGAACACAATATCCTGCAAGGACACACAACAATGCTGAAATAGAAAGTTACATTAATCTAAACAAAACATTTATTAAATAGAATTGAACAACACAATTTCAGAATGATAAAACACTTATCTATCAGATATCTTTTAAGTGGCCATCTCTCAAGAGATCTTATCGATTCAAATCACATGCATTATCTCAACAGCTCCAAAGTAATTCCATTTGCATTTGCATTTCCATTGCTCAGAATATATTACTCAGAATAAACTCAGGTGTATTCCCTCATATCATAAAATTATCATAGAACATCACTATTGAACATCACTTTTGTATTGTGTTGGCGTTTCAATTCGCACCTCTGGAATGCAATTGGAAACGGACAGCTATGCACAAATAAATTGTTCTCCTATTGGAAGGGGGAGTTCCCTTTCTTGCTGATGTTCGCTGGAAAGATAATTAAATGAAACTTCGCCTATCTTCTTTTTGATTCTCATCTGCGAGCACAAGGTTATAAAACTCTAAATGCTGTAGAAGAGGTTTTTTCCTTTATTAAAACTTCCACTACAACTAAGCATAGACTAATGACGCTTTCAATCTCCTAAGTAAATTCAGAGCAAAGGAAATTGAAAGTGAACAAGGAATGATTATTAACACAAAAACTTAATCAATTTTCTTCCAGATTTACACCACAAGACTTATAGTACTTTAATGATGGAAGCTGAAATGAAAGCTACAGAAGCCACACATCTGACGATGAAACTTAATGAATCGAGATAGAATATCAAAGCAAAATAGGCATGAGACTTCTATTCAATATCACAAAGTTGGCACAACTCCAGAACAACAATGCTGCAACAAAAGGTAGGCATACAACAAGCGATCAAACATTGGAGAACAGATTACACAAAGTGAACAGACACTTGGAATATCAAGACTTGCAGGCTAGAATAGGCACAACAAACTTGCTATTCCAAATTACCATTCCCTTACAATGAACACAGAGTGAACAAACACTTGGAAAAACAAAATCCATAGGCTAGAATAGGCACAACAAATTTGTTCTCACCAAAGTCATTACATACAATGGGAAAGGATGCCCTTATTTATACTAAAATCAAAGGAGTAGGGAACCCTAAAATCTCCTTGATTAACCCTAACCTGCCAACTCGCAAGCTTTATTACTCTTCTAAGACAAAGATACAATAAACAAATGCTTTAAAGCAATCTGCTTAAAACAAAGAAGATTCCAACTATCACAAAGTGATTTCTTTTCTAAATATTGAATAGATGATCTTAGGATGAAAGCGAATGCTTTAAAACAAAAAGCATCTATTTTAAAGCTGCTTTCTTTTGAAATGCATCCTCATCGACATTCTTGCTTTTTGGTGATGTCATCTGTTAATATTCTTTTGATGATTTCTTCTAAAAAGTAGATTCTGAGAGGAAAAAGATGGCACATGGGTTTTGTAAGAAATTCTGTTTTGAAGCAACCCAGATCGTCGAATTTTGAAAAAGCGGGGATTTTCTCAAAAAAGCAGGAAAAAAGTAGTTTCCTAAAATTAAAAAAAAAAAAAACTCCAATCTTCAAGAGGATGATATTCTAGATGGACCCATCTTGACGAAAACTGAAAAAGCTCCGATCCAGTCTCTAAAAAGTGATCCCCTTGAAACAAGGACCCTGAAAAAGTGAGCCTCCCTGCTTCCTCAACCCGAAACTATGAAGAACGCTGAAAACACACTTCGTTTGGGTCTTCAAATCTTCATTGAAAGAAAAATAAAAATCTTTTCTCTGGATGCATCCTGCAAAAGACAATGAAATAAAGAAGCCAAATGCTTGTCTTTATGGATCTTTAGGGCGAAAAAGCAACTTTATTTGTGTGATAATAAAACTTGGACCTCATCCATGAAGAAAGCAACTTTGAAAGCACAAATCCAAGTGGATGTCTTTGAATAGGAAGAATCCCTATTTTGTAGCTGCCTATGGCTTCATGTGTAAGATGACGAAAAATATCTTCTTTTGATGATGTCATAGAACACGCGAGTTAAAAGAAGTGCTAACCAATTTTTCTTCATTTTCAACACTTCTACACTTGTTTTGACTTAAATATGGCCTGTCTCTGACTTCAACAAGGCGGAAAAATGTCATCATTGACTGAAAAAGCTGACTGATCCTAACATTTTGGAGATTGATCAACTGAGATTCCATCCCTTGCCTCCAACTGACGATCTGGCATCGTTTGACCTCCCGAAAACTGCCAACGGCTGAAGATTGGGCACAAAACTATCAGAAAACACTGTAGACATGAAAAATATTATAACACTGAGTAATTTGGGCACCCCAAGTCACCTGGGGCGCTTGGTTTCACTAGACTTAGCCATTTTTTCAATTTTTGCAACCTCTTCAATTTCTCAATTTGTGTGCGCATTCTGATGGCAGAGGACCCCTGTTCGATTGTTGATTTCTGTCAACTGGGATAAAACTGAGTCTGATGATCTGGCAAATAGGTAGGTGTGATGAAAACTAAGCTGATTGTACTCTCTATCTGCCTCGAGAAATGTGCCAAACTAATTAACTCTGAACCGGACCGAGATGACGGAAGGAGATTCACATTTTTCAAGAAAAAACTTCAAAAATAAACTAACTCTGGAGATTTTGGGTGCCCCAAGTCACCTGGGGTGCTTGGTTTCACCAGACTTCAAAAAAATTATGAGAAACTCACGTTTTGTACCTTTTCTCGTTTTCTGTTCCCACAGCTCCTATTTGATCTTCGATTTCGGTCATTCTGACAACTGTTGAGGCGGGATGAAGGGTGATCTGAGCAGTCTAAACATATCTGTGTAAAATCCTAGCTTTGACTAACTTTTGACCAAGTTTGACCAACTGGAAACAGGCTGACTGAAGCATTTTTTACATTTCTCAAAAAACATGAAAAAAAACTAACACAGGAAAGGTTGGGCACCCCAAGTCACTTGGGGTGCCTGGTTTGCCAACACTTAGTCAAATTTATGATTTTCCAACCTCTCATTCCACCTTGGGTCCATCTTGCATCGTTTTGCGTGCATTGTCATGTCGACAACTGTTCGTCGGTTCTGCGTCGTTGAAAACTTGTCGACGAGCTCTGGTAGATGAACTTCCTCTGTTGATGACTTCCGAGCTCATGTTCACCTCCTTAAAAAAAGCAAAAATGACCCAGTAGAGAAAACTTGGTCATTTGAAGATTCTGTCTGAACTACGCCGATCGTGA
The DNA here is from genome assembly GCA_027924645.1 of Cunninghamia lanceolata. Lineage (NCBI taxonomy): Eukaryota > Viridiplantae > Streptophyta > Pinopsida > Cupressales > Cupressaceae > Cunninghamia > Cunninghamia lanceolata. The sequence continues at coordinate 427,992 of BSBN01000889.1, forward strand.
AGCAAAATCGACCAATGAGAATCAAGCACGACACCTAAGTCAGGGATTCTATTCTTAGAAAGTTTTGCCAGCATCCATATCTAAAGAAACCTAGAAAACCTAACTTGACATCTATTTAAATTTCTATTTTTAGAAATTTTGCTTTTTTGACCTTTTGACGAAAAAATTTCTAGACTTGTTTCAAAATGCCTTAATGAAGCAAAAATTTTGGTTGGGTACAACATATTGTATATCAGAGCATAACATATCATAACATAACTATTTTAGGAATTACTCATAATCTATACTACCAAAATCCTAAATTTTAGGTGACGCATAAGTGCCACTTGAAGAAGTCTTCAATAGAAAAGCAGATTTTTAACTAAACTAGATGTCTGTTAAGTTCAACATAGCAAAGGCTCCGAGTGGAGTCATGAATGTCTTAAGTGTTTTAAACAAAAAATAAAAGAAACTGTCAATAAAGTCCACAATCATGTATTCCTAGATTTCCAGCGCCCTAAAATTCTAGCGCTGATGAATTCAGTTACTTTTATGTTCCACTAGGCTCTTCATAAAAACCTACATAAATACATAGACCTTTACACATGATCATGTCAACATTAGTGGAAAACTTCAATCGATTGGGAAACAAAGATTTGCACATCATTCTATCAAAAATAAACAAATGTTGCTTATAAAATAAATAAATTGGCATGGTTTGGGTGATTGGGTAACATATAAAGGGTTATATAATTTATTATGAAATGAGGTTATTTATACCTCATCACCCACCAAGGCCTTCTATGACTCAATCTCTATCCAAACCTCTTAATACCACGGATCCTCTAGAAGCCACTCAAGGATGCGGCCTCACAAATCTATGCTTATAGAAAAAAATAATATCTCTTGTCACCTCCTACTCAAGGCATCTGTGACAATATTCTCCTTCCCTTTGATGTAATGGACACCAAATTCATACATAGAAATTCCATCCACTGATGCTAGCACACATTCAAGTTCAATTGCATGAAGATATACTGAAAGTTACAATGATCAATATGCAACTTGAACTAATGGCCCTAAAGAAAATGTCTCTAGTGTAAGAGATAACTACCAACTCAAAGTCATGAGTAGGGTAATTTATCTCATGGTCCTTGAGCTTCCATGATTCATAAGCAATCGCATTATGCTCCTACATAAGGATAGACCCTAACCCATCCAATAAAGCATATGTGCAAACTATAAAATCTATTGCAAGATCGAGCACTACAAGGATTGGTACACTAGTTATCCACTCCTTGAGAACCATGAATACTCTCTCACAGTGCTTAGACCACATAAACTTCTTCCCTTTATACTAATGAGAAGTAATTAGATGCACCACTCTCGATAAGTCCATAACAAGCTAGTGGTAGTAACCTACTAAGCCTATGAAATTATGGACCATAGAAACATTTGTGGATGTAAGTATATCCAAAATAGCTTGAACCTTAAAGGGATCCATCGAGATACCCTCACTAGATATAACATGTCCCAATTACTTCACCTTAGACTAGAAAATTCACATTTTGGAAGGTTACCATAAAGCTAGTTCTCACACAAACACTATAGATCCTAGTACAAGTGGATCTTGTGCTCCTCCACTTTTCTTGAATAAACTAATGTCATTAAGGAACATAATGACAAATCATCCTAGGTAGGTCTTGAACACCCCATTCATGAGACTCATGAACATCAACAGAGCATTCGTCAACCCAAATGGAACTATGGGGAATTCATATTGCCCATAATGAGTCTAAAAAGCTATTCGATGAATATCTATCTCCTAAATATAAACTTGGTAGTATCTAGACTTTAGATGAATTTTGGAGAACACCTTGGCTCCCTTCATCTAGTCAAATAAATCATCTATCTATGGCAAAGGATAATGGTTCTTCACCATCACCTTGTTTAACTATTAGTAATCAATAAACAAATGAAGAGACATGTCCTTCTTCTTTACAAAGATGAGTGATGCACCCTATTGGCACCCCTTTTTCTTGTCCCCAATCTTTCAAATTTGTGTTGAAATCTATTAAGATCCATGTGTACAAGCCCCTTTGTGCCCATATGATGATATTCGATTAGAGATTGTTTTAGTGTGGGTCAATTTCAAAAAAATTTCTAAGTGTTTCACCTTTGTAAAATCCTTGAAAATGCCTAAGTGTTGCGTTGTCAGTAGGTTTGAAAGTTCGCAGACCTACCAATATGCCAATTTCCTTTCATTCTATTTTGAAGTCTTTGTCGGCAAAGTGGGTGGTTCGCAAACCAAAATATTCGCTGATGGCCCAAGTCGTCGACAAAGGGAAAAATCATTGATGAAGAGTTGCAAGGTGCTTGTCAGTGAACTTGGAAGTTTGCAAATAAGGAAGTTCGCCAATAGGATTTTTCACTGAAAAGCTAAGTGATCAGCCAACCAAGGAAAGATAGAGAAGAGGATGAAGAAAAGAGAGAAATGAAGCCTTCGTCAGTGAAGTGGATGGTTCATGAACTAAAAGGTTCGCCGCTGTCTCAAGTCACCAACAAAGAGAAAGATCGCCGAAAAGGAATAGACAAACAAAGATGAAGTGGACAGTTTGCACTAGGTGAGGTTCACCAATAGACAAAATTGCCGACAAAGGAAGAAGACAAAGCAAAAAAAGAAATGACAACTTTTTGATGGAGGTGGAAGTTCGTGAACCTTGAGGTTCACTGATTTTCAAGTTTGTCAATGAGGTGTGCCACCGACAAGGAAGCACAAAGTGCCAAGAAAGGATAGAAAGGAAAGGGGATGATGGTTCTATATTTGTGACATGCCCTATGTGCCAAAAAGTAAAAGTCAAAGAAGAAAATAAAGCATGTGATAAATGTAATATTTTAATGTTTTTTAAAGTGTTGTAAAAAATTTGCACACACTTTTCAAATGAGTATTGTATTTTAAATGCCCGCCTACTCTTAGGTCGCCATGAATACAAAATTAAAGATAATGTACAGGTTGGTGGCGAGGTAGGTGGTATTGGTTACAAGGAATAATGGTGGATGGTAGGGTAGATTTTTCCCACTCAGGTGTAACAATGCAAATAGAATGCCATATATACATGATTCAGAGATGTTTTACGTGGTGGGTCATTTTTGGCATTTTTAGACAATTGGTGCAGTGTGATTAGGGTTTTGACCATTGTGAAAGTTTCATATCTTCAGGGGCAACTTTCTATAAATCATATTGATGAATCATTACAAAATTTGTGAGTAGAATCATGTGTCTCCATTGTTGCAGATGTTTATTTAGGGAATTTCTAGTTTGTTACAGGATTCCTCTTGTCATGATTTGTGGCGTGATTGTAATCTTCATTTGAAGGATTTGACAGGTCCATAATATATTGCATGTTGTAATAATCATTTTAACATTGCATATGAATGAATGTCGTGTGGGAAGGGATGAATAAGTATGTCTGGTTCTATTCTCAAGTTTCATGCATCTGGATGTTCCATTTAGGCAACTCGATATCATTTCATTATTGTTCTCCCTTTTAATCTGTAGACTCTATAACCCATTGAGGGCACAGGTCCAAATGATGTTTTTGATCACGTAAACAATTTATAAATCAAACAAATCAACCTAGTGTGAGGTAGAAGTAATCAAATCTGTATGTCTTGTGTGACTCGCATTATAAACAGGGAATTATTTCAAGTGAATATAAATGAATCTATTCCCCAAGGGTCATACATGCACATTTATATCAACTATATAGGGGTTTTGTGACAACCAATTATTCTTGGTTTAGTGACAGTTTTGGGACCAAGATAACGAGTTGGGTTTGGTTGTTCATTTGGTTTGAACTCAATACATGTTAAGGTATATCCCTTGGAATATCCCTCTAGAGCCTAGCTGAGCTCAAAGTGTAGAGGAGCATACCCACTCTTGTAAGTTGGCCAAAATCACCCTTAAACTATTAATAAACCTCTTTCAATCACCTTGATGACACCCCTAGCCTAGATGATTGTGAAATGTTTAATGGTTTTGGGATTGTAGTAATTCTGGGAACCAAAATTTTTGCATCGTTTCCAAGGACAAAGTCACTTTATCTATTGCCAGGTTTAGGTAGATGGAAATATTTTTAAACACCTGTGTAGCAGTCATGTAGTTGTCCATATTGTTTGGATAAGTTTGGCCTCCTGTTAACTTACACCAACATTTTGGCGCTATTTCTAGGGACCCATTAAATTGGTCTACTTGGAGTTATTGCAATCTTGTAATACAATGAAATTCCAAGTTTTCTTCCCAGCAAGGGAAGTGGCGACTCTGTTTTGACAACCCAGAAACTATTTGCTGATTGAAAAGAAAAAAGAGATTCACAATGAATAAAGGAAAAAACCAGGAGCAGTCTGGGCATGATGAGTCCTCTATCAGCACAAGAAATAGAATAAGTAGATGGAGGCCAAGAAACCCTATTGTGATAACTCCATTGAATGCCTAAGATCATGTAGGTGCCTCTGGCAGAAATAATACATTTGATGATTTCAGGAGCTAGTATCAATATACTTTTGAGGACTCTACAAATAACATACTTAGAACAAACAGAAGGATGAATATAAATGAGTATGATGCTTAAAGAAATGAGTATGATGTTTGAAGAAATGAGAACATTGATGCTAGAGGAAGTAGAGATAGGTCTCATGATGTACATTTGAGAGCATTTAGAATTCCCAATGAGAATGAAGAGACATTTCAGAATACTTGATATCCTACTTCTCCCATAAGATTACTTAGAGGCTGACATGATAACATTCCCAATGAGGAAGATCAATAGGAGCAACCTGATGCTGAACAAAGAGAAACAACCCTCCAAGATGAATTTGACCTACTTGATCATATTAGGAATAGACAAAGAGAGGTACATGCCCTACTTGACCAACACCAAATTCAACTTGCCCAGTAGGTCCAGGTAAATCAAAATGCACAACAACAAGGCCTAAATCAATAGTATAACCAGCAGAACAATCAGATACAACATCAATAGTAGCATCAATTAATGGGACAACAAGGTATAAATATTGCCCATGTTTAAAATGTTCACAATCAACCACCACAAAATCAAGCGAATCAGTAGTATAGCAATGTTCAAAACCCTAGGCCTGTACAATGAAGACAAAAACAAATATTTCCTCCACTAAGGTAACCTTTGGGATCTGAAAGGTATATACAACTTGATTTCTTTGGCGTACATGATTTTCCCAACCCTATCCCAAATGAGATTAGAGGAAAGATTCCTAGGTTCTAAGGCAATAATGTTATCGTAGGTGAAGAGCATCTTAGACAATTTATTAATGTCATTGATGAGTATGAAATTGAGGATAAAAATGTCATGATGAAATTATTTGTACACTCATTGAAAGAAAGTGCCAAAGAATGGTATAAGGCTCTCCTGGATAGCAGTATTGACTCTTGGGAGGAGTTCATAAGGATATTCTGATTGCAATACAGGGATAGGATTGACCCAAAGTTTTCCATCCCTGAAGTCATAGCTATAAAAAAAGGCAATAAATGAGACAATAGCTAATTTTAACAACCGCTGATGAAAGTAGATTGTCATTGATGTCAAAAAGGTGTTGGTATTGATGTCATCAGGATATTTTCATGTTTATCTTAGAATAGTTTCTCATGTTCTAACTTGTTTGGTGTTCATATTGGTTCATTCTTGATCACTCTCAGTTGTACTATCTCAGTTGGTATGGTGACTTACTCGGCACAAGGTTGGTTGGTGTCACATGTGACACAATCACAGTTGTTGCTCAGTGGTTTCACTTGCTCTTCATAGTTTATATGTTCAATGGTATATGTCTGTGACATCATGAGTTGAATGATTTCACCTTCATATTGTTGCCGTCAATTAATTGTTGATTGTTCATGACAAGGTTGATGATGATGTCAGATCAGATGTTGGTCATTGACAAAATTTGGGAGTTGCTTTATGTCTATCATAAAATTTTAGAACATCTGCAAATTTCTATGACCTAACACCTATTTTTTAATCCCTAAATAGGTCTCTTTTTAATCCTAATTCATACTCTCTTCTTCCTATCTTCTTGGCATACACTTTATGAAATGTTTTGAAGTTGACTTGGTATAATAGGTCACTTCACTTAAGAGTGACCTGCTGAAAGGTTTTGGCACCATGGTAAACCGGCCCCATCCATCTCCAACCTATTTCATCGATCCCCTCATAAGTGATTTGGGTTCCAAAAAGGAAATAATACAAAAAGGCATCGAATTGCCTTATTTATGGCAGTTTGAATAAGCTATGTTAATAGCTTTATTTTAAAGTTAGAAAAGATGTTTTTGTCTGCCTCTATGTGTCATTAAGGAAAGTGTTTTTTATTTGCAAAGTTTTTTCAAAAAGCATCAAATGCTTTAATTAACATGGAGACCATGTCTTTTTTTCATGAAAAGGCACCAAATATATTTTTTGGTTTGAATGTGTCTCATATTAATTTGAAGGTTCTTTTTGGCGGGGAACGTGAATACATTTATTTTAAATTTAGAAACTCTTTATCTCCTATTTTAGTGGCCTTCTTAAAGTCATGAAGATTATGATTTTTTTAAGGAGTTTTTAATGGAGATCTTTGTGGAAGTAATTATCTTTTTAAAAGCTAATTTTAGTATGATTAAAAAGGTGGAAAGTTGGAGATTCTAAGTGATATTTCCAAAAGAGATTTTTTAAAATTTGGAGATGATTTTTTAAGAGAAAATAATAGAAAGATTTTATTCTTTCTAAATGGTGATTAAGGATTTTTGGTTTCCATGAAGAAGAGATTTTTATTTACTCAAAGCAGATTGAATAAAATTCTTTGAAGTTTTTATTCTTGCAGATTGAAGAGATTGAAGAGTAATTTTTTATGAAAGGGTTTTGATTTTTTTTAAAGAGAAAATTGCAGAGAGAAGGTGAAAAGTTTTTATTGCAGCAGATTGATTTTATTTTCGCATGAAAATGTTTTTGCAGATGAAGATCATGTTAAAAAGAGATTTTATTCTCTCCAAGGGTAGATTGAAGCAATCCAATGATGATTTTATTTAGTGATATATAATGAAAATGAAAGGTTTCTTATTTTATGATAAGAGAAAAATGGATCAGAGAAATAAAGAAAATGAATGGTCATGGGAATAAAGAGAAAATTGATTTTATCTTTTTTGCAGGTTCATTATTGATGCAAAGAAGAATAATATCTTATTTTTGAAAAGAGGAAAATGAAAGTTTATTTTGAAGGTGAAAGGACATTCAAATTTTATATAATGATGTTTTAGGTGCATTGATTGTTGTGTGTGTGTTGTTGTTGTGTGAACCAACATGCATTTATTTTGTGAAGACACAGATGATTTAATTGTGCAGAGAGTTTGTGTAAGGATAAAAATGCAGAAATGATGACCTCCATGTGCAACAAATTTACAAAGACAATATGTAGTTGATTGAGTATGAGGTGAATTGGTAATGAGATTGATATTCAGATTGTAATTGAAAGAGATATGCAAAAGAGAAGACAGGTTCAGATTGAGTGGCAATCATTTCTTGCACACTTTGTAGTTTGTTTTGATGGTGGTAGAATTTGCCAGTGAGGCTTTATGTGCCAGTAGGCTTGTCAATGAGACCTCTTTGTATGCCAGTGAGGCATGATTAATTATCAGTGAGACAACCATTGTTGTAATCAGTGAGATTCAAATAAGCCAGTGAGGCAAATTTTTAGAGTGGTTTTTATTCCCCTTGAGGGTTTTCCACTCATGAATACCTGTGTCATGTGTTCTCTTTGTGGTTGATTATGTTGTAACTATTTGATCATCTTTATTTAAGTCTTTTGTATCATGATGACTATGTTCTCAGTGAATTCCTTTGCACAACATTTTTGAGTCAAGTCTTGTAAATTAAAAGTTATAATAAGTTGTAAAAATTTATAAACATTGATTCACCCCCCCTCTCAGTGTTGTCCTGGACTCCTACAATTGGTATCAGAGCATAGGCTCCCTTTTGAAGCTTAATCAGCTTGGGTAGGTCCTGTGTGTGGAGTTCAATGGGTAAGTGCAAAAGAAATAAGAACATGAGAAGTGTGAAGTCTCTTTTTGATCAAAAGGTGCAGTCTGTATCAAATTTAGACATTGATGTTCAATCAGTTGATAAAGATGCTTCACAAGTTGAATCAGGTATTAAAATAGAGAGAGTTTTCTGGAGTCCCTCTCTTTGATGGTTTAGACTTTTCTATTTGGTATGTTAGAATATAGATTTATTTATCCTCTTTAGGATATGGTGTTTTGATGTCAGTTGAGAATGGGTATTGTGTTACTACAAATAACAAAGAAGCTATTGAATGTAATCATATTGCAAAGAAGGCCATATTGTCTCCTCTATCTAATGATGTTTCTTGTAAAGTTATGCACTATGAAACATCTCAGGATGTGTGGAAGGAGTTGATAAAAAATTATCAAGGTAATGCACCTAAAGATGAAGACAACTTATTATATGAGAAGAGTGACAATGATGAAAAACCTTCACATGAAGGAGATGAGACTCAATCAAATTTAGAAGAAGAAAATCAGATTATGAGTGATGAAGAACAAAAGTTTGAAATTGATATAGAAGGTGAACTTGTGTGTGCTCTAAGTGAACTCAAGAAATATAAAAAGGAGAATCACATATTAGAGTTGCAGCTACAACAGGAAAAAGAATTCAAAGACAAAGTAATTTCAGATTTTGAAAGAGTATCTTTTGATCTTGAAGAAGCAAGATTTTAGATTGTGAGTTTAAGGACACAAGTTGATGAATCAGACAAATTAATTACAAGCTTAAAGTCTAAGGTTGAGGAAGCTAAGAGGATAGCAAATGTTTGAAAATTTGACCTTGAAGTTAGAACGATTGAGAATCTAAAATTAGAGGGTGATATTATCAATCTAAGAAAAGAGTATGATGGTCTCAAGGCTTTATCTAAGAAGTATAAGGAGTTTGAAGAAAGCACAAGCAAGATACATGAGATGCTGGGTAAACAGAAACCTCATCTGAACACAACTAGGTTTGGTTATGAGAAGGGAGAATGTTCAAAAGTCAGAGAGACTCCTAAAAGGAAGATTGATTTAAATTATCATACTACTGCCCCTGAAGATAAAATGCACAATCAAAGGAGAAAATTCAAAAGAAATGCCCCTGCAAGACAAGCATATATGTATAGGTATAATTATTCATTTAATGGATATTGTTATACTTATAATCAATTTGGACCCAAATCAGTTAATTACAGAAGAAATCATTTTGCTTCAATCAGGAATACTAATATGGTTTGTTTCAAGTGTAATTCTCCTGGTCACAAAGTATATAGTTGCAGAAGGTTTGGAAGAATAGCTTTACCTGGTTTGACAGATTGGAAAAAGAACAAGGTTGAAAAGGTTTGGATAAAGAAATCTGAACAGAAGCAAGAACCTGAGAAAGTTTGGAGGCAAAAACAAAAAGAAGAGAAGATAAATTCTAAACTTGTGCATCTTCCACAAGTCACTTCATCAGTTGCATAATAGATAGCATGAAGTAAGGGGGAGTTGTTCATGTCCCATCAATTATCCCCAAGAAGTTTTAGGAAGGAGTATGTGACAGTGATTCCTATGATCTTTGGTTCGTTATGCATTCAAGATGTTGAAAAGAAGTTCAGGGGTTCAATACACAAAGTGTTTGATAAATGATCTTGATCATGTTGGTGCTCACAAAGGATCTTGGGTATACTCAAGTAGTTCTCTTCAGATGTTTTCTTATGTTGCCTGAGGAGGTTGAAAATGGAAGAAGTTAAACTTTTGTGTCTGAATTTGGTTTTGCAAAGTGTTGTTGCAAGAAGATATTGATTGGCTGATTTGAATTATAAAGTCAAGAGGCATTAGTTCTTAATGTTTGCAATATATACCAGATTTGACGTTGTGTTACAAAAAGTGTCATGTGCAGGAACAACTTGGTGGTCTTCATCAAGATAGTCTTCATTTCTTTCAGAATAGTGTGCAGAAATAAATTGGTTGCAGGATGTTTGTCCATATTGGAAGTCTTGGCAAGATCATCTCTAGAATGGTCATCATGTCATCATAAGTCATGTTCATTTGGAAGTGTTCTTGGTGAAATAATTTGACATGTTCTTTGATGGTCTTCCTAATTAATATGTTTCAGGTAGGTATGTGCTTCAAGCTATGACAATCTAGAGATGCTTATGACATTGATGGTGAGCCTTGTATTTCATCAAATCAGAGGCAAGTAAAGGTCTTGGATCTTAATGGTAGATGATAATGATAATGTTCAAGTACTAGTTGGTATTATATCTTCTCTATTTCCTTACTGCAGGATTGAGTGTTCTTTGTTGTCACTATCATGAAAGTTTTGGGAAGGTCTTCTCATGAGTGGTCATCATGTGTTGAAATGTGTTTATGACATCCTTGCATAGAGTTCAAGTTCATATGTGTCATGTCAAAGACTTGATTATTCAATAATCTAAGAGTGAATTTTATGTGATCTTGGTTATTTGTCTTTTGGGTCAAAAAGTGTTGGTGATTGTGGAAGAATTGTTTGTCATGAGAAATTAATTTTGCTATCACAAGTGATATCATCAAGAGTTTATAATTGATAGTAGAGGTATCTTAGATTTTTTAGCTTGTTAAAGGAAGTAATCAGAGGATCTCATTGATGTGTTGTGATAAGAAGTGGTATAGTGTAGTCTATGGGTAGCTTATAACAATGGTTTGATGCTTTGGTTGGTGTGTATCACATGATGTTATTTTCAGGTCCTATGCTTCATGGTGTCTTATTGGTCACAAGTTAAAAAAGTTGTTCAATATGCAGATGAACATGGACAAGGCTCTCAGGATAAGTTTTGGATAGCAAATTGCAGAAATGATCAGTGCCTTAAATTTTTCAGAGACTAGTGGTATCAAAGGTTTGGGTAAGTGATATTTCAATTCTTGGTTGGTATGAAAGATAACAAGGTCAGTGATAATGTCTATATGAGTTATTTTTCTTAGGGGGAGATAATAGTCTTTATCATCAGATGTCAAAAAGGAGGAGAAAGAAAATTTGCATCATTTAGTTTTGCCATCAATGACAAAGGGGGAGATTGATGAAAGTAGATTGTCATTAATGTCAAAAAGGTGTTGGTATTGATGTCATCAGTAGATCTTCATGTTTATCTCAGAATGGTTTCTCATGTTCTTAACTTGTTTGGTGTTCATTTTGGTTCATTCTCGATCACTCTTAGTTGTACTATCTCAGTTGGTATGATGACTTACTTGGCACAAGGTTGGTTGGTGTCACATTTAACATAGTCATAGTTGTTGCTCAGTGGTTTCACTTGCTCTTCACAGTTTATATGTTCAGTGGTATATGTCTATGACATCATGAGTTCAGTGATTTCACCTTCATATTGTTGCCCTCAGTTAATTGTTGATTGTTCATGGCAAGGTTGATGATGATGTCAGATCAAATGTTGGTCATTGACAAAATTTGGGAGTTGCTTTATGTCTATCATAAAATTTTAGAACATCTGGAAATTTCTATGACCTAACACCTATTTTTTTATCCCTAAATAGGTCTCTTTTTAATCCTAATGCATACTCTTTTCTTCCTATCTTCTTGGTATACACTTTATGAAATGTTTTGAAGTTGACTTGGTATAATAGGTCACTTCACTTAAGACCTGCTGAAGGGTTTTGGCACCATGGTAAACCGGCCCCATCCATCTCCAATCTATTTCATCGATCCCCTCATAAGTGATTTGGGCTCCAAAAAGGAAATAATACAAAAAGGCATCAAATTACCTTATTTATGGGAGTTTGAATAAGCTATGTTAATAGCTTTATTTTAAAGTTAGAAAAGATGTTTTTGTCGGCCTCTATGTGTCATTAAGGAAAGTGTTTTTATTTGCAAAGTTTTTTCAAAAAGCATCGAATGCTTTAATTAACATGGAGACCATGTCTTTTTTTCATGAAAAGGCACCAAATATATTTTTGGTTTGAATGTGTATCATATTAATTTGAAGGTTCTTTTTGGTGGGGAACGTTGGTGCAGGAGCACCCCTTCAACAAGCCAAATATACATTCGAGGGAGAAGACTAAGGTCTTAATATGTTATCATATTTTATGCATTTCTATGTTTGTTCATGTTGTCATGTAGGACTTGTGTTGTGATTTCATGTTTGTAATAAAAACCCCATCATGTGAACCAGTGTTACAAATTTGGCATCCTAATAAGCTAATTTGAACATCTTGGGCAATTGGGGTATGTGGATGATTAAATCAAGTGTGTTATGTTTAGGTGTCTTGTTAATGTGTTTAAGTCATGTCGTATGCCAAACATGTGTCGTGTGATTAGTTAGAGTTTTGGTATTCCGGTTGGAAGTTGTAACGACTCCAACTTCTGATGTTCCAGTTGGAACTGAATGAGGAGAGATATAAACACATTTTTGGAAGAGGAGAGCAGATGATGAAGTTTGATTGAAGAAATAGAAGTTTTGTCAGTTTGTGTTCACAAGTTCTATGTTCTATATAAATTCCCTGTGTATCGAATTGTTCTGTGTATACTCTCTATATCAAATTGTTCGTTACATAATCTAGTTTTCTATTGTCGAAGATGCAAGACTGAGACCATTCCACTGGTGGATTTATTTGAATTCAGTGGAATGGACCCTGTACATAGTTTTCTATTTTTTTTTTCTTTTTTTTTTCGTGTTTATGGCGGAATGGGACAGAGGATCCAATCTCTGGAAGAGTTGTCACAGTAGAGAGCCTAGCATCTCTATGTACTAGGGCTCAACAGAATAGAGACTGCGAGTTTGGTTGCAGAGGACATCCTCGACGTAAGATTTGGCATTGTTTCAGTGAAGATACATTTCTGGTGTATATCACAATTGTATCGGAGTACATTTGGTGTATATCCTGTGATTGTATGTTGAAGACAATCTGTGTGTATATCACAGTTGTATGCGAGTGACATTCGGTGAGAATATTGCATTTGCATGCTGAAGATTGTATATTGGAATGTACATTGTTAATATGCATTTCGTAAGATACAAGTCACGACCGACTGTAGTGGTCAAAGCGGGTGGAGATACAATGGGTGACCGGTGATAGAAGGTTAAACAATGCATATTTGAAATTGAAAGTATCGGTGTGAGAAGAGTCATCAAAAGATTAGTTGAAAATTGAACCGATAGTATATGCTTGCCGATGTTTCTCTTTGGATTGTAAGATGTTATTTTCTGCTCTCTAAGAACACCAGCCCAGGCATGTTCACTTGCATCTGTTTCAACTATTTTGAAACCATTACTTGGTAGCTTTAAGGGCGGCCACTAGGAGCACTTCTATTTGATTCTGGTAATCAAGGCATCATGCTTTGTCATCCATGGTGGTGGTGTCTTCCCTAGCAGCTTGTTCATCTCAATTCAATCTTCAGCAAGCTTATAATAAAATCCCGCAATATAATTAACAAGGCCTAAAAAGTGTTGTAATTCTTTGACATTAGTAACGGCAAGATTAGAAATTTTATTCAGGATGTGTGGTTGAGCCTCCATTCTCCCCCCCGGAAGAAGCTTGATGCCAATAAAAACAATATGGTTTTGAGCAAAGAAGGACTTTGCGGGATTGACAGCAAGACCATTATGTTGGCAAAGAGACAGGAATTGGCCGAGATGGTTGAGGTGTTGAGGCATATCCTGGCTGAAGACAAGGATGTCATCAATATAGGGTTGGATAAATTTGGCATAAGGCCAGAATATAACATCCATTTTTTGCTGAAAAATGGAAGGAGCAATTTTAATATCGAATGGAAGAACAGTCCATTCATGGAGGCCTTGAGGAACGGAGAATGTTGTTTTGTAAAAGTCAGCACTTTTGAGTCCAATCTGCCAAAACCCTTTTGTCAGATCAAATTTAGAATACACATGACTACCTTGAATAGTCTACCAGGTATGATCTTTACTCAGCAGAGGATGTCTATTATCAATAAGACAGTCATTTAACGGCTTATAATTGACAACTAGTTGTTTCTCATGTAATTCCTTACCATTCTCATCAACCTTGGGAACATACATGGCATGACATGAGAATGGTGATTCAGAAGTTTGAATAAGTTTGAGCTTTGCTAGCTCTGCCACTTCTGTTCGACAAGTTAATGCTTCAGATGAACTCATTAAAAAGTAATTAGCTTTTTCTTTGGGCATGAGTTCATTACCTTGGGGATCTCGCTTGAGAGGGAGATCACATGTCAAAGTCCTTTTCTGCTTCTTTAAATCTTTTGTCATAACTGTGGTAGCAAAGGCAGTTTTAATCTTTGTGAGAGATTCTTGACCTGCATCCATTTGTTTGGCTAACCAAACTGCATTAACTAGTTTCTTTTTCTTTTCCTTTTCTAGCTTGGATGTATAAGCTAGATCTTGATAAAGCCTTGGAAGCTGATATGTATTTCGAATTATAATAAAATCATAATCAATGGTAAAAGGTTCCCATTGTTTGAGTGCATTGCTTCTAGTTACGCCATCATATCCATCTACTTCATATTGGACAAAAGTGAGTTTATCCATAAAGCCATCAAATCCAATTTGGATTGGAGCTTCACAAAATGCAGAACTGTTTTCTTTTTCAGAATTACCAAAAGTAATACCTGCAGCTCCTTTTATCCATGCATCTTTAGGAAAAGCATTGTACCTGGCAATGTTGAGATCTGCTCCAGTGTCAATGAGAAATGCTAATGGATATGCCATTATACCTGGAAAGTGAATTGTCAGGATTACTCCTAGACATGAAGTAGTAGGCTTGGCGCTTCACTTGTAGGCTTTCATCTGGCAGCTACTAGAACCTTCTTCATAGGTTACTCGTGGTTCACCTTGTTCTTCTACAGCTTGATGAATGAGAGGGTTGTAAGGCTTTTCTTCACAATACAGTTGTTCTTCCTGGAAGGAAGCTTGAGCAGGCAACTGTAAGGATCCAGCTAAATTAAGCTGGCTGACAAACTTATCAAGTTCAGGGGCTTTTTCCATTTCTTCTGTAAGATAGAAATTCTCTTCATCATCAATTTCTAAGATTTCTGTCTGAGCTTGAGTAATAACCTTTTCAAGAAAGGCTTTTTGATTTCTTCTCCATATTCTTCTAGCCATACTTCCTGGAGAAGGAGCATCACTGATAGACCTTTGATCAAAAGATCCTGATGATCTTTGTACAGGGGAACCTGGTGGCCAAGTTTCTCTTCTTTGTAATGGTTTATATCCATGTTGTTCTGGGATCTCTGTTGGAGAGATCAATAAACCATATTGGAGAATAGGAGATCTCCAGACTGGTAGCTTAAGAGGCCTTGCTTCTTGTTGAAGCAGAAAATACTTTCTTGCTTTAAGCTGTTCCAACTTGTTGGTCAACTTTCTCCATGTTTCTTGACTCATGTCCATGTCATGGAGTCAGGATTCAATTTGGACAATATCTTCAATTACCTTGTCCAACTCTACACGGGTGTCCCTTCTGAGCATTCTGCAATAGAAGGAGACTGCCAAATCTTCATCAGAAGATTGAATTTCTTTTTTCATCAGATTAACTTTAGCTTCTTCAGGAGCTGATGCATATTCCTCAGAGGCTGATTCTGATTCTGATTCTGATTCTGTACTGGATATCATGATATCCTCTGAATCTGAGGGGTAATCATTGATGAATTCAAATTCATCATCGTCAACACCTGCTTCTCGGACCGCACGGACTTTACCTTTTCCCTTTTTCTTGTTTCTGTCCGGACACTTGTTTGCAAAGTGTTCTCCCTTGCAAATGTAGCAGGTAGGTTTCCATCTCTTGGAACCTTTTCTATTTTTATCCCTTTTTCTGAAGTATCCTTTCTTCTTGGGATACTTCTTGTTTTTCTTCTTTTTCTTCTTGTAAGATTTTTCTCGTTTATCACAATCATAACAAGAAGATTTACTCTTATCAGGAAACTGATTTGAAGGCATTATCTGGTAGCATACAGAAGAAGATAATAAAGGTTAAACCTTCTTTATCTCTTTCTTAGCTTTTCCTTCTTCACAGATCTCTTCATTAATCTGTGTTAAGAACTGAACTAACTGAGGAAAGGTTAGTTCTTTCATTTCTATATTATCTGTTACCAAATTCTCAAGAACTTTCTTGTGATAGAATTCTCCTATCACAGTACCAAAACTTTTTAGAAAAGTTGTGAACATAAATTCATGATTTTGTTCATGGCCTGAGAGATAGAAATTCTCATACTGAACCTCACAATACTTCTTGAAATATTTGAGATCTTTGCATTTACCTTTTATGAACTTGTTGTAGGCCAACTTTTCTCTGGTGTCTGTTTTTCCAACAAACAAACGTGTCAGCTGAGCACAGACTTGATCTGTACCTCTGCCTATTAGGCTTTCTTTGTAAGTGTCATCTAGTCTATCCCAGACACTTCTTGCAACACCTGTCATAGCATTCAGAGCCTGCTTAATCACTTGAGATTCATTAGCATCAACATTAGTGGATATATAATTTGTTATCCAGGCCCGCATAGCATATATTCCTCTTGTATTTTCTATATCCTCAAAATGATCAAAATTAATAAGGGGAGGTGTGTCAGCTTTCAGAGTTTGAATATTTTTGAATGGATCAATTGGATTAGATCCATTGGGATTGGAACCATTACCACGAGCCATTTGGAACTTTCCTTTTGCTTGTTCCTTTGGAGTGGTTTCTCTTAGATTCCCTGTGGAGGGATCATAGACCTTTTCAATTACAGGCTTCCTAACTTTAGTAGACAGTTTAGGTCCATACTGAGCCTGTAGATATCCCTTAGCACTGGAAGGGAAATTCATTGTCTTCACAGTTTGATGTTGACGAATCATCTGTACCACTGACTAAATAGTCATGGATTCTTGATGTAGTTCAGACTGCATGGTTGTAGATTCCTCTCTAATGGAATCTCCTAATAGAAGTTGTGATTGTGCAATAGAATGAACTTCATCATAGACTTCATCTATTCTTTGACCATTATGCTTTGTATGAATATTTGTAGTATTTATTTGAGAAGCAAGCACATCACAATCTAATTTAACTTCACTTCTAACTTTTTGTAGAAGTTCTCTCTGTTGATCTAAAGATCATTGCTGAGTGACCCACTAGGTTTCAGCTTGACTTTTGAACTCATTATACTGGGCTTTGAGTTCCTAGAGATCTTTGTTAACAGAGGCCATCCACTGATCAGTAAGATGCTTTTCCAAGCATTCAAGAGTGGAAATGAGAGAATGGAAATTCTCTTGAGCACTGAGACGTTCTTTATCAGCTTTGACTACTTCGATCTGATGCCAGATTTTCCTATCCTCAGCAAGTAGCAGGGATTTCCTTAGACAAAGGTTTGTCCAGTTAAGTAGTTTGCTTTGACTGGTACCTTGGGAGTTTTCAGCTATAGGAAATAGATGCAGAGGCCAGAAATTAGCTTTATAAGTACCGTTAGTGTCAAACAATATAAATTCCTTAAAAGGAGGAATGGTTCCGGGTACTGGACAAGGACATGCAGGAGTGGTTATGACCTTTTCATTGGATTCATTAATATCCTGCTCAGGCATAGTTGCTTGTCGGGCTGAAAACATCCAGAAATGGCTGGATCTGGGAGGATTGAAAACAAAAGAACAGTCTTCACATCTATACAACCCATTATCTAATTCAGAAAACTTTTTATGGGTGCAAGAAGGGCTAGCAGGTGTGGCTGAAGGTATAGAGCTGCTAGGCTTAGCTACAGAAGGAATTTTAAACAATTCTTTAAAACCCTTAGTGGGTTGTAGTCTTGCACTCTGAGTGCGCAGTAACAGAATCACAGATGGACCAGGTTGGTTGTAGTTAAATACCCTTTCTGTTCTCATGGAAGGACCACTGCGCAAAGCAAGATGGTTGCCGGATGAGAATCAGATCACTGCCTGATCATCTATTTCTTCAATTGAGACTCCTCTCAACTGTGGTTGTTTCTCTTCTTCAGGTTGATTTTCACGATCCCAAAGATCTAGTGCCCATTCTTCAGGCATCTTGATTTCCTTGTGTCAAACTATCTTTGGTGCAGTCAACTGTGTACTGCCACTGGTAGATTGCCAGATGGTTGAAAAACCTTCTAGACCTTGTGCTTGTCTGGGGTTGATCATCAAGGGTAAAACCTTGTTATATAACCTATAGTGAACAAGGAAGATAAGGGAATGGTCTACAGATTGTTTCTTCATGAACAGATTCATGGTTCAATGATTGTATTCGAGAACATCTTGAAGGTTTCCATCTTTTAGACTAACAGGAAAGTCTAGTTTGCAATCTAGAAAGATTGGCCCTTTGGCCATGGAGTCACATGCAGTACCTAACAGAGAATGAGACAACTTCAGGAATCTATCATCTTTAAGCATCATCATTATGATGATGGGTAGACCTTTTCGGTAGTGTCCTGTAATGCCTATCCAAACATAGGATAGATGCATGAACTGAGGGTTATCAGGACTTGCTAGAGCTTCCTTTTGGAATTTCTGAACTTCTTTATTCAATTGGTTCAACAGAGTCAAAGTAAAGTAAACTACATATCGGTGTGAATTTTGATATCGGGCGATGAGGATAGGGTTACGTTGATAGCCGAAGTCTGGGCGATGGAAGTATGTTGAACCGATAGTTAAAGGTTCAACAGTTCATGAGTTCATTAGGTTCAAGGGGTTCAAAGGTTCAACCACAACAATAGTTCCATAATTCTGATCCGTTTTCACCACTTCGTTGCGTGTTCTGCATTAAGTGGTATCAGAGCAAAGGAGTATCCTTTGGGTAGAAGAAGAAGACAAGATGTTAGATGAAGAGGGGTCACAAGCAATTGGCAGAGAGCAAATTGAGTTGGCTGTTCTAGTGAAGAAGCAATTGGCAGAGAGCAAATTAGTTAGGGCTCAGAATCAGGCCTTGAGAAATGAGTTAGAGAAGTTGAGGGACAAAGTAGAGAAGGGAGAAGATGATTCTGGTGATGACTGGGATGAAGAGAAGATCCCTAGGTAGGAAGAGATGGAGGTTCCTATAGACCAGAGACCCTTAATCAATGGCCTCAAATCCATGGAGAGAAGGACCATGGATATGAAACTAGACCTGCCCGTGTTTGCAAGTAAAATGGATCCTGATTCAGTGATGGAGTGGATAGACTCCTTGAATAATTTCTTTGAGACCGAGGAGATACCAGATCACCAATGGGTGAAGATGGCCCAATCCAAAATGAAAGGGGTTGCACTAACTTTGTCGACTTTCATTCAAGATGACAGGGTGAAAGAGGGAAAGAGCAAAGTTGCTACTTGGAAGAAGATGGTGGCTTTAGTGAAGGAAGCCTATGTTCCGTTGGATTACAAAATCCAACTACTTAAGAGGAAACAAAACTTGAAGTAGAAGGAGTTAGATGTCAGTTCATACACTGAAGAGTTCATGAAACTATGTGTAAGGGCAAAGGTAAAGGAGGGTGAGGAAGAGAAGGTAGCAAGATACCTCAATGGATTGAGGTTTGCCATCCAAGAAGACTTAAATCTTCATAACCCAGAGACAGTCCAAAAGTGCTACCAATTGGCACTCAAGGTGGAAGAGAAATTAAAGAGAAGGCAAGAGCAGGATAGTACAGGAAGAGGGAGAAAGCAAAGAGGGGGAAGAAGTCCTTTCAGAGGTAGAGGAAATGGATTTAGATACCAAGGTGAATCCAATCAAGAGAACAACAAAGGAGATAGCAGTCAAACCCAAGGGGGAAGCTACAATCAAAGAGGAAACTTTAGGGGCAGAAGACCACCATTTAGAGGGAGATCTCAAGGTAGAGGACCTCTCAGATGTTACAATTGCAATCAAAAAGGCCACATAGCCAACATATGTCCAGAAAAGGCAACAAGTTCAATGGGAGAAAGGAGGACAAATCTGATCCAAGAATTTGATTGTCAAAGTGTAATAAGCTCAAACACTTTTCAAAGTGTGAATGCTCCTGACAGTTATGGATATCCTAAGAAGAGAAGCTTTGATGATGAGGAGTGTAATGACCACCATGAAGGTGCCTGACAAAGAACCCCCACAAAGGAAGTCTCTCTTCAGAACTACTTGCAAGATAGGAGGAAAGGTATGTAAAGTTCTGATTGACTCCGGATCCACCGAAAATTTTGTGTCCATTGAAATGGTAGAAAAGATTAAGCTTAGAAGATTGCCACTTCCATGCCCATACAAGGTCTCATGGCTCACCCAAGGTTAGCAAACAGTTGTGGAAGAGCAGGCTTGGGTAGAATTTCAAATTGGAACATACCAGGACAAATTATTGTTTGACATTGCCAAGATGGATGCTTGCCATCTCCTATTTGGAAGACCATGGAAATATGACTTGAAAGCACACCATGATGGAGTTAGAAACACATATTCAATCACCAAGGATGGTAAGGTAATAGAGTTGCTACCATTGATGGAGAATGAGGTGGAAACAAAGGGGAAAGAAGTTAAGGTGATGATGGTAGAAGGCAAACAATTCATGAAAGAGATAGTAGAAGAAGGTGCAGTTGCATATGCTCTAATTCCATGCCTAAAGGTGAACAAGGAGCAACAGTAGGAAGTCAAGGGAGAGGAGCAAAGGTTCATAGATCCGGCTGTCCAAGAGCTATTGGACAAGTACAAAGTCATCAGCTCTTATGGAATGCCAAGGTCCCTACCACTTATAAGGGACATCAGCCATTGCATAGATCTGATCCCAGGATCTACACTTCCAAACAAGGCAGCATACAAGATTACCCCAGAATAGAATGTAGAGGTAGCAAGGCAGATTGAGGAGTTTTTGGAGACATGCCTAATTGGCAAGAGTTTAAGCCCATGTGCAGTGCCGGCTGTCCTAGCACCAAAGAAGGAAGGCACTTGGAGACTTTGTACTGATTCAAGGGCTATCAACAAAATAACAATTAGGTATAGGTTTCCAATCCCTAGGATATAAGATTTGCTTGATTGCTTGGGGGGTGCTAAATATTTCACAAAAATAGATCTAAAGAGTGGCTATAATCATATTAGGATTAGGCCAGGAGATGAATGGAAAACTGCATTTAAGACCAACGAGGGGTTGTATGAGTGGAAGGTCATGCCTTTTGGTTTGTCCAATGCCCCTAGTACCTTTATGAGGTTGATGAATGAGGTCTTGATGGAAGTCATAGGCAAATTTATCATAGTATATCTAGATGACATCCCAATTTTTAGTAATACAAGGGAAGAGCACCTCAAACATATAGACTTGGTCCTTAAAAGATTACATGAAGAGTAGCAAATGATCAACTTGGAGAAGTGTTTGTTCATACAGGAGGAGATCACCTATTTGGGTTTTGTCATCTCACAGGGAAAACTGAAAATGGATCAAGAGAAGGTAAGTGCCATAATGTCTTGGCCAACTCCTAGAACCATGAATGATGTTAGAAGTTTCCATGGGTTAGCAACCTTCTATAGGAAGTTTATAAAAGGGTTTAGTCATGTTTGTGCACCCATGCTTGACACCATAAAAGGAGGGCAGAAGTACAGATTCACTTGGACAAAGGAGGCAGATGATTCATTTGAAACACTGCACTTCCTGACTTCAACAAGATATTTCAGGTAGAATGTGATGCAAGCCACATGGCAATTGGAGCAGTACTCAGTCAAGAAGGTAGGCCTATTGCATTTTTTAGTGAGAAACTAAATGATGCTAAGAAGTGATACTCATCCTATGACTTGGAGATGTATGGTCTAGTAAAGTCACTCAAAAAGTGGAGGCATTACTTGATGCCAAAAGAATTCATAGTGTTCACATATAATCAGGCCCTTAGTTTCATAAATAGTCAAGAGAAGCTGAACCATAGGCACATGAAGTGGGTGGAGACTTTGCAAGCTTTCACCTTTACACTCAAGCCCAAGAAAGGAGTCAAGAACAAGGTAGCAGATGCTTTGAGCAGGAGGGCTCTAACCATAAATGAGATCCAATTGGAGAGTGTTGGCATTGACTCTTTGAAGGCCATGTATGATGCTGATGGAGACTTTGGAGAGATCTACAAGGTATGTACTTCCTTTGGTGACAAATATAATGTTGAGTTCTCTGAATTTCTGATCCAAGATGGATTACTTTTCAAGGGTGGACAGTTGTGCATTCCACGGTGTTCTATGAGGCTGAATATCATTAGGGAGACGCATTGTGGGGCCATGGCAGGACATTTTGGTCTAGATAAGACTCTTGATCTTGTGAAGAGGCATTACTATTGGCCCAAATTATAGTTAGATGTGAGGAGATTTGTGAAGGCATGTGTGATATGTCAAAAGGCAAAAGGGAGATCCACTAATGCAGGTTTGTATCAGCCACTACCCATTCCTTCTAGGCCATGGGAAAACATAAGCATGGACTTTGTATTGGGTTTGCCTAAGACAAGGAAGGGATATGATAGTGTTTTTGTTGTAGTCGACAGATTTAGTAAAATGGCACACTTCTTGCCATGCAAAACCACTTGTGATGCTTCATATGTTGCAGATCTATTTTTCAAAGAGATAGTGAGGATACATGGATTGCCATTGCGCATAGTGTTAGATAGAGATGTGATATTTATTGGCCACTTTTGGAGGACTCTTTAGAGGAAGCTTGGAACGAACTTATCCTTCTCATCAGCCTACCATCCTCAAACAGATGGTCAAACTGAAGTGGTTAACCGTTCATTGGGAAATCTGCTAAGGTGTTTGACAAGGTAGCATGGAGAGAAGTGGGATAACATCCTACCACAAGCAGAATTCTCCTACAATGACACCATCAATAGGAGTACAGGGAAGTCACCTTTTCAAGTGGTATATGGCATTCATCCAAGGGGTATTTTGGAGCTGAGAGATCTGCTTATAGGGGAGTCTATTAGTGCAGATGGAGAAGCTTTTGCATCAGCCATCAAAGAGGTGCATGATCAAGTCAAGAACCAACTCCAACAAACTACATTAAAGTACAAAACATATGCTGACAAGAAGAAGAGGGATGTACAATTTGATGTTGGAGATTTGGTGTGGGTTAATCTAAAGAAGGAGAGGCTCCCAAAAGGTAAACATACCAAGCTAATGCAAAGGAAGATTGGACCATGTCAGATTTTGAAGAAGTGTGGACAAAATGCTTATGAGATCCAACTTCCTCCTGACCTTGGATTGTCACCCATTTTCAATGTATGTGACTTAACTCCATACAACCATAATGCAGATGTAGAACAGGAACCATTGCAGGATATAGTAGATGATGATATCCCTAAGCATGATCCACCAAAATTGAAAAAGATCTTAGACTTTAGAATGGTAAAGAAGACAACAAACAAAGAGTATATGGAGTACTTGGTGGCTTGGCAGGGAAAACCTGATTCAGAGGCAGTTTGGATGACTGAAGATTAGATCACAAACCACGGTGCAGATTTTCAAACCCTCATCTCAAGTGGGCTTGAGATTTCTTCTCTCGGGGAGTATGGTGCAGGAGCACCCCTTCAACAAGCCAAATATACATCTAAGGGAGAAGACTAAGGTCTTAATATGTTATCATATTTTATGCATTTCTATGTTTGTTTGTGTTGTCATGTAGGACTTGTGTTGTGATTTCATGTTTGTAATAAAACCCCATCATGTGAACCAATGTTACAAATTTGGCATCCTGATAAGCTAATTTGAACACCTTGGGCAATTGGGGTATGTGGATGATTAAATCAAGTGTGTATGTTTAGGTGTCTTGTTCATGTGTTTAAGTCATGTTGTATGCCAAACATGTGTTGTGTGATTAGTTAGAGTTTTGGTATTCCGGTTGGAAGTTGTAACGACTCCAACTTCTGATGTTCCAGTTGGAACTGAATGAGGAGAGATATAAACACATTTTTGGAAGAGGAGAGCAGATGATGAAGTTTGATTGAAGAAATAGAATTTCTGTCAGTTTGTGTTTACAAGTTCTGTGTTCTATATAAATTCCCTGTGTATCGAATTGTTCTGTGTATACTCTCTATATCAAATTGTTCGTTACATAATCTAGTTTTCTGTTGTCAAAGATGCAAGACTGAGACCATTCCACTGGTGGATTTATTTGAAATAAGTGGAATGGACGCTGTACATAGTTTTCTGTTTTATTTTATTTTTGTTCGTGTTTATGGCAGAATGGGAGAGAGGATCCAATCTCTGGAAGAGTTGTCGTAGTAGAGAGCCTAGCATCTCTATGTGCTAGGGCTCAACATAATAGAGACTGCGAGTTTGGTTGCAGAGGACGTCCTTGACATAAGATTTGGCATTGTTTCAATGAAGATACATTTCCGGTGTATATCACAATTGTATCAGGGTACATTTGGTGTATATCCTACAATTGTATGTTGAAGACAATCTATGTGTATATCGTAGTTGTATGCGAGTGACATTCGGTGAGTATACTACATTTGTATGCCGAAGATTGTATATTGGAATGTACATTGTTAATATGCATTTCGTAAGATACAAGTGACGACTGACTGTAGCAGTCAAAGCGGGTGGAGATACAATGGGTGACCGGTGATAGAAGGTTAAACAATGCATATTCAAAATTGAAAGTATCGGTGTGAGAAGAGTCATCAGAAGATTAGTTAAAAACTGAACCGATAGTATATGGTTGCCGGTGGTTTAACCGATTCAAAGGTTCAACAGGTTCAATTGGTTCAAAGGAGTCAAAGTGAAGTAATTTGCATATCAGTGTGAATTTTGATATCGGGCGATGAGGATAGGGTTACGCCAATAGCCTAAGTCTAGGCGATGGAAGTATGTTGAACCGATAGCGTATGTTGAACCGATAGTTAAAGGTTTAACGGTTCACGAGTTCATTAGGTTCAAGGGGTTCAAAGGTTCAACCACAGCAATAGTTCCATAATTCTAATCTGTTTTCACCACTTCGTTGCGTGCTCTGCATCAAACGTGAATACATTTATTTTAAATTTAGAAACTCTTTATCTCCTATTTTAGTGGCCTGCTTAAAGTCGTGAAGATTATGAGTTTTTTGAGTTTTTAATGGAGATCTTTGTGGAAGTAATTAGCTTTTTAAAAGCTAATTTTAATATGATTAAAAAGGTAGAAAGTTAGAGATTCTAAGTGATATTTCCAAAAGAGATTTTTTTAAATTTGGAGATGATTTTTTAAGAGAAAATAATAGAAAGATTTTATTCTTTCTAAATGATGATTAAGGATTTTTGGTTTCCATGAAGAAGAGATTTTTATTTACTCAAAGCAGATTGAATAAAATTCTTTGAAGTTTTTATTCTTGCATATTGAAGAGATTGAAGAGTAATTTTTTATGAAAGGGTTTTGATTTTTTTTAAAGAGAAAATTGCAGAGAGAAGGTGAAAAGTTTTTTATTGTAGCAGATTGATTTTATTTTTGCACATGAAGATGAAAATGTTTTTGCAGATGAAGACCATGTTAAAAAGAGATTTTATTCTCTCCAAGGGCAAATTGAAGCAATCCAGTGATGATTTTATTTAGTGGTATATAATGAAAATGAAAGGTTTCTTATTTTATGATAAGAGAAAAATGGATCAGAGAAATAAAGAAAATGAATGGTCATGGGAATAAAGAGAAAATTGATTTTATCTTTTTTACGGGTTCATTATTGATGCAGAGAAGAATAATATCTTATTTTTGAAAAGAGGAAAATGAAAGTTTGTTTTGAAGGTGAAAGGACATTCAAATTTTATATAATAATATTTTAGGTGCATTGATTGTTGTGTGTGTGTTGTTGTTGTGTGAACTAACATGTAGTGATTTTGTGAAGACACAAATGATTTAATTGTGCAAAGAGTTTGTGTAAGCATAAAAATGCAAAAATGATGACATCTGTGTGCAACAAATTTACAAAGACAATATGCAGTTGATTGAGTATCAGGTGAATTGATAATGAGATTGATATTTAGATTGTAATTGAAAGAGATATGCAAAAAAGAAGATAGGTTCAAATTGAGTGGCAATCATTTCTTGCACACTTTGTAGTTTGTTTTGATGGTGGTTGAATTTGCCAATGAGGCTTGTATGGTCAGTGAGACCTCTTTGTATGCCAGTGAGGCATGATTAATTGTTAGTGAGACAACCATTGTTGTAATCAGTGAGATTCAAATAAGCCAGTGAGGCAAATTTTCAGAGTGGTTTTTATTCCCCTTGAGGGTGTTCCACTCATCAATACCTATGTCATGTGTTCTCTTTGTGGTTGATTATGTTGTAACTATTTGATCATCTTTATTTAAGTCTTTTGTATCATGATGACTATGTTCTCAGTGAATTCCTTTGCACAACATTTTTGAGTCAAGTCTTGTAAATTAAAAGTTATAATAAGTTGTAAAAATTTATACAACAGTGATTCACCCTCCCTCTCAGTGTTGTCCTGGACTCCTATAGCCACTTCATCATGATTGTGAGAAAGGTACCTCCTCATATGAGACTTGCTAAGTCTATGTATTTGGTGTTGTATTGTGTTGCATTTGACTCAAAGATTGGATATTGTTTAAGGGATAAGAGTCCACAAACATTAAGGGAAGCATACGCCACAACCATTAACATTGAAAGTAACATGAGAGCTTCAGGGAAGCACATTAAAAGATCTAATGTAAAACTATCCCAGACAGATAAAGTAGCTTTCAACAAGTCCCTCACAACTAAAGACAAACTGGATAAACTTATGGGGGTCATGAAAGACTTGTCCTACAAAGTTGCAAGAAATGTGAAAGGGTTGCCTTCACAAGGTGTTGCAACACATTTCAATGAAGGTCAATGACTGCATAATAGGCCATACAATATTGACTGGTCTAAAAGACCGCAATAAAATGATAAATAGGTAGCCCCCAGGCAGGTTAGTTTCAAATAGCCTAAAAGAGACACACCTGATCCATTGAGAAAAAATCAAATCAATTTCCAAGAGGTTTCTTTATGGTGCCAAGCATAGGATGAGATAAACCATTTTGACACCAACAACTATGTGTAGTTTAATAATAATGATGAGTAAGGGGAGGGGAGGGTGATGAGGTATAAACAACCTCATTTTTATAACAAGCCATATAACCTGTTTGTCTTGCCCAATCACCCTAACCTTGCCAAATTGTTTATTTTTAGAAGCAATATTTATCTATTTCTCATAAAATGATGTATAAATCTTTATTTCCCAATTGATTGAAATTAGCCACTAATGTTGACATAATTGCATGTAGAGCTATGTAATTATGTAGGGTTTCATGTATGGCTTGAGTTAGAGCACCAGAATTTGAGGGTGCCAGAAATTTAGGCATACATAATCATAGATTTTGTTAGCAATTTTGTTATTTTCTGTTGGGCATACTTAAGACTTTATTGCTCCACTCAGAGCCTTTAATGCATTTAATTTTATAGACATCTAGTTAGTTTTCAATTCTATTTTTCTTTAAATGACTTCTTCAATGGCATTTACCTGCCATCTAAAATTTGGGATTTTGGAGTAGTGCAGTTTATATATGTAGTTGCTCAAAACAAGGATATGTTATGCTATGTTATGTTACGTTCTGATATATAATACAAAAGGGTTATTCAACTATGTTTCGTGTTCTGTGATACTTTTATGCCATGAATGAATATTGTCAGTTTTATTCTGAGTAATCTTTTCTCAGTAATGGAAGTAATATGAATGGAATTTACTTTGGACTTGTTGAAGTATTGAATGTGATTTGAATTGATAATAGGATCTCCCAAGAGATGGCCACTCAAGGGATTATAAAATAGACAAGTATTTTTATTATTGGTGTTGTTATTTCTATTTTGTGAATGTTTTGTTTAAGATTAATGTCACTTCGTGTTTAGTTGTGTTATGTGTTCCTGCAGGTTGTGGTATTTAAGTTAATGATCTTTGAAATTCTATTCATTTGAAATTTTTGGAGCATCCACTTCATTCATGAATCTATTGTTAGTTATTAGTTCAAAGTTTTGATGTGTTTTCAGTTAACAAGTTAGTTGTCTTTTCAAATCCATAGTTAAATTGCATGTGTGAATTTCTAGATTAAAGTTTATATGCTTTTTCGATTAAAAATCTCAACGCTTTCTAGCTTAGAGTTTGTATGCTTTCTAATTTAGATTTTGTTTTAAGCTTTTCAAAAATTTAGAAAACTTGTTACTAAGTGAGATATCCAAAAATATCCCCTATTGCATACAGCCTTGGACACTACCTGGTCATCATAATTGACATATTTTTAACTAAAGTGTTAGGACCTTAGACAACCTGTCACTTTTTGGCGTTGTTACTGGGAAGCTTCTTTTCTAGTTTTAATAGGGGATTGCTTGGATACCTCTTTTAGGAAAAATAGTTGCGAGACTTCTTTTTCTGCGTGGTCAGGAAACAAGGTCCACACAGAAGATTCATACCAAGAACCCCCCCAATAGTAGTTCCAACCATAAATAGGGAGGTAGAAGTCTTAGTTGAAGAACTTAGTTATGAATTGATCAATTGGGATCAACTTGAGACCTCCCAAAATACCCTAGAAGCTCAACCATCAGACCAAACCTTTGAAGAGGAAAACATTCAACCATCGAACCAAATATTTGGGGAGGAAAGCATTCCTTTTAACATCATGGCTAACAATAACAATGATAACCCTTTCAACGGAAGGAGAGAAAACCAAGGAGATGGTGATAACCCAAGAAGAGCAGCACGACCATTTACCTATCCTATTGCTCTCAACGAAGATGACGATGCACCCATGAAAAACATTTCACCTTCCATCTTACCAACTTTCAGAGGGTTATCCTCCAAAGACCCTGATCAGTTCCTTTTTGAGTTTAAAGTCCTGTGTCATACATATGAGTACAAAAATGATAACCAGACACTTAAACTCTTCCCCTCCACTCTGAGAGACTCTACAATGCGTCGGTTCATGGGATTAGTTTCAGGATCAATAACCTCATGGGACGAAATGGAAACTATCTTTTTAGACAAATATTAGAGCTACTACAAAGTTAGTGATAGGAAAGAGGAATTGTTCAAACTAAGGCAAAAAGAAGATGAGAGCATAAAAGATTACCTTGATAGGTTCGTCTTTTTAACCAAACGATGTGGCAAAGAGGCCATAAGCCCAAAAATTCTAAAGACCATATTTCTTAAGGGACTTGATAAGGATGCTAGGAGAAACCTAGATTTAATGGGAAAAGGAGATGTGTCCCAACTTGAACTCAGTGATATCACTTAGTTATGCAGGAATTTCTCCCATACTCATGGAGGTATCCGTAAGTCTAGTCTTTTGAGGGGCTCAAATGAAATTGCTAAACTGCGAGAGGAAATAACAAATTTGAAAACTAACATTCTTGTGCAGCTAAACACCACTTTGGATGGAATATAGGCCAAAACACATAATCATGAACCCTTATCCATCTATTGCCCTAGGTTTCAAAACAAATATCTGTTAAGGGAGTGTCCTTTGGACAAAGCTGACAATTGTCAAATTTGTGAAAAGAGTCATGCCACTGACCAATGTGAGATCTTGAATGCAATCAAAAATTCCAAGAAAAGGTCATCTCACACTGAGGAAGAGATCAATTTTGTGGGACAAAGACTTGGAGGGAATTTCTCCTATGGCCAGAATTCAAACCCCTCCTGGTGACCTCCAAATAATTGGAATAATAGTCAATGGGCGGCACCTTGGCCTCTAACACCACCTAATTGGGGACCTTTGAAAGGAAGCTAGGTGTGCGGAAATCGCTTCCTACACTAATCTAATGAGGAGAGAAGAGTGCAAATTCATTTTAACCTTTACAATTATAGAATGTTTAATACAACAACAAAGATATTGCAGTAGTAAACAACATAAGAATGTAAGACAGAAGGAGAGAGACACAAGATATACGTGGGGAAAACCCTTATCGGGTAAAAAACCCCACTCCAAAACCTACACAATGTATTATCAAAACTATAATGGTTTACAATACACTTGTAATGCAAGCTCTCAGGAGTCTTTGACACTCATATTTGGACATAAATCGGTAGCATAACAACCCCTTTTAATCACCTTCTACATCTCCTCTCCAGGCACCTGCTTATATTGAAGTTTCAAGGCAAAAAAGAACATATCTTGGAATGGGTGTCCAACATGGCCTCATGGCCTAAAACCCATGCCTAGGGACACTTGTCCAACACTACAAAATGGTCATGACACTTGTCATATCAACCCATCCCAATATGGTCACCTATTTCCAAGTTGGGCAATGATAGATGCTCTTACGCACCAACCGACTGTCATAGAATCCGTCATAGCTGTCATATCTTACAGTTGTAAGAGAATATGTCATAAACAGGCTATAAATAGCATATTCCCTTACAACATGTCATAACCCTCCTTGGGGCGCCCAAAGATGCCTTCTTCCAATATGCCTTGTGACACATGTCTTCACCTGTCATAGAAACGCCTATCTCCACATGGAGTGAGTTGACCATCCTAGTCACCTTATAAGTGGAGTGACAACTCATTGTGCCACTTCGCACTAGATGACAAAATAGGATGTGCAACAAAATTACAACATAGGCTAAGTAAATAAATTACATTACAATAATAAATGCAAGGAATTACCAAGGTTGAGACACCTTAATTCCCAACAACCTTACCCTTGGGGACCACCTGAATGGGCAAATTAGTCCTGGGAAATCCTTAATGGTCAAATTAGACTCAACAACAATGGTATCCTCAAAACCTTGCCCCTCAATGGAATCAAACCCCAAATTAGTTCTATCATGGACTGAGGAGGATGCCCAATCCACAGTAGAACCTCTTTCCAGCACCCCAAAACACTCAACAAAATGAGTAGGTCAACAAACCACAACTCCCAACACAACCTATTCCTAATCCAAAGAATAATCATCAAACCACACTAGTGTATTCCACAAATCATGAAAACATGGTTGGAGTTAATGCTATCTATTGTGGAAACTTGCAGTTGAGGTAAGGAAAAACACTCTAGTAGTCTACCATAGTTGAGATCCTTGATGAACCAAATGTCGAATCTGTTGAAGGAACAGAGATACCTTCCATACCTCCAGATAAAAACCCAGCGAGTAACCAAGAAAAGCTTCTTTAGCAATCCCCACCTAAAACTTCTGAGTTACCTCAGGAAGAAGTTACCCAATGTTCAACAGATCGTCCAAAGAAGGATTCTCCCTTGAGGAAGAGACCTCAAGCACCTTTTCCGGAATGCCTCAAAGAGACCCCCTGAAAAACCCTCCAAAAATGACCTTACCCACCAAAATTGTGTTAATACAAGACATTAAATGACTCCATATTGAGATTCCATTGTTATAGGCAAGTAAATAAATTCCTAAACTAATCGAGCTAGTTAAACAGTTGTGCATAAAACACCATGAAGGAAAAAGAAATAGATTAACACTGTGCACATCAATGGATACTTAGCTGACCTTCTGACTAGAAAAATCTCAACCCTGAAATATGGTGACCCAGGCAGTCCACTCATAATAGTGACAATCAATGAGGTAGCAATACCTAATGCACTCGTGGACTTGGGAGCATCCATTAACATAATGACGATGGATGTTATGGAAAAACTGGGACTCACTGATCTACGTCCCACAACCACCATATTGCAAATGGCAAATCAATCGATAGCTATTCTGAAGGGTGTCTTAGAAAATATTCTTGTCAAGGTTGACGATTGGGAATACCCAGTGATTTTCAAGTAATCCAGTCCCTCACACCTAAGGATAGTTACTCGTTGATACTGGGCAGACCTTGGTTGGCCACAGTTGTAGCTAAAATTAATTGCAGAGTAGGAGGAATGACCATTTGAAATGGCCCCAATAGCAAACACTTATTCATGTATCCCCCTGCTCAACCTGCTACGCATAACCAAGTTTGGGTTGATGAACCAGATGGTGTTAACAAACAAGAGAATCTGGCTTCACTTGCTATGGTAGTCATCAAACAACACGGTGAAGAATTAGAAGATGAATTGGAAAACAACATGCAAGATCTTGTCATAGATTCAGGAGATGAAAAAATTTTAGAAGTAGAAGAGATTTTAGGACACCCGATCCACACTGATGATATCAAACATGATTACATCAACTTCATAGTGTTACCTTGTCCTCTGGCTAATATTATTCTAAAAATAGATCACTGCTTCGAAGATATTGCCAGACTCCACAAAACTATACCGCATAGTTGTCCGTCAACACCTTGATGAGAGAAGTTCATACTGTCACCTCCAACTACCCCAAAACCAAAACTATCATGTTACTACCATGAAAGACCTTAAATATTAACAACTGGTTGATAGAGTTTGATGAACTCAAGTTATTTGATGTTTGGGTAAACAGATCCAAATCTTTTGCTTGGGATTATATAGATATGAGAGGAATACACCCAAGTGTTTGTACCCATCACATCTATACTAAAGACGGTAGACATGTTCGTCAACCACAATGAAGACTCGGCCCTGCTCTCAAAGACATTGTTAAAATAGAGATTGAAAAACTCCTACTAGTAGGGTTCATCTATCCTATCTCTGACAGCAAATGGGTTTTACGTCTGGTAGTAGTCCCAAAGAAAAATAGGAAGTGGAGAGTGTGCGTTGATTATAGAGAGCTCAATAAAGCCACCTATAGAGATTACTTTCCTTTGACTTTCATAGACTAGGTCTTGGATAATCTAGCCGGAAGGAAGCATTTCTCATTTTTGGACAGATTCAGCAGATATAACCAAATACAAGTAGCAGCAAAGGACTAGGACAAAATGACTTTTACATGTCCTTGGGGGACATTCACATATCAAGTTCTTCCCTTCGGGCTGTGTAATGCTCCTGCAACATTTCAGAGAGCTGTTCTAGCCATCTTTGTTGAGGTTGTAAATGATTGTGTGGAAGTCTGTATGGACGACTTCATAGTATATGCTTCCACTTTTGATGAAGCTCTTAAAATTTTGGACAAGGTATTACAGCAATGTGAGGACCATCAGCTATCCCTAAGTCATGAAAAATGTTTAATAATGGTAGAACAAGGGATAGTGTTGGGACACCACATCTCAGCTGAAGGGATAAAAGTGGATCCTAAGAAAATTGAAGTGATACAACAACTAGAGACTCTAAAGAACCAAACTGATGTCAGAAGTTTCTTAGGACATGCTGGATATTACCAAAGATTCATAGAAAACTTCAGCAAGATTGTAGACCCCATGTTCTCTCTTCTCCAAAAGGATATAGACTTTGTCTGGACAGTAGAATGTCAAACATCATTTGAGATCATTAAGGAGAAACTTATTTCTGCTCCAGTCCTACATGGACCTAACTGGAACCTTCCTTTCCATATTTATGCAGATGCTTCCAATGATGCTATTGGAGCAGTTTTAGGTCAGAAAGATGAGAATGGAGGAAAATATGCAATCTATTTCATTAGTAAGAATTTGACTCCCATAGAATGAAATTACACCACTACGGAGAAAGAATTCTTAGTTGTGGTTCATGCAATCAATAAATTTTGACATTACATTATAGGGTATAAAGTAACTATGTTCACAGACCATTCATCTATCAAATACCTGATGAACAAACCTGTAGTAAATGGAAGAATAATCAGATGGTTATTGCTTCTCCAAGAATTCAATGTGACCATCATTGATAAGTCTGGAAAGTTCAACGTAGTTGCAAACTTCTTATCCCGGATCAAACAAGACAATGGAGTTTGTTCCCCTATATAGGATGAATTCCCAGACAAAAATTTATTTGCCATCTCCATTAAACCCCCCTGGTTTGCAGGCATCACCAACTATCTTGCCACTTCTGAGTTTCCACCAAATTTTATGTCAAAACAAAAGAAACGTCTCATTCGAGAAAGTGCTTGGTTCAAATGGATTAATGGTATGCTATTCCGATGTGGCCCTGATATGGTTTTACGACATTGTGTCATATCTAATGAAACATACAACATCCTCAGAGCCTGCCATGATGATCCCTCTGGAGGTCATTACTCCACCAAGAGGACGTCCCATAAAATCTTAGGTGTAGGATATTATAGGCCCTCTATGCATAAATATGTAAAAAACTATGTTTGCCGCTATGATGAATGCCAACAAGTAGGGAGACCCATGACATCCAATGAGATGCCTCTATACTCGCAAGTAGTTTTTGAACCATTTGAAAAGTGGGGATTGGATTTCATCAAGCGCATAGATCCTCCTGTTAGGTCTCAAAAATGTAGGTTGCAAATCCTAAGAGGATGCCAGATTCTATGATCAGATTGGCAACATTTTTGAACTAATGCGACAGAGTTAACCTATAGGGTTAATGACTCCCTACACTTTAGGCACTGCTATACCTAGGCAGGTAGACCTTGAAAGTTAAGGCAGATTAAATGAGTGTAAGTGTTGTGACTAAGTTAATGGATCTACCCACAGTGGCAAATGGTGTGGAATAGATGAATGCTTGCTAACTAGTTATATTTCTAATATCTGAAAGATGATTTGGTATAAATTGTATAAGCAATATCAAGGTAAGAACTAATAAATGAATTTAACTATTGAAATGAGTAAGACCAGTGCCTTGTTGGGTAAATAGAGTGAAGTGAAAATCTAAGACTAGTGGCTTATATTGGGCAATAACTCTAACTGTTTGGCACAATACTTTGGTTTATAACTTGTATAAACATGTAGGGAAATGATTGACAGACTCTTCTTAATAATCCAACTGACACAATCAGGTTTCTTGTTATTCACCAGAAGGACTTTTAATCCTTTCTTGAAGGAACCAATTGAATGAACTATGCAAGAACAACAGATAATATCAAATTGGAGACAAAATGCCAAACCTAATTATGTGGTTCTTCTTAGTGATCCAAATCAATACTTCCAAATTACTGTGATTGACTAGAAGGATTTTTAATTCCTCTTTAAGGAAACCAATTAATCAAATCACACAAGTACAGAAAATATGCATTGACAAACTAAATATATACTTGATATATCAATTTGAATAATAAAGAAACACTGAAGTGGAGACAACCAAATAACTGAATAATTTCAACAAACAATTGATGCCAATATAGAGCCACAGAATCAAAGATCTCCTATTAACTTCTTCATTATAATACTTGCAACATGGTCTTTAAAATATTATGTACCTCTTCTACTATCTCCTAGTACTAATTATGATTGATCATCATATGTCCAACTTATATAGAAATATTTGTGAAGAGACATAACTCTTCAAAATGTCTTTTGAGAATTAAAAGGATTAACATAAAAATAAACAAAGATAATGACCCTAAGCTCTGCTAAGCCACAGGTATATCTGAGCAACATGATCCAGGTACTCTTGGCTACGATGTGTATCAGCAAATTCTATAGCATTTCTTGTAATCACATCTATGGTCGCCATCTTTTCCAAATACTTGCAGGCCTCCCTAGATGCCGAGTCTTTATCTTTGAGAACTTCTAAAGCCTCCTGTAATATCACCTGGCATTCTTTAATCCATTCATCTTTGCTCTTCAACTCCTTATCATTTATGAACAACATAGGTACACCTATCTTTGAAGCCTCAACACATTCCTTGGCATCATTTTGAAGCTAGTCATGATATTTCTTATGTTGTTCAATCAAATCTTGGGCACTGGTGATACATGTACTGTCAGGAATATCCCTATTCTGTATCTCGTGGAGTTTCTCTTGGAGCCTATTATTTAACCTCTCATGTTCTTGGATAACCTTATGATTCTTAGAGTAGACATCCCAGAATTTATTCATCCAATGCATCATATTGATATGCCTATTCTGTAGTACTGCTGCAAGTGTGTCAATTTGAATCTGGGCTATTTGATCGATAGATGGTGATTGGGCACTTTGTGAACTTTCTCCTTGGGTTAATCTTTTAATTGATCCTCCAAAGGCATTCTTGACAGTATCTTTTAAGAAATCATTTTCCTTTGTCAATCTTTCACAACTCAGTTTATATGCATCTCGCTCCTTGATCAGCATTTGAGCCTGTGCTTTATTCAGTCTAGCAACATTTATACCAATATCTGTAGTAATCAAAGGATTAGTT
The DNA here is from genome assembly GCA_027924645.1 of Cunninghamia lanceolata. Classification (NCBI taxonomy): domain Eukaryota; kingdom Viridiplantae; phylum Streptophyta; class Pinopsida; order Cupressales; family Cupressaceae; genus Cunninghamia; species Cunninghamia lanceolata. The sequence goes on from BSBN01000889.1 coordinate 464,042, forward strand.
TCTCCTTCTTTCAAAGTCATAACATGCCCAAAGGTTTTTTCAATATCTATAATGGCAGTCTTCTTATGAGGAGGGTATAAGGCCCATATCATGAGTGAGTTTTCATCATTGTTATACTTGGTACCCATGTATATCTATGTTACACCTTCAGGAGTGAGTTTGTATTTATCATCAGTATTGTGCAAGAAACTATCAAATACCAAGGTAGAATTTATGTCAAGTCCAAGAAATATCATGACACCTGCTTCTCTAAGCAACTGTCTGCCTCTGTTAGGAGTCATAGCCCTCAACTCATTGTCTATTGTTGTCTTTAACACATCCATCAATTGTATTTCATTATTAGTTGTGACATCTTCAACTGATTCTTCGAGTTCTTTTCCTTTGCATTTATACAAAAATGATTTAAATTCCTGAGAATGAATAAATTGAGCATCTACAATGAAAGAATCATATGCTATCTGTCTGGGATCCTCATCACCAGGCCCCTCTTCATCCTGCTCTCTATTAGGAAGTTGATAACATTCCATTTTTTGTCTAGAGATTCTATTTGTCTGTGCATGGAGCTCTTCTTCACCTGTGGATTCCTCATCACCAAAAGACAATAACTCTATCTCTAAAAGTTGTTTTCTTTTCTCATCTAATTCTCTATTATATTTTTCAATTACCATTTCAACTTTGTCTTCCTCCATGTTCCTAATAATATCATCATGTGGATATGGAATATGTGTGTATCCACTGAGGTTTTGTTTTCTTCTAGCAAAATCAATGAAACCCTCAGGATCAAATCCTTTTCTTGCCTCACCACACCTCATGTTGTAATGCATTAATTTATCTCTGATGAGACCATAACCTTCCTTAGACACCACAGTAAAATCCCTGAAGCACAAAGTACTAGGCATGAAGGATTGTTTGTCATAGGCACTTAAGTTCATCACATTAGAATAGTTCATCTGCCTGACTATCTCTAAGTGAGCAATCCTATCAGGAATTGTCTTGGGCAATATAAATGAGGTATCTTCAAAACCATAAATTATGACCATAGTTGAGTCCTCAAAGCAATACCAATCTCCCCAATTGTGGGTGACAGTTGGGGGACCACTAAAGTCTTTTGGTTTGAGAAACCTTTTTATTTCATATAACAATGAATATTCACAGCGATGATTAAAGTATCTATACAACACTTTTACAAAATATTCTTCAAAATGAATGTAACTAGAGTGGGCAAACCTACTATCCCATACCCTTGTCCACATTTGCATAGGCAACTTTTGTCCCCTTTTGTCTACTTGAGCAATTCTAAGTTCATTTGGCCATATTCCCATTTCCTGTCCATAGTATAATACCATGTGCATGAGGAGTGAATAATGTTCAAAATAAACTGTTGGGGCGTTGTTCTTAATTGTAATTAAGCTAGAATCAATCTTTCTAAAAATATAAGAAGCATAATCAAATTGCCTAGCATTATGACATTGGATATCTGTTGCTATCACCATTAATGGAATTGTCATGAAATAAGGAAATTTTGACCCTAGGACTTGGCCAATGGAATAATATGTGTATTTCATATAAGGTTCAAACAAGGACACATGGAATGGAGGTCCATCATTGTCATGAAAAGGTACTTTTTTCCCTTTTCCCTAGGCCTGTGGAGAAGCAATCTCCATCCATTGTATGTGGTGTCCATCCTCCAGTATTCTTTGTCTAAATCCTCATATACTATACGAAGTGTACATAAGTCATCCAAATCGAATACTTCACAAATGGCATTTTTGGATAAGTGTATAGCAGGCTCTCCTTGTGGATTGCATATGGCTTTGAGGCTAGGATTGTAATATTTAGCCAAGAGTTTTAGGAGTTCCACATTCACAAACACATCCGGGATGACCAATTTGCCCAAATTCAAATGCCACATATTAGACACTGGGACATTTCTAAATCTTCTATCATAATGGAATTTAAACAATTCATAGCCTCTGATTGGTGTCCATACATTTCCCAAGTATTGTATTTGTCTTCTAACTTCTCCACCTCCACCCTGAGTTGTGCAAACCTTCAGGCTTTAGGGGTAGACCCAGGCAATTGATCTATCAAATCCTGATTTAGTTTTCTCTCTTTCACCTTTTCATCAGGACCTTTATCAGTTTTTTGTTTCTTAGGTTTACTGGTTTCACCCTGTTGTTTTTTACCCTTGCCCTTTACTGGTGTCTCCATTTGTTATAATTCTGAATGGCAAATACAAATTGTAAGTGACCACATAGAGGTTTATGTGTCTACCTGTTGCCTTAGACGATCACCAAATTCCTTTGTTTTCTCCTCCAAATTCTCACTTGCATTCTCTTCTCAGGCAATTCTTTCAAACACAATTTCAATGATTTAGAATGACCTCTCAAGGGATTTCTTCTTAGCCTGTAATTAATACTTCCAGTGCATTAATGTCCATATTCATTTTGAAATTTCACATCATCATAACGTCCTGCATTGGCAGGACTTTTGTAATGTCAATGTGATCTAAATGCTTCTTATGGCGTGAATATTTGCAGATGACTCAATCACTGTGACCCTTTGTTTTATCTCCTCGATGTTACTTTTCATGAAAGCATATATATGTTTTTATTGGTGAGACATTTCAATGCCTATCCGATATAAAAATGAGCATAGAAGTTGTTGTCGGCCTGACTTACACTATCGTTGTGAGAACATCATCCTACTCCAATATTTCAAATCTCTCCAATATTAATTATTTATATCGATGTGAGTCTACCTGAAATGTTTATCAATTTCTCTTCACAGTGCAGGTTAGTGAAATTGGTAAGACCCAAGAAATCGATACCGATATCACTTGTCTTTCGACACATATGACCTGTCAGAAAGAGTCTCATCGATGTGTGTGGTTATTGTCTTCGTTGGAACAACATATGCTATTAGGATGACCTTATTTGATTTATCTGATCCTTGTTGTTTCCCCAATGCCTTCCTTTCTATTCTTTCTTCATCGGGATGATCACAGTCATATGTCATTGAGATCCTTTTTCGTTGTGACTATAGACTCAGCATGACCTATAAATCCTACTCCGATCTGTTTCCTTTTGCCAATGAGTTATATCCTTCACATATATCGGTATGACTTTGGCCAAAAATGCCTTATGGTCACTGAGACATCCTAAGGTCAGAGAAACATTAATTTCTTGTTCTGATGTGCATTTCTTCCCGATGAGTCAATAATTCCATCTATTCCCTGAGTTGTTCAACAGGACTCTTGTCAAATTTCCCATCGGTGTGATCTACGTTGTCGGGGGAATGTTTAGAGTATTTTCTGATAATGCTTTCTCATCCTAATGGTCCTTGTATTTGATCAATTTGGTGTGACTGGGGATTCTCCTTCCGACAAGGGGTCATCGGCATAACTTCTTTTATTAGGGATTCTTGAAATTCTTATTCCGACCTTACTTCTAATTCCGATACACATCTAGTTTTCTTCAAATGGAACATGGCTCGATATGAAAAACCAAGGTCTTGCTAAAATCAAAGAACTAAAAGTTTTTTTTCAGATTGTGGTTTGGGAGGTAAGACAAATAATTATGGTAGGGATCTTATCATACAAATCATGTTATGTTTGTTGAATTTATCGACTGTTATTATGATTTTGGGGGTATAATGTTTTGATTTGGTTGGACAGGGGGTGGATAAGAGTATAGAAAAATTTCAAAATTTTCCTGTCCCAACACCTCCTTCACAAGGTAAATAATACATTTTGGTATGTACTGACTATCTGACTAAATGGGCAGAAGTCCAAGCGCTAAGAGTTGCTAGGGAAGAACAAGTTGTAGACTTCCTGTATAATAGGATTTTTCTTAGATTTGGAGCCCCTAGATCAATTGTCACAGATCAAGGACCCCAGTTTATGTCTAAGGTTTTGCTAGGCTTTACTGATCATTTCCAGGTAAGCCATAAGAAGTCATCTCCTTATCATCCACAAGCAAACTGTCAAGTGGAAATCACTAATAGAGAGCTTGAAAACATTTTGACAAAAATAGTTTCATTAGGAAGAAGAGACTGAGCCAAAAAATTACCCGAAGTCCTTTGGGCCTATAATACAACCTAGAAATCAACTATCAGTCTTACTCTTTACGAGTTAGTCTTTGGGAAGAAACCTCTTTTACCCATTGAATTTGAACTTTAGATGCTTATTCTATGACAATGGAGGTAGGCCTGGACCTTAATCGAGCCTGGACCTTAATCGAGCCTGGACCTTAATCGAGTCTAGATTGAAAGAGTCCAGCAACTTAGTGAATTAGATGAACTTCGTTTGGAAGCCATTCACCAAATTGAGTTAGTCCAACAACAATGGAAGGCTTGGCATGATAAACATATAAAAGAAAGAGAGTTCCATAATAGGGATTGGGCACTGTTATTTGATTCCAGATATAAAGATCAGAAAGGTAAACTAAGAACTCTTTGGCTAGGTCCATATGAGATTTCTAAAGTTTTTCCAAATGGATCAATGCAGCTTAAACCCATCGACGGTGACACTCGAACTCTCTTAGTCAACGGTCATCGATTACAAATCTACCACAAACCTATTAACAAAGAAGAATTTACGTGCATGGTAGAAATGCAAGGAGAAACCCAATGTATTGACTCTACTTCGGCAGAGGCAATATAATTCTGATAAAATACATAAGTGAGTAAAAAATAAATAATAAATAAAATCAATAAATATGGTGTGTGTATGTATTCATGATTATTTTAGAGCATTCTTATTGTAACTTCATCTTTGTACTTGTCTGAATTTCATCATTATTTTGCAGGACTTCGTCTTTGAACAAGTATCATATTCTAGCACATCTTTCAATGATGCCCAGAACTTTGTTCTTTCATTCTGGCTGCATCTTTCAGCGATGGTCCGAAACTTGTTCCTTTATGTTGTTCCTGTATTCCGATGCATCTTTCAGTGATGCTTTGAAACTTTGTTCTTTCATTCTGGCTGCATCTTTCAGCGATGCTCCAGAACTTGTTCCTTCATGTTGTTCCTGTATTCTGATGCATCTTTCAGCGATGCTCCAGAATTTTGTTCATGTATTCTGACTGCATCTTTCAGCGATGCTTCAAAATTTTGTTCTTGCACTCTGGCTGCATCTTTTAGCGATGCTTCAAAATTTTGTTCCTATATTCTGGCTGCATTTTTTAATGATGCTCCAGAATTTCATTCTTTCACTCTAGCTGCATCTTTTAGCGATGCTCCATAATTTTGTTCCTGCATTCCGGCTGCATCATTCAATGATGTTACAGAATTTTGTTCCTGCATTCTGATTGCATCTTTCAACGATGCTCCGAAATTTTGTTCGTACATTCTGGTTGCATCTTTCAACGATGCTATGAAATTTGTTCCTACATTCTGGCTACATCTTTCAGTGATGCTCTAGAATTTTGTTCCTATATTTCAGCCGCATCTTTCAGCAATGCCCTAGAATTTCATTCTTTCACTCTGGCTACATCTTTCAGCAATGCTCTTGAACCTTGCTTCATACTTCGTATACTCCTTCCATGGGCATCTTTTTCCGATGTTCTAGATTCATGATTTCCCTTCAGTACAATTGCTCTGACATCCTCAAAAACATACCCATTGCCATCACCAAACTTTTCCATACCAACGCCACCTTAGAAATTCAGGCCCTATATTGCCATCTCTCACCATAATAAATGATATTATTGTGACAATATATCGTCATAATAATTAGAACACTTTTAGCCACCCCATCTTCATTAATAATAAATCCATTACACCCCTTTACCATCCCATCTGAATCTAATAAAACCGTCGTCTATGATGCCATTACATTAGCATAATGAGGTGACTTTCAAATCAATAATGAAATGTAAGGTATGTACATCTTTTGTCTTAAGTAGGTAAATTATTGTGAATAAAAATAAATAAATTGGTAGGTTCCCCCTCTTTTCCAAATTTAGTAAATTATGTGAACTATACCTTCACTAGAAGAGGTGGCAGCTCATTCATTCCATTCCATGCAAGGTAATAATTAGATATAGAGCATCTGAATGCCATGAATTAATCCATGTCCTATTAGCATTATCTAAGTACAAGTGGCCATAGAGATTGAGTTTTGTTTAATTTGCATATCCGTTTGTCTGAAACAGTTCTCACCTTGGTGTGCCACAAAGTTCAGTAGACACTCAACATAATTGCTAGCAGGGGATATAATGGGAGGAGCAAAGCATAAATCAGAGCCAACTTCCATAAAAATGTTATTGGCCCTTGGTAATATTTTAGAACTATTTCAGAGGGTGGGATGGCTAGAGTTCATGAAAATGTTTGAGGGGCATAATACGCAGCTAGTCAAAGAGTTTGTAGAGAACTTCTTGGACGAACAATCAATTGTATGAGGAAAGAAATTTAAGGTGAGTCCCCAAACTATTTCTAGCTTATCTGGTATTAAAAATGAGGGCTTGAATCTACCAGAAACTACAAATATTTCCTACCAGAAATTGATAGAGCTTTTCTTAAGGGAAGGGGAACCTCAACCTTTATTAGTTGTAAATACCCGGGGGCAGAATAAAGGGTTTCAAAGAATGTCTATTACAGAGCCATGGAGAATGGCAGTAGCCTGGATAATTAAGTATTTCACATGTGAAGGGCAATGTGCTACCGTAGTCGGTCCTCCCTTTCGTTTACTCATTCATCTGCGCCATGGCACCAAAAACCCTAAATTGAGGGTTAATATTCCCACCTTCTTGAATGACTCCCTTATCCACATGATAGAAAGGTTCAAAATTGGGTCTGGGCCATTAAAACACCATGGCATAATTTCTTTAATTTGCAAGCATCAACTCCTCAAAAAGAGAAACACAGACGAGAAATGACAAAAATTTCTTAGGAAATTTGAAACCCTAGCACCCTCAATACATTTTGAGAGAGGTGAGTCATCCGGTTTGGCAGAAAAGAACCCTAGGGAACCTTCCCTTCTGCCCCCACCTACCAGGGAAGCTTCCAGTGCCAAAAAATCCTTCAAACCCTATAGAACCCGAGGAGCAACCTAGACCACATAATGTTCTAGAAACTCTAGAAAAATAAGAAAATGTGGACTTAGTGGAGTCTAAGGATGAAAATAGTCAACCCAACAAAAAGGAAAGAGGCCTAAAATTAAATTACAGAGACATCCCCCTCTAAGAAGAAGTAAAACATCGGCTACTAATTTCATGTGTGTTGCGACTCGTGACCGACCACATATACCTAAGAAGAAAAGACAGGATAGGTAGCCAAGTGAAAACCCAGTCCAGTCGAGTGAATGTCAAACCTTGGGAAAAAATGATGTCCCTACATTTGAGAGAGAGAGTGATCCACCTAAGAAGGATCAAGAGGAAATAAGAGAACAAGTCCCAAATTATGTACTTGTTGAAGAAGAAGAGGCTCAAGAGGATGAGTCTGTGGAAACAATTTCTCCCACTCAATAGCCATCAGATGAAAATAGAATTGACATAGTCCCTCAAATTGAACAGTCATCCCCTCTGAAATACTGTCAATGACACAGAACAAGGTCCACTGGAAGTGAATGATGAAGGACATGTGTCTGCCAATGATATAGAAATTTGTGTTCCCCTTCTTTCCAATGATACAAAAAATGAAAAATGTGATCACTTAAAAGTGGAATTAGAAGAATTAAGGGAAGAAATAGCATGGTTGAAAAACAAACTCCAGCAAAATGAGGAACAAATAGCTAGACAACAACAGGAAATGTACACATAGACAAAACTTTTGCAGCAAAAAGATCAGGGAATCAAAACTCTAGGAACTCAATTGGAACAGAAGGATAAATTCATTGAGGAATTGCAGTAAAAAATGAAACAAATTAAGGAGTAAGGAACATTTGGTTAGTTTATCATAAAAGGATGAACAAATCAAAAATTTGACTCTTAATTTGGAGCAATTCCTTAAATCATTTATAGAGGAACAAGAGAAACAAAAATTAGAACTTAATTCAACTCTTAGTAAAACTGTAGAGCTGAAACATGAATTGCAGGAAGTCAGTGTTAAGCCAACCATGGAATCAAAAGAAATACAAATTGAACCAACCAAAATGGAGTGGTTTCAAGTTCACATTACTCCCATGTTGGTCAAGTGGATGGAAAAGTGCTATTTCCTAAGACATGCTAGGGCAAAACATGCCAAACTCAAGAAGGAAATGGTATTGTTGAAAGAATCCTATGATAGACTCTATCAAGCTAAAACTAATGCATGCAAGATCAGAGAGTTGTTATTAGCTTGTAGGAAGCCATCCAAATTATATTCTATGTTCCTCAATGAACAGTTATTGAGATGGAAACTTTTGAGAATTTCTTGCAACTTGCCCCATGATCCAGATGACAAACAATTCCTAGAAGCATTCAAACAGGCACCCCCTGTTCATAAGAATCTACTATGTGAAATTTTCATACATAATCTATTTCTGGAAAAATACAGTGATTTCTTCATTAACCTTTTTTTGGTAGAAGTACAGCTCAGAGCCTTCATGTCTAATATGCGAAATCAACTCCATTGGTAGGATAGGACTAGAGAATATCTTCAGGTAGAGAGAACTATAGGGCTACACATGAGATACCCTAACTGTAAGCCCTTTGACTTCAAAGCTCAATTCTGAAGGACTAAAAGTTATGAAGCTATGAAAGACAAGTATAATGAAAGTATCAGGATCTGTTTTGAAGATTTCAAAGTTGATGGGCCACAATTAATCGACAGAGCATGGAGCGCCTGTGAGGAGTGATATACTCTCTTGCCTATGTATCTAAAATAAAGGGAGATGATTTCTCCAACCAATATTAGATGGTCCTATAAAAGAGTGGAAGCTTTGACATAAATACTATAGCAGCTCAAGACCAAGTGGATAGGAATGCAATACAGACCTTCGTTGCTTCTTCAGCCACCCCCTACAATTTTAGTAACTGTAGAGCAAGATCCTTGGGACTTACATGCATGGTAGATGAGGATAAAATTGAACAAAGACTTTCTTAAGTACCCTAATCATTTGGATGAGGAGGCAGAGGACATGTATGATCTTCGCTCAAAATATGATGAACTGAACAGAAAGAGGGATGTAGAAAGACAAAGGTCTCATCAGAGAGCAGGAGGACCTGCTCAGGCCTATGAAGGGGAGGGTGATGAGGTAAAAACAACCTCATTTTTATAACAAGCCATATAACCTGTTTGTCTTGTCCAATCACCCTAACCATGCCAATTTGTTTATTTTTAGAAGCAATATTTATCTATTTCTTATAAAATGATGTATAAATTTTTATTTCCCAATTGATTGAAATTAGCCACTAATGTTGACATAATTGCGTGTAGAGCTATGTAATTATGCAAGGTTTCATGTATGGTCTAATGGAAGGAGTGGACTTCAAAGTAGCTGGAGTCAAAGTGTCAGAATTTGAGGGTGCCATAAATTTAGGCATACATAAGCATAGATTTTGTTAGCAATTATGTTATTTTCTGTTGGGCATACTTAAGACTTTACGGCTCCACTCAGAGCCTTTAATGTATTTAATTTCATAGAAATCCAATTAGTTTTCAATTATGTTATTCTTTAAAAGACTTCTTCAATGGCATTTACCCGCCATCTAAAATTTAGGATTTTGGAGTAGTGCAGTTTATATATGTAGTTGCTCAAAACAAGGATATGTTATGCTGTGTCATGTTATGTTCTGATATACAATACAAAAGGGTTGTTCAACTATGTTATGTGTTCTATGATACTTTTATGCCATGAATGAAGATCGTTAGTTTTATTCTGAGTAATCTTTTTTGAGCAATGGAAGTAATATGAATGGAATTTACTTTGGAGTTGTTGAAGTACTGAATGTGATTTGAATCGATAATAAGATCTCCCAAGAGCTGGCCACTCAAGGGATGATAAAATAGATAAGTATTTTTATTATTGGTGTTGTTATTTCTATTTTTTGAATGTTCTGTTTAAGATTAATGTCACTTCGTGTTTAGCTGTGTTATGCGTTCCTGCAGGTTGTGGTATTTAAGTTAATGATCTTTGAAATTATGTTCATTTGAAATTTCTAAAGCATCCACTTCATTCATGAATCTATTGTTAGTTATTAGTTCAAAGTTTCGATGTGTTTTTAGTTAACAAGTTAGTTGTCTTTTCAAATCTATAGTTAAATTGCATGTGTGAATTTCTAGATTAAAGTTTATATGCTTTTTAGATTAAAAATTTCAATGCTTTCTAGCTTAGAGTTTGTATGCTTTCTAATTTAGATTTTGTTTTAAGCTTTTCAAAAATTTAGAAACCCTGTTACTAAGTGAGATGTCTAAAAATATCCCCTATTGCATACAACCTTGGACACTACCCGGTCGACATAATTGACATATTTTTAACTAAAGTGTTAGGACCTTACAACAACCTATCATATGATAGCCCTAAAGAGGATGATTATATTTTCCAAGATGAATATAGTGATGGTCGAAAGAGATATCAGCTGCTGGCTCATGATTTCGAACATTTGAGGGATCTCATGCACAAGAAGTGCAAGTAGTCCAAACCATCGAAAGAAGATATGAGAGCCTTGATCGATGCAGTTATTCAAGTCTAGGGCAGGTACCAACTCAAGAATAGGCATGTGCTTGTTCAAGGTACTTCTATTACAAACCCAGCTGGGAATAAGGTTGGGAGCAGAGTTGAAAACAAAAAGGAGAAAGAAAAGGTGAATGCTGAGTCAAAAGGTGGATATCTTACAAAAAAAGCATTTGGAAAGAAGAAGGGTGCAGTCCAACAACCAACAACCACAAAAAAGAAATATTGTACCTATTATTGATAATCAAGAGCCAAAAGATGATGCCAAGTAGATACAACCTCAAGCATCAAGTGAACAACAAAAGAGCAAAGATAAGAAGAATGAGGTAAAAGGTATGGATATTTCTTATGTTGGGATAAGGTGACATTAACCTTGTAAATCCCATTATTGTATTATTCCATTTATTATTTGTAATTACCCATAATGGATGTACAAGTTTCACCGTCAGTAGTAAAAATTATTTACTATCCACGATAATTACGGAGTTACTGCACGGTAAGTGCCGAAAGTTACCGGTGGTAGTTACGGGATGTCATTTACTATGGTAAATGGTAATTGGTCAAAATGGGGTGCACATGTGGAGGAATAATCTATTTTTAGTGTTATGACGCACGTCATAGATGTTGTAAGAGGGTGTAAGAGATTCTATGACAACTGTAAGTTGTCATAAGAATCTATGACACTAATAATAGCATATGACGCGTCATAAGATGCTGTAAGTGGCTATTTTTGGCCCCAAGTCATTCAAGCTTACATGGGAACATTTTTCCAAGTGTAGGATGCATGTATGACAGCATTTATGACCTTATAAGAGCCTATTCTTGGCTATGGATGCCCCAGGTTGTATTGTTGACTCTTAACAAGTGTTATGGGCTTGTAAGAAGTCATTTAATGTCTTGAGGTTGTGTAAATTCTATATAAACCATAGCATAGTAGATGAGATGAATAATAACAATTTACAGGTACCCAGGTTCTACCGGAGTGAAGGTTGGAGGACAAAGGAAGTGAATGTATTTGTAATCTCCTTTTGTGAAGATAATACAACTTGGCCTCTTTTCTTGGTGGAGCTTTTTACCCGAAATGGTTTTCTCCACGTTAAACACTTGTGTTATGTGCTTCATTCTACTTTTGGTATATTTATGGATTGTGGGTTTATGTTTTGTCACAATCTCCATTGTTAACACACACTTGAAAGATTGCTGAAATTTATTCGAATCAGATTTCCATTAAAGTAGTGTTGCTTTCATTTCTAACATTTGGTATCAGAGCCTGGCCAACTTTGACTCTTGGGTGGTAGTGTGGAAGCTATAGTTGTAGTGGGAGATTTGGTTGTGTTTGTTTTGCAGATCTTGTGTTGTTATTATGGCTGCATCCACCATTGCATCAACCTCTCATTTGGACATTGAGAAGTTCAACGAAACGGGGTATGAGTTATGGAAGCTGAAAATGGAAGATTTGTTGGAAGAAAGAAACCAATGGTTGGCTGTCCAAAAAGAGAAGAAACCTGATGATGTCTCTCAAGATGAGTGGGATAGACTGGATAAGAAGGCACGGGGAACCATCCGCTTGTGTCTTTCAGACTCTATCCTGTTGAATGTCACAAAGGAAGAGACTGCATACAAGTTGTGGAAACGGTTGGGTGAGATCTATCAAGCCAAGAGTATGGTAAATAAACTTTATTTAAAAAGAAAATTATTTTCCATGAAAATGCGAGAAGGTGAATCAGTTGCAGAGCATTTAAATTCTTTTAATTTGTTAGTGAGTCAGCTTGATTTAGTAGATGTTAAGGTTAGTGAGGAAGATAAATGTATCTTACTTCTATGTTCTTTACCTGAGTCTTGGGAGAATGGTATCCTTGCTATCACTGCTAACCTTGCAGATCTGAAGTTGGATGCTCTTGTTTCAGTGCTACTGTCACAAGAATTGAGGAAGAAGAGTTCAGCTAGTTCAGGGGACGCTCTCAGTATCAGGGGAAGGTCTAAGGAAGGTGGACCTAAAGGAGATTAGAAAGGGGCTAAGGACAAGTCCAAGGGCTGGTCTAAGACTCCTGGTAAAAAGAATAGAGTTAAGTGTTGGAACTGCGGTAAAAGGGGACATGTGAAGAAGGAGTGCAGAAACCCCAAGAAATAGTAGGAGAGTGCTTCAGATAAGTCCTTGAATGCAAGTGAAGAAGTTTTGCTTTCTGCATGTAATCTTGTTTCTAATTATCACTGGTTGGTTGACTCAAGATGCTTGTTTCATATGACCCCACATAAGGAATGGTTCTCCACATATGAAGATTATGATGGAGGTAATATCTACCTTGGTGACAACTCTACATATCTGATTGTCGGGAAAGGAAAGGTATTGTTGTGTTTTAGTGATGGGAGGATTAAAATCCTCCCAGGTGTTTTGTATGTTCCTGGATTAGCTAGAAATATGATTTCAGTTTCAAAGTCGAATGATTTGGGAATGCATGTGACATTTGACAAGCATGGCTACAGATTTGTGAGAGGGAACTTGGTGGTAGCAAAAGGGAAGAGATTTAGGAATTTATTTAAGCTTGAAGCCACTACAGTTTATAATGCCTCCTATGTATCCGAGGCCACTACTAAAAATACATGTATGTTGTGGCACCGTAGATTGGGTCACACAAGCAATGATGTACTGAAAACTATTAAGAATAAAAATTTGTTGGATAGTTTCTCTTATTCTGATGAACACTTTGATTTCTGTGAGCATTGTGTGTTTGGTAAACAAAACAGAAAATCATTTCCTTTAGGAAGCAATAGAGCAAAAGAGAAATTAGAGATTATTCATACGGATGTGTTTGGACCTATGGATAATGAATCTATTGGAAAATCTTATTATTTTGTTACCTTCATTGATGATGTATCTAGATTTACATGGATTTATTTTATGAAGCATAAATATGAATTTTTCACTAAGTTTAAGGAATTAAAAGTCTTAGTAGAGAACCAATCAGGTTTAAATATAAAAATATTAAGATCTGACAATAGAGGGGAATATTGCTCTAAGGAATTTGATGAGTTTTGCAAGCATGTAGGTATAATCAGACAAAAGACAACTCCATATACACCACAACAGAATGGTGTTGCAGAAAGGATGAACTGAACAATTATGGAAAGGGCCAGAAGTATGCTTAGTGATGCACAGTTGGATAAATGCTTTTGGGCAGAGGTTGTGTGTATTGCTTTCTACTTGATAAACAAATCTCCTTGTAAGGCTCTTGATTCGACACCTTATGAAGTGTGGACATGTAAGAAACCTTCTGTTTCATATTTAAGGGTTTTTGGTTGTGAGGCTTTTGTTCATGTGCCTAAGGAAAAGTGATCTAAGTTAGATCCAAAGACTGAAAAGTGTACATTCATTGGATATGGTGATAATGTGAAAGGTTATAAGCTTTGGAATCCACTAACCCGCAAGATTATGTTTTCTAGTGATGTAATTTTTAGGGAACTTAGAGCTATTTCTGAACCTGAACAGCCAAAAGAAATAGATGAAAAGGTAAAGAGAGTGCACTTTGAGTTAGAGCAGCAAGATGCACCTTAAGGAGAATAGAATGATGGATTGGGGGGTGAAGAAGAAGAAGAAGATTCGACTAGTTCTGATGAAGATGAGTTTGTTGTTACAGAAGAAGTTGGTGTAGATGATCATGCAGAAGATCAAGTAGAGTCTCTTACTCCACCTTTAAGGAGATCCACAAGACAACAAAATCCAATTGACAGGTATAGCCCACTAGATTTTAGTTGTGTATATGCTTTATTGAGTACTAACGATGAACCTAGATCCTACAGGGAAGCTATTTCTGCAGATGAGAGTGAGTCTTGGCAGCTAGCCATGCAGGAGGAGATGATGGCTTTGGACTCTAATAACACCTGGGATCTTGTTCATTTGCCCAAAGGAAGAAAGGCCATAGGATATAAGTGGGTCTTCAAGAAGAAGTTTGGAGCAGACGAGTCATTGGAGAAGTATAAGGCTAGACTGGTAGTCAAGGGCTACTCCCAGAGAGAGGGAGTTGATTTTGGTGAGATATTCTCTCATGTTGCTAAATTGACTTCTATTAGATTTCTCTTATCTATTGCTGCATCTTATAATTGGGAGATTGAGCAAATGGATGTTAAGACTGCATTCTTGCATGGAGATCTTGAAGAAGAAATTTATATGCAACAACCTACAAGTTTTGAGATGCATTTGAGATGAAGGATCTTGGTGTTGCAAGGTATATTTTGGGAATGGAGATCAGGAGGGACAGAGTTAACATAAAGCTTTGGTTGTCACAAAGTAAGTATGTGAATACTATTTCACAGAGGTTTAGTTTGTAGGACTGTAACCCAGTTAGAGTTCCTTTACCCATTGGTACTAAGCTTTCATTAGATATGTGTCCAAAGACTGAGGATGATCTTAAGGATATGTCTAATGTGTCATATGCAAATGTTGTAGGGAGTTTGATGTATGCAATGGTTTGCACTAGACCAGATATTGCCCAAGTAACGGGAGTTTTGAGCAGATTTATGTCTAACCCTGGTAGATAGCATTGGAACTATGTGAAGAGGGTGTTTAAATATCTTACAGGTACTCCTAATCATTGTTTGGTTTATTCTGGTACTGATAGTGTTGATAAATCTTTGGACATACAGGGTTTTGTTGATGCAGATTGGGCAGGTGACTTAAATAGTCGAAGGTCCACTAGTGGCTATGTGTTTACTCTGTTTGGAGGTGCAGTGAGTTGGATGAGTAAGAGGCAGCCCACAGTTGATTTGTCCACCATAGAAGCAGAGTATATGGTTGCTACTCATGTCTCTAAGGAGGCAGTTTGGTTGAGGAGACTATGTACAGGTATTGGTTTTGATTATAGGATCATTCAGATTGGTTGTGATAGCCAGAGTGCTATCTGTTTGGCTAAGAATCCCATTTATCATGCTCAGACTAAGCATGTTGATGTTCAGTATCACTTTGTTCAAAAGGTGGTTGCAAATGGAGAAATTGAGTTGAAGAAGATAGACACTGAGGAGAATGTTGCAGATTCATTGACCAAGCCTGTGAGCACAGAGAAGTTTGTGTGGTGTAGAGAGGCCATGGGCCTTGTTTCTAGTGCCTGATTATTTTTCATCTGATTTCCTATGGGTTGATTTACAATGTATAATGTCAAGTGGGAGAATGTTAAGGTGACATTAACCTTGTAAATCCCATTATTGTATTATTCCATTTATTATTTGTAATTACCCATAAGGGATGTACAAGTTTCATCGCCAGTGGTAAAAATTATTTACTGTCCATGGTAATTACGAAGTTACTACACGGTAAGTCCCGGAGTTACTAGCGATAGTTATGGGATGTCATTTACTATGGTAGACAGTAATTGGTCAAAGTGGGGTGCACATGTGGAGGAATAATCTATTTTTAGTGTTATGACGCATGTCATAGATGTTGTAAGAGGGTGTAAGAGATTCTATGACAACTATAAGTTGTCATAAGAATCTATGACACTAATAATAGCATATGATGCATCATAAGATGTTGTAAGTGGCTATTTTTTGCCCCAAGTCGTTCAAGCTTGCATGGGAACATTTTTCCAAGTGTAGGATGCATGTATGACAACATTTATGACCCCATAAGAGCCTATTCTTGACTATGGACGCCCAACATTGTATTGTTGACTCTTGACAAGTGTTATGGGCTTGTAAGAAGTCATTTAATGTCTTGAGGTTGTGTAAATTCTATATAAACCATAACATAGTAGATGAGATGAATAATAATAGTTTATAGGTACCCAGGTTCTGCGGGAGTGAAGGTTGGAGGACAGAGGAAGTGAATGTATTTGTAATCTCCTTTTGTGAAGATAATACAACTTGGCCTCTTTTCTTGGTGGAGGTTTTTACTCGAAAGGGTTTTCTCCACGTTAAACACTTGTGTTATGTGCTTCATTCTGCTTCTAGTATATTTATGTATTGTGGGTTTATGTTTTTGTTACAATCTCCATTGTTAACACACACATGAAAGATTGCTGAAATTTATTTAAATTAGATTTCCATTAAAGTAGTGTTGCTTTCATTTCTAACATCTTCTAGTCAGTTGATACCTTATATTTCTGATGCAAATGATGTTACAACTTCATGTGACACCCATTTACCATCGTATCATCCCTTTGACATGGTACAAATATTAAGTCAAATCATAATTTCATTGCCACTAGGGGGAGGCTCTTAGGATTCCTGAGCATAGAGATAGGGTTGTCTCATTTATCATAGCCACTAGTACACCTATACAACCTAGCTTTATTTCTCCTAAGGATGATAAAATGGTTGAAGTTTATTTGGGATCATCTATGGTGAATAGTCGGATGGGTGTGGATCTTTTCTACACCACATTGATCATAAACGAGTGGTTGCAACATAATTGTATGCTCGATTTTGGAGCATCTAGCAATGTCATGTCACTCAAAATCATGAATGATTTGGGGTTGAAGGTGTCCAAGTCTTTTGGTAAATGTTTTTATATGGACTCAAGAGAAGTAAATGTGATTGGTCTTGTCAAAGATGTTGATGTTCAACTAACTACATATCCAAACAAGTCCTTCTTCATGGATATAATTGTTGTGGATTGTCCTGCTAAATGGGTATGTTGTTATCTAGAAAGTGGGAAGCCTCTATGGGTGGGATTATGTAGATGGATCTATCATATGCCACCATTCCGGTCCATGGTGTAGAAGTGAAGATTTAATGGGAGAAAAAGGTAGATGACCAAAACATAGAGGACCATTACAAAACCCATGAAGAAGTGAACTTCTTTGACATTGATATTGATTGTTTAATGGGGTTTGTGATGACAATGAACATAAGCTATGTGTTGATCTGCCTCAAATTGTTGTTCCTGTGCATGATGAAAATGCCTTGTGGACATTGTACTTTGATGGTGCATGTTCAACAGATGGCTTGGGTGTAGGCATAGTTTTGACTTCGTCAGATAAGGAATAGTTTGGACTTTGTTTCAAGCTTGATTTCCTATGCACTAACAACATAGTTGAGTATGAGGCATTGTTGTTAGGTTTAAATGTTTCTCATAAGCATGGAGTCAAGTGTTTGAAGATCTATGGTGATTTAGAATCAGTTGTACATTAGATTAGAGGTGTTTTTACAACCAAGGACAATAGATTAAGAGCATACAGGAATGTGGTGTGGGACACTATAGAACTATTTGATGTTGTTGGCATTGAATGAGTGGAAAGAGCTGAGAATGAAAAGGTAGATAGATGCCTTGGCTGTAGCTGCTTCAAAATTTTACCCTCAATCAAATTTTTCTTATGGTCTTTATGTTGTTGAAGTGCTTACAAGGCCAAAAATCCCTGACAACATATACAATTGGCAAATTTTCAATGACAGTAATCATATTTAAATTTTCCTCAATTGCCTAGATGAGTTTGACAATCAGTTAATCAATTGGCAACCTATGATAGAGGTATAAGATGGCAAGAAAATATTGTTTGGGAATGAAGTGGTGCAACTAAAAACAAATACCATTCCCAAGGGTTTGGTGCAACTTGAAAGGATGTTTGATAATGTTGATCGTTGGAAAAGAAAAGGTAAACTAGTTGAAGAGGACAACGTTGAAGGTGTTAACCTTGGCACTCAAGAGGCACCTAGGATGGTTTATATTGGTAAGCCTCTCAAATCCCATGAAAAGAAAATGCTAATTGCTTTGCTAAGAAAATTCAAAAGTGTTTTGCATGGTCTTACAATGAATTAAAGGCATATAGGAAGGATTTATTTCAGCATACCATTCCCCTTCAGCCTTATGCAAAACCCTTTAGGTAAAAACAAAGGCCTATAAAGTCCACAATAGCTCCTAAAATGCGACAAGAGTTGGAAAAGATAAGAGATGGAGGTATTATAAAACTGAGGTATTATAAAACTGATCAAATATTCTAAGTGGTTATTTAATCTTGTCCCAGCAAGGAAGAAGAATGGGGAGATTAGATTGTGTGTAGACTTCAAAAATTTGAACATCAAATTTCTTAAGGGCAACTATCCTCTTCCAAGTATGGATTATCTTTTGCAAAGGGTTGTTGGTTTAGAATTGATGTCT
Source organism: Cunninghamia lanceolata (assembly GCA_027924645.1). Lineage (NCBI taxonomy): Eukaryota > Viridiplantae > Streptophyta > Pinopsida > Cupressales > Cupressaceae > Cunninghamia > Cunninghamia lanceolata. The sequence continues at coordinate 482,723 of BSBN01000889.1, forward strand.
ATGAGGATGGATTCTTAGGTTACAACCAGGTGTTGGTCAAGGATTCAAAATAGTACAAGACAACATTCACTACTCCTTGGGGAACCTATGTCTATTTCAGGATGCCATTCAGATTGAAGAATGCAGGATCAATGGATGTTGCCTTTGCAAGCGTCATTGATGAAATCATGGTAGTATACCAAGATGATCTCATTACATTCTCCAAGGACATGAAAGATCATTGCAAGCATTTGGAATTGATCTTTGACAGATTTTTGGAGTATGGGATCTCTTTGAATCCCAAAAAATGTCAGTTTGGAGTAGAAGAAGGCAAGTTGCTAGGACATATTGTATCAAAGGATGGGGTTAGAATATATCCTAAAAGTGTTAAAGCCATTGACCTTATCCCTTAGTGTAAATTAGTCAAGGGTGTCCAGTCTTTTTTTGAACAAATCAACTTTGTGAGGCGATTTGTCCCTAACTTTGCTAAGAAGACCAAGGCAATCTCCAAGATGCTCAAGAAGGGGTAATCTATTGCATGTGGCAAGGAAACAACTAAAAGTTTTATTGACATAAAGGAGGCTCTCAAAGACACACTAGTGTTGGTAAGTTTAGATTACTCCAAGCTTTTTCAGCTCTTCTCTTTTGCTTCGTATTACACTATGTTGTATTATAGCAAAAGAACAAGGATGGATTTGAGTAGCCCATAGGATTCTTTAGCAAATCCCTGTAGGCTACTAAATTGAATTATTCAAATATATAAAAGCATGCATATGCTTTGGTCAAGACAGTAAAAAAATTTAGGTCATATCTTAGGGGTGCAAAGATGGTTGTATTTGTGCCCCGTTCAACTGTGAAAGACATTTTCATGTAGCAAGAAGTCTTTGGAAGGCGATGGAGATGGATCAATAAAATCTAAGAATATGACATTAAGGTGTAATTCACCAAACTGGTTAGAGGCCAAGGTTTAGTAAAGTTGATGGCTAGTTCCATTTCAAAGATAGCTGAAATAAACAAAGTAGATACTATTACATCTGCTAATGTGTGTATGCTGACAAATGATCCATGGTACAAGGATATTATTTTCTATTTTGTCAACATGCACTATCCCCCAAGTATGAATGTAACTCATCAAAGAACACTTAAGCTCCAGTCTCAGAAATATGTTTTAATTCAAGGTGTTTTAATCTAGAAAAATCATGAGCGATTGTTGTTGTAGTGTTTGGACCAACAACAATCTGATAAAATTATTGAAGAATATCACCAAGAGATATGTGACAGACACTTCCATATTAAAACCATAGTACATAAGATTATTATGGTAGGTTTTTGGTGGCCAAGCCTTTTCAAAGATGTTGCGAAACAAATCAGAAAATGTGATGCCTATCAAAGGTTTGTAGGTAAGTTAAAGTTTCAAGGTGATCTTCCCCTTATGAATGTTACCATTTAAGCACCATTTCAACAATGGGGCATTGATTTCAAATGGGAAATTCAAGAAATATCAAGCAATGGATATAGATGGATATTGGTGGTGATTGATTATTTTACAAAATGGGTTGAAGTTGTTCCAAATCGCAATGCCACACCCAAGGTAGTGATTGAGTTCCTTTTGAACAATGTGATAACCAAATTTGGTGTGTCATCTAGAATTATTGCAGACAATTCCATGTGATTCAAATCTTAAGACATTGTAGGTATGTGTTCCAAATATGGGATAAAGTTGATTCATTCATCGCCATACCATTCGCAGAGTAATGGACAAGCTGAGTCCAGCAATAAGAGCCTCATGAAAATTCTAAAGAGGACTCTAGATGTGAACAAGAAAAGGTGAAATGACAAGCTAAAATATGTAGTTTGGGATGATAGGGTCACCTACAAATGTACTACAAGCAAAAGTCTTTTTGAGCTAGTGTATGGGTTAGAGGCTAAAATATCAATGTCATTAGAACTGCCTATGTATCAACTGTTGTAATAAATAAGAGAAGATGGAGAAGATTCTTTGGCATTAAGGATGCATGAGTTAATAGAATTGGATGAAGCTAGAAGGGTGGCACACGATAAAAAATTGTTACAGCAATAGAAGGTTGAGCATCTATTCAACACGAGAATTGTTAAAAGGTATTTTCAGATTGGTGATTTGGTTCTCCTTTGGAATGAAAAATTAGAGAACAAGGGAAAGCATTAGTAAGTTTGAACCACTATGGATAGGCCCATATCAGATTGACAAAAAGGTTGGCCAAGACACCTTTTATATCAAAAATGTTGATGGAGAACTTCTGGAGCTATCTGTTCATGGACAACATTTGAAACTTTACTTCTCGTAAGTAATGTAGCTCTTCAAATTTTTGTGATAAAATATTGATATATTTGTTGTATTTTGACCTCAAGCAATCTTGACCATTGTTGGTCTTGATGGTGTTTGTGTTTCCCTTTCTGTGTGTCATTTTCGGTGTTTTGGGTCTACCCCGGAGATTTGTGATTCTCGTTGTGCCATTGCTTGGCACACGTTCCCAACTAGAGCCAGTGTTGGCACCCCTTTTTTCTTGTCCCCAATCTTGAAAATTTGTGTTGAAATCTATTAAGATCCGTGTGTATGCCCCTTTGTGCCTGTATGATGATATATGATCAGAGACTGTTTTAGTGTGGGTCAATTTCCAAATTTTGTCTAAGTGTTCTCAAGTGTTTCACCTTTGAAAAATCCTTGAAAATGCTTAAGTGTTGCCTTGTCAGTAGATTCGAAAGTTTGTGAACCTATCGATATGCTGATTTCCTTTCATTCTATTTTGTAGAGTCTTTGTCAGCGAAGTGGATTATTCACGAATCAAATGGTTTGTCGATGGCCCAAGTCACCAACAAAGGGAAAAATCACCAATGAGGAGTTGCAAGGTGCTTGTTAGCAAACTTGGAAGTTCACAAACTAGGAAGTTTGCTGATATCATTTTTCACTTAAAATCTAAGTGATCAGCCAACCAAGGAAAGATAGAGAAGAGGATGACAAAGAGAGAAATGAAGCCTTCATCAATGAAGTGGATGGTTCGTGAACCAAAAGGTTTTTTAATGGCTGAAGTTGTCGACAAAGGGAAAGATCATCGAAAATGAATAGACAAACAAAGAAGAAACAAAGATGAAGTGGATGGTTTGTGTCAGGTGAGGTTTGCCGATAGACAAAATTGCCAACAAAGGAAGAAGATAGGGTAGAAAAAGAAATGACAGCTTTTCGGTGGAGGTGGAAGTTCACTAACCTTGAGGTTCACCGATTTTCAAGTTCGTCGATGAGGTGTGCCATCAACAAGGAAGGACAAAGTGCCAAGAAAGGATAGAAAGGAAAGGAGAGGATGGTTCTAGATTTGTGGCATGCCTAATGTGCCGAAAAGCAAAAGTCAAAGAAGAAAATAAAGCATGTGATAAATGTAATTTTTTAATATTTCTTAAAGTGTTGTAAAAGCTTTGCACACTCTTTTTAAACAAGAATTATATTTTAAAATGCCCACCTACTCTCATGCCACCATGAATACAAAATTGAAGATGACGTACATATTTGTGGCGAGGTAGGTGGGATTGATTACAAGGAATAATGGTGGTTGGTAGGGTAGATTTTTCCTACCTAGATGCAACAATGCAAAAAGAATGCCATATATACATGATATAGAGATGCTTTACATGGTGGGTCATTTTTGGCATTTTCAAAGAATTGATGCAGTGTGATTAGGGTTTTGACCATTGTGAAAGTTTCAGATCTTCAGGGGCAACTTTTTGTAAATCATATTGATGAATCAATGAAAAAATTGTGAGTAGAATTAGTTGTCTCCATTGTTGCAGATGTTCATTTAGGGAATTTCTAGTTTGTTACAGGATTCCTCTTGTCACAATTTGTGGCATGATTGTAATCTCCATTTGAAGTATTTGACAGGTCCATAATATATTGTATGTTGTAATAATCATTTTAAGATTGCATATGAATGAATGTCGTGTGGGAAGGGATAAATAAGTATGTTTGGTTTTATTCTCAAGTTTCATGCATATGGATGTTCTAGTTAGGCAACTCAATATCATTTCATTGTTGTTCTCCTTTTTAATCTGTAGACTCTATACCCCATTGAAGGCACTAGTCTGAATGATGCTTTGATCATCTAAATAATTTATAAGTCAAATAAATCAACCTTGTGTAAGGTAGAAGTAATCAAATTTGTATGTCTTGTGTGACTCTATAAATAGGGAATTATTTCAAGTGAATATAAATGAATCTATTCCACAAGGGTCATACATGCACATTTATGTCAACTATATAGAGGTTTTGTGACAACCATTTATTCTTACTTCAATGATAATTTTATGATCAAGATAATGGGTTGGGTTTGGATGTTCATTAGTTTTTAGTTGTTCATCTGGTTTGAACTCAATACCTGTTAAAGTATACCCCTTGGAATATCCCTCCAAATCCTAACAAGCTCAAAGCGTAGAGGAGCATACCCACTCCTATAAGTTGGCCAAAATCACCCTTAACCTATTGATAAACCTCTTTCAATCACCTTGATGACACCCCTGGCCTAGGTGATTGTGAAATGTTTTAGGGTTTTGGGATTTTAGTAATTCTAGGAACCAACACATCCCAAGGAGATACACTAGGACAAATGTGTCCCTTCTCTAAAAATTCCTCCAATTATAAATTGAGCTCACTGAGCTCTTGAGTAGTCATCCTATTGTTATGGAATAAAATGTTTTCCCTTGCTATTTTACACCTAGTTTAGCATCCGGGTGGACATAAAATAATTAATTCTTAATCCTAACGCATAGAACATGAAAGAAAACTTTAGGGATGGCCTAAACACACTTAATGAGGCTTCTCCTAGATTTTGTGGGGTTAAAGGAAAAGGGCACCCAATGCCCTAGTCCCTCATTCAACTCAGGGCTAAATTAAGGTAATGTCGGCTTAGGACATCTCTAATGATTATTCATGTTGGCCTCATTTGGTTTAATTCCCCCAAAATCAATAGGAATGCATATATATATGCAAGTTAGTTTATTCCTTTGAACATCTCTCTCTCTCTCTACATGATCTTGGAAGCTTTCTACGGTGGATTGTTGTTGACTTCTTGGAGGTCTTGTGAAGATCTCTCTACTTCTTTTGGGCTACACCAACTTCTTGAGTAAATTTATGACACCATAAAAAGAAAGATAGGGTTTCCATGCTCATGGTGATTCCTTTCCTTTACATTTTATTGTAACATTTAATTCTACTTCATATTTGCCTCTGCCCTCCTAGGGCACACACTCTTTGATCTCTTATCATTGCTATTGTGGAGGTGGAACACCATTCATGGGGCTTGACTTAGGAAATCTCTTAAATATCACCCAACATTCTTCCTTCTTCATGTGTGTAGGTTGCATTTGACAGAATCAGATGACAATAAGTGACAGGAAGCAGGAAAGCAGATAGGCGAAGATACCGAAATTAGAAGATTCTGCAAAACCCTAATTTTGGACCAGGGTGCCTAGTTCCCTTGACCCTCTTGTTCAGATGACCAAAACCTTCTAGAATCAAGTTCTCTTGAAGTTCTATTCAGCCCCTCCTTGCCATTACTTTTTTGGTTTTCTACGGTTTCAGGTATGTAACTCTTGTTTTCTCTATTTTAGCCCTAAAAATCCTAGATTTGATAATTAGTCATAAGATCTCTCTCCTTGGATATAAAGGGACCAATTGGTGACATCTCAACTCTCCTTCAAGAGGAATGTAGCTAAGTATTGAGTCTCCTTGACTCGTGTTCCAATGTTCATGTAAAAGAGGGTTTGACCTAGTTTAGGATTTATAAGCTAGGTCACCTTTTTGACATAACATTTTGGTGAACCCGATAGTTTTTTACACTTTGCACTTTTCTAATTTTTGTATCAGATCTGATTAATATTTGCATTAATTAATAATTTCCTAGTTTTACATCTTGCATTTGCACTTCTTCATTATTAGGGTTTTCAAAAGTCTTGCATTTTTTAAAAAACCTAGCTAATCTTACACTTAGGGTTTGTTAAGTAAACCCTTGTTTCAGATTTTTTTGATGTTAATTAATGGTGAAATATGATTTTGCATTACTGTAGTACATCATAAATATCATTTGTGTTTATTTAAGTTACGAAAGAAAACGCATTCTTGCATCAAAGGATTTTGGTTTATGCATTTAAGATCTAGGGTTTGATGGTAAAACCCAGGTAGTCTTGCATTTATTGGTTGTATTTGAAACCTTATTTTTCAGATCTTTGCTATGTTGAATGATTGATAAATTTGATTTTAAGTTGTTTTACCTCATCATATTTGTTGTATTTGTTTAATTTAGAAAGAAAGAACATTCATGCATTCATCTTCTCCTTGAACTTTGAAAGCAAAAACATAAACAAAACTATCTAAATGCAAACATGGCTTTTTCTTTCATCATTTTCTAACTTTACTCGAAAGGTTTTTGAAATTGATGTTCCATTCTTTAAATATGGTAAAAATAGAGCATTTCCTATGCCCTTTTATTCCTTTGATCCCTCTCCTAAGATTCCTCATACTTATGAAGAGATCTTGGCGCAAGAGGTTGAAATCATTGACACATTCCTTAACATTACTTTACCTTATCTTCATTTGAATGATCTCTCTTCTAGAGATGCAACATTAGAGGATGTTGATCATACTACTTCTACTTCTCCCATAGTACATGATGATTCCATGACTCATTCTATGGATCTTCCTCCTTTGGTTGAATGTTCGAGTACCTTGGATATCACTAAGGATGTGAAGACCCTTAATATTCCTCCTTTGGTTGCATGTTCAAGCCTATTAGACATCACTAATGATACAATCATCAACAATTTTCTTAACATCACTCTACCTTTCCTTCATTATAATGCTCTCCCTCTAAAATATGAAGCATTACTAAATGACGAGCCTTCCCTCTCATTGAATCCCTCAGGGAGGGATGTTGAACATAATAAAAAAGATAACAATGTAAATTCCATCATCATTAATAGACCTATCCCACCCACTAATGGAATGTTGGAGAGGTGCATTAATGTTCAAAATATTCCTAAAATCATTGTGCATGAGGCACCTAATCCACCTCTTTTCTCTAAACTTGTGATCACAGTTTAATGTGTTCCAAAACCATCTTGACCTCTTGGTTACATCAACTTTGCAAACAAAATTACTTACAAGAATAAAGGTGTTCAAAATGTATCACAACAATCTCATTATCATGTGGTTTCTCACACACACAACACCTGTAATAACAAGCAAAGTAAGCAAGCATTAAGCGTGCCCACTTTTCTTCCACCTTCTTAGCCTTTTCTTCCCCCTCCTCATCATCTTCCTCAACATGTTGGTAGAGAATACGATCTTGTTGAGTAGCTCTGCATTACTTCGGCTAAGATATCCTTATGGGATTTAATAAAAACATCACCTACATACCATGGAATGCTCCAAGAGGCTCTACAAAAGGTAGTTGTTCCACCCTCTGTTAGACCAAATGATGTAGCATCTCTATTTAGTTGTATGGATGCGACATCAGATATCTTATTTCAACAACATGAATTACAAATATGAATGTCTTATGATATTTGTCATTATTAATAGACTATGGATAAGATGTAATATGATTGATGGTGGATCAGGTCTTAACGTTTGTGGCATAGACTTGTTACATAAAATAAATGTTGATACATCTCTCATCAAACCAGATAAACTCAACATATGTGGCTTTGATAATGTTGGTAGACAATCACTAGGTATAAGCACCTTAAATGTTAAGGCTGGACCTATGACATTGCCTACCCTTATCCATGTCATGCCTAATCCTCTCGCATACAATCTTTTTCTTGGTAGACCTTGGATTCATGCCATGGGGGAAATCATGTCTACCCTTCATCGTTCAATAAAGTTTATTTTTGAAAACATGCCCCGTACGATTGAAGTTGATCTGACTCCAGAAAGTTGTTAGCAAATGGAAGTGACATCAAATCCCTCTAAATAATTTGATCCCTTCTTTAACAAAAACTTACCCACTACCCTCCGTTGCTAACAACGATGATGGTCGAGATAGTGTCGGTCCTTCAAATGCATTTTTTGGGGATGATTGGGGTTCATTAGATTTTACACCCACCTTTATGCGTGAATATAAAGTCTCACCCTCAAACCATAAAACCTCAAAGGTAAATGCAATTTCTTCAACACAATCTCTTGCTCATAAAAACTTAAATGTAATGACAATGGAACTTTTGATATTGATGATGATTCACTTTCTTCTATAGAAATGACAACTAGTTGCGATATATCATCTCAATCTAAAAAACTCAAATCTAATGGATCATCTTCTTCTAATGCTTGTCTTGGTAATGAAGAGGTCCCTTTAGATTTCAACCCCCATGGGCTTGTTGAAAAAATATTGACCCTCCTCACCATGATAAAAAAAAAATGATCCTTCTACTTCTTCAACACATGATTGTACTTCTCGTTTCAACAAATCTAATAATGTACTCTCTCCTTTAGATTTGGATATGCGTTATGGGTATGGATTCAAAATTATTTCTAAACTTGGATACAACTGAAATGGGTTAGGATGCAAAGAACAAGAAATTAAGGAACATGTGGAACCAACATCACACTTTTTTAAAGTAGGTTTAGGTTTCAGACCTTCTCCTACATTCTCTCCACCATGTTCACAACAAAAAGGATTGCTTCCTACTCCACCTATATCTTATATTCTATCTCAACAAGAGTGTATTTTGTCAAGTCTACTCAAGGACTATTTAATCACTCTCCCTCCTCCAACACACAAAAAGATTCTACAAAATAATCATTCAACACCTCATTACTGTGCATATCATCGAGCACTTGGCCATTCCATTAAGGAATGTTGAGCCTTGGGTGACAAAATTTAACAACTTTGAACATGATATGGCTCTAGCACTTTGCACCATGCTTGTTGTAGTCCCTATAGCACCTTTTCCTCCATCTATTTTATAATAAGCAAGTTGGGGGAGGATGACTTGTTATAGGTTGACTCGCAAGTGTGGTTTGTCCCTCTCATTTGTGTTATGTTTGTATGTATTGTTATCCTTGTATTGTGATGTTGTGTTGATTGTTAGTTCTCCCTTGGCACCCTTGTTAGCATAAAGGTACAATGAGAAAGAACGTGGTGTACATTGCTCTATATGTATCTTCATTCTTCCATATGTCATGATGTACAATTTCTTTATTTTCTTGGATGATTTAGCATCATTTCATTATTCAATCATTGCTTTCATATGATCTTTCTTCTGTTGTCTTCATATTTATGTGACACCTTGTTACATTGCTTGACATCATACCATGACTATACACAAGCCATTGTGTATCATGCCTACAAGCATCACCCTAGTTTGCTCATTCTGGGGGCAACCCCTTATGGTGATGTAGCTTTTAAGAACACATATCATTTGGGCATGTGCTTTTAGAAAACTCTTGTGCCTATTTTATATGTCTTCCTTATTCTACCTTAAAGACAATTGGTCCCTAATGGAGTTAGCAAACACTTTAAGGTGGGGGCATATATTGTGTTATGAGCCTTACTCTCATCTTTCTATCAAAACACTTTTTAATTATCTTTATTGTTGCACTCTCTTTGTTGTTACACTCTCTTGAGTCTATCTTGTTCTCTCAGGTTGAAGTCTTGTATGTTTGGGAGAAGGGTTGTGCCACCAACTTGAGTTTGGATGGAGTACCTTTGGGTATGGTTGCAACGCCTTCTTATTCTGCAAGGCTTCATGTAAGTCCTCTTGTGGGAGGTGGGTTGTGTGTTCCATTGAGTGGAAACACTTTTCTTGATGTGGATTATGTCTATAATGTGTTTGTATCCTCTTGTTCTTATCATTTCTAACTAACCCCTTCTTAGCATTCTTATTGCATCTTGAGGAATGATGCACGACAATTGAGACAACCTTTTAGATTGATGTCTCTTTTTTCATGTTGACTCGAGGTCTTCTATTATGTGCTTCTTATGGTTATTGTGTGATGCATATATTCTCCTCGTATATCCTTATCCTCCATGTATTCTTCATTCCTTATGCATGCTTCGTGTGTATTCTTTGTGTATTCCCTATTTATGCCTCTTGAGTGCTTTGCATCTATTCCATGTGTGTTTCATGCATATTCTATGTATACTTTGTGTATGGCATGTACACTTTGTGTATTGTGTGTATACTTCATGTATGGCATCTGTGCTTTGTGTATTGTGTGTATACATTGTGATTGCTCAAGTGTATGCCTTGTGTATGTCTTGTCTTGTCTCATGTTTTCTAAGTGTCTAATGTATCTAGAAATTATGCCTTGTGTCTTATGTGTATGCAATTCTTCTAAATTCATAGAAGCCTAAGCTTGGGGGCTTGCACAACTCCCAACATGGTGATATTCTATGAATTCTATGTTTGTTGTTATTGAAATTTGTCCTCTTTGTACTTTAGTGTGAGTATGAACATAACATCATACCCATGCTAAAGTGGGGGCTAAATCTTATGGAGTATAATGTTTACCCTTGCCATTTTACACCTAGTTTAGCACCTAGGTGGACCTAAAACAATTAACTCTTAATCCTGATGCATAGAACCCAAAATATAACTTTAGGGATGGCCTAAACACACTTAATGAGGTTTATCCCCTAGTTTTTGGGGCTAAAGGACAAGGGCACCCAGCACCCTGGTCCTTCCATTAACTTGGAGCTAAATTAAGGTGATGTCAGTGTACGAAATCTCTAATGATTATTCATGTCGGCCTCATTTGGTTTAATTTCCCGAAAATCAATGGGAATGCATATATAAACAAGTTAGTTTATTCATTTGAACATCTCTAAGTTCTCCAAGGATTCTAGCTCTCTTTCTCTCTCTCATGCTCTCTATTCTTCTCTACATGATCTTGGAAGCTCTCTATGGTGGATTACCATTGACTTCTTGTAGGTCTTGTGAAGATATCTCTACTTCTTTGGGGCTACACCAACTTCTTGAGTCAAGTTGTGACACCATGTCAAGAAAGCTAGGGTTTCCATGCTCATGGTGATTCCTCTCCTTTACGCTATATTGCAGCATTTTGTTCTACTTTAGATTTGCCTCTGCCCTCCTAGGGCACACACTCTTTGATCTCTTATCATTGTTACTGTGGAGGTGGAAATACCATTCATGGGGCTTGACTTAGGAAATCTCCTAAATAGTACCCAACATTATTCCTTGTTTCATGTGTACAAGTCACATTTGGTGGAATCAAATGACAATAAGTGACAAGAAGCAAGAAGGCAGATAGGTGAAGATACCCAAATTAGAAGATTCTGCAAAACACTAATCTAGGACCAAGGCGCATAGGACCCTTGACCCTCTTGTTTAGATGACCAAAACCTTCTGGAATTAGGTTCTCTCAACTCTGTTCAGCCCCTCGCTACCACTGCTTTTTGGGTTTTCGATGGTTTCAAAACTATAACTCATGTTTTCTCTATTTTAGCCCTAGAAACCCTAGATTTGATAATTAGTCATAATATCTCTCTCCTTGGAGATAAAGAGACCAATCAAGAGACATCTCAACTCTCCTTTGACGATTATAGCCGAGTATTGAGTCTCCTTGACTCATGTTCCAATGTTCATGTAGAAGAGGGTTTGACCTAGTTTAGGATTTATAAGCTAGGTCACCTTTTTGACATAACACCTATATGGCGTGCATGAGAAGAGTTTTACAACTAGAATGAGGTAAATGTGATATTCCACATCCTACTTGGTGGAATACTAGGGAAACTAGGAAAATCATCAACAAACTCCCTCAATAGTGGGTGATCATCAAGGGAAACCTCATAGCACTTGTCCGGAAAAGTATCAGTCACTAAGATAATGAACGTCCAATATCCCTTTTGCATACTCCACTTCAAATACATACTTCAAGTCATATGAAGGGAGATAGACCTCTGAATCCCTACTATCACTACAAGATCATCATGATCATCAATACACTACACTACCTTTTGACAACAATTAATATGTGCATGTGAGCTTCAAGCTAATCCACACCAAGGACAAACTCATATGATCCTCATGGTAGTGAAAGGAAGCTAGGTGTGCGCAAAACACTTCCTACACTAATTTAATGAGGGGAGGAGAGTGCAAATTCGATTTTATCTTTACAATTACAGATTATGTTAACCCACTAACAGAGATATTGCAATAAACACATACACAAGAATGTAAGACAGAAGAAGAGAGACACAAGATATATGTGGGGAAAACCCTTATTGAGTAAAAAACCCCATAGTCCAAAACACAGCTCAAATGTATTTCGTAAACAATGAAGGTTAAAATACAGTCATAGAGCATAACAATACCTATTAATCACATAATGCATCACCTCTCCAAAGCACTTGTTTATAAAGCAAATATAAGGCAAAATGGTTCCACATTGAGATGGGCGTCCAACATGGCCTCATGGCCCAAAACCCACACCTATGGACACTTGTCCAACATTGTAAGATGTCCTTGACACTTGTCAAGTCACCCCATCCCAAGGAGGTCACCTATTTCCAAAATGGGCTATGACAGATGCTCTTACGACTCTTACAACCGTCATAGAATCTGTCATAGCTGTCATAACTTACAGCTATAAGAGAATCTATCATACACAGGCTATAAATAGCATATTCTCTTACAACATGTCATAGTCCATCTTGGGGTGCCCAAAGATTCCTTTTTCAAAGATGCTTCTCAACACATGTCCATACTTGTCATAGGATCTTCTATTTCTGACTCTTACATGTCATAACTTTGTCATAGGAATCTATCATGACCATTTCGGTCAGTATTCCCTTACACACATTCCAAGATGCCAACACATGGCAAAATATTCCTACCACTAAGTGGGATGCCTATCTCCTCATGTGAGGACAAATTTACATGTGGTCATATGCCACATAGGATGACACATCACCGTGCCAACTCCCACAATATGACAACATAGGATTTGCATCCTAATTATACAATAGGCAATAAATAAATAAATACAATGAAATAATACAAGGGATTACCAAGGTTGAGACACCTTAATTCCCAACATTCTCCCACTTGTTGAGCACCTTTTAAGAGCTAATAGAAATAACAGGATTTAACTGCTATAGGTCGAGAGGCCCATAGACTCCGAACACCATCTGAACTTCTTTGTGCCCACTGGCTTCATCAATGCATCTGCAACATCCTTCAAAGTATCTAGCTTCTCCAAATTTACGTTCCCATCCTGGAGATTTGGATCTCCCACAGGTTTTGGATATACCCTTTTCACCTTTCTTGTCCTTCTTCTTCCCTTTCTCTTTGGGTCTTCCACGAACTGCAAGAGCGTCTTTGGTTGCCTCAGAAGACTTTCTCCACATCTCTTTAGATAATAGTGAAGACACCACATCTTCCTTCTTAAAGGTGGTAGTGGTGCTTCCGATAGCCATGACAAGATGATCCCACGAATCTGGCAAAGAACAACACAGGGTCATACACTGATCCTCCTCCTCTATTTTCACACCCACAGATGTCAACTGTGCAATGATCATGTTGAAAGAATTCATATGGTCCGCAACAGATCCTCCATCTTCCATCTTCAGAGCAAACAACTTATTTTTTAGAAAAATCTTGTTCACCAAGGACTTGGCCTGATAAACATCACCCAGTTTCTTCCAAAGGTCTTTCGTGCTCTTCTCCTCATGGACACTCAACAGGACAGAATTAGCTAGATAGATGAGACCCTTAGCCTTCCAATCTTTGAGGTCCTAATTAGCTTGTGACATCGATGTAGGTTTTACATCGGATATAGTTTCCCATAGGTCACGATCAACAAGTAGGTCTTCATTCTTGAGTTTCCACAACTCAAAATTAGTGCCATTAAATTTCTCCACCTCTAATCTTCCGAATGTGGTTTCCATCTCCTTCCTGCAACAAGATACATAATACTTTGCACAAACTCCCACTCAACCTAAGATTAGCTCAAAAAACCCCTACCCAGCAGCTAGAACCAAAAACTGGCCAGGCTCTGATACCAACTGAAAGGAAGCTAGGTGTGCAGAAAATGCTTCCTACACTAATCTAATGAGGGGAGGAGACTACAAATTCAAATTTATCTTTATAATTATAGATTATGTTAACCCACTAACAGAGATATTGCAGCAAACACATACACAAGAATGTAAGATAGAAGAAGAGAGACACAAGATATACGTGGGGAAAACCCTTATCAGGTAAAAAACCCCACACTCCAAAACATAGCTCAACTATATTCCATAAAAAATGAAGGTTACAATACAGTCACACAGCCAATGCTCTTGCAGGAGTCTTCGACATTTGTATCTGGAGATGATCTGGTAGCATAACAGTACCTGTCAATCACATAATGCATCACCTCTCCAAAACACCTATTTATAAAGCAAAGACAAGGCAAAAATGGCTCCACATTGAGATGGGCGTCCAACATGGCCTCATGGCCCAAAACCACGCCTATGGACACTTGTCAAACAATGTAAGATGTCCCTGACACTTTTCAAGTCACCTCATCCCAAGGAGGTTGCCTATTTCCAAAATGGGCTATGACAGATGCTCTTACGACTCTTACAACTGTCATAGAATTTGTCATAGCTGTCATAACTTACCACTGTAAGAGAATCTGTCATACACAGGCTATAAATATCATATTCTCTTACATGTCATAGTCCACCTTGGGGCACCCAAAGATGCCTTTTTCAAAGATGCTTCTCGACACGTCCATACCTGTCATAGGATCTTCTATTTCTGACTCTTACATGTCATAACTGTGTCATAGGAATTTGTCATGACCATTTCGGTCAATATTCCCTTACACACATTCCAAGATGCCGACACATGGCAAAATATTCCTACCACTAAGTGGGATGCCTATCTCCTCATGTGAGGACAAATTTACATGTGGTCATATGCCATGTAGGACGACACATCATCGTGCCAACTCCCATAATATGACAACATAGGATTTGCATCCTAATTATACAATAGGCAATAAATAAATAAATACAATGAAATAATACAAGGAATTACCAAGGTTGAGACACCTTAATTCCCAACAGGTAGGACATGCAAATCTATAGTGGTGGTGAAGATACCAAGACCCAATACGCAACCATGCATAAAAGAATCTACTGTCACCTTAGCATGTGTGGGTAACTCAACCTACCAATTATTGTCCTGCCTTGCTACCACTAGCCTACATCACTCAACCAATGATAGTGAAATGAAGGAGTTTGAAGCTCCTAAATCAAACAAGACAAAAACATGAACACCACCAAGCATACATGAGGTCTCAACTGCTATATCTTCATGATTGTCTTGGTAGCTATCCACAATTGTAAACACTCTATGAGATCTACCAACATCCCCAATGACCTACTCTGACCTTGCGGCACCTCGACCACCAGTTTCTACTAATCTTTGCAAGAAATGCCTAGCCATGTGGCCCTCCTGACTATAAGAGAAACATGGTCCTAACACCTGAGGATACGTGGGAGGTCTACTTAATTGTTGAAAGCTTGAGAAGTTAGAATTGAGTTTGCCACCCTCTGAATTCTACTAAAATCACACTCTCTAAAATGTTGCCTCTACCTCTCTCTACAAATAATACCTCCACTAGATTGGACACCCTGTTGACGCTTCTACTTCTAGGGTGGATGCTATTAATGTGGAGTTATAGGTGGTTCCAAGGAAGTACCAAAACTCTCTTTGGTTTGGGGATGAGATCCTTAAACCCTAAGACTCACCTGATAAGATACCACTACTTGAGTATTAATCTAACTCTAGAGACCTCTAACCATATTCTCCTCTACCAACTTTGGCTTTTCCATGACAATCTCCAAGGTCTTAAGTGTTGTCATATGAATGACACCCACAATGTGAGAGTTTAAACCCCTCATAATGTTGTTCACAACCAACTTCTCATCCTCTGTAAAACCTACATATTTCTTCAGTTCAATGAAATGATTCTGGTACTAAGCCACTATCATTTCTAGTTGTTGGAGTTCATGAAACTTGTCTTCATAGTGTTTCTTGAAGTGCTAAAAAAGACAACAAGCACAAAATCTCTCTTGAAAGGTCTCCCATGCGATACTGGAGATATCTAGATTCTACTTCTACTCCTCCTAGTCCCACCAAGTAGAAACATAACCATGAAGCTACATAATGGCCAAATGAGCCTTCATATTACTCTCATAATGCTACACAATAAAGCACCGATCAAGAGACAATAGCCAAGCCTTTGCCTCAACTCCCTTAGTGGATCTTTCAAAAGTTAGTGGATGAAGATGAATGAGATCCCTTATGTGACCTACTATTGCAAAGTTACCATCAACCACCTACCAGACCTCCTGATGAGGCCTCCCCTAACTAAGTTGTTCCTCAATCCTAGACCAGTGTGGGATCCTAGAATGCTCCCTTGCTCTAAACCAGCTCTCTCCCATTCCTTGAGATGGTTGGGAAACAACTTCTTGTGCTTCCCCTTGCCTCAACGGAAACCTCAAAAGTAATTCCTAAAGCAACCCCATTATCTATTGTATGATAACACCTTCGTCAAGTTAGGCTTGCCTCACTATTGGTATATCCTCTCTATTGATCTTTGGATGCTCTCAATCAAGACTAAAAGGAAGCAATGTATGTAGAAACACTTCCTACACTAAGATTAGAGGAGAGTAATGTGCAAAATTTTCAATCTATATAATTATAGAAAGTAGAAACACATATGAACATAAAATAAACAATATACAAACTAAAGGTGTGTGTGGGGAAAACCCTTTTGGGAGAAAATCCCTGCACTCCAAAGAAACCTAATGTATTATTCAATAATCTTAAAGAAGGTTATGATACACTTGCAGAGAAAGCCTTTACAATAGTATCACCAACATTCAATTCTAGAGTGATTTTGATAACATTTTGGTACTTGCAAATACACCATACAAAATATAACTCTGAGCACCAATTTATAGGCAAGAGTTCAAACTAGAAATCGTAAATGGTTTAGGTAAACCATTAGCAAAACCATAAGAAGTATGGTTCCCAAACTTGGATTCTAAATTCCAATGCCACCTTCTTGGTCTTGGTCCTCTTGGCTATTTTTATAATATTCCTTACGTAACTTACAATGTCATAATCTATCGTACTTGACCAACCAACTCGGGTGCCCCAGTTGGTCTTCACATAATCTATTGAAAGATCCTCCATGACAAATTTTTACACCTATCATAGTGCTAGTCAAGATTCCAATGTAACTCCCTCTTAAATGTGGTAGTCCTTACAAACAATCTAGGGTTTGTTGATCAAATGGTTTGTCCTTTTGGATTTTAGAGTTTGTTGATCAAATGGTTAGTTCTTTTGGATTTTAGGGTTTGTTTTATCCATCGAAGCTTGTTTTTTACCTTAAGAATCAAAGCTATAAAGTCTTTTTGATCACTTAGTTGTTTTATGTTATGTCTTGTTGTTGACTCCTTGGCCTTGATCACCAATCAATTAAGTTGTGTCTTGATCCTTTTAGGTCATGTTCCTACCAACCCCTTTCATCTAGGTTACCATTCAATTAGTTCATGAAATAATTCTTATATCTATAGTCAGGAGCAGTGCAATATAGTGACAACACTTGGCATCTTGGTATGCGCTCGCGGGCTCTAGAAGCTTGTACTTTGTCAGGGTTTCACTACTATGAAATATTGCCACCTGTATAGTGGGTTCAAATTCCTGTTGAGTTTGAATTGATGGACGTCCAAATACGTGGTGTTGAAAGTATGTGCTAATCAGCATTGTCATTGGTGTCAACTATGTCTTTTGATGTTGCTGTTGTTATTTGATTAAGTTGTTGTGTTTGCTTTGTAGAGGTGTTGATGATGTTAGTATATTGTTCTTGTTGCTAAGTTTCCAAGTGCTTTTGAGAAAATTTGATTAATATTGGAAACAATGTGTTGAAGAGTCTTCCGACATACATAATATTGTTCGAGGTTTTGCTCCGCATTTCTTCTATGTTGGAGATCTGAGTGTGCGATTTGGATATGTTGTCAATAAGTGTTTGAAGATGCTAAATCTAGAATTTGGTGCTCTGAATTGTTGTACAGTGAAAGTTATGTTCACTAGTTTGAGAACAATATTTGGCAGTGTTTCTGAGTTGTGCAGAGGTGTCTGAGAGAAAGTATTTTTCTCCGCATTCCTCCGCAGAAAGGTTTTAAGTACTGCAGTTCTGGATATGTGTTCATAAGGATCTTACCTATCTTCCATCCAAAAGGTTTGTGATTTGGTGATCTGAAAAGCAATTTATTGTGTGGCAGAGTTCGATAGTGTTGTTGTGTTCAACTGAAAGTTGTTGTGCTCAAGTGAAAGTTGTTGTGGTTGATTTTATTGGTTTATAGGTGACTTCAAGATGTTTGTGGATGTTTCTAGATTGTGTTAAAGCCCTATGTATGGTCCACAAGTTATGGTTGTGGTCGTAGAAGCGTGTGATCAATAATTCATTATGTTTACACTACTTGGTCAACCTTGAATGGTTGCACTGATTGAGGAGTTGATTTGGTGATTATGTGAGTGTTGTGTAGTGTGCCTAGATAGATTTAGGTATGAGCTAAGGCATAGAGTGGGTTTCCTTCACTCTCTTATGTCATGGAATGTTTAGGTCTAGACCTAATTCAAATATTGTGTGTTTGTTGACCTTGGAGATTGTGTTCTCAACCTTGAAGATTGTTTCAAGGCTAATGATGGTATAAATAAGTGTCAAGGATTTGTGGATGCATGTGTGTGTGAGGGGCATGATGTGAAATTGCTCAATGTGGCAAGAGCTTTCATGTGTTAGGCTACTAAATGTAGTGAGCAGAAGGTGTCTACAATTTTCAATGATGCTGCAAATGTTACATCCCAATTTCTGACTTGCTTTACTTTTACTTTTTACTTGGGCATAAGTAAATTTGTTGTGATGTTATAGATTTATGACAGGATATGACATGGAATTATATGGAATATCATTTATGAAATCATGGAAATGATTATGTTATTGTTGATTCAATAATTGTATTATGAGATTTGAATTACTAGTTGAATTAATTGAATAATGATGCACTGATTACATATTGTTTGATGACAAGTGAAAACAGGATTACAGGTTATCGACTCTCAGAGAAGAGAGAGAGAGTATCTTTCAAGAAGAGAGATATAGACCTTGGAATACGAGTGGTCTATTTGCCAAACGAGTCTAGTGTTAAACGATAATGTGAACCAATGAGTCGCATGAGGTAAGTCTTGTCTTGCTAGTTACTTTCAAATCTACTTCGACGGGTAGTCGATATCTTGATTATCATCTAGTCAAGTCGATGATGAGTCGACATAGTCGTTTGTAAGGTAAACAACGTCATAGACGTAAAACAATTGTGTTATTCTTCTTGTGTCACTGGAGGTTTTTCTGTCGCTTCTTAACGTCAAGACGTTCTCATCAAGTTAGATGACGCGAGTATTGTTGACAGATTGTGATGGGGAGGTAAACTCGACCCATTCACATCATCTGAAATCCTTAGTGATCAAAATGGGACAAATAAAGGAGTTTTTAACAACTTCGGGTAGAGGTTTTTCACAACTATGTGATAGCCAAATGAAATCTAAAATCTTGTTTTGTGTTACGCCCAATCCGTTGTGATTGCCGTAAAAACGTGTTGATTATGTGTTGTGAATTTATTCTTTTTATTAAAAATTGACAGAAATCAAATTCGAAGTCAAGTTATGCTCTAACTTGTTTTGGTCGTCATTTGGAAGGATATTCCAAAATCGTTTTAGTCATAACTTGGCTAACGAGAGGTATTTTCGTCAGTTTGCTTGATGTTGGTTTTCTCGTCGAGTCAAGTTGGTTTATGCCCAAGCTCTATCGTTTCGGATGTCATCCTTTGCGAATACGTATTTTCCTTTCGAGCTTAAGACTTGAGTTATCATAAGTCAAACATATACCTTCTTTAGTAAGTTGGTCTTTACTCCTCTCTTTTTCGACCTTGGAGCCACCTTGTGCATTTATTAGTTATCACCTTGTGAGAGTTTCACTCCTCTAGCGATGTTAGGTTACATTTTTTGAAGGTTAGAAGTCTTCTTGTGGAAGAATGACGAAGTTGTTATGCCTCGTCGCCATTTAGAAACCTCCATCTTGATTGTGGCCGCTGTAAGTGAGGAGTTGGGTAGCTGCAGTTATGTTGACTCCTTGTGTATAGGCATGTGCTGGCCGTGAGTTCAATGCAGAGATTTTCCTTCACCGTGGGCGCGAGAGAGAGGAAGTTATGCTGTTGAGATAAAAGTGGAACGGTGAGTTCAATGCATATTCTCCTTCATCGTGGGCGCAAGAGGGCAATAGTAGTCGGTGGTTTAGAATTTAAGAAACCGCAGGAAATGACCATTGGATCTTCTTCGCTATGGAGGATCAAGTGGAACGTGGAGTTAAAGGTCAGATACTCCATCAACGTGAGGAGGGAGGTAGGTTAGTTTGGTGGTTGTTGTTGAAAAACGGAAGGAAACCGCAGAGAAGGCGATTCATCTGCTTTGCTGTAGAGTGTAGAAGGGTAGTGAGTGTTTTACAAACCAGAGGAAGCACGTCTTACCAGAGGAGGACGTGGATAGGGTGTGCAGAGAGTGGAGAGACTGTGAAGGAAGTGCGAAGGTCACCGAGAGCTTGCCACAGCAGTCTTCAAACTCTGTCGACAGGTTCCCATTCTCTTCTTTTTCACAGTCTAAGTCAGTATTTGTGTCTCTTCTATGCAAAGATAATGTAATACGTTTACAACGAATAGAATATGATGACAATGTCTTCTTACTGCGATTTCTGTGTGAGGTTAATCACAATGTAATAGTATCATTGCTGTCTTTTGATATTCAAAACCTCAGAAATAGTATCATTGCTGTCTTTTAGCATTTGAAACCTCAGAAATTATATCATTGCCTGTCATGAACGACACCATATGATAATAGAACACAGTTCTTCAAATGTATACACATCTATGAATGATCATTGCATGATGCAAAATGTAAACTATATTCTACAAGCGGTTGGCAATGACGTATGTTTAGAGAGTTTCCTTTATGACTATATTATCAACTTAAAACTGTCTTTTGTACACTTGAAATGATAGCTTCATAGTGAGAAACTACATTGCACCACGTGCATGCTGTGTAGGAATTTAAAACCTCAGATTTAATGCATGTTTCGACGTAGACTTTAGTTTGTTTGATAGCCGGAGATGTAGTTGTAACTGGTTGTGGTGTCGGGAGTTAAAAACCAGAGAAAGATGAGGATTCAAAACATCTCTCGGTTTAAATAGATAAAGATTATGAAAACAAGACATTGAACGTCGACAAATGTAACTAGCTAGTATCTTATTCGGTTTTATACCTTTAGTTAGAGGTCGACAATGTGTTTGATCATCTCTAGTGTCGTAAGATAGATTCCAAGTCCTTTATTATCTTATTTTACAACTCTTACCTCATTGAACCATGTGAAACCATTTGACTTGGAAGGAGTAGAGTTAAAGTATTAGTATTGGTCGAAAACTGTCATGATTTTGTAATGAAAAGATAAGGGTGGGAATCCCACATTTTGAGTCTAAATTAAGTTGCATGCGATGATTCTTGTGTCGCTATTACCTTGTAGACCCTTATGAGTCTAAAACTTTAAATTCTGGGCTTACGGGAAATTGTATTATATACTTGAGTATGTTGTATAAACATATGGGAACCAATTAGCCAAATTTGAAACCACTTAGGAGGGGGTATTATTAAATGATGTTTTATATGATTATGGGATTTTGAATTTCATTACAAATGCTATCCGTATAAACAATGAAATAGAAAACCCTTTATACATCGTGAAAACGGACATGAATCCATAAACTCAGGAATAGAGTAAACCTTTGCGCCATGTGCTAATGCATGAGGAAATTCAAACACCTTGAGGCTATCGAGGATGTTTTATAGAGCTTATAAGTGGGTGAACTCATTTCGTGAGTAGACATTAATGTGTCGTGAACCCTATTTTAGTAAATGTTCATATCTATCTTGTTGAAATGAGATTTGTTTCTAGTCAACAAAGATTAACCTTAGGTAGGGAAAACTCCTTGTTGAGTTACAAGTCGAATTGAAGTACAAGCCGTGAGCCTCAAATTTTGCAAACATGCAAGAGGTACCATTAAATGGTTAAGTCAAACATTAATTCATTATACCTTGTTATCACAACTTCTCTAAGCTATTACTTGTCGACAAGGGGGTAAATCTCAAACGTTGCAAAGATGCAAAGAGAGATACCTAAGAATGGATAGTCAATCCGTAATGATTAATAGAGCAACGACAGTGTCTTGTGAATTCACTAAAGTCAGAAAGACTAGGTTTGAGTTAGGCAAAACTCATCAGTTAAATCTAAATCCTAGATATGGTAATTATTATATTAAGGCATTGAGATCATTATTTAGATCGTGATTGAAGGGTCAAGTGCCCTGACTATGAGTAATTATTCTTATTTGCAAGAAGGGAATTAGATTCCTAGACTATATTACTTAACCTGGGTAAGGTTATCATCTTAGTCATAATTAATCTATCTTTATTTATTATGAGACAATAAGTCATGGACCTCAAGGATTGCAATGATGCAATGAGAGTCCTTGTAAAGAAAGAAAGTTGAATAGGTCTATGGATTATGGACAATGAAAGAAATCATGTATGAGTCGGGAAGACTAAATTAATGAAAACGCCATGACTTCATAAGTTGAATGTAGGTTGACCAAGTCGAACTGTAGGAATATGATAGTATCCAAGTCGAGTTGGAGTGGGTGAACATTACGACAATGTGCATTGGGAATGCCAATTTATATTGAAAACTATGGCCATAGTAATGCATATGTCTCTGCATGCATTATCGGTTCACTGTATCTGGATTGCACATCCTATCGGGAATCATACTTAGCTAGAGGGTATCTAGGGTTGTATGATAGATAGAGTTGTGTAAGATACAACACTATGTACTCAGAAAGGCAAATTACCACTGGTCACCTTGGTCTATACTTCTCGTGAAGGGAAGGGCTACTTCTGGTTAGGAAGGTGTGTGGGAGACTGACGGTCTGTGGTTGGAGGTTAATCACTGGAAAGATACTCTCTCTCTCTTTAGCAGAAGACATGCCGAGGCTTGCGATAAAGATGTTAGATTTTCAGATGCAGTATATCTCTGAGACTTGTGTTTATTGAGACTAAGTAAAACATTATCTGATTCAGGTATTTATAATTGATTTATTTTTGTAAACATTGTACTTGAGATAGACAATAAAGTTGATTGTATTTGTAAGGAGATATCTTGTAATTGTTGTTACTCGACTATATGTTGTATTAAAGAAAAATTTTCTCTGTCTCATTTTCACCTTGTAAATTTAGTTTATGGTGAATTTTTGGTTTTTACTATGTTTCTAGAACGTGGATGTTACAGCAAAGGTGTTGTGTGTGTTGTGGTGTATATTGAGCTTCATTGGAATTGAACTCCATGCATAGGTTAGATGCAATTATATCATTTCAAAGCATGGCAGTGAGACATTCTTATCTTCTTTCTTTCTTTCTCGTTGGGTAGTGAGTCCACTTGGATAGTGAGTCCCCTACAGTGAGCATTCTCTCTATGGCAGTGAGCCTTTGTAATTCAGTATTGTTACTACATTATGTTGTGAGCTAATCCTCACCATGGTTTTTCCTTTTTAGGTTTTTCTAGGTAAAAATTTGGTGTTCTCTCGTGCATGGTGTTGATGTGTTTAAGTTTATGTTATCTGCTTTTCATGTTTAAACTTCATAACAAATTAAGTGTTTAAGTGAACTAATGTGGATGTGATTATGTTTATGAGGATTTGAAGTTTTTGATATAACTGATTCACCCCCCTCTCAGTTGTCTTGTACATTCAACATGTGGTTCCTGATTGGTCACGTGCTACCGTAGAGGAAATGTTGTCATATCCTAGTAGGCATTGCACTGTTGCAGTTTGACACCATGTGTCCCAGACCTACCAAATATTTAAAAAGGTTGAAGGATAGTGCGATCCACTTGGCGATCAAGCATGAGCCTGTAGTGTCAGAAATATGGGACCCAACAAGGAGCGCAGACACGCAAAATAGTGACACATGGCATAGGTCAGAACTAAAGTGGAAAGTGTTTTCTTGTTGTGCAAAATGATTGGTCAAGAATTTTCAAAGCACAAGTTATATTTTAAAAATGTTCCTAGGATGTTTTAAGTTGTTGATCTTGCCACGATGAGTCCAGAATCAACGGTGCACATTCAAATTTCAATTTTTTATTGTTGCAGATACTATGTTCGAGCAAGCGAGTAGTAATGGTGGATATGACTAATAGAAATCCAATTCATGGTCATCTAGGGCCAATAAATAGTGCATATAGGTCATCGCAATGATTACTTTTTGTTGCACGAAGAGTTTCCAAGCGATTCAAGCTCCTTGGTGTCTTTTGAAGAATATTAGGGTTTCCAAACATAATTCAATTCGAATCCATGTCAATAGGTAATTTAATTTTGGCAATATCAATTTCAAGGAGCATCATCCACATCAAGATTGAACATCTTTAGTGGTTATAAGTACTACAATAGGCTAATTTTAGTAGATTGTCATATATTGTAATAGGTGCACGTCCCTGTGGTACAAACATTAAATGAAGTGCCATAAATGTAACTGTACTCTCAAAATCACAACTTCGGTTGCCTAGGGCTGTCAAGTTAGATTTTGACATGCACACGGACCCTTCCCTCCTTGCCACGGGGCAAACCACCACATCACTCTCGCTCTCATGGGAGTAGCTAGTCGAGAGGAGGTGAGACACAGCGGCAATCTGGATCGTTGAAGAGCTGGACTTCGTGGAGAGGGGTTAGCACGTCCTAGGGCCTTTGTCGTTGTGTGCTAATATGGATGTTTCGTTCAATGATTGTTGTTGTAGAGATAACTATATGACCCGAAGGGTCACTAGTTACTCTTCTTTTGTTAGGGCTTCTATTGTTACACCTCTGTGTGGGTAAGCTGTTGATTTCGTTGATGGTTTCTCGTCTTTCAATCTATTGGATGATTGCACATTGTATTTCAAGTTGTCTGAGTGCTTCTAGTTGTTGTAAGACAAATGGATCTTGATGTGGTCTCAGATGGATTTTCTCAATCTCATCGAGGATTGCCCTCACCCGCTCACCTCTTAATCCTGGGCACATTAGCGAGCCAAGACAAGAGATAGGTGTATGTGGACCAACCTTGACCAGACTTTGGGTTATGACCTAGGGTTGTGAGTTGACCTAGGGTTTAGTTGTGCATTGACTTTTGTTGAACTTGTGATGGTATCAAGGGTTTGCAAGTTATTTGTGTGCCTAATGTTTTTGTTCTTTTCTTGATATTTTGATGAATGCAACTATATGACATGCAAAACTTGTTTTTGTACTTTTTTGGTATTTTGTAAATAAAAGATGCTTTTTAATCTAAGAAAGGAAATATGAATGCAACTAGAATGAATTTTACCTAATGCAATTATTCTATGTTTTTGGGATTTTTTAATGTTTTGAAATGATTTAATCTAGAAAAGGAAATTGCAAGTAATTGAATTAAACTATGAATGCAAATTACTTCTAAAATGTTAGATCTGACTATTCTATCAAGGAAAAAGTAATAAATTACTAATCCCAAGAGCAATTTCAATTTTCTAATTACTACCAATTGACAAAAGCATAGAGGAGCCTAAAATAAAGAAGACTTGTGAGCCTCCATTATCCTTAAAGATCCTTGATGGCAACCTCGTATCCTCTTGAAGTAGCGGGAAGACCTCTTGGTGACAAGACAACACAAAGAAGTGAAGGAAGCTTTAGAAGCTTTGTGAAATGAGCTCAATGAGAGTTGTTGATGAGCACAATGGCTTGATTGAAGCAGCGTAGTGATGCTTGAAGAGCGTTATGTGAAAGCTTGATGAACAATGAACAAATAAAAGGCACCTTCATCCTGTGTGAGCACGAGAATGCTTATTGGAGAGCAAAAACTTAGCAAGAGATGTGTGCACAATGAATTTGCCTCTCTTTGTGCTTGAGGGAGGGTGGTATTTATAAGTTGGAAGAATGGGATTCATTAAGAAGTTAACTCAATTGATTGATGAGTTAACAAGGATTGATTAGAGAGTGAATTGGATTGATTACCTAGTAAACTCAGTTAATTTGGGAGTGATAATGCAATAATAGCTTATCACTAAAGAAGAAATGGAGTTAGAAGGATGCATGGAAGAGAATGAGTTGTTAATTTTAGATCAAATGGAGCTAATTATGCATGTGTGGGTGCATGAAATAGTCAACTCTAAATTAGGTATCAAAAATCATGTGAACTGGAAGAAAAACGAGTGAAAACAAAGCTATTTCGAGTTAGAAACTTGAGTTTTTCTATGACTAGAAATGCGACAAGGTTGCCCCTTTCACCAGTAGGGTTACCCATGGGTTGCTCGGGGGATGACCCTGAGTCGCCTAGGGGGAGATCCTGCTTTTTTAGGGTCACTCGATGAGAGATCCAAAAAGAAAGGGGTCTGGATGAAAATGCATGATGAGAGATGGTAGAGGAGATGAAAAGGAGGGGATCTACCTCTAGAAATGGGTCAATCATGTGCAAGAATCCAAATCTCCACTTGCAAAGTAGGATCTCCTGGCGGGAGATCTGGCAATAATACGAGGAGATTTGGATTGGTTGAGTGAAACTGAAAACTAAAAGTGGGATATGGGTCCGGGGGACCTCTAGAAGGCTTATAGGGGGCAGAGAAGATGAAAAACATAGGGGAAAGGTGAAAACTCACCTACAAGATGCCTACAAGGGTTAGGAGCAGGGTTGAAATCTCAGAAAAAGTAAATCGACAAGTGTCATAAAAGTGTTGACTACAGAGGAAGAGAGAAACTGACAAAGAGGAAACAACACAAGATGGAAGAAATGACACATCACCAAGAGGTTTGTTTCTTAGAGGACATTATTTCATGCTTACATGTATGTGACAAGGATCATATATCATCATAGGGGTCCTTGTGGAGGCTGTGCATGATTTTTGTGCTTACATATTTGCCCCCTCAGGGACAATAGTCTACATGAAAGGTAGGTACTGCTCCTGAACCTGTTGTCAATTTTCCCACAATTGTACCTACAATAAATAGTATTAGTCTAGTATCTAAATATGTCAAAATGAGTAATGAAAACTGAAATGACAAACATACCATAGATCATTTGAGTTTGACTAGTTGTTTCTTTTTGTTGGTGAGACCTGTAGGAATGCATGCACGCAAAACAAACACACAAGAGATGCATAAAAGAGATAGAACACATGTTAAGCTAGAGAGGAGGAGAATAGATTCTCCTTTTGTTGTAGATTTTGAAGAACGTATTTGATTTTTAAGGATTTTTTATGTTTTACAATTTTTTTTAGGTTTTTCAAATTTTCTAATTTTTATGGTTTTTGTGAAGATTTTGCAAAGGTTTGATTTGACACTCCTTGAGGTCTTTGGAAGACCTATATTTATTGAAGGGATCTCTACCCTTGCCTCCTTGCATGGGGAGACTTGTGTACTTGACTACACAATTTTTCTCTTTTGACTTGTTGGAGGAGTGACTTGTGCTCATACATTGTTTTACACTTATTGTTACAAGACCTAATTCAATGAGATCCATACATAGCTTTAGTTGACATCTTGTACTTCACTTTCCCTTTTATGCATATGGTTGGTTAAATCTTTTATTTTGCTTAGGATAATGCATACCTAAGATAATTATGGATGATGCAATTTGTTTTTGTCTTTTTTAACATATATATGAATGCAAGTGACGATATGAAGATGCAAGAACACAAGGGATGCTTGAAATGAAACATTTACTTCTATGGAATGCCATGAGTTATGACATCAACTTTATTGCTTTGGGACTCTTTTTTTGATTTTGATATGAATGCAATGCGGAACAAACAATATGAATGCTCTTTAGTATGATTTTCAATCTAGGGAATTGTAAGTTATTTTGGTATAAGAGACCTAATCAAGTCTGTGAGATAGGGATTTTAGAACTCAAGTGGGAAGCAGGAGTGAAAATGGAGTGCTTTTGATTTTGGGATTTACTAAAGGCTAAACATTGATCCTTATCTAGATAAGACAAACTGACGGGCTTTCAACTTAGGCAAGTAACAAATTTTATTGATGTTCGCTAGACTTAGATCATAGATGGCAAGCAAGATAGACTCGAGGTAAAGGATAAATGTGAAAGAACTAGGGTCCCTAGATAGAAGATGATCCTAAAGACTACTAGACCGTTGGCTTTGCTCAACTAGTGCATGTGTGTGCTTTGTACCTTTCTTTTTTTATTTCCTCTATTAGAATGTCACCCTTGAGGCTTCGAGATTAGACCGATCTCTACCCAAGAGTACGTACATTCAACAATCTTCTCTCTTTCACTCTTTTTTTGTATCTCTCTTTTTTTTGCTTTTTCACTTTTTTTTGTATTTCCTCACTTGATTTTTTTGGGGGGGGGATTTTGACTTTTTATGAAAATGAATGCTTTTGGAACTTTTGATATGCAATAATTTGATCTCTCAATTCAATACTCTTATTTTGATCGCTTGTTTTTTTATCCACTCAAATTTTAGATTGCTTCCTTCAGAGTTTTGATCCTCCTGACGTTTTTGGCCAGGGAAGATAAGGGGCCGAGTGCCACCTAAAGTTTTTGTAATCCATTTGGATTTCTCTTCTATTAGGGAAGAATTTGGGAAGGTCTACTTGTAAGCTTCTTTTGAACATTGTAGGTTTGAATATTGACTTTGTTTAGACCTAACATCATGGCTTATTAAGACTGGGATCAGTGTAAAGCTAAGAGCTAGGCTTTGATTTAGAATCATTAGGAATGAAGGGGGAGAATGACGATTGTGAAAATGGGGAATCTCAAGACCTAAAAGGATCACACATACCTAGGCAACCTTAAACTCCTTACTGAAATGAAAATAATATAAGAGCAATTCATTCACTATAATGCAAGATGAACAGAATGATACTGAAATGCAAGAAACAAAACTCTTTTTTGATTTTTATGATTTTTTGGTATTTTTGGAATATTTGATTTTTTGGGTATTTTTATGTTTTATGCTTTTTATGAGATGCCAAGATCTTCTCCTTCTATAATTCATAAGAGGTAGCATCATTTTTTACATCTTCCTTAACTATGTGTGGAGCTATCCAATTTGGTCTAAACTTCGCTTGAAAGTCTTTGCAAGGACACTCGAAGACTTAGTGTAAAAATGTCCTTGTATTTATTGAGGAGTTTTGTGTACTCACATGTTTCATTGTTTGATGATTTTCCCCCTAGCTTTATCATTTTCTATTTTTGTTGAGTTCCCATGTTTGTTTTGAAATTTTGAAGGGCAATTGGAGTTGGTGTTGACTCTCCTAGTTTTCGTGTGGATTTTGGTTCTTCTTCTTTAGTTGTGATTTCAACCATAGGGATGTTTATATCTAGTTCAATTGGAATGGCCACTAAGTTGAATGGAGCGTAAGACTTTGTTGAGTTGGGATAGAAGGGGAATTCTCTTGTTGCCCCCTTCCATATACATTTTGAGGTCTTGTCTATGTTTGTAATTTTTTTTGATGTCTCTCCTTTTTCAAAAGTGTTGATTTTTGGGTCACTAGTGGTTTCCATGGACTTTCCCTTCTTTTTGACTTGTTCAATTCTATAAAGGATGAAAGGATCAAGATCTCCTTTGATGATGTGGGTTTGTCCCATGTACAAGAATTCAATTCTTGAAATAATGTGGAGGGAATGGTCCTCATCCTATGGATCCAAGGCCTTCCTAGGATCATGTTGTAAGTGGTTTGTTAATTTCTAATATAAAATTCAGTTGGGAGGGTTTTGGGACCTAATTTGACTTGAAGATTGACCTTACCCATGGTTTGAATGTCTCAGTTATCATAAATTCTAAGGATGGAAGTTTGTTTTGTGAATTGAGCTTCATCATAACCCATTCTTTGAAGAAGTGAAAAAGAGACCATATTGATTGCAGACCCATTGTTTATCATTACATGTTTAATGGAATAGTCTCAAACCTGGACTATTAGATGGAGGGGCAAATCACCCTGTTTAGCTATGTCATTGTCTTGGGGTAACTTTTCAAAATTAAATGTTGGAGAAGAATACTTTTCACTTGGAGTGTTTTGAACTAGATGGCCTAGATCTAAGGCTTCGAGGAGAGCATTCTCATGTGTAGGAGAACCCTTGATAAGCTCTAGCATGTGAAAAAAAATGGATTTTTGGTGTCATCTGGTGGTTCTGGTCCTTGGGTGACACAGATTTCTTGATATTTATCCAATTCCACAAGGCTTAAGGTGTTTTGGTCAAAGATGTTGGGACTAGGTTATTCATCTTCTGAGAATGTGTCCATGAATGCTTTTTGTTGACGTTTTGGGAGATTTGATATGAAGCGATGGTACCCTTGACATGGCTTGATATCATGCCCCCTTCTCTTGTGAAATGAGCAATATTTATTATGATTGTGATCTTGAGGTTTATGACGATTATTGTAAGGCTTTTTATTGATTCTCAAGGGGTAGTTGTCATTTTTATTTCCCAAATTTGTATGACTATTGTAGTCACAATTATTGTTCCCTAATGGTGAATTATTTGTTAATCCATCTACATCTTGATCATTTGTTGAGGAATTGTTATTTATATCATGGTTTATCAACCTTCAATTGGCATCACACTTCCTTCTTTTGCTATCAATAGTGGCTTGGTCAATTCTAAGGGCACTTTTGAGTGCTTCTTCATATGATTTGCAGGGGAGTTTTTATACTTGTTCTCGTATGTCATTGTTGAGAGCATGTAAGAGGAGATCACAAAGTTCTCTATGATCCATGTTTGATGTGCTTGTTGAAGAATAGAGAACTTTCCTCCATCGTGGGATAAAATGTGCAACTGACTCGTTGGCTTCTTGTTTGATTGTTAAAAATTCTCGTATTCTTGTCTTGACTAGTTTGTTTATGTCGAAGGTAGCCACAAATTGATCAATAAGTTGCCTAAAAGAGTGGATTGATGCTTTTGGAAGTCGATAGTACCAATCTAGAGCGATACCCTCTAAAGTTTTTGGAAAGATCTTTGCTACCACCCCATCCCAAGGAAGGACTTCTCGCACTACCATGCTGTAAGCCTTGGTATGAGAGTTGGGATCACCCTCTCCTTTAAATTTTGGAAGCTCAAGGAGAGGATGCAGTAATATAACCTGATGAATGTTGTAGTTAAGAGGCTCCTTTAAATACTTGAGGTATGTTCCTAGAAGGGAGTTATGTGTAGAGGATTTTGTTCCTCCAAACATTATCCCCTCAAGTGGAGCTTGTTGTGTTTGTTGAAAGGGTATGCTAGATTGTTGATATCTTGAGAAAGTTGGATGACTAGATGGCGTCATGTTTATGTTTTGAAGACTGGGTGGGATCATTTATGGTTGATCTTGCATCATAGGAATCCCACGTATTTGATTGAGACTTGTCGTGTTGGATTGTGTGGGCAAGGGAGGCCTGAATGCTTTGTTATGTGTGTCATACGAATGGGAGTTTAGATGAAGGGTATTTTGTGTTGCCCCTAGTTTGATTTGATTTCATCAATGAAATGATTTCCCTGTGCCCTATGTTTTTTCTGTAATGTTGTTTTGATGGGATTGTTCAACACTCCTAGACTCAAGGGTCTCGATTCGTTGGACCAAACTTTTTATAAGGTCTCTAAGTGAGGCTTCCTTCATTTTTTGAGTTTTACAACCTTGAGATGGATTGTTATGCATTGGGGTTTGAGTGACCCTGTTTGTTCTTTCTGATGACATTTCACATGTCGTGGACTTTTTATATTGATGAACCATGTGGAGTGATTTTTGTACCTCCTAAGCTTTTTGTAAGTTGTTTTCTTGACAACATACTTTGTTGTTCATTTTGGTAGCCATTTTTTCATGGCTTGTTATGGGTTGACCATCTTTATGGATCTGAAATTAATTGTTCACTTGTTGTGCTTTGATTTGATCAATATTGTCAAGATCCCTTTGGATCCGTTTTGAATTTGTAATTTCGCTCGAGGGGACATTCCCTTAGACTTTTTGCATGAAACATGAAAAAATGTGAAAGAATCCATCCCAAAAGGATTTGTTGAATGAAAGTGGGATCTTGCAATGAAATGCAAAAAGCTCAACCAAAAGGTTTTTGCTCTTCACGTTAGGTTCACCAAAATATGTGGTGAAGATGACGACGTATGTGATAGTGATACTAAGATCCAAGTAATGGGAACACAAACAACATGACCAGAAGGCTTTGTAGTTCACGTCAAGTTCACCAAAATATGTACGCTCAAAATTGTGACTTTGGTTGTATGGGGATGTCGAGTCAGATTTTGGCACGCACATGGACCATTACCTCCTTGCCACGGGGTCAACTGCCATGTCACTGTCGCTCTCGTGGAAGTAGCCAGTCGAGAGGAGGTGAGACACGGTGGTGGTCTGGCTAGTTGGAGAGCTGGACTTCGCAGAGAGGGGTTGACACGTCCTAAGGCCTTTGTCATCGTGTGCTAATATGGATGTTTCATTCAATGATTGTTGTTGTAGAGATAATTGTATGACCCGAAGGGTCACTAGTTACTCTTCTTCTGTTAGGGTTTCTATTGTTCCACCTCTATGTGGGTAAGTTGTTGCTTTCATTGACGACTTCTTATCTTTCAATCTGTTGGATGATTGCACGTTGTATTTGATGTTGTCTGAGTGCTTCTAGTTGTTGTAAGACAAATGGATCTTGTTGTGGTCTCGAATAGATTTCCTCAATCTCACCAAGGATTGCCCTCACCCACTCACCTCTTAATCCTAGGCACATTCACAAGCCAAGATAAGAGATAGGGGTATGTGGACCAACCTTGACCATACTTTGGGTTCTGACCTAGGGTTTAGTTGTGCATTAACTTTAGTTGACCTTGTGATGTTATCAAGGGTTTGCAAGTTATCTATGTGCCTAATGTTTTTGTTC
Source organism: Cunninghamia lanceolata (assembly GCA_027924645.1). Classification (NCBI taxonomy): domain Eukaryota; kingdom Viridiplantae; phylum Streptophyta; class Pinopsida; order Cupressales; family Cupressaceae; genus Cunninghamia; species Cunninghamia lanceolata. Next base: position 515,779 of record BSBN01000889.1, read on the forward strand.
TTTTCTTGATATTTTGATGAATGCAACTATATGACATGCAAAACTTATTTTTGTGTTTTTTTGGTATTTTGTAAATAAAAGATGCTTTTTAATCTAAGAAAGGAAATATGAATGCAACTAGAATGAATTTTACATAATGCAATTATTATATGTTTTTGGGGTTTTCGAATGTTTTGAAATGATTTAATCTAGAAAAGGAAATTACAAGTAATTGAATTAAACTATGATTGCAAATTACTTTTAAAATGCTAGATCTGATTATTCTATCAAGGAAAAAACAATAAATTACTAATCCCAAGAGCATTTTCAATTTTCTAATTACTACCAATTGACAAAAGCATAGAGGAACCTGAAATAAAGAACACTTGTGAGCCTCCACTAGCCTCAGAGATCCTTGATTGCAACCTTGTATCCTCTTGAAGCAGTGGGAAGACCTCTTGGCGACAAGACAACACAAAGAAGTGAAAGAAGCTTTGTGAAATGAGCTCAATGAGAGTTGTTGATGAGCACAATGGCTTGATTGAAGCAACATAGTGATGCTTGAAGAGATTTATGTGAAATCTTGATGAACAATGAACAAATAAAAGGCACCTTCGTCCTATGTGAGAATGAGAATGTTGATTGGAGAGCAAAAATTTAGCAAGAGCTATGTGCACAATGAATTTGCCTTTCTTTGTGCTTGAGGGAGGGGGGAATTTATAGGTTGGAAGAATGGGATTGATTGAGAAGTTGACTCAATTGATTAATGAGTTAACAAGGATTGATTAGGGAGTGAACTGGATTGATTACCTAGTGAACTCAGTTAATTTGGGAGTGATAATGCAATAATAGCTTATCACTGAAGAAGAAATGGAGTTATAAGTATGCATGGAAGAGAATGAGTTGTTAATTTTAGATCAAATGGAGCTAATTATGCATGTGTGGGTGCATGAAATAGTTAACTCCAAATTAGGCATAAAAAATCATGCGAACTGGAAGAAAATGGGCGAAAACAAAGCTATTTTGAGTTAAAAACTCAAGTTTTTCCGCAGCTGGAAATAGACAAGGTCGCCCATGGATCACCCCTTTCACCAGTAGGATCACCCATGGGTCACCCGGGGGAAGATCCTACTTTTTGAGGGTCACCCTGCTGGAGATCTAGAAAGAAAGAGGTCTGGATGAAAATGCATGATGGGAGATGGTAGAGGAGATGAAAAGGAGGGGATCTACCTCCAGAAATAGGTCAATCATGTGTAAGAATCCAAATCTCTACTTGCAAAGTAGGATCTCCTAGCGAGAGATCTGGAAATAATAAGGGGAGATTTGGATTGGTTGAGTGAAATTGAAAACCAAAAGTGGGAGATGGGTCTTGGGGACCTCTAGAAGGCTTCTAGGGGGTGGAGAAGATGAAAAACATAGGGGAAAGGTGAAAAGTCACCTACAAGACACATACAAGGCTTAGGAACACGGTCGAAAGATCAGAAAACACAAATCGACAATTGTCACAAAAGTGTCAAAATGCATCGATGACAGAGAAAGAGAGAAAATGACAAAGAGGAAATAACACAAGATGGAAGAAATGACATGTCACCAAGAGTTTTACTGCTTAGAGGACATTATTTCATGCTTACATGTATGTGACAAGGATCATATATCATCATAGGGGTCCTCGTGGAGGCTATGCATGATTTTTGTGCTTACAGTAACTGAATGTTGTAATTAGGTCCTAGGCCAACATGTACCTATTTTTCTAAAGGGGTCTGGATTCTAGAATCATTATTTTTTGCGCGGATGTTTTTGTTACAGATATAATCTTGCATGTAAATGAAAAATCTTTTTATGACATATTTTCAATTCAGGTCGAGCTCTATGAAAAATGCTTACATCATGTGTCTTTTACAATTGTCTCCTTGAATGATTCATTACTCTTATAAATAAAGGAATCAAGGGTTTTTGAGTTTATCCATGCACATTTGCTGCATTGAGTATCTTATTAGTTGCTTCTATTCAAGTAATAGATTAAAATGCTTTGAATGAGATATAGAGAGTTATGTATTGCATTAAGGATTTGTAAGAAAAATTGTGGAAGATAGTCTTTCTTGGATATGTCATTGTAAACCAGTGATATAGTTTGTTCTCCATGTTGAAGTTTGGATGTCAGAAAGAGGCATTTGCAAAGAAGAATTTGACTTTGTACCCTATATAGGCACTAATCATAAGTTCATTTTGTCCAAAATCCAGAAGCACAACCTTAAAAGACAAATCGTTTGAATCATTTTGTTTTATTTTGCTTTGTATATTGTTTTTATTTATTTTGATATATGTTCTCAAAGCCAGCAATGGATTAGTCTCCAAGAAATTAGCCAGTTTTGAGTTGACCTTATAGTCTTGTTGCATAGTTATGAGAACATTTCTACTTTTACAATATCCTATTACGACTAAAGTTAGACCAGTTGATATTGTTGTAAGGGAATAGCCCCCTAGGTTTGGCAGAGCCTAAAGTGCAAAGGATAACAAAGTTATTGTATCCTATTAGTTGTCCACTGATATGAAGTCTTCACTATTAAAGTTGGCTACTTCATAGAGACAATCAGGCAATCAGTTGGAAACAACCAACATGCATGTTAGCAAAAGAGAAGGATATGGAAAGCTTAGGGATGTTTATACCCTGAGGTGCTCGAGGTTGGACATCTACGATGCCCACCATGCCAAGATAAGGGGAAGAGAAAAGAAGAGCATCATCATCTAGCATGAGAGGACCAAAAGTAAGGTCAACACAATTAGTGGAAGAATGATAAGGGAATGGGTTGGTATGGATCTGTAGGTTTTGATTTAGTTGGGTGACATAATTTTTTCCTTTATTATTCATGCTCACTACCTGGATGACATTAGAATTGACAAGGTCTTGAATTATATTCTTCAACCCCATACATCTCTCAATGTCATGATTGGGCATGTGGTGGAATTGACAAAAGAAAATAGAATCATATGAAGATGAAACAGGCTTATTTGTGTCAAGGGGTTGAATGAATGACAACTAAACCAAATTATTTGTAAGGAGATACTAAATAATAGAGTGTAAGGATTCAAATAATGAAGTGGAGTGGATATTGTGTTGTGGATAGGTAGATAAAGCCATAATAGATGAAGGTGTGTTTGCAGTGGTGTTGTTGACAATGGAAGATGCAACATTATTGAATAAATTATTGTTCTTTTTATAATTCTTGTTAAATGATGTAGAGGTCCCTAAGGATGCAATAGGAGCCTATGAGGAAAAAGTAAGTGCCTTAAATTGGCTAATGATCTATTGGTAATCATGCAAGGCTATGCATAAGTGTGCAAAAGATGGATGCATCATGAGAAAAATCTTATCTTGAATCATAGGTTGAAGGTTTCCTAAGAAAACCCTCTACACATTAGAGTTATGGAGTGCATAAGGAATTTGTGAGAATAGTGTTTAATAATAAAATATGAATCAATAACTTTTCATTCGTGCTCTATCTATAATACACTAGGTCAATGAAAATGACTTGAGTGCTAATGTTAGCCTAGAAATGTTGAAGGAACTGATTGATTAGTTGATTGAACTAGAAGATGGAATGATCAACAAGTGAGCAAAATCAATCCAAGGTGGTCTCTTTCAAGGACCATGCAAAAAGTTTCACTAACAACTTGTTTGAAATATGAAATCACTACACAATGCGATGAGTGTGGACACATGTGTGTGGGTCCCCCTTGCCATTATATTTTTCAAAACAAGGCACTTTAAAGTTAACACAGAGGGGTGTAGCCAAGATATCAAGATATAATTAATTGTAGTGATATAATATGATGGGATTAAGGGTTGGGTTGAAGTGTAGAGAGAAGCGAGCTATTGTTGGAGGTTGCCCATGTTTTGCATTATTTATGACAAGATCAATGGTATGGAGGGGAGCGGTAGAGGCAAGGGATGTAGCAATGCTTGCAAAAAGGTTATGATAACAATGGTTGCACAGGTAAAGGCTAGGAAGTGGTGAGTTGGCCTATAGAAAAATTGAATGGAAAGGTTGGGATGGAGGAATAAACCCATCAGAAGTAATGTGGTTTCACTACATCTTAGAAGAAGAGGGGTCCACATTACTAAACCAAGTAATGGGAGTGGCAACATGTGTGGGGATAGACATGTGCATACTCAGAGTGGGATTTGACATAGAAAGTTAATTGTTTATAACATTAGAATGCGAATCTTGCATTTACTCATGAGTAGCCATTGAGGTGGAAACATCACTATTCACAATCAGGGCTATCTCACATAAAACATCAAGACCCTTAGGATAATAATTTAGAATGCCATGAAGAGACTCAATGATAAGTGTAATAGTGTTAGAGGTTACCTCAATATCATTGAGGTGTGTCTAAAGATTAACGAGGTTCTTATCTAATTGGTGTACCTCGATTTGAGAACCATAAAGAAGAGTGGCCTCATGGTCAAAGGCTATATTAGTATCATGATAAGTAGTTGTAGAAGAATCTGGCAAGATTGGAAAAGTTAAAATTGCTGGATTATAAGAAAGTTTGAGAAATCAAGAGTGGTTTTTATAGGAGAAGTAACGGTTCAAGAGTGAGCCATTATCAAGTTTTTATAGATTCTTTGAACAATGTTATTAAAATAGAGAGGTTGGCTTGTAAATCTCTTAAAAGAATACACTTTACAACACACAATCTAAAATGATGGAGATTAAAATGTTTTAAGAAGAAGTGAAAGGTGAGTTCACCAAAATGTGATGTTGAAAATTTGATTTAACTAAGAAATGTTCTACATTTTCCAAGTCAAATATTTTCAAGGCACCACACTAGGATAAAACTTGTTCTTTAGACTAAAATAATTTGTTGCTTTTCTAACTGGAAAGAACAATTTTAGACTAGAATATCCTACTATGTTTTAAACTTGCAAAATGGTATTTCTCACAAAGCTAGAACATAAAAGCTAACATAATAGATGTTGATTTACATAATCTGAAATATTTTATTTGATAAAATAAGTTTAAAACTATAGATGACAACGAGAATGAAACTTGGCACCGAAAGATGGAGTTGACTGTTACGGACACTGGCACAACACACAACATCTACATGATGTACTGTCATCCATATGTCATCTGCAAATAGAGCTACTGGTAAAATGTAGCTTTCTATCTAGAATCATGAAGTCAATTGCACAACATGAAATAAATACAACAACAAAAACACAAGTGATACAAAAATAAAGAGAGATGATATAGTCTATGTATTATTGAAATAAAAATAGAATGACAAGGAAGAGGAAGAGAGAATATGTAAACCCCCGTATGGTTGAGAGCTCCGATAAACCTATAGCTAAAACAAGAGAAAAGGTTGGAGTTGCTTAGGAGCTTGCCACAAATGGTCAAGCCCCTATTTTGGACTTTTGACCTCCACGTGCAACCAATGATAAAGAGATTGAAATAGAAGTGTGTTCCCTTATCCTATGTGCATCTAGGACTAAGAACAATGACAAATGCTATGAATATTACTCTCAGATCTACAAAGAATAATAAACTAGTGTGTATAATAGATCATACAAGAGGAGATGAAAACCCGAGAGGTGCCTAGAACACATCTATGGATTTTATAAATAATAACAGAAATAAATCACCTTATACAAGGTAAAATGTCAAGGACAAACCTTAGTAGAATGCAAAGTGCTCAATACCTTCAAAGAATGCATGTAGATGCCATTGTTTAAGTTCATATAGGAGATTTGAATGCCAATAACCAAAGAGATCGCTAAAATTTTAATCAAGAGTGCTAAAAGAGTGCTTGTGCTTGAGAGAGATCGAGAGCTTACAATAGATTCACGAGCTTCAAGAGATAGATTAAGAAATGAGGGTTTGGGAGGGAAAATAGACGGTCCAAGACTAGGGCTTGTAGCCATTCAAATTCAAGTCAAGGTGGTTACCAAAGACTTGGACATAGAGTAAGGTGGTAAAATGCTTTAGAAATGACCGCCATACAATAGGATATCGACGAATGCTAATGCGTTGCATGGATGTTAGCAAAGTGATCTAGAAACAACCACCATATGATAGGATGTCGGTGAATGCTAGTGCATTGTGTGGACATCCATGCATCACACTAGCGTCTAGGCAACTACAACTCCTAAAAGTTTTAGTCATTAGGAAAGCAAAGTTAATGCAACATAATATTAGATTTACATGAAAGAGATATAGGAAAGCATGAATACAAGTGTGATCATGGTACCATGTGTGGAAAAAGGTTAAGGAAAGGGCTAAATAAGCCTAAAAACATACTAGGGGATATGGACACCAATGTGGGTCCAAAACATAGCATGAAATTGCAAGGGTATGCAATTTTTTATGTTATACTAAGACAATAATTGCCTCGTGTTGTTAGTGATATTTAATTATCCTCGAGCCATGACATTTGGGTTGTTATTCCTATTAGCAGCCTCTTATTCCTTTGTCCATGTTGATGGGGTTGTTGCAACATGACATATGTTCTAGTTATTCCCATGTAGGTTGAATATATATTCTCTATTAGTAGGACATGTGGATCTTGGTGGTTAGTTTAGTAGTGGTGACATGGATGGTTGTTGCCTTAGAAGGTAATTGTCTATCTTCCTAGGCGAGAAAGTTGAAAGGGTGACCATTGCCATCTAAAGATAACTGTCGACCCTTCTTGGAAAAGGAAAAATAAGGTGTAAGAAAAAGGTTGAATCTAAAGCTAATCAATTAGTAGAAGCAAGACATTTTCTAGATTATTGAGGCAAAGAGGAAGAGTCATAGTGACTTGCAAAATTGTAGGGAGTAAATTGGAGATAATGGTGACTATAGGGTTAGTTTATAGCCCCATAAAAGCATTAAATTGACCATCTTCTAGTACTGACATTGATATAGTCAATGGGCTGTTGAATCACGTAGCCTTCCTGGAGTTTTTCATCCATTTGGGTTTTCTCTAGATGTAAATCCATGTCATGCACATTCTTGCTCATTGTGTGCTTTGTTGTTATTTCATGCTTTTCATGTCTCTCCATATTTGCTACTGTTGTAAATTAATTGATTGCACTAGGGCAAGGTACTAGAAGTAGTGTTAATTAGGTTAACTTAGAAGAATGCATTGTTTATGCAACTCTAGGGTTATCAAGCTAAATGTATATGGATCAATCAATCCCTACTTCTCCCACCAAATTAAAAAAAGTATAAGAAAAATAATCTCTTAAAATATTTGCCACTACAAAAAATCCTAACAAATTAATTCGAAAACTTCTACTCATTTTTGTTATTCACTTTTTTTCTTCATTTTTATTTAATTTTCTTATTTACATTTCTACATACATTTACATATACTCCATTACATCATTTATACATCAACAATTTTTAATTTTATTTTTAAAACTATATTTTCTTAAATTTATATAATGAGGCTCACTATACGTCATCTCTAAAGGGTTTAAATCTCATCTCAAGAGTATAAACCGCCTCCAAGCTATGGGGTCAAGGAAAGGCCATTATTATAAGTAATAATAATAATAAACAAAAAGATATTAGAAACATGGTCATTTAAAAATTTAGCTTAAATTCAACGCCTTGAATATTAATTTCTATTGAATACTAATCTTATCAAGCATCACCCCACAACTTTGGTTGTGGTCTAGAGAACAACACCATTCACACTATCTTTTACATGACATAGAGTCCATTAAAGTAAAGGGGCACACATGGCCGAATAATAATGCTAAGGAAAACACCAAAACCTCCTTTAAAAAAATACTTAAAAGAATTGACCAAAGGGCATTGCAATACGTTTCCAAAGTCCAAGAAAAAAAATAAAAAAATCAAAGTGTTGTCATTAATACCAAACTTCAAATAGTGAAGCACCAAATTAAAAATTTCTTTTATTTTAAAAAAATTCAATTCCTCACTCGAAATGAAATGAAATGAAAGATTGTTCACGAGACTTGAGTCTAAGAGACCCATAAAACGACCCTTCAAAATATTTTCAAACTTTTTTTTGAGGTCAAATCTCCATAAAACGATCCCTCAAAATATTTTCAAACTTTTTTTGAGGTCAAATCTTTGCTACGAAACTTGATCAATAAACCACCCGTATTGTGAATCCTTACCCCCTTAATAAATTACGTAAAGCATTAAAAACCAAAAAAATAAAAATAAAAAATTATTTAACAATCACAACAAAATCCTCTATAATTTAGGCTTGGCACTAGGGACTCCCTTCCACCATTGAGTGCAGGCCTAATTATGTGTGGCCTGGCCATATTCCTTATTCTTTAAAATTAGATATACTATTGCATCTATCCCATGCAAAACGAGCTCTAGCCTTGGCAAATCCACCAGTGTTCGAAAAAGAGGGAGGAGACCTTGCTTAACCCATATTACGTAGGGAAAATATACATTTAATATTGGTAACCTCCATGCAGGTAGAAAAACATTAACTCAAACCTAAATTTAAAAAAATCAGCATCATTTAAATAGCTTAGCCTCGGAATGTGGTAAGCATTCCATGAAAATGAAATTATAAAAATGCCCATCAGTTTAAGTAAAGGCAAAGTACACGATAGATACCTCGCAGTCATGGTTGCCAAATCAAATATATATAAAAGATGTGCCCAAATCAAACCTGGAATGTATTTCGACAACATCTGCATAGGGACTGTTAAATTTGCTTATTGAAAACGCGACATTTGAACCCTCTTTCCATCTATTTTGATGCATATTCGAGGGTATAAGAAGCCAGGCTTTGAAAGCATGTTTTTGTGAAGAATTTGGCGATCCGGAGCGGCCATAGCATGCAGGTAGGTGGGCTCTTTGAGCTTTATTCCGTTCAAGCTTTAGTAGCATTTTTGTGGGGTTGACCTTGGACTTTTAAAACCAAACCCCAGGTCTGTTTCTTGATTAATTTTTTTTTTATATGGCTTATGATTGCTTTCTGGTTCGGGGAATTGGATTGCTCTGAGGCCTGCTGAGATGGGTTTTCTTTATATCGTGGAAATGTGTTTGTTTTTGTGAATCTTGTCAGGGCTTGCAAATTTTTGATTGGGTTTTTGTTTGGTCAGGGACATGAATTGGCTTTTCATTGTCTAGGGTTTCCTGTGATTGATGTTTTTAGTTCATTGTTGTTTCCTGTTGTTAATAAGAATCGAATAGTTGTAATTAGAAACTGGCATTTGAAGTGCGTGGGTTGGAGACAGATCATTTTGTTTAGGGTATGCACTTTGCTGCCATTATATATTTTTCATTTTTTCGTGTTTGATTGTAAAGTGCTCTGTTTTCTCTGTTGACTCTGACCATCCCCTAGGATTTTAAAGGGCGTTGAGCTCCATTATACAAATTATATTTATATAAATCAGATTAACACAAGTAGCTTGCTTCCTGAATTATGAACACGGCAATTATGGCAATAAATATGGTCTATTTGAGAGACAAACGGTTTGTTCTATGCTATTATTTTTGAAATATTATCGTGATTGTCATTTCTTGATTTTGTTCTTATTTGTACATAATCTGTAGCTTGTCAACAATCCCTTTTTATGGCTTACATCTTGTAGTTAGGCCACGTTGTAGCTCAGGATTGTCCGCTTTGATGTTGTTTTTGCGGTATTTACAGTGATTGTCAAACACCTGATGGAGTGAATGGTTTATGTTCTTTGAAGATCATTTCTTTTTGCTTTTTCTCCTCTGCCCATTTCCCCATGAAATTGGTGTAAAATGTGATGCACGGGGAGAAGACATTGGATAAGATGAAGTTCTTTTCCATCTTTCTCTTACATAAAACTTCTTCAATATATCTTTATGACATCAATTTTTTGTCATTTCCCTGGTACATGTAGCAGCCTTGTTGCAGCGAAGGGGATTAAACTGGCATCTTATTCTTTTGATGTGATTATTTAGCTTCTTACACCCCCAGTGTTTTAACACCACAATTTCACCACCAGTTTTTTCACACTACAACCTCACTGCATCTCCTCTTGCGTCGAGGGTGATCTGACTCTGGCTCACACTTGTATGAGTGTCCCTATATTTCCGTTGCATTAAATACCCTTAGACTGGATAGAGCCTATGGGGATAATCCCTTGATCTATTCAGTTGGTATGTTTGCATTTACCAGGTCTCTTAATAAGATACGGTAACCTCAATCAAATCCCAAAATGTCAGTTTGTCTTTAAGTTCCATTGTTATTTACTGGCTGGTAGTTTAGTAGGTCATTGACAGGGAGTAATATAATAAGTGCTTCATGTTTCATATAATAATGATTTTTTGCTCTCTTTAGCCAGGCAATTTGGTTGGAAGAAGGAGATCAGCCAGGGCATTTCTCCTTGATTACTTCTTCTCTTTATTTTCTAGAACATCATGAACAGAGCGAGGTCAACTCGAAAGCGGAATCAGGATTTGGAACTGAGGCTAGGGCACTCTGAGTCAGACAAGGGAAGGGCATTGACCACCATGCAAAACATTGCGTTAAGCAATGTTATAGTTGTTGAAGATGATGATGATGTTATTCATATGTCATCCTCAATGTTATCCATTCATCATGAAGTTCAGGCATCGTCAATGGTTTTACAAGTACATCTGAGTTATACCTCACCCTATTGTTTTAATTTGATAACTACCAGTGATGGGAGGCCTTCCTTAATTATTATTCAAAGCTTATATTTGGTCAAAGTGAGAAATTAAAATTGGATTCTTAGGAATGTTAAGATGGGCACAGTGATTGGCTCTGTAGTGTGTATATCTCTGTGATATGAATTCTTTCTAAAAGGCAATATTTACTTCTTTGTATTTGACCAGGTTAGAAATTCAGCTCCTCGGCGTTCTCTTCGAGTGCAGCCAGCTTTAAGTGAGGAAGATCTAGAGCTTCGACTTGCAGTTGGAGGTGCACTCATATACCTTGATATTTTATTGATAAGTTTACAAAATAGTCTGAAAATCCTTATTCAATGAAGGAATGTGATATAGAATTTATCTGCCAGATTATAATATATTGTACTTGGGGAATAGAAAAGGATTACCTAAGGAAGATTGAGCTAAGGTTTACAAATAGTACCTATGGATTGGATTCTATTATAAAATGTAACATTAGAAAATAGGAGTACTCTTTAAGGATAAGATTCTCTACTGCTGACATTCTCTACTGTTTTATAATTCTGAAAGAAAGGTTTTGGCGGAGGGGAAAACAACAGAGAAATTTGAAATGGACCTAAATGGGATTATTCAAAACTGAAAGTTCTATAATAATGAATATTGTTAATCTGGAATAGAATATTATATACATGGATAAAAGACACTCATGTTTGGATTCAAAAATGGTATAGGTGAAAAATATGCAATTTTGGTTGAGAAAACTGAATATGCTCGTAAAGTATTATGTGTAACTTGCAAGTGCCATATGGCAGAAATTTATACACCAAATTTATCCACTTTTCAGTTATCTATACCTACTTTTACCTTTAAGAGTTCATACGATATTAACAATGTGAGTGAATTAGAATATTCTATAGCAAATCCAGTGTGGGTGCAATGCAAAAGCAATTAAGATAGCATAAATTGAAAACTACAGGAGTTAATTTAAAGTTTTGCCACATGCATCTTAGGTTCTTGTTCCTGCTTTCTATCTGTACAATGCAGTCCCATTCCACGATTCCATGATCAAGAAATCCTTATTCACTTTACTCTTGTTCCATGATCAAGAAATCCTTATTTAATACACCCTATCTTAAGTAATTTGCTTGTTTTGTCTGTTCATCAGGTTCTGTATTATCCTCTGTTACTTGGTTCTTCATGTGCCCAGGATGTACCCATACCGGGTACGGGTATGCCAAATGCCCTCAGTACGCACAAATTCATCCCTTTGTCTGGATTGTGTTCGGGCAGGATCCAGAGTCCTGGGTCATACCCTGGTACCTCATACCCATATTAAAAAAAATGGCAAAATAAAATAAATGAATAATAAAAAAAAATCTAAACCAACCTTAAAAGTAACTATCTAACTACACTACTATCAACACAAAAAACAAAAGAAAACAGCACTTTTATTTTGTTATGTATTTAATTTGTATGTTTTCATTGTTTTGTGCAAATTATGGCTATTTTTAAAATTTTTTTATATATTTTGTACAACCATACGCAAGCTGTACTGAAACTGGGTTTAAAAAATTTGTGAACTGCTATACCTGAACTCTAACTGGCAACTTAGGTGTTATGTGCTATTTCGACATGAACTATTGCCTGACTCTTGAAAAATTTTGCAAGGTTAGCTTGATTAGACAGGTCTCCAAGAAAACATCTATTCAAGCATCTTCTTATCTTGGTTTGTTGCAGAAAATATTCATGCATACCTACAGAGAATGTTACTTGGACACACAACTCCTAAAATTTAAATTGATTGAAGACTGCATTGAGTCAGTGGAACAAGATGTTCAAGATACCCAAGCCTTACTGAAACTGGGTTTAAAAAATTGGTGAACTGCTGTACCTGAACCCTATCTGGCAAATTAGTGAACTATTGAAATAGCACATGAACTATCTCCTGACTCTTAAAATATTTTGCAAGGTTAGCTTGATCATACAGGTCTCTAATAAAACATCTACTTAAGCATCTTCTTATCTTGGCTTGTTGCCGAAAACATTCATGCATATCTACAGATAATGTTACTTGGACACACTACTCCTAAAATTTAAATTGATTGAAGACTGCATTGAGTCAGTGGAACAAGATGTTCAAGCCTTATTGGCACTGCATGGTCTTTACTTGGCAATAGATTCATCAGACTTATTTCCATTTCTTTTAGCATATCTGCTAGGACAATCAATGATTCATGGGATCCAGCTTTCTTGGGTATCCATGTCCAAAAAACATCTACTTAAATTTTTTTTTGAATCATCAAGCAGATAAGAACATATGTTGCTGCCTTGTTAATCCTCCCTATAGTTGCCTCATCATCCCGTGGGAAGTCCTTCTGACAACAAGAATACCAAACAATTTGTAACACAGACTGAGATTTTGCAATGGCATAAAACCCTTGATTTGGTGACCATCTCTACATCAGGTAGATAGTGTGCTGTGAAAGTTGAGCTATTTTAAACTATAATAGTCAAAGCTCAAATACTTTGCCCCATTTTTACCAAGTCTGTTCTTTGTACCATTAGTGGGGACAGTAGTCCGTGTTGACATGGGTGTAAGACTAATGTGCAGGTCTGAATATCTATCCTCTGAAAGGCTTCTTGTTCGTGCCTTGTTCTGGTCTGTAAGTATAACCCCACCAGCAACAAACTTTCACTTTTGCTCATCTTGGTTGCCATGATTGGTTAGGGAATGGGAAGCCTAGGTATTAGTAACATCAATTGCAGAAAAATACTGAAAATGTTTGCTTTTGAAAAGCTTCGAAGGCCATAAAAACCTCTGTACTAGGCAAAGGGACAACCCCTTTTAGCCAACACAAATTCTGACAAACCGTTACTCTTAAAGCTTTAGTAGTTGATACCCAAAAAATTTCTGATTAACCAAATGTAGCCATAAGGCTATTGACCGACAAGAAATCTTTAAAAGCATTCACCAAATTCCATTTGTAACTGTACATGGTATTATCAAATTCTAAGAAATTATTAAAAGGCAATAAAAGCATTCAACGTGAAACATATCTGTAACTGCAGACACTATTAAAATGTTATATTTTTGAAGAAACAATATTGGGATTGTCAACCCAACCATTGGTACTTCAAAGGACTAGAATTAATTGATCTTATAGGCTTATTGAGAATCAAATCTGCAGGAAGGATACGGACAATTAATGTGGAAGCCTACTATGAAAATCAAGATGCACATTTTAACAGGGACTATTGGCATCAGGAGTCCAGGGTTGAGATAAATAACAATCCCCAAGAGATATCACATTAAGCAAAAGATTAATAATCTTGACTGTGAGGCTTCACACTACTGGAAGAAATCTTAAAAGCATACAGACAAGCAACTTCCAGGGCGCTGCCAATGCTAGACATGGAGGAAGTTAGAATCAACCGAAGAGAAATGCCCACTACTACAAGAAACTCTAGCAGAGTGGTTCGAAATTGGGCCTTTTATCATAATTTGCTTCTGAAGTAATTACTAATGTAACATTTCGTTGCCACAGTTTTGAGAACAAATCTTTGCCCTAGCTTTTAACCTTGATATATTTGAAAAAGAATTGCACAAGCTAGTTATGCTGTAGGTAGATATGGTATATAATAATATATTATATTTGCTATGTGAAACATATGTATCGATGTAAATTGTTGGTAAGATTCCCACAACCAGATATTCTTTGTAAGATTTCACATTATACTTTTTGTTTTTCAGCAGTCCATGGGAGTCCTTTGTGGGATGCCTTTACCTCTTTTCAGAACTTTTTTTTTCTGTTTTTCTGTCTTTGCTTTCCCTTACACATGAACAGTGACACCCCTGTAATTATTTATTATTTCATTATTAAGACCATGCGACGGATCATACGTACTTAACAAAAAATGTGGTTCATCCAAATAATGCTCCTAATATGAAATATCAATTATCAATTAAGTTACAAGTTTGCATGTATTTTATATGGATATATGTGTAGTTACTCACAATAATACTTATTGCTAGTATTTGTCGAGAGTTTTCAAATGATAAACTTTACCTCATAGATATTGTAGATATAGAGTTTATCTCTATAGCACAGCTTTTTTTAAGTTTTGAAACCAATGGTTATTTTTCAGATTGTGCCTTTTCTGATGCTTGCCCAGGAACTTCATCTCAAGTTGATGTAGCAAGGATTTCATCTGACCGAAATGTTTGTCGTGAACGTAATCCGGCACCAAGTTGTACAATTAATATTGTTGATGATGGCGACGATGTTTTGAGACCTTATAAGGTAAGAAATGCTAATTCTGTTGTTTTAATGGGATACTTATAATATTGTTCTGATTTTAGAGTTAAATTTCTTTTGATCTAGTAAGAATCTTTTTTTACAAAAGTGATGTAATATGCAAGTATAGTCCTATGTATATATTTGTAAAATTTGAGGGTGCTTTCTTGATTTTGTGCACATTTTCTGGGATGTTAGGGACATTAGTCATGTGAAAAATTATCAAACTGGTCCCATCTTGGCTGATATGCTTAAAATTAAGTATAGTCCATGCAGAAGGAACTACCACTGAAGTCTTATTCTGACATATTTAGAATGAACTGTTTGTAATTACCATGTGGTCTTTTCTATCCATTATTGTAGTTTTTGAGGTGACATTTTATTCACAACGAAACTCCTTCAGTATATTCCCTTGATATTCACATAACATCTGTATCAATTTTATCTTCTCTTTTGAAACATGGCTTCATCAAAATCTTATATCACTTTTTTTTAAGAAAAATGAGCTTGTATGATATAATAGGTGAAAGATACAGGAAAAACTGAGATTCTGCATGAGAATGAGAAACAATAGCAGAGGCCTTGTCCTTGAAAATGGTTGATTCTTGTCTGCAAAAACGAGGATATAACCAATAATAGCTATTAGGCTCCTAAGAAACAGAACTTCTTGACTGTATTCTATGCCATGGCAAGTGATTGCTGAAGTTGAAATCCAGTAGGTATCCCATATTGGAGTTCCACCTTTTAGTGATAACTAATATTGGTCCTAATAAACTGCATACAATCAGAGCTCTTTTTGAGGAAATCAACTCAGCTATTAATATTGTGGTATCTTGAGGAAGAAAAACAGGAGCATGTTTAGGACATTTTCTTTTACAAAGATGTCTATTAAAACAGTAACTCTTAACCTTAAAAGTTCCAGTACATGTGTCGTGCTTGCTGCTATGCTATGTATTGATCTACAGGTTGTTGTAGAGTATATATACATCTACTATTTCTTATCAGTTTATGTTTATATCAGATTATTGAAAACTAATCTGGGGTTCTTTTAGCCTAATATTTCATTCTGGCAAGTGTAAATTAGTCATGTGGTACTTGAGCTTGAGGTGACTTTTGATACTGCACTTGAATCTGTAAGTTACAATGAACAGATATTCTCTGTCTCTTGTGCATTTCAGTCCATATTTGAATTTATAAATGTATCTGTTCTCCTTTTCAATAACTGCCTGAAGCTTGTTTTGTTTGAAACCAATTTTTTATGGTTACATGACAATGTTCTCAATTCTGCTGATCCAGATTCTGATAATAGGGGATCTTTTGATTTTTTGTCACCCTAAATTTCTGTGCACTCTCTTTCTGTTTACAAGAAGGTTATTTTTGCAGTGTTGTCTCAAGTTGACACTAATCATGATCATCTTTTAGACACAATTGTCTGAAACTTGCCATTTTGATTATATTCTATTGGAAGAAGTGTTTGCAAACATGGGTTGCAGTGTAATCTCGTCTTGAAATGTTGGACAATGTTTTTACCACAAGTAGAAGTTCCAGATTAAGCTAAAACAACTAATTTTCTGGGTGTATTCAACCAGGCTCAAAATATAACATTCATTTTTGTCATGATAATTCGGGTTCAAATATAGGGTGTATTCAACCAGGTTCAAAATATAACATTCATTTTTGTCATGATAATTCGGGTTCAAATCTACTTTCTAAATCATTTATGCACTATTTATGTTCTTATTTGTCGTGATTGCTTGGGTTCAAAATTTTTTCCTTATTGTAAACCATTTATGCTCTTCGTTTCTGTTGTGAATTTTTTTTACCAAATAATGTCATGCCAATTTTAGCTGATGGAAAAATGTATTAAATATGTTGTCACAAACGTGAATATCTTCTTATTTCATGCTTATTTACTGCATGCTTTTTTCTTGTAATATATATCCTTTTCTAGGATGTTTTTTATGCTGGATCAATTCTGGTTTCTTTTGTTTCTGTTTTGTTAATGCATATTTATTTTTCTGCTTATATTTTTTGCATGCGCAGAGGAGGAGGCAAGGGCATGCATCAAGCAGCAATAATCCACCTGTTCAAGTAAATGAATTGAATCTAAATTGTCCCATATGTATGGATTCAATGAAGGAAGAGACTTCTACTGTCTGTGGACATATTTTCTGTAATAGTTGCATTTTAAGTGCAATCCAATTTCAGAAGAAATGCCCTACTTGTCGCAAAAAACTGACAGACAAAAGTATACACAGAATCTATCTTCATAGCCACACTGCATGATTCATTTGTAGGGGCGCTCACAGTTTGGTATTTGGTTGATGAATGCTGCTACCTTGGCAGATAAGTCTCTCAGTTTGGCCAAGGGTAATATATAAAGGGATAATAGCTAACAAGTGTCTTTTGATGTGGTCACCTAAGAAGGCCAAAGTTGATAGATGGTGCAAATGTTTTTATTCATTTTCTAGAGACAAAATTGCATTTACAGCAAGGGCTTCCATGTTTTATGTAAACTGTTATAAAATTAGTTCTCAAGTTTTCCACAGGTTTCTGAAGACTTGGGGACGGTTGTCCATGTCAATGAATGTTACCTCTACACGTAGGTCTCAGTTGGGCTGAGGGTAATATGTAAAGGAATGGCTAACAAGTGTCTTCTGATGTGGTCATCTAAGAGGACCAAAGATGATTAGTGGTGCAAATGTTTTTATTCATTTTCTAGAGAAGAAATTGCAATTATGGCTTAGGGCATCCATGTTTTTTGTCGAACTGTTATAAAAATAGCTCCCAGGTTTTTGATGATTTTCTGAAGACTTGGGCTAATTGCCTGCTTTTTCTATGATTTTGTAAGATTTTTTTGGGAGAAGGGGTACAAGCAGTTTCTTTTAAGATTTATTTTAACCTACTTATTTATGGTGTGAATTAATGTGGCTTTTGTAGATCTTGATAGCATCTATTGCGTCTGCATTTCCTTTGTCATGAGATTCTGTTGGTGGATAGAATACAGTTTAGAGGACCAAAATTCCTGCATGACTTTATTTCCTGCATTCAAATTTGATATCCTTTAAGTCCTTGATGATATATTTCTTATGAATGTCCTGCACACTACTTATGCAGTTTCCTCGTCAAGTTTCTGGCTAATGTTTCAATCAATCATGCCATACATTCAAGCCATTTCATGGAGTTATTTGCATCATTAATAATTTTGTTGTTCGCTGACAAATCTGAGACATTGGCATGCATGTTTCTGCCCAACTCACGCCCCCTCATTTGTTGACCTATGTTTTTAGATTACTCCTTTGAGTGTGAAACATTGTGTATATGGTCCCTTGGGAAACGGAAGACAAAAACATTGAATATATCTTCGACATATTTTAATGTATTGCCTCTTCAAGTGTCGGAGGTTGCATATATGTTTTGCGGTTTATGACTGGGAAATGGGAGAGGAAAACATGGAGTATTAATTGCAAAAAGGTAAAAGGTGCTATGTGTGGAGAGATCTCAGGGCATTCTCATTAGGTGTACAATCTGTTTTTACATGTAGCTTAATTTCTTCCAGACTTGTTTACCAGTTTCTAGGCTATTCATGGCCCTTCTTTCTTACATGGTGGATGGATGGATATATAGTCTGTAATTAAGGTGGGTACAAGGGGATAAATTACACAGAAAAGCAGGTATAGATTCATTGTATAAATGAGGAAGATAATTAAGGAAACGTGGTGGAGGTGAACAAAATATTCAATATTGTCAATTTTTTTCAACATTATGCAATTTGGTCGTTCCTGCTTCTGCATTCGTGGTTACATCAAAATTTGTCCTCGCATTGTCTGAACTTGAATCCATCAATGCCAGTAGAACTTATGGTAATACTGCAAAATCTAGAAAATATGTTCAGATTGTACCACCCTGAGGAACGAACTAAACATAGGGGCTGAGAAACAGTATAAGGTGGTGCCTTCAAAAACTGAAGGCCAAGTGTATTGCCTTTTAAGTATGCTTTAATGTGGAGTTAGTTCTGCTATCTTGGATAAGGAGGCTCCATTTGTGTTAATACCAAGGTCCCCTCGAAGGGCTTTAAAGAGCCTCTGTTTGGTTTTATGTTGGTGTATGATAGGGCAGAGCACCCAATTACGGTAGTTCATTCCCGTCTAAGTTGGATGTAGGCATTGAACATGCTTGTGAATGGACGCAATGAATGCATCCTAATATATGAATGCAGAGCATGTTCTAAGCTATGATTAGAATGCATGCCATTCATTTTTTCAAGAGATATTTTTAGTTTTAAAAAATGTATAAACTATACTAACTGAAAATACCAACTTAATGTGTTCGACCTTAGAACTAACACATTTAAGGAGGATAAAGTAGCTAATCTTAGTCATTAACCTTTAGATTTTAATAACGTCCATGAGGCCAAGCAGACTAAGGGACTAGGGAAACGACCCCTCAAGATATTTTTGGTCTCCTTTCAAGATTCGATCTTTTGCTATGGATCTTGACCTAACCGGCTGTATCGAGAATCTGAGGTCCTCAAATAACTCACTGAGACTATCCACATTCCAGCTGTTATTAAACTGACTACGAATATCTGCATACGCAGCACACTCAGTGATGTAATGCCATTTGGGTTCGACCACCCCTTTGTCGCAAAAAATGTAATGTTCTTTCAGCTCACTCTTCTTTGGGAATCGTCCATTTCCCTGTCTCACATCTAAGACGATGGGACCCGGTCCTCAACTAAGCCACTAAAATCCTCGCCTTTCCCTTGAGAGAAGCCCACATATATTCTTTTTCATCATGCTCCCTCGAAGGATTGAACTCTCTAACATAAAGCTCTTTTTCTCGGTCAATCTGACTTGACCACATGGCAGCCCTGAATTTATCTATAACACTTTTTTTTTTCTTCCTTAATGATAGGACAAACATGTCTCACTTATCCATCCACTTCTTGTTTTGCTTCATCCACGTCTTTTTCCTACGGTCAAGCCTCCCCCCCATCACCATTTTGGGCCAGTGGTACTCATCCATCTTTTCCACCTTTTTTAAGTAGCTTAATAGTCTTATTATAGCTGACGCCTCCAATGGGAAAGAATCCGCTTCAACTAAAAGAATCTCGTAGGGGACCGTAGATTTGACTTTGAAATTGTTGGTAATAAGGTGTTTTTGAATTCTTTCAAGGTGTTTCCACTTGTGGTTCGTCATGCTGCTCCCCCAAACCTCACCCATAAAGGACAACCGGTGTGACCAGCAGCCCAAAAAGGGTTTTCTTGGTTTTCCAGTCCCAAAGTTCAGTTTTCCTACACCTGTTCTGGAGAAAGTAAGATGCTCTCCACCCACCTAGAACCCTGCTCGCCCGACAAGACTCCCAACTGAGCCTATTGTGAAAGTTTAAAGTCGGCAATTGATTATGTAGAAAATGCTTTACACATGTTAATAGATTTTTTCCAACAAAGACCACCCCATGTTGACGACATTATTGCCATTCCATGTGCATTTCGTGCCCTTTCACTGTTATGTCTTCCATCTCATATTCACTACATGGTTTCTCTCTCACAGTTACAGCGGCATGTGTAATCCCTTAATAAACTTCATTCCTTGTATAATGTCTTAGTAGATGTGCTACAAACTCTTGTATAACTCACAATGTGCCCTAGGTTGAATGTGCCTAGTTTCTCATATCTCACATGATTAGAAAAAGTCTTTGAAAATGTCTAATGCTAGATGGAACAAATGGGGGTTTGGGTGATTCTTTAGGCCCCATATATAGATGGGAGATTAATATTTTCTTTTGAGATTTTTCTAACAGTGTTTGTTATTTTTCTTAGTGTTTTGAATAGAAGTCATTGTTTTCTCGTAAAGGACCTATATTCATTATAAAATAAAAAAAATAATATTAAAGAAAACATAATACATATTATAATTTTTTAAGTAATACTAAGGGATACATGCCTAAAAAAATGATATTTTCAAATGATTTCATTTGATCCTCTAAAAGGTGAAGCAAATTTTTTATTTTGTTAGCATTTTGATAAGTGTGGAGGAGATTTCATTGGGGTTTGATTTAAGTTTAGGGGGTTCTATTGAATGGGGTTTGGTTTAACCCCTTTCAATCAAATCCCCTTACATGGAATTTCTCTAGGCTTAAATCATTTTGTTTTCTAAAAAATATACTTTTTTAGAAAAAATGAGGATGTTCCATAAGAGGGACACATTATTGTCTGATCAATCCTCCTGTTTTGTAAACCATTTATGGTTTTTTGTTTCTGATTGTTTTCTATTTTGCAGCCTTGGGATAGAGGTATGTATAGGTTATGTATAGGTTCACAGGTGCTAGAATGGTGTCAGATTGAAGAGACAGTGTGTGTTGCATATGTATTTTTATTGTTAAAGATTAATACATACTAGTGCCTGTCTTTGATGGTGGAGTTTTTCTTACAAGAGTTTTTCCACGTACATCTAGTGTCATGTGATGATTTATCATGGTATGTTAATTTTTGTTTGTTGATTTAAGATCTCACATTATATCATAATGGGTAATACAATGTTGCATTATTAAAATTAGATTTGCACTCTTTGGAGAATTAACATTTGTAGTAGTTCAACTTGATTTAACGACATTTGGTATCAAAGATTTGGTCCTGTTGAAAAGGGGATGCCTTTCTCTAAGTGTTTAAGGTTTTTGGCTATAGTGGGAGTTTTTTGTTTGAATGGTTTCACATATTTCATATTTGTGATTGGAATCTATGGCCTCTACTTCTGATTTAGCGATTAAGAAATTCAATAGAACCAGTTACTCTGCCATGTGAATTCCAATTTTGTAGAGGAAGTTTTGGAGGGAGTGATGGATCTGTTAAACATGTTTATTGTCTGGGAAGAGATGCTTTGGCAGCAATGTTGAAATATCTGTATATATGGCCCATGCCTAGGATGTAGGTAGTTTGTTATTTGAATGCGAAGAGATAATTAAAGTTTTGTTCCCTATAAAAGGTTTTCATAATGAGTTAGTTTGTGTATTCTATGGTTTGTCTGGTTATTCTTAAACATTATCCACTTCAGCAGTCAAAAGTTAATTGTGGTCAATAAAAATAAGACAAATATTTATCATTTTTTGTTGTGGATGAGGTGTAAAATTATTACTCACTGTTTGATTAAAATGGATGATGTTTAAGTAGAGTAGATTTATCCCTGTCCATGTAGGGATCCTCATATCCTTATTGATCACTTTATCCTTAAATAAGGAAATCAATTATATTTAGTAAGTTGGCTGCTCGTGGAGGTTCTTAAAGATGTCAAAGATCATGCATATGTTTGGAAGGATTACACCATATGTATATCTGGAAATCTTGAGTACCCTGCTCCATTTGCTGCACAATCAGACACCAGATTCCATTTTATTATCGCTTATTGAATTGCGTGTTCAACGTCCCATCTAAGTTGTTTGTACCCGTCTACAGTCTTGGTTTGCAACGACGGTCACTAATGGATCTCAAATTTCAGATTCATTCTCGAGTGCCTTAGAGTGCATTTTCCAACGAACTCGGAGTGTAAGTGCATCATTCTATTAACTCTTTTCTGAATGTATAAGGTGCAGATTCATGAAAATTTTGAGAAGCTCTTTGACTCTCACGGTTTTCATTGCGATCGTTGGGTTCCTTAAAGACTACTTATCGTCCTCCTTCACCATGAAGTGTCACAATGGTTGTTTGTTGGGTGATTGGTTCCAACCATTATTGCAGAAATCAAATATACAAAGTTATGGCAACTGCAGTGTATGTGGCAAGTGTGAGAAATTTTTTGTAGTGTGTTTGAAAGGGCACAATGAACTGTAGTTCCTTCCAAGATCAATTCAGCATGCAGCTATAAGAAGTAAAAGTGATGTTCGACTCTTTATTATGCACTTGTTTTTAATAATACTCTAGATTTGTAATGTTATAATATTGGGATTTTATTAACTTGGTTTCATGGAGCAATAAGCTATTTATTTTGGAGGGTGTGCTTCTTAAGAAAAATAATATGTTATGTTATTTTATCATTGTGTAAGTGGAAAAATAAGGGTGTTTGGAGTGATAAGGTGTAAATAGGAGAAATAAGGTGTAATTTTATGAAAAAAAATGTTGATTTTGTTTGATTGTGGTTCAAATGTAATGAGCTATCAAACTCAATTTTTTTCCCATATTTGACTTGGACACTTTGTGTTGTGTGATCCCTTCTCTAGTTGTTTTACTTATTTTTCTTGCTTCTAATTATGACAAACTTATATTTGGATAACGTGTTATCCTCGTAAATTAACATAAGCAATGAACAGGAGGCAAAGATGATATTTGAATGTTGGCGACAATATTAACCATCTTTTATGCAATTTTGTAATCAATATGTATTGTTAAGAAAAGAAATCGATCGGTTACAAAATCAATTAAATAACAAACAACCACCTAGTATCTCAGCATAGAAGAAAGATGTTAAGAAGATAGAAGTTGTTAACAAAGATGTATGTTCTTCTTGCACTTCCACGTAACAATTAGGTGAAAATAAAATGTTCTTAAAGGCAAGTGTTGTTTCTCCTCTTGTGTCACAAAAGAAAAATGTGTCCAAGTCAAAAAGTGTTTTGTCAAAACTTGTGTCACATAAGAATCTTATATTCTAGACAACAAAGAATATTGTGTCAAAAAGTGCCTAATTCCATTGTTTCACAATCCAAACCCATTGTGTTACATCCCCAATTTTTGTCTTTACTAAACTTTTCAATTTTACTAGAACATAAGTAAATCTATTATGATGTTATAGACTGATGCCAAGAAAAGACATGGTTTATGTTGAATGTCATTTACAGAATTATGAAAATGATTATGTTTTTTTTTTTTTATCAATTTAATAATTGTTTATGAGATTTGATTTATTATTTAAGTCATGATGCACTGATCATATATTGTTTGGTTACAAGTTGAAACAAGAATACAGATTCTTAGATGATTCTCGGATAAGAGAGAGAGAGAGAGAGTATCTTCCAAGGAGAGAGATATAGACGTCGGGTTACGAGTGGTCAATTTGCCAAAACGAGTATGATGTGTAACAAAGTATGAACCAGTGTTTTGTGAGAGGTAAGCCTTAACTTGTCAGTTTACTTATAAATCCAATCAACAGGTAGTCGATACCTTACGAATCTTTGAAAGTTGTAATAAGTCGTCTTAGTCATAAGTAGCTTTAATGACGTCATTTGAACTTGAACTATGACTATTTACGTTTAACGTAAATATTACGACGTAAATTGTCGTAAAATGGTTCTCTTATTTTATTAAGTCTCATTATGTATTATAAACGATTCTTAAACGTTAAGACGATTTCGTCGAGTTAAGAATACATGATTATTGTCAACGAATTGTGATGGGGAGACAAGCTCAACCCAACCACATTATCCGTAATTCCTTGTTTAAATATTATTATTTTATTGATTAAACTATAACTAGCTAATATAGAAGCGATGTTATATGAAGTATATTTGATGTAATCAAATATATAAGTGCTTTAGCATCGAAAGAGGATAATACCTCTTAATGAAGTCGATGGTATTGAAGAAGCCGTAGGCTAAATTATAGTAAAGTCTTCATTAGTATTAGAGGTGGATCAAACCACATGTTTCGATCATTAAGAGATCAGTTATGTTTGAAATAAGTGTCGGCCTCATCCTTAGGAGGATGACTGTGCTTTTAATTGCCCAACCGAATGAACCATATGGCAGCCTTCCACAATCAACATGTGGACTTTTGCTTGTAAATCGATTTCAGTTGTGACTAAGTCACAAAAGGCTGTTAAAGTTGCATTTAGTATTGCAACTGACTTATGGTTAAAGGACGAAGTGAAGCGACTCTGTAGGAGTCGTGCCTTAGTCCTATTTATGTAGAACAACTCATTTGAGCCCGGGAGAGGAAGGAGAACATGATTAGAATGTAGAATATAGAATCGAAGGGAGAGGATAGAACAAAGTTGCTGAGGGAGAGAAGTAGTTTGGCTGGAAGTAGAAAGGGAATACGCAAAAAGAAGGCGTCGACCCTGTGCATATCTTAGTCAACTTTTAAATCATTTGTTGTCAGGTATTCTTTGATTATGATTTTGATAAATCGTGAAGAGATCGGTTAACATTTCTTAGTGTTTTCATCGTAGTCTTGGGCGATTGTATGAGTTTGCTAGGGGAGTTTAAACTCTTGATTTTATTGTGTGACAGTTGATAATTAGTGAGCCTCAACGTAGGAAATGTTAATTTTAGGATCAGAAGTGAAATAAGCAGAAATACAAAAATAATGAACACTTGAACACAACAAATACCCTGGGAAAACCCTCCTTGAGGGAGAAAAACCCAGCCAATATATATCACTTATATTATATTGAATAAGGCCGAAAATCTGCTTTACAACTTGGCCAAACACAAGGCCGATTCACTGAATGAGTGAAGGCACCTCTCCTAGGTGTGAAAATACAACTGATGTGATTTCTCCTTGAAAATAATTGATTTGAAGCAAAAAATGATAATCTGTTGAAGATAATCAAACTTCTGCTTGAATGCGAATTTCTCTTGAATGTAATGGATGATAAAATGGAAGAAGATCGTCATGTATATATACATCTTCAAGGTGTCTTTTCATTGGAAGGTCGGCCCTTTTCATAAAGAGATGACTCTACAAAAGTGAGGCGTCTTTTCCTTGAGTCGGCCTCAATAAGAAAAATAAATATAAATTAAAGGAGGCATCACTCCACATGAGTCGGCCTTTACATTATTTATTTAATTTGTATTTAAATGGAGAAAGACTCTCCCACTGCTATAACATCAACACTCCCTCTTAGCTAGGGAGATATCTTTCTAGATACCCATGTCATGGAGTCTCTCAACATGACACTCACAAATGGCTACACCCATTTGTGAAAAGAGTTCATCACGGAGTCTCTCAATGTGATATCGGCATGGAGTCACTCAATATGACGTCCACCATGGCTACTCCCATGTGTGGAAAGGAACAAGTGCACAAGTGCCCATCACGGAGTCACTCAACGTGATGTCGTCATGGAGTCTCTCAACATGACATCCACCATGGCTAAACCCATGTGTGGAAAAAACACAAGTACAAAGAATTCATCACAGAGTCTCTCAACGTGATGTCCACAATGGCTACTCCCATTAGTGGAAAGAAACATATCGTCATGGAGTCTCTCAACATGACATCCACAATGGCTACTCCCATGTGTAGAAAGAACCACATCTTCGTCTCAGAGATGGACAAGGGTTTTCACCTCATATTTCTCTGTCTAAGAGAAATATGCATTATAGCAAAGATCACTGAAGCTGAGTCTCCCCCTCAGCAAGGGCGACATTCTCCACAACTCTAAGCTTGTCTTGAAAATGTGCAAACTTCACTCTGGAGAGAGGCTTGGTGAGAGAATCAGCCATTTGATCCTCAGTGCAAATGTACTTGAGTTGAATAGCTTTTCTCAGCACCATATCTTTGACGTAATGATACTTGATTTCCACATGTTTTGTTTTGTCATGAAACACTGGATTGACAGAGAGCTTTACACAACTTTGATTATCACAATGAATCACAGTCGGCTCCAATGCCTGGCCAAACAATCCTGCAAGGGGCTTTCAAAGCCACACTGCTTCTCGAGCTATTACACATGCTGCAATATATTCAGCGTCTGCAGTGCTAAGTGCCATGGAAGTCTGCTCCTCCTACACCAAGAAATCATTGCAGACCCCAAACTGTAGCAACATCCAGAGGTGTTGTTCTTATCATTTACACTCCCGGCCCAATCAGAATTAGAATAGCCTTGTAACTTCATATCTTCACTAGAAGTATACCTCAAGCCATATCCTACTGTGCCACACAAGTATCTCAGGATATGCTTTGCTGCAACTAGATGAATATGTCTTGGTTCACACATGAACTGACTGAGAGCACTCACCGCATAACAAATGTCTGGTCTAGTATTGACTAGATACATCAATGATCCAATCAACTATCTGTACATGGTGGGATCTACCAAATCCGAGCTAGCTATAAACTCACTCAATTTCTTCAAATTTGTTTCCATAGGTGTAAACATGGACTTGCAATTTATCATCCCAAATCTCTTCAAGATATCTAAGGTGTATTTCCCTTGACTTAGAATAATCTCATTGGGTCTTTGCCACACTTCCAGTCCTAGAAAGTAATGCATAAGACCAAGATCCTTCATTTCAAACTCGGAGGCTAACTCTTTCTTGCATTTGACAATGAGATACTCTGCTCCAGTGAGAAATAAATCAACATAAAGAACCAATATTAAAGCCTCACCATCAACTACCTTGAAGTAAAGATTGGAATCTGCATCATTCTTGGAGAATCCCAAGCTCATCAAATATTGATCAATCCTTTCATACCATGGATGGGGTGCTTGTTTAAGGCCATACAATGCCTTCTTCAATCGACATACATGAGACTCCTTCCCATGAATCACAAAACCTTCTGGTTGCTCAATGTACACTTCTTCTTCAATCACACCATTAAGAAATGCAGTCTTGATGTCCATTTGATGTAACTTCTAGCCTTTAATGGATGCAATAGAAATAATAGTCCGGATAGATGTATAACAAGCAACAGGAGCAAATATCTCCTCATAATCTATTCCCTCCTTCTGAGAGAATCCTCTAGCCACAAATCTTGCTTTGTACTTCTCAATGCTACCATCAGCTGCATGCTTGATTTTGAAGAGCCATTTAGAAGACACAACTGATTTCCCTTCAGGTCGTGGTACAACATCCTAAACATCATTGTTGATAATAGACTAATATTCTTCTGTCATAGCATCTCTCCATACCTACTGATTGGATGCCTCCTCAAAATTGGAAGGCTCAGAATCAATGATGTGACTCATTAATGCCA
Organism: Cunninghamia lanceolata; assembly: GCA_027924645.1. Classification (NCBI taxonomy): domain Eukaryota; kingdom Viridiplantae; phylum Streptophyta; class Pinopsida; order Cupressales; family Cupressaceae; genus Cunninghamia; species Cunninghamia lanceolata. Next base: position 543,580 of record BSBN01000889.1, read on the forward strand.
CATAGCCTGGAAACTTCTGCGGTCTCTTGCTTTCTCTAAATGTGCCTCGACGAGTTGCATACTTTTCTACCTCTTGCATAGTTTGTCTAGCCCATAGTGGTCTCTTACGGCATATAGCAATATCTCAAACAATCAGTAGGTTCTATGGGATCAATTGGATCAATAGACTCTTCTGGTTCAGTAGACTCCCTCTGAATCTCAGGAGTAGGATTAGGAGAAGTGTCCATATCCTGTGGTGTCTCCTGGTCTTCATTGTCTATCTCCATGTAAGATCCTTTAGATCTTTTGAATGCTACTTCCTCTTCGAAAGATACATCCCTGCTAATTTCAATTTGTTTCTGTCCTAGAATGTAGATACTGTAGGCCTTTGAAGATTCACTGTAATCCACAAATATTCCTTTCTTGCCTGATGGTTCTAGCTTAGATCTTTTATCTTTAGGCACATGAACATAAACAAGACAAGCAAAGATTCTTAAATGACTAACCTCAGGTTTCACACTTGTGAAGGACTCTTCAGGGGTCATATTTTCCAATATTTGATGAGGGCTTCGGTTCTGAACATACACTACAGTTTTGGACACTTCTACCCAAAGGAAGTTTTGTAGATCTTGATCATGAATCATAGCTTTGGCTGCCTCAACTATGGATCTATTCTTTCTTTTTGCCACACCATTTTGCTGAGGGTTGTACGGAACACAAAACTCCCTCTTGATCCCTGCCTTAATGCAGAAATTATGGAAACCTCCAGAAGTGTATTCTCCTCCATTGTTAGATCTCAGAACCTTAATCCTTTTGTGGGATATGTTTTCAACTAGATCCTTGAATTCTTTGAATCTATCAAGTACTTCTTCAGATTCCTTAGACTTCAAAAAGTAAATCCAAGTCTTCGAGAATAGTCATCAATGAAAATCACATAATACCAAAATCCACTCAAGGATGCCACAGACATTGGACCACATAAATCATAATGTACAAGATCTAAGATTCCTTTTGATCTACTCTCACTACTATGAAAAGGACCCTTAATGTTCTTACCCAGTGCACATCCTCTACAAATGTCATCATGCTCCTGACTAAGCTTCGGTAGACCAGTAACCATCTTCTCCATAGATGGGAGAGCTCTGAAATGTAGGTTAGCAAGTCTCCTATGCCATAGCTCATTCGAACTGGTAGAGTCATGCAATAATGCTTGAACTGGACGAGTAGAAACTCTGTATAGACTCTCTTGATAGACACCAATCACACGAGCTATTTTGATGCTAGAGTTCTTGGGCCAAGCAAGAACTTTCCCTTCAGAAAAAGCAACTTGGTATCCTTTGTCCTCTAATGCTAAAATTGGGACAAGATTTCTTTTGATTCCTGGTACAAACAAGACATCAATCAAGTGAAGAGGGATGCCAGAATCTAGATGGAGAGAGGTAGCTCCAACACCTTTCACTGAGTAACAAGTATCATATCTGATTATTACTTGAAGGTTGGTTTCTCTTTCTACCAAGTTTGAAAGATGCTCTCGATATCCTGTAATGTGTCGAGAAGCTCCACTATCAATCAACCAAGTATCACTGTCGGTTGGAACATTTCTTGAAAGAGTGGAGATGAATATAAATCCCCCCGTGTTGTCTTTAGATTCCTTTTGAGGTGATACATCATCAACATCTGTAGTAGAAGCATGTTGCTTTGGTCTTGTCATGCAATCTTGAGCATAGTGACCATACTTGTCACATCTGAAGCATTGAATATGAGAGAGATCCTTCTTCTTCTTTGGTTTAGGAGCAGAATCTAATTTTCTATCCCTATTCCTCTTGAAATTGCCTTTTCTCCCTTCTCTTCCTTTCCTTCTGGAAGCTTGAGTGGCAAGGACCTAATTTTGTTCATTAAGAGAGCTTCGTCCATTTCCTCTTGCTGCCAATCTGGATTCCTCTTGAATGCAATTAGCTCGAAGACAATCAAACTTGGGCAATTTAGATCTTCCACTAATACTTTGGATGAAGGGCTCCCAAGATTGAGGAAGGCCATTCAAAGCCAACATAACCAGGTCTCTATTTTCAACTATATCTCCTATGGCACATAGTTCATCCTTCAACTCAATGATCTTCATGAAGAAGGAGATGATTGACTCTCCTTTAGCCATTTTTATATGGTGGAGCTATTGTCTCAAGGCAAGAGCTCTGCTGGTGTTGTTGATCTCATATATGCCTTGTAGAGTCTCAAACATGGCTTTGGCTGTCTTCAACTTGGATATAATTGGTACAAGATAATCCTTCACGGAATCTATCAAGATCTTCCTTGCCTTAGTGCCATTCTTCCTCCATTAAGTTTTCTCAGCCTCATCGGATGGCTCGGGCACATCATTCTCCACGAAGTCTAGAAGATCATTTTCTTCTAGTGCAATAAGAACTCCGAATTTCCAAGAGGTGAAGTTTGATGCACTGTCAAGTCTATCTTCAACCTTGAGTCCATTCACCATTTTCGAAGCTTAGATAGACTCCCTTAGATGAGAAGAATAGAAGAATTCTTTGCTGCTTAAACAAATCTGATCTAGATCTTTGCTTTAAACCCACTCTGATACCATGTTAATTTTAGGATCAGAAGTGAAATAAGCAGAAATACAGAAATAATGAACACTTGAACAGATCAAATACCCTGGGAAAACCTTCCTCGAGGGAGAAAAACCCAGCCAATATATATCACTTATATTATATTAAACAAGGCCGGAAATCTACTTTACAACTTGGCCAAACACAAGGCCGATTCATTGAATGAGTGAAGGCATCTCTCCTAGGTGCGAAAATACAACTGATATGATTTCTCCTTGAAAATAATCGATCTAAAGCAAAAAATGATAATTTGCTAAAGATAATCGAACTCCTGCTTGAATGCGAATTTCTCTTGAATGTAATGGATGATAAAATGGAAGATCGCCATGTATATATACATCTTCAAGGTGTCTTTTCATTGGAAGGTCAACCCTTTACATAAAGAGATGACTCTACAAAAGTGAGGCATCTTTTCCTTGAGTCGGCCTCAATAAGAAAAATAATTATAAATTAAAGGAGTCGTCACTCCACATGAGTCGACCTTTACATTATTTATTTAATTTTTATTTAAATGGAGAAATATTCTCCCGCTGCTATAACATCAATATGAAAAACATAGTTAACTCTTGAAGAAACCTATGTCGATTTATCTCTGTATATAATGAGATTTAGAATGCAAATCATAAAGGTTGACACTTGGTAATACAAGTGAGTAATTTGTTACAGTTACTGAATCGACCACATGCTATTTCTTAGAAACCGATTATCATATCAAATGCTTAGAATGGAGGACAAATGACCATCATAGTGAAAGATTGTTATAGCTGTCATTTGCTTTGAAAATAGTTCTCCTATCGAATAAGTTTGTAACCAGTCAATGAAATGATTGTGAGCTATCAAAACAATAGGCTCTCAAATATTAAAGAAATGAATGAACCTTGTTTTCATATTCTCAACTTGAACCATATAGTATTGAGGTTATAATGATTTAACATATTGTCTTGTTTAGGCTCTATATATGTATAATGGATAATGTTATCTACCCATGAGAACTAGATTCATAGGAATCTTTAGTAAACTTTTGTATCATATCAATGATAGTAACTTAGAGATACTATGGAAGATGGAATAAGGTTTTTATGAGAACCCATTAATGACTATTTGTCTTTATTATTCACATTATCCTTGAAGAGATTCAATACAATGGAGTAGACCTAGTCTAACAAAGAATGACCTTGTAGGAAAGGCATAAAGGGTATGTTTTGTATTATCACATTATTAAAGGTACTTGACAAGGGTTAATATCTATTTAAAGAACTATAGTGTTCTTATCTTTGGTTGAATTAGCCACAAAACAATAGCGAATCTAGGTTTCCTAGATAAGTGATAAGGTTACATAAGCAATATTATATTAGCCATGGGATAATAGGTAAACCCTAGAGCTGATTTTGAACCAACTGTATAGATTCGTCATAAGGAATTATTAAAGTCTAAAGGTATTATTATTATTATGACTCATGGATTAAATTATTACATGATTAGGGTTGGTAGGAGAATAAACTGCGAGAATTTGACAATATCCAAGTCGAGTAGGGGTGGGTGAACACAACGACTTCATTCATTATGAACGATATTGATATTAAAAACTTTGGCCAAAGTAATGCAAGTAACTTCTGCATGCATTGTCAATTCACTGTATCTAGATTGCACTATCTATTGGAAATCATACTTAGCTAGAGGGTATCTAGGGTTGTATGGTTGATAGATATGTGTAGGATACAAAACTATGTACTCGGGAAAGGCAAATTACCATTGGTCACCTAAGGTCTATATTCCTCGTGAAGGGTAGGGCCACTTCCTATGTGGAAGATGTGTGGCAGACCGCCGGTCTATGGATGGAAGTAAATCACTAGAAAGATACTCTCTCTCCAAGCATAAGAGATGCCGGGACTTGTGATAAATATGTCATATATTCAGAAGCAATATTTATTCTAAATTTGTCTATGTAATTGATTTACATTGTAAACATTGTCATTGAGAAGGACTTCATGATGTATTATACTTTGAAAAGGAAAAATCTTGTAATTATGGATATTTGATTATATGATTAATAAACGAAAAATTTTCTCTATCTCATTTTTACCTTGTTGAAATTATTCTATGGTTAATTTTTTGGATTTACTATGTTTTTAGAATGTGGATGTTACATATGGTATCAGAGCTACCAGGTTCAACACTAGGGCTTATGAGACCACTATGCTTGCCTGTAGCCAACATTATGCGGTTAGCTAATGTTTGAAAATATCTGTGCCAGGTGATACATCTGAAGAAGACAACAAGAAAGTTTGTTAATACAAGTCAACGTTTCCTTAAAGTAAAAAGAGAACGTAAGGCCACTATCAAAACCTTTGAAGGAACCAATGATGAGAGTGACATTTGGTTAAGTGATACTGAAACTCTAGCAACTGCCTTAACTCAAATCAAGCGAGTAAGAAGGGAAAATATTGAAAGATTTAAGATCACTGCCAAAATCATAGAGTATTTGTCAGATGAGGAAACAACTATGGTTAGGCAAGATCCCTGCATACCCCCAACTGTTGAGATCATAGAAGTTAGGTCCGATAGTGAGTTAGAGGGTTATATACCTCGAGATTATGTATCTAAAAATGAGTATGAAGGATATACTCCTCTTGAGCACGACTTTTGAAGTCATTTCTTGTATAAATAAGGAATACTCTTTGCTATTGAAATGAAATAAATAAAAAGAGTTGTTTTTGTGCCAAACTATTGTTTAATTTGAGTTTATTATGTTTTGATTTAATGGGATGCATTATAATCATGAACTAATGGACAACTCAATATTCTCAGGTGTGAGAAATCAATAAACATGGTTCAGACAAGAACTAACCAAGGAGAAAGTGAAGAGGAAGGTTTAGAAAATAATAGTTCATCATTGGGAGAAAAGTATCCTTTTCTTCGGGAGTTTCAGGATGTGTTTCTAGAAGAACTTCCAGGACTACCTCCCAAGAGGGTTTTTGATTTTGAAATTGACATTAAACCATGATTTGAGCCTCTATCAAAATCACCCTACTATATGACAACTATGGAGTTAATGGAATTGAAAGCACAATTACAAGAATTGTTGGCAAAAGGTTTGATTAGACCTAGTGTTTCACCTTGGGGTGTTCCGGTTATTTTTGTCAAGAAGGATGGAACCCTTCGATTGTGTATAGATTATCGTATGCTTAATAAAGAAATGGTTAAGAACAAATATCCTTTGCCATGTATTGATGATCTTTTTGATCAGATGCGTGGAGCTTCTGTATTTTCAAAGATTGATTTGCGATCAGGGTATCATCAGTTTAGACTGAAGGATGAGGATATTCATAAGACAACTTTTAGAACCAGATATGGACACTATGAGTTCACAGTGTTGCCATTTGGTTTGACGAATGCACCTTCTGCATTCATGAATCTCATGAATAGTATATTTAGAGATTGTTTGGATAAGTTTGTTTTAGTCTTTCTGGATGTTATACTCATTTATTCTAAGAATGAAGAAGAACATCAATGACACTTGCAAATAGTTCTGCAATGTTTAAGGGAACATAAGTTATTTGGAAAACTATCTAAGTGCACATTCTTTTAGAAGGAGATTCAATGCCTAGGGCATATTATATCAGCTAATGGAATATCTGTTGATCTTGCAAAAATCATAGCTATTCTAGATTGGCCTATACCAACAAATGTGCATGAGGTGCGTAGTTTCAAGGGCTTAGCTGGCTATTATAGGAAGTTTGTTTTAAAATTTTCTAGTATTTCTAGTCCAAGCACTTCCCCACAGAGGAAAGGAAAGAGATTTGAATGGATAGACAAATGTCAGGATGCATTTGACCTCTTAAAGGAAAAGTTAACTACAACTCCAATTTTGAAAGTTCCTGATCCTGAAGGACAATTTGAAGTAATTACAAATGCCTCAAGAGAAGGATTAGGAGGAGTGCTTATGCAAGATGGAAGAGTTATAGCATATGAGTCAAGGAAATTAAAAACCTATGGGAAAAATTATGCACCACATGATCTGGAATTGGCAACAGTAACACATGCTTTGCAGATGTGGAGACACTACTTGTTGGGAAAAACTTTTGTACTTAAGTCAGACCATCAAAGTCTTAAGTATATTTTCTCTCAGCCGCATCTGAATGCTCGACAAAGGAAATGGTTAGAATTGATATCTGACTATGATTTTGAAATAAACTACATCAAAGGAAAAGAGAATAGAGTAGCTGATGCTTTGATTCGTAGAAGACATATAGATTCTATTGTTTCAATTCGTGGAAATTTCAAGGATTTGGTGTTGCAAAATTTGTCTGGTGATGAGTATTATGAGCAGGTTAAGCAGAATCTGAAAATAATCCTAGAGATCCAAGGTATGATGGTTTTCTATTTAACTCAGATGGACTATTGAGGTTTAAGGGTAGAATGTATGTTCCTGATTTAGCTAGTTTAAGGGATTTAGTATGGAAAGAAGTTCATACTGCACCATATTCTGGACATCCAGGAGTGACCAAACTTCTAGTGGATGTTAAACCTCTTTATTTTAGAAAAGGAATGAAGAATGATGCTGCAAGATTTGTAGCAAGCTGTTTAGAATGTCAGAGGGTGAAAGCAGAGTATCAACACCCTGCAGGATTGTTGTACCCCCATGATGTGTCATAGTGGAAATGGCAAGTTATTAGTATGGATTTTGTTCAAGGTCTTCCTATGTCAAGGAATATACACAATGCCATTTTAGTTGTGGTTGATAAACTCACAAAGGTAGCTCATTTTATACCAGGGAATTTGACTAATGGAGCACCAGTGTTAGCTCACAAATTTGTGTAAGAGGTATTTAGATTGCATGGCTTCTCTGAAAAGATTATCTCAGATAGAGATGCGTGAGTAACATCAAGGTTTTGGCAAACTTTGTTTTCTATGCTAGGGACTAAACTCAATGTGAGTACAACTTATCATCCTGAAACCAATGGGCAAACTAAGAGAGCGTAAACCCAGTTTTCCAAGACCTGTTGTGAATGTATTACATGGATCAACAATATAAGTGGGAGAAATACTTACCACTTGTGGAATTTGATTATAATAATTCCTATCATTCCTCTATTAAGATGGCGCCATTTGAAGCATTGTATGGAAGAAGATGTTGAACTCCTATAAGCTAGGATAAGCTAGAAGATAGGATTAGCATTGGACCAAAAATGCTAGCTGAAATGGAAGAGAAGGTGAAGCTGATCAGAAAAAGATTCGCAGAAGCCAATGATAGACAAAAGAGCTATGCGGATGCAAAGCGTGTTTCGAGGCAATTCTCTATCAGAGAAAAGTTCTTTTGAGGGTAAAACCTCAGAAAAGTTCTATTAAGTTTGGGAAATCTTCTAAGTTAGCCCCTCGTTATGTGGGACCCTTTGAAGTACTAGAAGTAGTCAATCCGGTTGCCTACAAAATTACTCTACCACTAGCCTTGTCTAGAATGCACAATGTCTTTCATGTGTCTTATTTGAAGAAATATATTGCAGGTGATAACCATATTTTGAATTGGAATTCTTCACAGATGCGAGATCCAGGAGTGGTCACGATCGAGCCACTCAAGGTGTTAGAAACGCGCAAGCTTTGCTTGCGTAACAGAGAAGTCTTGCAATGCAAGGTCCAATGGGACCAATATGCTAAGGAAAATGCTACATGGGAGGATTATCATGAATTATATCAAAAGTTTCCTCATTTGTTTAATGTTTCTATCAGTTGAAAACAATGAATTTGCTTTAAGTTACATTTTGATACTTTATATCATCAAGGATGATGAATCTTTAGGGGAAGGATATGTTACATCCCCAATTTTTGTCTTTACTAAACTTTTCACTTTTACTAGAACATAAGTAAATCTATTATGATGTTATAGATTGATGCCAAGAAAAGACATGGTTTATGTTGAATGACATTTATATAATTATGAAAATGATTATGTTTTTTTTTTTATCAATTTAATAATTGTATGAGATTTGATTTATTATTTAAGTCATGAAGCACTGATCATATATTGTTTGGGTACAAGTTATAAAAGAAATACAAATTTTTAGATGACTCTCAGAGAAGAGAGAGAGAGTATCTTTTGAGGAGAGAGATATAGACCTCAGGTTACGAGTGGTCGATTTGCCAAAACGAGTATGATGTGTAACAAAGTATGAACCAATGTTTTGTTAGAAGTAAGCCTTAACTTATCAGTTTACTTATAAACCCAATTGACAGGTAGTCGATACCTTACAAATCTTTGAAAGTCATAATAAGTCATCTTAGCCATAAGTAGCTTTAACGACATCGTTTGAACTTGAACTATGACTATTTACGTTTAACGTAAATATTATGACGTAAATTATCATAAAATGGTTCTCTTATTTTATCAAGTCTCATGACGTATTATAAACGATTCATTAACGTTAAGACGATTTCGTCGAGTTAAGAATATGTGATTATTGTCAATGGATTGTGATGGGGAGACAAGTTCAACCCAACCACATTATCCGCATTCCTTGTTTAAATAATATTATTTTATTTATTAAACTATAACTAGCTAATATAGAAGTGATGTTATATGAAGTATATTTGATGTAATCAAATATATAAGTGCCTTAGCATTGAAAGAGGATAATACCTCTTAAAGAAATCGATGGTATTGACGAAGCCGTAGGCTAAATTATAGCAAAGTCTTCATTAGTATTAGAGGTGGATCAAACCACATGTTTCGATCATTAAGAGATCAGTTATGTTTTAAATAAGTGTCGGCCTCATCCTTATGAGGATGATTGTGGTTTTAACTGCCCAACCGAACGAACCATATGGCGGCCTTCCACAATCAACATGTGGACTTTTACTTGTAAATTGATTTCAATTGTGACTAAGTCACATAAGGCTGTTAAAGTTGCATTTAATATTGCAACTGAATTATGGTTAAAGGACGGAGTGAGGTGACTCTGTAGGAGTCGTGCCTCAGTCCTATTTATGTAAAACAACTCATTTGAGCCCGGGAGAGGAAGGAGAATATGATTAGAATGTAGAATATAGAATCAAAGGGAGAGGATAGAATGAATTTGCTGAGGGAGAGAAGTAGTTTGGCTGGAAGTAGAAAGGGAATACGCAGAAAGAAGGTGTCAACCCTATGCATATCTTAGTCAACTTTTAAATCATTTTCTGTCAGGTATTCTTTGATTATGATTTTGATAAACCATGAAGAGATCGGTTAACATTTCTTAGTGTTTTCATCGTAGTCCTGGGCGACTGTATGAGTTTTCCAGGGGAGTTTAAACTCTTGATTTTATTGTGTGACAATTGATAATTAGTGAGCCTCAACGTAGGAAAAACATAGTTAACTCTTGAAGAAACCTACGTCAATTTATCTCTCTATATAATGAGATTTAGAATGCAAATCATAAAGGTTGACACTTGATAATACAAGTGAGTAATTTGTTACAGTTACTGAATCGACCATATGCTATTTCTTAGAAACTGATTATCATATCAAATGCTTAGAATGGAGGACAAATGACCATCATAGTGAAAGATTGTTATAGCTGTCATTTGCTTTGAAAATAGTTCTCCTATCGAATAAGTTTGTAACCAGTCAATGGAATGATTATCAGCTATCAAAACAGTAGGCTCTCAAATATTAAAGAAATGAATGAACCTTGTTTTCATATTCTCAACTTGAACCGTATAGTATTGAGGTTATAATGATTTAACATATTGTCTTGTTTGGGCTATATATATGTATAACGGATAATGTTATCTACCCATGAGAACTAGATTCATAGGAATCTTTAGCAAACTTTTGTATCATATCAATGATAGTAACTTAGAGATACTATGGAAGATGGAATAAGGTTTTTATGAGAACCCATTAATGACTATTTGTCTTTATTATTCACGTTATCCTTGAAGAGATTCAATACAATGGAGTGGACCTAGTCTAATAAATAATGACCTTGTAGGAAAGGCATAAAGGGTATGTTTTATATTATCACATTATTAAAGGTATTTGACAAGGGTTAATATCTATTTAAAGAACTATTGTGTTCTTATCTTTGGTTGAATTAGCCACAAAACAATAGTGAATCTAGGTTTCCTAGATAAGCGATAAGGTTACATAAGCAATATTATATTAGCCATTGGATAATAGGTAAACCATAGAGCTAATTTTGAACCAACTGTATAGATTCATCATAAGGAATTATTAAAGTCTAAAGGTATTATTATTATGACTCATGGATTAAATTATTACATGATTAGGGTTGGTAGGAGAATAAACTGCGAGAATATGACAATATCCAAGTCGAGTAGGGGTGGGTGAACACAACGACTTTGTTCATTATGAATGATATTGATATTAAAAACTTTGGCCAAAGTAATGCAAGTAACTTCTACATGCATTGTCGGTTCATTGTATCTGGATTGCACTATCTATCAGAAATCATACTTAGCTAGAGGGTATCTAGAGTTGTATGGTTGATAGATATGTGTAGGATACAACACTATGTACTTGGGAAAGGCAAATTACCACTGGTCACCTAAGGTCTATATTCCTCGTGAAGGGTAGGGCCACTTCCTATGTGGAAGATGTGTGGGAGACCACCGGTCTGTGGATGGAGGTAAATCACTGGAAAGATACTCTCTCTCCAAGCAGAAGATATGCCAGGACTTGTGATAAAGATGTTAGATATTCAGAAGCAGTGTTTATTCTAAATTTGTCTATGTAATTGATTTACATTGTAAATTTTGTCATTAAGGACTTCATAATGTATTGTACTTTGAAAAGGAAAATCTTGTAATTATGGATATTTGATTATATGATTAATAAAAGAAAAATTTCTCTTTCTCATTTTTACCTTGTTGAAATTATTCTATGGTTAATTTTCTGGATTTACTATGTTTTTAGAATATGGGTGTTACACATTGTTAGAGTCTAGGAATATCAAAAAGAAAATAGAGGAAAATATGGTCTTGGCTATAAGGGTTTTGTTGGGTCTTATGTGCTAGAGTATTCTAAACCCATCAAATTTGTATTAGGAGGGCTTATGAATACATGTAAAGTTTAGTCTTCAGTTGCGAGTGTCTAATTCATTTGACCAAAATTGTGTTCCTATTGTGGTCCTCATAGACATACATCAGTTTCTTGTTTTGACTTACACCCATGTACTTGTTGTGGTAATCATACTCATGGTTACTCCCACTATTTTTAGAAGGTGTCTAAACTTGACTTATGTGTTGGAAAACCCTTGTTTATGCCTATCATCAAGGCTACTTTGGATGCTTCTTTAGATAATCCAATTATGACACCTTTGCCATTGATTGCATTAGCTACTACAAATAAGACTATGTTGATTGTTGTTGATACTCTTACTTGTGATGTTATGGATTTAATGTGTGCTTGAGATTCCACTATTTTAGATCCTTGACATGTTCATTTTGATATAGTTGTGTGAGTTATGCTAGATTCTTGTGTTGATGTTGATTCTTCTATTCTTGAGAGGATTGCAGAGTTGAACTTGATTCCTATAGAGAATGATTGTGGTGTTGATTATTTTTCTATTGAGGATGTTGTCTATGCATCTCATGATGATGATAGTCCTTATTGATTTGTTTAGATTATTCAAGGATATCGACATTGAGATATTGTCTCTTATCGATTTAGTCAGCTAGATTAGGCCCCTATTTTATACCCTTGAGTTGTAAGTTGAAAAACCCAAAACGGTAGCTTACACACTCTTCCCATTAAGTTGTAAATCCAAAAGGGTAGCTTACACACTCTTCCCATTAAGTTCCAAACCCAAAATGGTAGCTTAGTATCGACTCGTGGTGAAAACCTAAATGGTCAACATTGAGTCGTGCATTAGATATCTCTACAGATTTGTTGATTTTGTGTGCTTCCCTTTCAAGGGGAGTTATATGTAGCATTTCTCCACTCTCATCTAATAGGGAAAACATCAAAGGCTAGATTTTGAGTTTTGCTGATGGTTGAGAATTAGATATCTGAGTACCTATGCTCCTAATTTGTTGATGGATGAGTGATTGTAGAGTGATTTGATTATATGGATTTTGAGTTTATAGATTGCCTATTTTGTTGATTTGAGGATGACTACACATATTTGACTCTCAGTTGTTGATACTTGTCCAAGTCACTAGAGATATTTTCTTAGTTGTTGATTCTTGATTTAGACTTAGATGTTGATATGTCTATTGATGCACCTAATTCTTATACTTGATTAGTGGATAGTTGACGTGCTGTAGTGCCCACCCATGTGTTAACTCTTTCCTTGTCCTAATGTTTCTATGATTGGATCAAAGGGTATATTAAGTTTAATATGATATGATGTAATTGTATGATGGATATGTGCCTTGCTAAATTACATATCATTAGTCATTATATGTTGCTTTAGCTATGATCTTTATTGTCAAATTTGATGCTTCGCCTTGAGTGTGTAGGATATATAAGTTTTAGAAAAATGGATGGATGTCGAGAAGAAAAACATGGATGCACTTGACCTTGTCACCAAGCTTAGTCCTTGTGGTCGAGTTAGTGACCTTGTGAAGTTCTTGTGGTATGTTTGGTTGTTTAACCCATCCTATTCAGTTACGAATAAAAGGATGTTCCCTATGTTTACCTAGTTTACCACTAATTCAAATTGTTGGTGATTTTGAATCCTTATGTTTGGATAAAATCACAAAGTGATTGCTTCCTCTGCGTGTGTTTATTTAACTTGAGTTCACTTGTATTTTATTATGTTTTCATAATGCTTGTTTTGGAGTGTTTGCAAAATAATCCTAAATGCTTAGTAAAAAAGTTAGTAATTTAATTACCTTCACGACAAGGTCTTATGCATTTTAATATTGTAGAAATATTCGGAAAATGCTATAAGGGTATGTGCATGGAAATGAGGGACCAAAAGGAGGTCAAAAGTGGTTACTTTTTTTTTCTTTTTAAAATCAGTAAAAACTGATCTTGGATGAGAAATTGAAGATAATCACACTCAAAATTAGAATATGTGATAAGAACAAGATTTATAGTGCCCAAAATCTAGTTTCTAAACTATTAGTTTTTTTCTAAAAATGATAGAGATTAAGAGGTTCAAATAGGGGGAGCACACAATGTGCTATTTTTGTCAAAAAATATAACATAGCATCTGGTGTGCTCCCCCTAAAATATCGATTTTTTAAAAGTATTTCACAAATCACTTTAGTGGAAAATTAGCTAACGTTATGTAGTTTATGCCTAATTTTTCTATTAATTTTTTAATGAATATCTAATTTTTTATGAATTTTCAAAGTGGAGACATCCTAAAAAATGAAAATTTGAGTGTGCTCCCCCATATTTTTTTTTGAAAACTAATCAAAAATCATTTTTTTCAATGTGTATAGAATAGAGTCTAGAATCTAAAAATATGTCTTTTTCCAAATTTCGATAAACATGTAAAAAATGACACTAGAAATACTAGACATAGGATTTATGGAAAAATAACACCTTAGCAAAAGAAATTCAAGATGGAAACCTTAATGTTATCAGATTTTTGAAAAAAAACACATGGTTAGAAAGCTAATAAAAAATTTGAAGTCATCCTCGCATTTTTTTCATATTAACATTGAAAAACGTATAAACTTGATGGAGAGCACACTCAGGATTTGGTTAATTTTCTAAGTTTTGTTGAAAACACGTCCTTGACGTCCAAAAGATAGGTCCAACCCTTTGGATTGGATGCCCAAGACAAATCCAGCCCTTAGGGTTGGAATTTCCCAAAGTAGAGAAAAATGCACTTGGGTTATACCGTGAGCATGCTTTAATGTGTGTGTTATAACGTGCTTGCATTTTGGATTAGTTAAAATGATTTGGATGATTAGTTAAAATGCTTTAGAAAATTGATGTCACCCCTCTATCTTCTTTCACTCTAGAGTAGCCTCATGTCTAGAAAGAGAACTATTATATTATTAGGTGGTGATGAGGAGGAATATATATCTATGTCTCTATCTTTCTCTCCCTCTCTCTCATCCTCTCTAGATACCTCTAGCTACTCTCCCTTTATCTCTATCTCTTTATCTTTATCTCCATCCCTCTACATCTCTCTCCATATATATCTCTGATGTAGGAGCATCCGGGTGCATGCGCAATCGTTATCAACCAAAAACAATTTTAGTTTGTTTCTTCCAATTTTGGTGTGTGGTTGTCATTATTTGGCATCTCTCAGCTTTGGGAATGTTGGTTCCCAAAATAACTACAACCTGAAACTCTAAAACATTTTACAATCACCTAGGATAGGGGTGTCATCAGGGTGATTAAAAGAGGTTTATCAATAGGTTAAGGGTGATTTTGGCCAACTTACAGGAGTGGGTAGAATCCTCTATAGTTCAAGCTCATCTAGGCTTAGGAGGGTAATCTTGGAGGTATCCCTCAATAGGGATTGAGATCAACAAAATATATTATCCCTTGTGTGACTTTGCAACAATACCTAGAACGCTGTTTTAATCCCAAATGCTGTCACTGGACTAAAACACACTTGTTACACTTAATAACCTCCCTTTTAAGCTGATGAGAGCAACCCTACAGAATGAGGATGCCTATGAAACTGTAATTGCATTTAAAACTTGATATATTGTTTTGATTTTTAATGAGTTTGGGTGATCACCTGCTTCTTAGATTGGTGCCTATCCATTGAGTTTAAGAATCTCATGTTTATCAAAGGAATACAATTACAAGGAAATGTATGATTACCTATTTGAAGAGTTAGATGCATTAAAATCAATATCAAACCACGATAATACTTAGTAATCCAACACCATACAACATTTGTCCATATGTAATACTGAAATGACCATTTACAAAGCCTAAAATGGATTAAGAACTCTCACATTCATTCAAATCAGATTTTATGATCATACCACTAAATGTGGCAAGAGAAAACTCTAATTGTGATAGAGGTTTACTAAAATAACACTTACAATAGTGGAGAAAAACAATGATTGATATCAAGATTACAATATATTTCACACACTTCTAATAACTTCTTCTTGAAGAATAGAAACTAATCACTGGTTGTTGCCCTAACTGCCTCTGGATCTCTGCACCTGTAGAGAAAATTTGCTTAAAATGACCAAACCCTAAATACATCTTCAATACATGCATGTATAACTTTTTCAAATCACTGTGCTGCCCTAGGCATGGGAAAGAGTGGTCAACAAGGAAAATCAGTTGCCCATGCTGCAATAAATTCATTTTTGTGTCCTTGGTGTGTGCCCACATGGCTCTACTTTGGAAACCCGCTGAAAAAGAACATCCGCCCATGCCCTGGGTATAAGAAATTTAATGTAAAAGGAGCTACAATGGCATTGGGGCATGGGAAATAAGTTTCCACAAGAAATCATGCTTTGAAGAAGCATTAATGACAGTTAGGAAGGTTGTTGAACAATCCCATCGCATTTTGAATAGTGGAAGAAGCAAGGAGGGAAAAACAGTCAGACCCTGACTAATTGGGTTTACACCAGACAATCAACCTCTGAAAGGGTGAAGAAGGAAACCCTAATCTCCAAAGTTTGAAAGAAACAAAGGGAAACCATCAGGTTTTGGAGATTGGGCCTTCACTATACATCCTGCATTTGGAAGAGAAGAAAGGAAACCGCTTGATTCCCCAATCCTAAAATACTTAGAAAAATTTGAAGATTTTCGGGATCAGACATTGGACCTTACCGCTAACACTCGTAACCTGTAAGTGAACAAGAAACTCTCTGGAGTCCGTCACTTGAATAATTGGCACCCTAGAGAAACAATCAGGGATTGAGCCACGGACCTTCACCCTACTGCCATCAAAAAGGAAAGAGGAAGAGAAACCTCCCGATCTTCGATGCCTAAAATACTTAGAAATTTTTGGAGCTTCATCAGACTTCAACGATCGGGCTTTTCACTTACTACTTGCTCGGAAGAAGAAGGAAAACTGCCAACCTGAGCTTTGAGATCTGAAACACTTGGGAAATTTATGAATTATCAAGGCATACTTTTGGAGTTGATAGGAATGGCATGATGGAAGAGAGAATCATGAAACTCTGAAGCTTTGAAAAAGTCAGAAAAAATAAGGGAAAAGCCAGGAAACTTTGGATTTAGCTGATTTCAACACAAATTTATAAGATTGAGGACAAGAAAAAGGGGGTGACAACATTGGCTTTGGTTGGGGACGTGTGCCAAGCAATGGCACAATGAGAATTTCAAATCTTCGGGTAGACCAAAAACACCAAAAATGACACATAGGAACATAAACAAAATACCATTAAGACCAACAGTGGTCAAGACTGCTCGAGGTTAAAATATAACAGATATATCATAATTTTCATCATAAACTTTGAAGGGCAATGTTACTTACAAGAAGTATAGTTTCAAATTCTATCCATGAACAAGCAACTCTAAAAGTTCTCCTTCCATATTTCTGATATAAAAGGTGTCTTGGCCAGCCTTTTCATCAATCTGATATGGGCCTATCCATAGTGGTTCAAACTTACCATGCTTGCCCTTGTCCTTTGATGTTGTATTCCAGAGGAGAACCAAATCACTATTCTGAAAACACCTTTTAACTGTTCTCTTGTTGAACAAATGCTCAACCTTTTGTTGTTGTAGCAAATTTTTATCATGTGCCACCCTTCTAGCTTCATCCAATTCTGTCAACTCACGCATCCTTAATGCCAAAGCATCATCCCTATATTCTCCCATTTGTTGCAACAGTTGATACACATGTAGTTCTAATGACATTGACATTTTGGCCTCTAACCCATATACTAGCTCAAAAGGACTTTTGGCCATAGCACGTTTGTAGGTGATCCAATTGGCCCAAACTACATATTTTAGCTTGTCATCCCACCTTTTCTTGTTCATATCTAGAATCCTCTTTAGAATTTTCATGAGGCTCTTATTGCTGGACTCAGCTTGTCCATTACTTTGTGAATGGTATGGTGATGAATGGATCAACTTTATCCCATATTTGGAACACATACCTACAATGTCTTGATATCTAAAGCACATGACATTGTCTGTAACAAATCTAGATGGCACACCAGATCTGGTTATCACATTATTCAAAAGGAATTCAATCACTACCTTGGACAGGACTTTGCAAGTTGGAATAGCCTCAACCCACTTTGTAAAATAGTCAGTTGCCACCAATATCCATCTGTACCCATTGCTTGATCTTTCTTGAATCCCCCCAATGAAATCAATGCCCCATTGTTAAAATGATGCTTCAGTGGTAACATTCATAAGGGGAAGAGCACCTTGAAATATTAACTTACCTACAAACCTTTGACATGCATCACATTTTCTGATTTATTTTGTAACATCCTTAAAGAGGCTTGGCAACCAAAAACCTACCCTAATAATCTTATGTGCTATGGTTTTAGCATGGAAGTGCTCGCCACATATTCCTAGGTGACATTCTTCAATGATTTTCTCAGATTGTTGTTGGTCCAAACACTTCAACAATAGACCCTCATGATTTCTCCAGATTAAAACATCTTGAATTAAAACATATTTCTAAGACTGGAGCTTAAGTGTTCTTTGCTGAGTTACATTCATACCTGGGGGACAGTGCATGTTGACAAAATAGAAAATGATATCCTTGTACCATGGACCATTTGTCAATGTACACACAATAGTAGATGGAACAACATCTACCTCATTTATTTCAATGGCTTCTAAGTTGGAATTAGCCATCAACTTAGCTAAACTGTGGCCTCTAACCAGTTTGGTGACTTGCACCTCAATGTCATACTCCTGGATCCTGTTGATCCATCTGCATCTTCTCCCAGAAACTTCTTTCTGCATGAAAACATCTTTCACAACTGAATGGGGCACATATGCAATTATCTTTGCACCCATAATATATGGCCTGAAGTTTTTTACCGCCTTAACCAAAGCATATGTATGCTTTTTTATATTTTAATAATTCAATTTAGTAGCTTGTAAAGACTTGCTAAAGAATCCTATGGGCTACTCAAATCCATCCCCGTTCTTTTGCAACAATACATCATCAATAGTATAATATGAAGCAAAAGAGAAGAGCTGAAAATGCTTGGAATAATCTAGGCTCACCAACACTGGTGCATCTTTGAGGGCCTCATTTATGTCAATAAAAGCTTCAGCTGGTTCCTTGCCCCATGCAATAGGATCGCCCCTTCTTGAGCGTCTTAGAGTTTGCCTTGATCTTCTCAACAAAGTTAGGGACAAACTGCCTCACAAAGTTGATTTGTCCAAAGAAAGACTGGACACCCTTGACTGATTTAGGTTGAGGGATAAGGTCAATGGCCTTAACTCTTTCATGATCTATTCTAAACCCATCCCTTGACACAATATGTCCCATCAACTTTCCTTCTTCTACTCCAAATTGACATTTTTTGGGATTCAAAGAAATCACATACTCCAAGCATCTTTCAAAGATAAATTCCAAATGCTTGAAATGATCTTTCTTGTCTTTGGAGAATGTAGTGAGATCATCTTGGTATACTACCAGGATTTCATCAATGAGGCTTGCAAAGGCAACATCCATTGCTCTCTGAAACAATGCTTGAAATGATCTTTCCTATCTTTGGAGAATGCAGTGAGATCATCTTGATATACTACTAGGATTTCATCAATGAGGCCTGCAAAGGCAATATCCATTGCTCTCTGAAACATTGATCCTACATTCTTCAACCTGAATGACATCCTCAAATAGACATAGGTTCCTCGAGGAGTAGTGAATGCTAACTTGTACTATTTTGACTCCTTGACCAACACCCAATTATAGCCTGAGAATCCATCAATCATAGACATCAATTCTGAACCAACAACTCTTTGCAAAAGATGATCCATACTTGGAAGAGGATAATTGTCCTTAAGGGATTTCATGTTCAAGTTTCTGAAGTCTACACACAATCTAATCTTGTTGTTCTTTTTCCTCACTGGGACAAGATTAGATACCCAATCAGAATGTCTAATTGGCTTTATAATACTTCCCTCTTTCATCTTTAACAATTTCTGCATCTTGGGAGCTATGGTGGGGTTTATACCCGTCTTTGCTTTTGCCTAAAGGGTTTTGCATTAGGCTAAAGGGGAATAATATGTTGAAATAAATCCTCCCTATATGCCTTCAAATCATCATAGGACCATGCAAAACATTTTTTGATTTTTCTTAATAAAACAACCATCATTTGCTTTTCATGGGGTTTGAGCCGCTTACCAATATAAACCATCTTAGGTGCCTCCTGGGTGCCAAGGTTAACACCTTCAATGTTGTCCTGTTCAACTGGTTTGCCTTTGATTTTACATCGGTCAACATTATCAAACATTCTTTCAAGTGCAACCAAACCCTTGGGAATAGTATTTGTCTTCAGTTGTACCACTTCACTCCTAAACAATGTTTCCTTGCCATCTTTGACCTCTATCATAGGTTGCCAATTGCTTAACTGATTGTCAAATTCATCCAGGCAATTGAGGGAATTGAAAATCTAATTGTTGTCATTGAAAACTTGCCAACTGTATATGTTATCAGGGATTTTTGGCCTTGTAAGCACTTCCACAGCGTAATGGCCATAAGAATATTTTGAATGAGGGTCAAATTTTGAAGTAGCTACAGCCAAGGAATCTACCTTCTCATTTTCAACTCTTTCAACCCATTCAATGCCAATAGCATCAAACAACTCTATAGTATCCCACATTGCGTTCTTGTATGCCCTTAACCTACTGTCCTTGGCAGCAAAAACATTTCTAATTTGCTGTACAATTAAATCTGAATCACCATGTATCTTCAAGCACTTGACTCCATGCTTATGAGCAATATTTAAGCCTAACAACAATGCCTCATACTCTGCTATGTTGTTAGTGCACTAAAAATCAAGTCTGAAAGATATCCCAAACTATTCTCAATCTGGTGCTATCAGGACAATACCAGCACCCGATCCATCCTTAGAACAAGCACCATCAAAGTACAATGTCCATAACACATTTTCATTATACATAGAAGCAACAATCTGTGGTAGATCTGCACATAATTTATGTTCACTGTCATCACAAAACCCCTTGAAACAATCAATATCACTATAAAAAAGTTCACTTCTTCTTGGGTTTTGTAACTGTCTTCTATTTTTGGTTTTCTATCTTCTACTCTCTGTGAAGTTTCACCTCAACACCATGGACAGGAATAGTGGCATATGATAAATCCATATGTTTACTTCCACCAATGAAAGCTGCCCACTTCCTAGATAATAACATACCCCATTTAACAAGGCAATCCATAATAATTATATCCATCAAAAAGGACTTGTTAGGATATGCAACTCGCTAGACATCAACATATTTGACAAGACCAATCACATTTACTTCCCTACAATCTATAGTAAAACATTTACCAAAAGACTTGGACACTTTCAACCCCAAATCATTCATGATTTCAAGTGGCATGACATGCTAGATGCTCCAGAATCAAGCATGCAATTATGTAACAACCATTCATTTATGATCAATGTGGTGTAGAAAGGATCCACACCCATCTGACTATTCACCATAGATGACCCTAAATACACTTCAGCCGTTTCATCTTCTTTAGAAGGATCAACAATGGGATGTATAGGTACACTAGAGGTTGTGATAAATGAGACAACCCTATCCCTATGCTCAGGAATCCTAAGAGCTTCCCCTAATGGCATTGAAATTTTTATCTAACTTAATATATGGGCCATGTCAATGGGATGATATGGAGGTAAAGGGGTGTCATATGAAATTGTAACATCATTCGCATTAGGAATATAAGGTATCAACTGATTGGAAGAAATATCCATACCTTTCACCTCCTTCTTGTCTTTGTCGTTTTGCTGTTCACCTGATGCTTTAGGCTAGATCTCTTTGTCATCACCTTTTGGATTGTGAGTATTAATAATAGGTACATCAATTGGTTGGACCACGTGTGTGGGAACCCTTTGTACATATGTATTTTTCGTGGATGCTGGTTGCATTGGAATTTTCTTCTTTTCTAGAACATTCTTCTTGGGAATACTGCTGTCTTTCTTCTCCACATTTACCATTTGCTTTTCTTTGTCACCATCTAATGCACCATGTCTTGACTCTGTAGGAGAGTTCTACATTGACACTTGCCTATTCCTCAGATGATAACCCCCTTCAACCTACGTAATGGGTGCATCAGTCAAAGCTTCCAAATCTTTCTCAAAAGGTCGAGACTACTTGTACTTCTTCTGCATAAGATCCCTCAAGTGCTCGAAATCATGAGCTAACAGTTTATATCTCTTTGGACCTTCATCATAATCATATTGGAAAATATGATAATCCTGTTCATAGTTGTTATAATCCACATCCTCACCCATCTGCTCATATCCATTGGTGTAAAACTAGTTTATCTCATCCTTTTCACAATACTTAGCTAAACCCTCTTCATCTGGAAACTCCTCATCTCTGCTCATTGAATAAGCCACTGCACAATTAGATGGATCATGGGGAAGGAAGCATGCCTGACACCATGAAGATGTATCTTGAAAATTGATTTGATCCTTTCTCAATGGATCAGGTGTGTCTCTTTTAGGTTGTTTGAAACTTACATGCCTGGTGGCTGCCTGTCTATCATTTTGCTGTGGTCTCTTAGACCAGTCAGTATTGTAAGGTCTGTTATACAATATTTTACCTTTATTGAAATGTGTTGTAGCACAATGAGGTGGCAAGCCTTTTTCATTTCTATCAACCTTGTATGATAAATATTTCATAACCCCCATAAGCTTATCTAATTTGTCTTTAGTGGTGAGGGGCTTATTGAAAGCCACTTTGTCTGACTAGGACAATTTTACATGAAACCTTGTAATGTGCTTCTCTGAAGCTCTCATGTCGCTTTCAATGTTGATAGATGTAGCATATGCCTCCCTTAATGTTTGTGGACTCTTGTCCCTCAAACAATAACCAACATGTGAGTCAAATGTACCACAATACAAAACCAAACATAGACTCATTAAGTCTCATATGAGGAGGTACCTTTCTCATTGTCATGATGAAGTGGCTGTTGAAATCAACTACTGTCTCATTTATTGCCTTTTTGATAACTATGAGTTCATGGATGGAAAACTTAGGGTCAATCCTATCCACATATTGCAATTTGAATACCCTCATGAACTCCTCCCAATAGTCAATACTACTATCTGGGAGAGCCTTATACCATTCTTTGGCACCTTCTTCCAATGAATGTACAAATAATTTCATCATGACATCTTCATCCTCAATTTCATACTCATCAGTGACATTAATAAAATGTCTCAGATGCTCTTCACCTGTGACACCATTATTACCTTGGAACCTAGGAATATTTCCCCTAATCTCATTTGGAATCGGATTGGAAAAATCAGGAATGTCAAAGAAATCAAATTGTTTATACCTTTTAGCTCCCAGTGGTTGCCTCAGTGGAGGAAATATTTGTGCTTGTCTTCATTGTACAGGCCTAAGATTCTAAGCATTTCCGTACTATTGATTCACTTGATTATGTGGTAGTTGATCATTAACATTTTGAGGATGGGCATGATTCATACCTTGTTGTCCCATTTGTTGATGTTGATGTTGATGTTGTCTCTAGTTATTTTGCTAGTTATACTGCTGATTATGGCCTTGCTGGTGTGCATTTTGATTTCCCTGGGCTTGTTGGGCCAGTTCAACTTGTTGTTGGTCAAGTAGGGCCTGTACCTCCCTTTGTCTATTCCTAATATGATCAAGCAGGTCAAGCTCATCCTGGAGGGTCCTTTCTCTTTCTTCAACATCCTATGGTTCTTGCTGATTTTCCTCATTGGGAATGTTATCATGTTAGCCTCTTAGTGATCTTGTGGGAGAAGTAGGGTATCTAATATCTTGATATGTCTCTTCATTCTCATTAGGCATTCCAAATGCTCTCAAATGTGCACCATGAGACCTATCTCTACTTCCTCTACCAATAAGGTTCTCGTTTCTTCTAACATCATACTCAATCTTATTCATCCTTCTATTTGTTCTGAGTATGTTAACTGTAGAGTCCTCAGAAGTATATTGATATTGGCTCCTAAAATCATCAAATGTATCATTTATGCCAGAGGTACCTATTTGGTCTTTGGGTATTCAATGGAGGCATCACATTGGGGTTTGTTGTCCTCCATCTACTCCTCCTATTTCCTGTACTGCTAGAGGATTCATCATGCCCGGGCTACTACTGTTTCTTCCTCTATTCATTGTGAATCTCTTTTTCTTTTCAAATAGAAAATGGTTTCTAGGTTGTCAAAATAGAGTCATCAGTTCCCCTACTAGGAATAAATAGTTGAACAAACACTGTACTTCAATACTACAAGCAGAAGTAAACTGATTCAATGGGTCCTCGACAATGACACCAAAATGTTGGTGTAAGTTGACGAGATGCCAAACTTACGCAAAAAATGCACAATTACAAAGCACTATTACAGGGGAGTAAAAATTTTCCAGCTACCTAAAACTTGATAATGGCTAAAGTAACTCCTGTCCCTGGTAATGATGCCAAAATGTTGGTTCCCAAAATAACTACAACCTAAAACCCTAAAACATTTTACAATCACCTAGGCCAAGGGTGTCATTAGGGTGATTAAAAGAGGTTTATCAATAGGTTAAGGGTGATTTTGGCCAACTTACAGGAGTGGGTAGACTCCTCTACACTTCAAGTTTAGCTAGGCTTAGGAGGGTAATCTTTGAGGTATCCATCGATGGGGATTGAGATCAACAAAATATATTATCCCTTTTGTGACTTTGCAACAATACCAAGATCTCTATTTTAATCCCAAACGCTATCACTAGACTAAAACACACTTGTTACACCTAATAACCTCCCTTTTAAGCTGACGAGAGAAACCCTACAAAATGAGGATGTCTATGGAACTGTAACTGCATTTACAACTTGATATATTGTTTTGATTTTTAATGAGTTTGGGTGATCATAGGCTTCTCAGACTGGTGCCTATCCATTGGGCTGTAGAATCATACAATTACAAGGAAATGGATGATTACCTATTTGAAGATTCAAATACATAAAAATAAATATCAAACCATGAGAACAGTTAGTAATCCAACACCATACAATATTCTTCCATATGTAATACTCAAATGACCATTTACAAAGCCTAAAAATGGATTAAGAACTATCACATTCATTCAAATCAGATTTTATAATCATACCACTAAATGTGGCAAGAGAAAACTCTAACTATGTTAGAGGTTTCCTGAAAGAACACTTACAACAGTGGAGAAAAACAATGATTGATATCAAGGGTAAAATATATTTCACATACACTTCTGATAACTGATTCTTGAAGAACATAAACTAATCATTGGTTGTTTCCCTAATTGCCTCTAGATCTTTGCACCTGTAGAGAAAAACTGCCTAAAATGACCAACCCCTAAATACATCTTCAATACATGCATGTATAGATTTTTAAAATCACTGTGTAGCCCTGGACATGGGAAAGAGTGGTCAACAAGGAAAACCAGTTGCCCATGCTACAATAAATTCATCTCTATGTCCTTGGTGTGCACCCACATGGCTCTACCTTGGAAACCTGCTAAAAAAGAACATCCACCCATGCCTTGGAAACAAGAAATTCAATGCAAAAGAAGCTACAATGGCATTGGGGAGTGAGAAATTAGTTTCCACAAGAAATTAGGCTTTGAAGAAGGATTAATGATGGCTAGGAAGGTTTTTGAACAATCCCATAGCATGCTGAATAGTAGAAGGAGCAAGGAGGGAAAAACAGTCGGGCCTCGACCAATCGGGCTTCCACCAGGTAATCTACCTCTAAAAGGGTGAAGAAGGAAACCTCGATCTTTAAAGTCTAAAAGGAACAAAGGGAAACTATCAGGTTTTGGAGATTAAACCTTCACCATACATCGTGCATTTGAAAGAGAATAAAGGAAACCTCTCGATTCCCCGATCCCAAAATACTTAAAAGAATTTGAAGATTGTTGGGATCAGGCATCGGACCTTGCCGCTAACACTTGTAATCTACAAGCAAACGAGAAACTCTTTGAAGTCTGCTACTTGAATACTTGGCACCCTAGAGAAATGATCATGGATTGGGCCTCAGACCTTCACCCTTCTGCCATCAAAAAGGAAAGAGGAAGAGAAACCTCTCGATCTCCGATGCTCAAAAGACTTAGCAACTTTTGGAGCTTCGTCAAACTTTGGGGATCGAGATTTCTGCTTATTGCCTGCTTGGAAGGAGAAGAAGGAAGAATGCCAACCTAGCCTCAGAGATCTGAAACACTTGGGTAATTTACAAATTATCAAGGTGGAGTTTTGGAGCCGACAAGAATGGCATTACGAAAGAGAGAATCTTGAAACTCTGAAGCTCTGAAAAAAACAAAAAAACAAGGAAAAGCCAGGAAACTTTGGACTTAGCTGATTTCAACATAAATTTACAAAATTTGGGACAAGAAAAAGGTGGTGCCAATAGGGAACACTTCATGTAATCAGATTTGCAAGAATTGAGTTTCTGCCAGGTTGTAGTTTCGGTACACAACATGCTGATTTCACAGAAACAATTGTTTTAGGAAATCCTAAAGGTTTGATGATAAATACTTTGACATGCATGTTCTTGAAGGCATTACACCAAATGTGCAAAAAGAATCTAAGTCATATCTTTCACCGTTTGGGAGATTTTAATGCCAGAAGTTTATGTCGACAATTTATGGAAAGTTTAAAATTTTTAAATCCTTGAAGGTTGGAGAGAAATCCTTTTGCAGGGGACCTTGGGATGTCATTCCAAGAATACTCGCTAATTTTTGGGCAAAACAAAGAAGTGAGTTTTTCACTTGCGACACCCGATTCTACACATCCTATTGCAGTTGCGCAAATGGATTTTCTTCAGTTGGTTTACGTAGCTTCATGAAGGTATTTAAATTGATTTCTATTGTTCATTTGATGCATTTAAATATCCTTATGGTAAGGGCAGAGAATCTTCTAGAAACACTACATTTCCTTTGGCTATTCTAGCATGCAAAAGGCTTAACATTAGAGTGCCAAAAATCATGTTTATTTTAATTTGTTGAATGCTGATTATTACGAGAGAGAAGGGATTTCAAGGATTCATTTTTAGAATATTTCAGTATCAAATTTAAGCATATGAAATACCTCGAAAAAATCCTTTGTATTGTTTAAAACAAAAAAAAAAAAGAAATAATAAAGGAATGTATGGGGCGCTTATGGGAGAGGAAACACCTCTTTGGAAGCTGCAACATTTTATAAATGGAAAATGCAGAAACTAATGGTAGGGGGAGAGGCATCCAACAAAGATATTGGGAGAGTGAGGAATTTCAACACCTCATATAGTGGATGAAATAACAAATAGAAAAGAGGAGAGAGAAAAGGCTAGAGAGGAAATAAAAGGCACCAGTTGGAGTGACCTTTCAATGCCTTTGTGAAGGAAGGTGGGGTGGCATGGGTAGGAAGGAGAGGAGCTACCTAAGAACAGAGAGGTTGCTGCCAAGTGTTTGGCAAAATTGAATAAAGGAGAGAGAGGTGGGAAATCACTAGTAAAAGAGAAATCTTGTTGTAAATTTGAAGTTAGAGAGAATACAAAGAACATATAAATTTTTCATATGGAAGACATTCACCCAAGGCATAACTTGTGATAGATATTTTAAAATTGAGTTAAAGGCTGCAAGATTGGGTTACTTGGTAAGGTACCCTGATCTTGTCTACACCAAGTGGTATTAGAGCAGGTTGATCTTGAGTGTGCAGAGTATGCACCAGGACCTACAGGTGAAGAGTGAAGCAGTGAAGCCACAAGAGAGAGTTGATTTTATGAGAGATATGTTGGTTGTCCTCTAGCAGAGATAAAGCTAGGTAAAAGGTGTACAGACTTCTTCCACTGTGAGAAAGTGGGTAGAAGAGGTCTTGGAGATGTGCATCTTCTAGAATCTTGTTGGGTAGAGGATAGTTGTGACAATTTTGTTGCAGGGAGGACTTGTAATTGTAGAGAGCGTTGGTTGTAAAGTGTTTGTGTGTGTAGATTGAGAGTGTGCCATAATTGTTTGGCAAAATGTCTTTGAGACAAGGATAATGTTTGATGATGAAGTTATTTTTGAAGGCATACAAAGAGAAGAAAGAGCCCATTCACAAAAGTAATTTGTTCTGAATAGTTTGCAAGTTAGGTGGAAAATGCTGCAAGGTGACAGTGGACAACAATACCATCGATAATTTGGCTGCATTGGAAATGGTTGAAAAGTTGAATTTGAGGAGGATGAAGCACCCTAGCTTGTATTGCATTTCTTGGTTGCAAGGAGGTCATCAAATATGGTTAAGTGAACAAAGTATTGTTAATTTTCACATTGGAAGATATAAGGATGAAATTGTATGTGACATAGTACCCATGGATGTATCTCATGTTTTATTGGGTTGACCTTGGCTTTGGGAGGGAAGCTGTACAAAATGGTAGAGAGAACACATATAACTTATAATCAAGGATGGGAAGGAATATGTTTTAAATCCATTTCAAGATAAAGAAGAAATAAGTGAAAGAAATTGTAGCAATATGCCCTGATGAATGTATGAAAGAAGAGAGCAAGATTGAAGTTGCAATGGTTGAGAAAGAGAAAAATGCAGCAGTGGCTAAGAATCCTTTAAAGGATGAAGAGAAGAAAGAAAATATTGCAAAAGATAAGAAGAAAGAAAAAGAAGATGAGGAAATCCTCATGCCAAAGGATCAAGAGGAAAGATAAGAGATTGCAACAGAGGTTGCAAAGGATGAGAAGAAGTGTTGCATCTCTTTGATAGAAGAGGCATGGAAGGAGAAACATGTGGGAACAACCCATACAGTCCCAAAAGAAAGAAAACTAGAAAGGAAAAGAAGCAAGGAGAGGAAAGAATGAAAGAAGAAAGAGTTTCTAACTATAGCATGTCCTTTTGAAGGTAGGGAAGAGGTAAAACATGAAGTTGCAACAGAGTTTGATCCAATGAAAGACATGGAAAAATTGAAAAGTTTGGAACACTGTAAAGAAGAGGCAATTCACGAAGAATTGAGAAGAGTGGATGTAAGAGTAACTGCATTAGATATTGCAGTAGCATACCATGAGGAAGGCATGGAGAAAGAGAGTGAGAAAGAAGAGGAAATTGTAGTAGAGGATGCTGAGGATGAAGAGGAAAAAGAAGTGAGTAGAAAAGAAATTGCAGCAGAGGTTGCTAAGGATGAAGATGCAGTTGTTGCAGATGACAAAGTTGCAACATTAGAGAATAATGTTGCAGCAGTTGTAAGTCCTTTGGAGGATGTGAAGTTGGTGATAATAGTGGATGGTGAAGATGAAAACGTTGCAGCAAAATGGGAAGAAGGAAAAGTTGCAACAACAAAGGAGGAAGAGGTAATGAATGATTTTTCTACATTTTGTAATATTGGTTTGCATTTTGATAAAATGGTGAGAGTAGAAGAGAATGAGGATGTAGAAAAAGAAGATATGAATGCAGGGGAGTAGATGGATATACTCCATATAGATTTGTATGCAGATGCTACAACTGTTGCAAAGACGGTTGTCGTTGCACCAAAAGATTGACCTGTTAATGCTCGATACAACCGCCAGAGTTAATGAATCCATGGGAGGTGGTTAAGCCTTGTCACAAACCCAAGCGTTGCATTGCACAACACAAGGAGACTAAGGGCACAAACATTGCAACAATCCTCCCAGCGCAAGTGAGGGGTTTGAACCCGTGACCCAGGCTCTGATACCAATTGTTGCAAAGACAGTTGCCATTGCACCAAAAGATCAACCTATTAGTGCCCGATGCAACCACCAGAGTTAATGAATCCAGGGGATGCAGTTAAACCTTGTCACAAACCCAAGCGCTATGTTGCACAACACAAGGAGACCAAGGGTGCATACCTTGCAACAACAACAAATGACATAGATGAAACATATTGGGAAGAGGTGTTTTTTCATTTTTCTAAATTTTGTGATAATGAAGATGATGTCAATTTACCTTCATTTGCAATGGTGACTATTGGAATTGAAGAGTATGATGAGTTGAAAATAGAGGAGGATATGGAAATCTTTAATTTCCATAAAGTTGATCATATTGACTTGTGTACAAATGAATGGGAGGCAAAATTTTGGTGAAGGTGGTCGGATCATGGTGGGTTAAATCCCATGAGAGGAGGAAGTGGAAAGGAGAGTGGTGAGATGAGGAGTGATGAGTGGAGTAGAATTTGGAGGAGGAGGTCAGGCTATGGTGGACATGAGTCCATGAGAGGAAAGAGGAAGGAAGAGCACACTTGGTGGAGGAGGATGGCACTTGTTCCGAAGAGATGCTGGAAGAGGCAAAGGAAGAAATTTCCTCAACCTAACTTAGTGATGGAGTTAACTACAGGTTGTTTACAACCTGAAAGGATAGTTCTACTATTCAACTCCATTTTGTGAGCTCATGCTCACAAACTTCTTACCTGGTGTGATTGATGCAGGAGCATCCGGGTGCACGTGCAATCATTATCAAACAAAAATAATTTCAGTTTGTTTCTTTCAATTTTGGTGTGTGGTGGTCATTATTTGGCATCTCTTAGCTTTGGGAACACTTCATGTAATCAAATTTGCAAGAATTGAGTTTCTGGCAGGTTGCAGTTTTAGCATACAACATGTTGATTTCACAAAAACAATTGTTTTGGGAGCTTTGGTGACAAATCCTCTAATAGGTGTGTTCTTGAAGGCATTTTGCCTAATGTTAAAGAGAATCAAAGTCATATCTTTTACCGTTTGGGAGATTTTAATGCTATAAGTTTGTGTTGACAATTTATAGAAAGTTTAAAATTTTGAAATCCTTGAAGACTGGAGAGAAATTCTTTTGCAGGGGACCTTGGCATGTTATTCCAAGCGTACTGACCAATTTTCAGGTGAAATTGATAACTTTGAGTTTTTCACCTGCTGGCACTCGATTCCGCACATCCTGTCGCAGTCACGCAAATATATTTTCTTTAGTTGGTTTGAGTATCTTCATGAAGGTATTTTAATTGATTTCTATTGGTCATTTATGCATTTAAATATCCTTATGGTGAGGGAACAGAATCTTCCATGAACACTACATTTCCTTTGGCTATTCTAGCAAGCAAAATGCTTAACATTGGAGCGCCAGAAATCATGTTTGTTTTAATTTGTTGAATGTTAATTATTAAGAGAGAGAGAAGGGATTTCAAGTCTTGGATTTTAGAATATTTGAGTATCAAATTTGGGCATTTGAAACACCTAAAAAAAGATATCCTCTACATTGTTTAAAACAAAAAAAAAGAAATAAAAAAGGAATGTATGGGGCACCTATGCGAGAGGAAACACCTCTTTAGAGGCTACAACATTTTATAAATAAAAAATACAGAAATTAACAGTAGGGGGAGAGGTATCTAGCAAAGATATGGGAAGAGTGAGGAATTTCAATGCCTCATATAGTGGCTGAAACAACAAATAAAAAAAGAGAGCACACAGTTTAGAGAGGAAATAAAAGACACCAGTTGGAGTGACCTTTCAATGCCTTTGTGAAGGAGAATAAACTTGCCTTTTTAGTGCACAACAAGAAAGTGTGGGGTGGCATGGGTAGGAAGGAGAGGAGCTGCCCAAGAACAGAGAGGTTGCTGTCAAGTGTTTGACAAAATTGAAGAAAGGAGAGAGAGGTGGGAAAGCACCAAGAAAAGAGAAATCTTGTTGAAGATTTGAAGTTAGAGAGAATACAAAAACAAATTAATTTTTTAGATGGAAGACATTCACCCAAGGCATAGCTTGTGATAGATATTTTGAAATTGAGTTCAAGGTTGCAAGATTGGGCTGCTCGGTAAGGTTGTGATAGATATTTTGAAATTGAGTTGAAGGTTGCAAGATTGAGCTGCTTGATAAGGATCTTTCTCTCTCTCTCTCTCCACCTCTCTCTATCTCTCCTTCTCTATCCCTATATCTCAATCTCCCCCTCTCTTTCTCTCCCTTCAGCTCTCCCCCTATCTCTTTCATCCTCTCTATATCTCCCTCTCTATCCCTATCTCTCTATCTCCCCTCCCCCCATCTCTCACTCTCTCCCCCTCTCTCTATCTCTCCCTCTCTATCCCTATATCTTAATCTCCCCCTCTTTCTCTCCCTTCTCCTCTCCCCCTATCTCTTTCCTCCTCTCTATCTCTCCCTCTCTATCTCCCCTCTCCCCCATCTCTCACTCTCTCAATCTCTCCCTCTCTATCCCTATCTCTCAATCTCCCCTCTCCCCCATCTCTCCCTCATTGTCCCTATCTCTCTAACTCCCCTCTCCCCCATCTCTCCTTGTCTCTCTCCCTCTCTCTATCTCTCCCTCTGTCTATATCTCTCAATCTCCCCCCTCTCTCTCTCTCCTTGTCTCTCTCCCCCTCTCTATCTCTCCCTCTCTATTCCTATTTCTCTACCTCCCCTCTCCCCCCTCTCTCCCTCTCTCTCTAGATCTATCCCCCCTTCTCCCCCCCTCTCTCTATCTCTATCTCTTTCTCTCCCTCTATCCCTCTCTCCCCCTCTCTCCCCCTCTCTATGTTTCTTGACCATATTAATAACTTGTTGCTCTATCTCTATCTTGTTGCTTGACCATATGGTGTAGACTCTAAGTGACATGGTGAAGAAAGAGATTGATATGGTGGAGACCAACCTCTCTCTAATAATTGAAGATGCTTGGTCCTACATCAAAGAGTTCTATAGTTGTCCCTCAACCAAGCTAGACATGGTGCAAATTATGAGTAGAACTAAAATAGCATGGAAAATCAATGACATCTTAGAAACACATAAGGACAATGAGGAATGTAAAGCACACTTAGATTTATTTGGAAACACTATATAGATTGGTAATCCTAATTTCATCTTCTATGGGTCTACCATATCCTTAGGGAAAGAGAGAGAAAGAGGATCAGGGAAAGAGAGAGAGACTCAAGGAGAGAGGAAGAGAGAGACATAGGGAGAGAGAGAGTGAGTGACATGTTTGGCATGATTAACATTTCACCTTCTATATGTTTGACATTTTTCCTTACCTTAGTTTCACCTTCTATATACATTTGAAATTATAAGTTTAGTTGGGGGGAGAGTAAGAGAGCTTGGGAGAGAGCATAAGAGAAGATGAAAAACAAACCAAAATCTTTAAGAAACATGCTCACGTTTTAAACTAGATAAAATGCTAACTAACTTGAAAAAAGGCATATCACATGATTCTTGGCCCACATGCTCTATTTTATTCCCCGGTTCTATGCTTTTTATAACATGCAAAGACACTTTTGATGCTTTTGAGGTTCTCCAATGATTGGTTGAAAAAATTAGTTCTTTTTATTCTTGTATCTGTTATATATGAAAAAGAGAATGAAGAAGACTAGCATGTACTCTAGATCAAACCCTCTTTCACAATAACATTCAAGGATAAGACTGAGCCAAATCACTACCAAATGGAGGAGGACTCATCTACAAATCTTGTAGTCTTGTTTTCTATGGAACAATCAGATTTAACCAAGCCTTTTTATCAAACCCTAGGTCAAATATGCACTAAACCCTAGTTTTAGGACAATCAACTTATAACAAACAGAAAATGACTGAAACCCAGAATCCAAATACACAAGAATGATTAGAGATTTACTAAAATCTATGTTTCAGAAGTTGAAGTGTCAGAGGACATAATAGGGGGTGTCCAAGTCCTGAAAGTTGAAATCTGCTGGAGCTGTAAATTGGAGATATGCTGTAAATGATGCTCAAATGCCAAATCTATTGTCAAAAGGCCCCAAAAACTAGGGCACTAGGTGGCCAAGTCTTTCTAGGGGAATATTTCTAAACCTTTGTCAGATCCCAAAACCCTGATTCTTGCTTAGTTTTCCTATATCTTCACCTTTCCTGAATCCTGCACCTATAAATTACACACAAGATGACAAGAGAAGGTTTGGGGGTTATGTTGTTTAGAGATTTGCCTCAATCAAACTCCAGAATAGCATTCAAGATTTCCAAAACCATTGATAGATAAAGAGAGTATGGCCTAGTATGGCAGAGGCTAAACAAAATGATGATAGAATGATTCAAACAATAATGATATCACCTACACAGTGAAGCCCTTAGGAGAATGAATATCCTTCAACTCATAAGGAGGTAGATGATGACTTCAAACCTGCAAACACAAATCTTATCTAGAAACACAATGAATTATTTGAATGCTCTTTGCTCCAAGATCATAAGTTGGCTATCTCTTCCCCACCTCAAAATGAATTGAAAGAATCACTTATATATGCTTTCCTGATAACATTCGTCAAATTAAACCACAAGGGCTGACAAAGAGAAACCTTTTGAAAGGTCCCAAGCTGACATTTTACTAATTTTCCCCGACCAATCAGGGAGGACTTGGGCGGTTGGTGCCCAAGTCTAAGGGCCCATTTTTAGTCTAGGATAAGATTAGTGAGGGCCCAAGGTCCCGAATTATCATCAGTGTCGTGCAATTTTGCTTCAAGTTGATCAATTATAATGCACAATGTAGTAAATGGGACCTAGGATCTAAACAAGGAGGTAAAAAGGCAAGTGGACACTTTTTACTCCATAATAGTATTAATATAGAAGATTCCAATTACATATTTTTAAATCAAATTTGATATTGCAAATCATTGTTTACATGTTTTGAGGAATTGCAATACTTGATTAAACAAATTAACTAGTTTTTTGTCTTATATTGACAAAAAAAATTCTAATTGTGCATGTTTTGTATTATAATTTGATAAATTATTAGATTTTTTTTTTGTTTTTTACCATTGTTTTAGATTGATATAAAATTCAATACCATGCCAAGGAAACAACCAAAAACTCAAACATCGGAGGAGCGTGAAGCTGAGAATGCAAAGAAAAGAGAATGAATGAAACAATTTCATGAAATAAATTAAACTCCACAAATGAAGATCAACCATCTTTTCCAATTGAATTGGATCATGAAGCATCCAAGAGAGAAGGATTTGGAGAAACAAAGGGAATGGATGCAAAAACTTTGTGCAAGTAAGAAAGAGAATGCAGGAGTTGAAGGTATGCCATCTTTGCCATCTCAAATTGATATTGTAGAAATGTTCAATCACCAATTGAAAATGATGATGCAATTGCAAATGTGAATATAGATGTTACACCAATTGATCAAGTTTTGAATGAGAAAAATGTGTCTAATGATTCAAGTTTTCCATTGAGAACGCCTCCTAGAATTTTGTGTAAAATGCCTAAGTTTTTAATTGAAAATGGGTCATAAGATTCTTGAATGTACTTGTAGAAGAAATGTGAATAAGATATGGAATATATTTTTTGAAAACATAAGTGAAACCAAAAGATGTCAATTATTTTTTGAGATGGTGAAAAATCTTAAGGTTAGGCCAATCATGAAGATTCTTGGTCTAAGAAAATCAAATAGAAATAGTGAAAAATCTATTGTAAAAATCTAATCAATGCATATCAAAGCATTGGTTCCACCTCACACACCAAAGATAGTAATGCTACATGATGTGTCATGAAATCAACTATTGTGAGAAATCAAACAAAGAAATCTCACTTGATAAGTAAAATAAGTCAGACACTAATGATAAGTAGAAATATATTGATGAAAGTTGTGGGAGGCTTGAAAGAGTTGAGGACTTGAATATCAATGAACTAAGGGCATTTTCTAGTAGACTCCCATAGAAAGATAAAGCCATAGTTGAAGCCTTAAAATCCCTAATTGAGGATTTTTGGAGAAATAACACAAGAGTGTCTCCTAATCAAAGGGATGTTGTAAAAAGGAGATTTGGTTGTCAAAATTGTGCGCCACATCTAAAGCATTTTTAGATATGACTCAAACACAAATTTTCTCCAAATTTTTAGAGAGTTATCCTCAAATTCAAATTAGTCAAAGGTATTTTGAAATGGAAAAACTTTTTTTATGTCAAAATTAATCACACACATAGAACTTGTTGTTCTAGAGTTCACATGGATTTTTCTATACATTATGATGTTTATCAAAAACTATGTGTATCATTGCATACTAATGATATTTTGCAAGAGTGCATTATAGAAGCTCAATCTAAATCGACAAGAGATTTTATTTCAACAATTTTTGTGAAAGAGTAGATGGACAAATGTTTTATGAGAAATCATGTTTGGATGGAACATGTGATAGTTGTGGTGGTTTGTAATGTTTGAGAACTTGTGTACACATGGAGAATACACATGCAATTGGAAATGAATTAGTATCCTTTGGAAAATATAAGATAGTGGCATATAGTCTAAAAGATGATAAAGAAGCAAAAAAGTGTGAATTGGTGAGTGAAGAAATACTAGTATATGCATTTATGCCTATTTTTCAAGAAAAAATAGTTTATGAGTATGCAAGGCATACACATAGAGCTTGATGGTTGGACTTGCAATTCAAGTTATACAAGGACACATTTCCTCTTCATATGATCATGTCAATTATAGACTTTGTAGAGAGTTATACACTACAACCACATAATGAGGTTCAATTAGAGTACTACAACTCCACTAAGGTTGCTATATTTGTGCATATAGTATTCATTCATGCACCTGATAATATAGAAGAAGATAGAAATATCTTGAGGGAGTATCATTTTTATATTAGTGATGATTGCACACATTCTACAGAGTTTGTGCAAGGTTGCTTTAAAATGTTCTATGGTCATTTGAGTAGTAGGAACATCATGTTTTGTCAGCATATCATATGGTCAGATAATTGTCCATCACAATTTAAGAATTCATAGATGTTCTATTGGTTGATTAGGATGCATATATTGAGTGGTGTTCAACATATATGGAATTTATTTGAGGCTGGGCATGGAAAAGGGGAGCATAATGGTGCTGGAGCATGTATTAAAAGAGTCTTAGCATGAGAAGAGTTGAAATACAAAGATAGTGTAAAGTTGACAGATGCAACATCCATCATCAAATGGTGTAACTCTACAATGGGTCTAGGTAATGAAGGTAAGTCTACAGTTCGTAGATTTTTTTGGTTGATAGAAGCTAACATTACAAAATATGAAGATTGTTGTATAGTGAAAGGATCAAGCGAGTTCCACTCTTTTAGAAGATCAAATGCAACTTCATGGACTATTCATTCGAGGTAGATGGTGGGTTTTGTTAATCCTGTACATATTTTTCATGGAATGAGTGTGAGTCAAAAGAATGGGTCGATGAATGGTGTACTATAAATTTAATCCCACTTCAGACGTATCAACTTCTAGGAGCACTACAACTCATGCAAATGGAATCATCAATTGACTTTGACCATATTTCAAATCTAGTTGAACCAGGTATTATAGACATATTACTTAAAATGAAAATTAATATATTTTAGATTATGATGTAGTATTTTTGTATCATTTATTAAATTATTTTTTTTGTGCAATTTAATGTAGGCATGTTTATGCAGTTATTGAGGATGAGGATAATGATGAAGGAATATCTTATTATTTATGTTGTTGTGTTGAGGTAAAAAATAAATTGACAACCCCTGTCATAGATGGAGAAAACATTGAGTATCCTACAAGATCGATGGTTGTTACTGGAACATGGCTTAGAAGGTATCTAATGAAGAAGTATGATGTGTGGTTGTTCAAGGAATTTGACACACATCAAAAAATTCTTCATTATTCTAACCTTGTTGTGGCATCGCATGTTTAATTGATAAAATATGGAGGTATACCATTGAATAAAAACTTATGGAAAGTTCGTGAGTCTGACAATGAAGAAATAATTGATACCATAAAGAGTAGAGTAGATCCACATGGTTCATTGGATTGAATCAGTGGAATGACACAAATGTATGTTATGTACACTTCTAAAGTTTTGTGATTTGATTACATTTTTCTTTTCTTCTATTTATTTATTTACAGTATTATTATTAATGTAGATTAGTGGTACCAAACAAGATTCCATCTTCTTTTCGTTGCAACTATTAGTAGAGAATCTTATATTCTTGAAGAAAAGAGAAGCTTTAAAAAATAACAATAAACTAGTACATATCCTCATTTCACCTTCTATATTTTTGACATTTTTTCTTACCTTAATTTCACCTTTTATATGTTTGTCATCCCATCTTGCCTCCCTTGTCGTTGATAAAATTTTAGTCCTCATATCATAACATGAACATTCCATGTTCCTTACGATATTTATTCTCATTCTTTGGAATTGAGTTTCCTATATTTTCTAGTTTTTTAGCCTATTATATATGTTCCTTGGCCTTGGTTGATCAACTTGGTTTGATTATAGAGCTCATGACTAATTGGTATGGTTGTTGATGCATTTGGATATTCCCAAAGATCTTGATTGGTGAGTTGGTTTGATCAAACAACATCTTGGTTGAGTGTCATGATTTGAATGCTTTCATTTGATATGATATGTTCTTTGGAGTCAATTTGATGATTGCTCATTCACTTGATAGGTCATGGCATTATCTTTACTTGAAGGGTCTTGTCTAGATTGAGGTTGTATTTCATCTTTTCACCTAGTTTTTTTGCTTGTGTGGGGAGATTTTGATGGTATTGTCTCATGATGATGTGTTTAATCCTTATGACCTTTAGTGCAATTGTATTTGCATGCAGGTTTTGAGTATGATGGAGGTAGGCATAATCCTTATGGAGTTGGTTTTGGAAGGAAAGTAAGATAGGCATAATACTTATGCATCCCTAACCTAGCATGGTACAACTCTAATTTTTCATGGTACATTAGCAAAAATGAGATTTTCATGATTATTTCTCACACATTTTGAAGGTTTTGCATCATGTACGGGTTTGTGAATTGATTCCTAGGTCTTTGAAAGCCCTAATATTGTTTGAGAATACTTGATTTCTTGAAAAAATCACCGATGTTCTCATTTGTCTTGTAGGCCCCGAGGTCTTGAAGGTTTATCAAACTTATCTTTGCATCGTGAAATCATAGAGGGATCTTATTGAACTAGCTTTGTCATACCCTATGAGGAGATTATGACCATAATATCAAATTAGCATCATTCATGACTACTGTCTTCTAAGGGGCCATTCTCAACATTTACATGATGATCATTTTGAATTTGAAGAGGGATTGTCACAGTCCATACAACAATCCTACTTCTATTTAATTATCTTTTCATATCACAACCACCCTACACTCTTTGCATACAACCTATTGTCAATGAGATTTGCACCCTGTTAAACGTAAGGTTTAACAATCTATTGAAACATGTGAAGACCTCTAAAGCTGTGGGTAACTTTAAAAGCAGAGGTCAACCTCTGGAGAAGGCCGACTTCCTATGGTTATCTCTTAAAATACTTTCTATCCTACTACTTTGACAAGGAAAAGGGTAAAGAGGAGATTGCACAAAAATGAAACCTATGACTAAGGTGATGCACCAAAACTAACTAGAACCTACAAACACAGCTTGCATACATAGTTTTAACAATGACTGAATTTGGCTTACACAACTCACTTTCATATGTCCTTGCATAAGTACTTCATAAAGAGGTTAAAATGTTTAAACCTTTAGAAGGAAAGAAGTTTCACAACTAAAAGTATTTACACTCTTAACATAGATTATAACCTACAAAGAACATACCTTTCTGCAAAAAGGTGCTTGGCTTGAGATAGAATCATAAGGAAATAAATAATACTTCATAAGTAACTTGATCAATCAATAAGATACACACAATAAAGCATAAAGTGGGAAGGCAAAATACTCATAATCATTGATGTCCAAGGTAATCACTGGTATACATGTCCAAAAGTGAATGAATTACAAACTCACAAAATCTGAGCAAGGATAAAAATTACAAGTCTCTGAAATCTGCATGTAAGAACTGAGTACAAAAGAGTCACATAAGTGACTATATCCCCCACTATCCAAGTGGTTCGACAATACAAGGAGTCTGAAACAAACTGGGGTCAAATGCCCACAAAAAGCCTAAAATTGAGGGCCTATATCTCCTCCACATGAGCCCACAATGAAGGAAAAAGTCTATGATAACCTAGTCAACCATAATGAGTCATAAAAACAAGTCTAAAAGGACTCTAGGAGCAATAAATCACTCCTAGATACCCTCCAACAGTCAAGTCAACTACTAACTACCTTCAAGACTTAGTCAATCTCCCTCTTCCAAAGAAAAACAAAGAGCTACATATTTGGCATATGTCTGCCAACTCTTCCACACTCCAACTATATTCTCTCAAAGTCAATAAAGCCCCATAAATAGCCTCCATGCTCTCCTTTCCATTAAAAGTAACAATAACCTCCTAAATGATTCATAAAGTCATCATTTAAAGGCTATTGTTTTACATTAAATAATGCATGCAAAGAAAAAGTAAATACAGGAATGAAAAAATAGCACCGAATTGCTTACCCTAGTACAAAGGGAATAAAAGACTTAACAAAAGTCTCAATGTGATCGGCCACCCCGTGGCATGCTAGGTATTACATTCTGCAAAGTCTTTACCATGGGCCTTTTAGATGATATGTAAAAGATATAAAACGCAAAAAAGGAAAAGAAAAGTCCACCGGGCTTCTAGGGTTATGAAACCCTAAAGACACAAAAGGCAAGTTTTTCCCTTATTTCGTATTTTTGCAATCTTGCATTTTTGCTCTGCCATTTCTTCACCGCCATGAGGGTTTGATCTCTGAGCTCTTCTGTAGATAGATTTCTGCTGTTTCTCTAGGCATTCGACTGAAATCTTTCATGAAAGGCTCTTGCAGTTGAAGGTGAGTTTGATAGTCTCAATTTTCTGATGTTAAAACTTTAAAACTCCTTTATTTCTGTTGCTTTTCATTTCTATATATACTGGATATCTCTGCATTTTCTATGGCTGTGATAGAGAACTACATTCCGTTCATATATGAGTGTTTTTTAGGTATAAATCTACAGAAAACAACAAACCCTGCCATCTCTATACAAAAACACTCTTCTTTGTCTCATTTTCATTTTCCTAAGTATGACTTTTACTGTAAAATTATAGTGCATAACAGAGATTTATCTTCATTAGGGTTTCATGTTTGAGCTTCGGCCATGGAGAAAGATAGCTGTTAAAGCTTCTGAAAATGATTTGAAGACCCTGTTACTTTTTCTAGAGACGAGGAAATATAGTGAGTTTTCCTTTTCTAATTTTTGACTTAGGGTTTTAAGAAAAACAAAAACCCTCATTCTATTATGAATGACCATGAAATGATAAGTCTTATTGTGGTTTTTTCTATGACAATAAGGCATTCTGAATGAAAAAAAGGGTTTCAACAAAATTAGGGTTTCAATAAATCAAAACCCTCAGTCTATTATGAACAACCACGAAATGATAACAATAGTTGCTTTGGTTTTCTTCTGCAAAAATAAGGAATTTTATTTGCTTTCTAGCACTGAAGAATGAAGGTTTTTAACTTAGGGTTTTGATGACTCAAACCCTCATATTCACACCTTTATGTAGCTATATCATTGCATGGATTCTCTATACTCCGGCTATCTAGCTCTTAAAATTTTCCTGTATAGGGAAGAAATAGGTCTTCGGTGACCTCATCTAGGGTTTGATATGCAAAACCCTAAGTTTCTCTTTTTTGTTCATTTTCAGCATCTGTAACATTCTAAAAAGCTTCTAACTTATCTTAGCATGCTTAATGTTATTTCTAGCATATTTTCCTGTAGTAGTTTAAAATGAATAAAAGTGTACAAATTTTGGGCATTTTGATAGTTACTGTTTAGCTATATACTTTTGCACTTCTTGTTCTTTCTGAGCATATTTTTCTGTATCTGCTATGAACCTAGAAAAAATTACTTCAAAGATCTTTGTATTATGGCTTGAAAAGATAGCCACCTCGAATCTGGAAAGGTGGTAAGAAGCCTGTAGCTTGATATTTAAATATAAATATCTATATTTTAATCTATTTTGCATATGCTCTAGTTTATCTCTAAAATAGACAAAATTATAAAGATTTTGAATATGCAATCCTTCTTTTTTGTTTATGACAACTCTTGTTGATAGTCAATTGTCCTCCATTGATTTTTATTCACTGTTCATTCTCATTTCCAGATTGCTATCTCATTGTTCTTGCATAGAGACTTCCTTTGACAAGGTGACTGTCTTCAATTTTCATACATACTGCTCCTTGTTTGTGCATGGATCTTATCTGCCTTTCAAAAGTTGGAGATGACTGTCATTGATAAAGATGATGGGCACATTTGACATGAATAGTGAAGCATCCTGTATGAACTCTGCTACTCCTTTCTTGATGTCAGTCTAATAACTGTTCTTTCAGTGTCCTCTGTCAAGATTATATGTTGTTACTTTGCTATATGCTATTTCTTGAGGACTATTACATGCATGACTGCTCTTCACTACTCAAAATGAGTCCTTAAAACCTCTATAGATGGCTGTCAAACCTTCAAGAAACCTTGACTGTCCTTCATTATCTCTTGACTATCATATACCCTCTTACATCAATATCTTTCAAGACTATCTATGTTGTACTTATATTTGATCCTGAATGTAAACTGTATCAAATAATATCTCATGATAAACTATTTTTCATATTGCTCTACATGACATTGACTCTCTTTATACACTCTGTCCTCTTGCTGATAAATACATATGAAATGTTCTGTAAAGACTATGAGCTGGGCTCAACCCTTGTGGGGGCCACATTTTATCCACTCATGATGTAATCAGATGAATCACACATAAACATAATTACACCTGTATCTGCACATGAAACAAACTTGTTAGAAAATAAATGCATATTTTGGATGTGTTTAATGACTTGATTGTTCTCTAGGACATCCAAGGTATACATTTCTTGTTTAATGCATTTGAGGATCAATTTATACATGCATAGGTACTTGTTCATGTTAGGTTTGGGACCATTCATTTCTTAGAGATCTGCTCTAACATTACTATTTTTTCCATATGTAGGAACTAGAGACGACATGGAACTAGGAAGGACAAAGACAGCACCTGGGGCAATAACAAGACAACACACCAGAACCAGAACCAGTCATTCTCAGGCAATGACTGGCCTTTAACCCTACATGCACATCTTTAATTTTACTTATTCATGTATAGATTGTTCTTCAATTTCATTGAATAAGAAATTTAATCTCATGGCTTGTGTGAGATAATGTATATTTACATTCAATAAAGATTATTTATTTGTTCAAAAAAGATTTGTATAAACTTTTCTTATATTACATGCACTTGGATAAATGCAGTAATTTAATAAAAATAATCTTTTGAATTATTTCATTTATGCACTTGAATGTAATGTAGGAAAGATTAGATAAAATGTACCTTTTAAGTTTTGAATCAAAGCTCTACCTGAATGAGCTGCAATGAAATTTAGGTAACATTTCTGGTGACATCTGCTATATATTTGCTTGCTAAACATTAGACCAGTTGCCTGAATCTTATCCATTGGGCATAGGGTCACTCAAAGACTTCTAAAATACTTGGGCAATAGATTTCTGACCTCTGCAACTCAGCAGAACAAAGTGAAAGACACTTGAAAACCTAAGCAAAAATAGAAATACAGAAAGGAAACTATTTAACTGTGCTGGACAACACTTAGGGAATTGAAAACTGTATCTAGAAACTTATTCTAACCTATCCTAACCAGCAAAGAAGCTGGTCAAACAAAACCATCAACTGGCTTTGCAAAATAACACCCCTTTCTAATCAACAACTGATGCATTACATGATTATATATTGCTGAAAGAACATGAAACACGTGCATTTATTCAATAGGCTATTGCAATGTCTCATGAAAGGTGCAAGTAAACTCACTTACACCTTGATTTTGATCATGCCTATTGCTGTCCTGGACTGGACAAGTGAGTTGAATTTGATCACTTCCAGTTGCAACTCCAAAATTAGTTTCTTCTTCAATTGCATCTTCATACTCGGGTGCAAGTATGACCTCTGGTACTTTAGTAGCCTCCATACTAGCTAAATATCTGATTGGACAGCTACTAGAATGGATAAAACTTGGACTCCCATATCCTTCCAGCTTTTCATGGTTGTCTTGCTTCGTGGCTAAGTTTGTACTATAGGGAAAATAATCTGGATGCTTAGAAAAAACAACATTACCTTCACCTTGCATAATAAGTTGCCATATTGATTCCTCTTCCATGGTCAATGGAC
Source organism: Cunninghamia lanceolata (assembly GCA_027924645.1). Taxonomy (NCBI): domain Eukaryota; kingdom Viridiplantae; phylum Streptophyta; class Pinopsida; order Cupressales; family Cupressaceae; genus Cunninghamia; species Cunninghamia lanceolata. The sequence continues at coordinate 587,293 of BSBN01000889.1, forward strand.
AATCCTCTTCCACTAGGGTGTCTAACAACTCTTCAAAGCTATCATCTCTCGGAAGGCTCTTAGGGACAACTTGATGCAAACTTTTAATTGATATATCAGCTTCAAGTTCTTCAGCACAACAAAAAGGAAGCTCCTCCAACCATCTAAGACCTTGTAAATTAGATTAATGAGAAGTTTCTTGACTTGAGAGAATGAACTCCTCTCTATCAAGACCATATTCCTCTGATTTCTTTAGCACTTGTTCAATCTTGTGAACTTGTTGTTCTAGTTCATCATGATTGTCAACTTCTCCTAAAAGGTCTGATTCCTTGTCACCCAACATTGAATAAAACTATTCAATTATGCCATGCACATCTCTCCAAAAAGCTCAACATTAGCTTTCTCATGCATAACATGCTTGAATTTATCAAAGCTCATAACTTGGAAAATGGTGTTAGGTTTAGATTTATGCTCTTCTTCATGGTCCAAGGCTCTATTTTCATATTGATTATTGTCAATCAACAACTCCTTAGATTGTTTGATGTCCTCTTGCTGTTCTAAAACTGGTGTTAGAGTGGAAAAACTCACACCTTCTTCATTCCAAACTATAAACTGCTCTTCACGACCAACCTCCTCTGTAGGTAATTGCAACAATTTTATATTTCTATTTTCCTCCATGTTGAGTGAGCTATGCTGGTCAAAATTCTGTTCTTCTTTTGCTTTCTAGATGTTAGGAAGAGTTGAGCTAAAACTAGGAAAGGAAAGGGCTGCCTGGGTTTCACACCCTTTTTTGGCATTGATAATCTGAGTAAGCTCGACTACTTTACACCTGAGCAGACAAAAACTTCATTTGCTCCTTTTTAGCAGCTATCTCTCCTTCAAGATTTCTTCCAAACTGTATTCTTTTTGTCATCCATTCTTGATCATAAACAACTGATTGCTCAACCAACTCTTGTTGCTGTAAGATATTCCTTTTTTGCTTCTCAATGTCAACCAACATCCAATACATGTGTGAGAACTCCTTACTAATGTCACTAATCTTCATAAGTTCAAGCTTTTGGCTCAAATCCCACAAAACATAGTAAAACTTTTGGATCAGATCCAACACATTCTGGTAAGGGTGCTCTTGAGGCTGATTGTGTGAATAATCATGCTGGTTGGCATAAAAAACCTCTTCTTGGCGTTGAATTTGATCATATATCGGCTGATATTGAGATTGAGCAGGGATGGGAGGGTGGAAAACATGATAGGACTACTGGTAATCTGTTGTTATAGGATCATTTGGGATAAAACCAGCAAGCTGTTCTATGTGATATGGTTGGTAAAAGGGCACATATGTATGATTTTTATGGAATGGAGGTGAAAAACCATCACAGTGCTGATAATTAGACATTGCAAGAGTAAAACATGAAACACAGGCAAGTCTAGATAACTGATTTGGAATGTATATAGACAATGAGGTCTTGAAACACTAAGAAATGAGTTATAACACCCAATAAAGTCACCAGGTGCTGAGAAAATATTTTCAAATGGTAGAAAACTAACAAGTAGCACCAACCTCATTAGTTGTTTGTACCTGGATTGCTAAAACCAGCTGATTCTTCACTTGTAGAGTCGCCAGGTGTGTGAATTTTGCCTCCAAAGGCTGATGTTGTTGACATACACACAAAATATCAACAATGAATAGAGGACTTGTGGACTATGATAGTCTAATCAGAGTCCCACTAGGTGTGCCAAAAATTGTTGTCAATGAGATTTGCACCCTATTAAACGTAAGGTTTAACAATCTATTGAAACATGGGAAAACCTCTAAAGCTGTGGGTAACTTTAAAAGTAGAGGTCAACCTCCAGAGAAGGTCGACTTCCTATGGTTATCTCCTAAAATACTTTCTATCCTACTACTTTGACAAGGAAAAGGGTAAAGAGGAGATTGCACAAAAGCGAAACCTATGACTAAGGTGATGCACCAAAACTAACTAGAACCTGCAAACACAACTTGCATACATAATTTTAACAATGACTGAATTTGGCTTACACAGCTCACTTTCACATGTCCTTGCATAAGTACTTCATAAAGAGGTTAAAATGTTTAAACCTTTAGAAGGAAAGAAGTTTCACAAATAAAAGTATTTACACTCTTAACACATATTATAACCTACAAAGAACATACCTTTCTGCTAAAAGGTGATTGGCTTGAGATAGAATCACAAGGAAATAAATAATACTTCACAAGTAACTTGATCAATCAATAAGATACACATAATAAAGCATAAAGTGGGAAGGCAAAATACTCATAATCATTGATGGCCAAGTTAATCACTAGTATACATGTCTAAAAGTGAATGAATTACAAACTCACAAAATCTGAGCAAGGATAAAAATCACAAGTCTCTGAAATCTGCATGTAAGAACTGAGTACAAAAGAGTCACATAAGTGACTATATCCCCCACTATCCAAGTGGTTCCACAATACAAGGAGTTTGAAACAAACTGGGGTCGGATGCCCACAAAAAGCCTGAAATCTAGGGCCTATATCTCCTCCACATGAGCCCACAATGAAGGAAAAAGTCTATGATAACCTAGTCAACCATAATGAGTCATGAAAACAAGTCTAAAAGGACTCTAGGAGTAATAAAATTACTCCAAGATACCCTCCAATAGTCAAGTCAACTACTAACTACCTTCAAGACTTAGTCAATCTCCCTCTTCCAAAGCAAAACAAAGAGCTACATATTTGGCATGTGTCTGCCAACTCTTCCACACTCGAACTATATTCTCTCAAAGTCAATAAAGCCCCATAAATAGCCTCCATGCTCTCCTTTGCATTAAAAGCAACAATAAGCTCCTAAATGATTCATAAAGTCATCATTTAAAGGCTATTGTTTTACATTAAATAATGCATACAAAGAAAAAATAAATACAAGAATGAAAAAATAGCACCGAAGTGCTTACCCTAGTACAAAGGGAATAAAAGACTTAGCAAAAGTCTCAATGTGATCGGCCACCCCGTGGCATGCTAGGTATTACATTCTACAAAGTCTTTACCACGGGCCTTTTAGATGATATGTAAAAGATATAAAACACAAAAAAGGAAAAGAAAAGCCCATCGGGCTTCTAGGGTTATGAAACCCTAAAGACACAAAAAGGTAAGTTTTTCCCTTATTTCGTATTTTTGCAATCTTGCATTTTTGCTCTGCCATTTGTTCATCGCCATGAGGGTTTGATCTCTAAGCTCTTCTGTAGATAGATTTCTGCTGTTTCTCCAGGCATTCGACTGGAATCTTTCATGAAAGGCTCTTGTAGCTGAAGGTGAGTTTGATAGTCTCAATTTTCTGATGTTAAAACTTTAAAACTCCTTTATTTCTGCTGCTTTTCATTTCTGTATATACTGGATATCTTTGCATTTTCTATGGTTGTGATAGAGAACTACATTCCATGCATATATGAGTGTTTTTCAGGTATAAATCTATAGAAAACAACAATCCCTGTCATCTTTGTACAAAAACACTCTTCTCTATCTCATTTTCATTTTCCTGAGTATGACTTTTACTGTAAAATAATAGTGCAAAACAAAGATTTATCTTCATTAGGGTTTCATGTCTGAGCTTTGGCCATGGAGAAAGATAGCAGTTAAAGCTTCTAAAAATGATTTGAAGACTATATTACTTTTTCTGGAGATGAAGAAATATAGTGAGTTTTCCTTTTCTGATTTTTGACTTAGGGTTTTAAGAAAAACAAAAACCCTCATTCTATTCTGAATGGCCATGAAATGATAAGTCTTACTATGGTTTTTTTTGTGACAATAAGGAATTTTGAATGAAAAAAACAAGGGTTCAACAGAACTAGGTTTTTAATAAATCAAAACCCACAATCTATTATGAACAACCATGAAATGATAACAATAGTTGCTCTGGTTTTCTTTTGCAAAAATAAGGCATTTTACTTCCTTTCTAGGACTGAAGAATGAATGATTTTAACTTAGGGTTTTGATGACTCAAACCTTCATATTCACACCTTTTTGTAGCTATATCATTGCATGGATTTTCTATACTCCGGCTGTTTGGCTCTTAAACTTTTCCTGTACAGGGAAGAAATAGGTCTTTAGTGACCTCATCTAGGGTTTGATATGCAAAACCCTAAGTTTCTCTTTTCTATTCATTTTTAGCATCTGTAACATTTTTAAAGCTTCTGACTTATCTCAACATACTTAAGGTTATTTCTAGCATATTTTCCTTTAGCAGTTTAAAATGAACAAAAGTGTACAAATTCTAGGCATTTCGGCAGTTATTGTTTAGCTATATACTTTTGCACTTCTTGTTCTTTCTGAGCATATTTTTCTGTATCTGCTATGAACCTGGAAAAAATTACTTCAAAGGTCTTTATATTATGGCTTGAAAAGACAACCACCTCGAATTTGGAAAGGTGGTAAGGAGCATGTAGCTTGATATTTAAATATAAATCTCTATATTTTAATCTATTTTTCATATGCTCCAGTTTATCTCTAAAATAGATGATATTATAAAGATTTTGAATATGCAATCCTTCTTTTCTATTTATGACAACTCTTGTTGATAGTCAATTGTGCTGCATTAATTGTTATTCACTATTCATTCTCATTTCTAGATTGCTATCTCATTGTTCTTGCATAGAGACTTCCTTTGACAAGGTGACTGTCTTCAATTTTCATACATACTACTCCTTGTTTGTGCATGGATCTTATCTGCCTTTCAAAAGTTGGAGATGACTATCATTGATAAAGATGATGGGCACATTTGACATGAACAATGAAGCATCATGTATGAACTCTGCTACTCCTTTCTTGATGTTAGCCTAATAACTGTTCTTTCAGTGTCCTTTGACAAGATTGTATGTTGTTGCTTTGCAATATGCTATTTCTTGAGGACTATTACATGCATGACTTCTCTTCACTACTCAAAATGAGTCCTTGAAACCTTTGTAGATGGCTGTCAAACCTTTAAGAAACCTTGACTATCCTTCATTATCTCTTGACTGTCATATACACTCTTGCATCAATATCTTTCAAGACTATCTATGTTGTACTTATATTTGATCCTTAATGCAAACTATATCAAGTAATATCTCATGATAAACTATGTTTTATACTGCTCTGCATGACATTGACTCTCTTTATACACTCTGTCCTCTTGCTGATAAATACATATGAAATGTTTTGTAAAGACTATGAGCTGGGCTCAACCCTTGTGGGAGCCACATTTTATCCACTCATGATGTAATCAAATGAATCACACAGAAACATAATTACACCTGTATCTGCACATGAAAGAAATTTGTTAGAAAATAAATGCATATTTTGGATGTGTTTGATGTCTTGATTGTTGAATAGGACATCTAAGGTATACATTTCTTGTTTAATGCATTTGAGGATCAGTTTATACATGCATAGGTACATGTTCATGTTAGGTTTGGGACCATTCATTACTTAGATCTTTGCTCTAACATTATTATTTTTACCAGATGCAGGAACTAGAGATGACATGAAACTAGGAAGGAATAAAACAGCGCCTGGGGCAACAACAAGACAACACACCAAAACCAGAACCAGTCATTCTCAGGCAATGACTGGCCTCTAACCCTACATGCACATCTTTAATTTTACTTATTCATGTATAGATTGTTCTTCAATTTCTTTTAATAAGAAAGTTAATCTCACGGCTTGTGTGAGATAATGTATATTTACATTCAATAAAGATTATTTATTTGTTCAAAAAAGATTTGTATAAACCTTTCTTATATTACATGCACTTGGATAAATGTACTAATTTACTAAACATAATCTTTTGAATTATTTCATTTATGCACTTGAATGTAATGTAGGAAAGATTAGATAAAATGTACAAGTTTTGAATCAAAGCTCTACCTAAATGAGTTGCAGTGAAATTTAGGTAACACAACCATTGCATTAGTTGGTGTCTATTTGATTCTTCAAGGAGTGTCACAAAGATATGAGAGATCCCTAGTACCTAGTAAGTAACTATAAAAATAAAATAAATCTATAAGGTAGTCACTAGGTATAGTACAAACCTAAATAAGAGGGCAACTGAAATTGTCATGTCATAGGCTCATGTGAGGTAAAACAAAAGATGTATTAACTATTAATTTTTTTGAAGATATTCATGTGATAAGTACTATGAAAATCATAGGTATTGGAAAAGATGATGCAAAATGGTGAAAAAAATAGTCAAAACCAAGAGGACTATCATAAGCTTTTAGATTGTCAAACTACATTATGGCTATTATGAACAACAATGTGGACCAATAATGGACCATTATCCCTAGAAGAAGCACTGTTCCATTTTTTAGAAAACTCATGGGTACTAGTTACATTATCAAGTTGATGATTATCATGGTCTAAAGGCAACCATAACAGTTATTAGTAAGATGAAAATTAGAGGACAACCCACCATCATAATGCTAACAGTAATAAATGTGAAGGTCCATCATTCTTCTTGTTTTATTTTGTTGAGGTCCTAATGATCATTCTTTTTGGTTCTTTAGGTTTTTCCTTCCTTGACCATCTCGATTTCAATGTTGTATTATTTCCTATTGCTTAAATAATCCCCTCAAAAGATCATGGTCATGGTCCCATCCACTCTTCTTTTAATTCAAATTTGGAGGTTGCATTGTAGGTTCTTAGGAGGTTTACAAGCATTTCATATGTTTTATCATGGTCTTGAGGATGTATTTTTCCTTCTAGTATAAGTTGTAGAGGCCTTAAATCATTTGGCATTAGTTATAAGTTTGGATTGTCACCCTTGGATTAAGAGCCCTAGATTGATAACCATTTCATGTGATTTTAGTAGCACATTCTTTAAAGTGTGTTTTGTCATTATGTTTTATGCTAAATTTGATGGTGAGGGTTTTATGTTAATATTTTGCTTTGATTGCAAGACAAGAATGCTTGTTTCAGCTTTGTGGAGGTTTGTTCTTTCATTTATCTTAGACATGATACTTGTAGAAATTACCTAGTTGTAGCAAAACAATAAATTAATGCATATAGGAGTTTTGATCCTTTATTAGTTTATATATGTAGTGATTTGATGTCATGAATGCTTGCCTTTTTTAATGCAAAACAATATTAATTCTTGCCTTTTTTAAATTTTGTAATAGTAGATTTAACTTTGAAATTAAAATTTAGTTTAGGATTATTAAGGATTTGGCAAAGATCTCCCCTTCATTTGTTGAAAATTCTCTTTCAAACAAGACTCTATGGCCTTGGAAATGATTCAACATATGTGATAATCCTTGCATGTGTCATGAAATAAAGAGATCATTGTTATGTGTCTTGAAACATGCTTACACATCCCTAATGAAGAGGATGTAGTTTTTATGTAGTTGTATGAAAGGATGATTTGGAGTATGTAAAAGATGATAATGTCTTATGATCAACTAAGAGTGCTTATGTAGTTTGGAGGCAAGTTTTTCACGGAGGATATTTTGAAAAAAATGAAGGAATGTTAAATGGTATGAGTTAGAGAAGTTTTTGTTTTGTAGATACCACAAAATTGATAAAAATACATCTAAATCTATTTAAATGGAGTGAAATCATGAAATGAGAAGAGAGGGAAGGGATTAAGAAAACCTTTATGCTTGGTATTTATAGAAACCTATAGATTTGGACACAAAAGAAGACGTATCTTGAGTGCTAATTTGCCTATTTATGGGGGCATCGACCTATTCCACTAGCTAGCTAGGGGCATCATCCATGTCTTGTTTTGGGCCTAACTTGGCATCATCATCATTCTCCTTTCACTATCAACAGTGGATTGATCAATTTATAGGGCACCTTCTAGGGTTTCTTTGTAGGACTTGTAGAAATTTAGATATGGAGGTGGTTGAGAGTCCCCCTAGTTTAGATTATTTTGAGTAATCTAAACTAGATTACTCATGAAAAGAAAATTAAACACTAGATTGCATATGCACCAAAGGTGTGAAATATCTACTTAAACACTAGATTACATATAGCACTATGAGGAAACATCTACTTTCAATGCCTTCCCTTGATTGATTGATTCCCTAGAACACATTGGATCAAGTGAGATCACCTTTATAGTAGGGTCATGTCAAAGAACCAACTATCAGCAAACTTACAAACTTACAAACTTGCTAGGAGTGAATTTTTCATTCTGCATCTCATAGGGTCAAATCAATTGTGTCAACATGTCGGGGTGGGTGGATGAATGTTAGGGGAGGTGTCTTTTTAGTGGTGAAGCCTCTTGGCCATTCTCAGCTACATCGAATGGAGACAGTCTCTTAAGAGCCCTAAGACAAAAAAGGTGCCACACTTTGGACCTACTATTCTCTCAAATCGTGACACCTATGAATGTGTTCTTTGCATGTATAGGTGGATGTTAATTCCACCTACAAATACCTACCTTAGTTTTTTTAAATCAATTTTGTTTGCCTATGGTGGCAAAGAATGCAATGTTCCAAAATACTTCAATTTCATCTACTGGAAAGGTGCTAGGAATGAAATTTTGCATTTCACACCTCGTGTGGCTGAATCGGCTAGGCCAACACATCTGAGTGGGTGGATCAATTCTAGGGGAGGTCTCATTTCATACCCCCAGTTTCCTAGTCATTTTGAACTACAGGCTTTTGACAAAGTCACTTAAGATCCCTAACAGCAAAAAATGCCACTTTGAAGGAGTAGTTCTCGGAATCCATGGCACCTGAGAATGTTTTGTTTGGGCTTAAAAGTGCATCTGGGTTCCATACACAATAACCTCTCTTAGTTTTTTTCAACTCCAAACCATTTGACAATGCGTAAATTAGATGCATTCTTGCAAAATGCATCAGTGGCATTCAACATAACCTTGCAATAAGCCATATTTTTCATTATGTGGCTTATAGAGCGAAATTGACTATGCTAAAATGTTCCAGTGGGTGGGTGAATGCTAGGGGAGGTCTTGTTTAATACCTTTTCTTGGATCCTCCCTTCCTATGATAAAATGGGATCTTTGGAACAAGGTACATGGACATCCATAAAAACATAAAGGAAGGGGGATTTTTTCAGATATTGTAGTTGCAACTGCCCTAGTAGACATGTATGCAAAATGTGGAAGCATAGACAAGGCACATGAATAGTTTGATAGAACACCTCAAAGAGATATAGTCTCATGGAATGCAATGATTGCAAGATATGAACAAAATGGATTTGTTAATAAGGCTTTAGAAACTTTCAAGAAAATGCAATTAGTGGGTGTAAAGCCAAATTCCATAACCTTTGCCAATGTCCTCCCTGCCTGTGCTAAAATGGCACCTTTGGAACAGGGTATGGACATCCATCAAAGTATAAAGGATATGGAAAATTTGTTAGATGTTGTAGTTGCAACTACCATAGGATACGTGTATGCAAAATGTGGAAGCATAGACAAGGCACGTGAACTATTTTACATGATGCCTCAAATAAATGTGGTCTCATGGAATGCCATGATTGCAGGATATGCACAAAATATATTTTGCAAGGATGCTCTCAGAATCTTTGAAATAATCAAGCACTCTAGAATATATCCTAATATTTTAAGCTTTTCTTGTGTTCTATTTGCATGCAACCATGGAAGTTTAATGGATGAGGGTTGTACATACATCAATCACATGTGTAACTCGTATTGTAAAATAGTGATCATATGTCTCCATGATTATTACAAATTTCTTAAGGGATCTTGTCATACAATTTCAGTCATGCCACATTTAAGCATGATACTGTTTATCTATCCTGTAACCATAATTGATCATAATATCATTTCATGGAAATGTTGAAGAACAAGTATGCAATATCAAAACTTTTAAGCATGATACATTATCTATTTCGTAACTATAATTAATCATCATATATGTTGTAAAATCTCATATACATAATGTCATGAAAATAACATATAGTGTGTATATAAATCCATATAGGCATGTACAAACAAAGCCATATAGGCATGTACAACGTTATACATCGGTTAAATAGAAAAGTATGTTTACAAATCCATATATGCATACAATAAAATGTCCCAACCTCAAAGTTCCTATGGAGTGCTATCAAATAATCGATGGCCCTTGCTTTGCTGTGAAGATGGAGAATCAGCTGATGACTCATGCTCTATCATCCACCAACTGGACATCCTTGATAGAGATTTTTAAATCTCCACCTATTAATATAATTAAACAATATCCACATTAATATAGAAAACATGAAATATACAACATGACATAACCAATCAATCACTTACCGCAAGCTGGTGATCCCTCTCAATCATTTGTTGTCTATCTTCATCTATAGACGGATGGGTTAGAGTTGTGACCTCCTGTGAGAAGCATGAAGTGAATTTGAGTAAATACATGGATATCATTTATGTACATTAAATGAAGTGAGATAAAACAAGAAATGCATAATGACATTTACATGTTACTGGGTTATACCTCGGTCAAAGGCACTGAAGACAAAACAACTGTAGCAATACCCACCTCTGTTGACTGATAAATATAAGGAGTCTAAAAAGATGTCATCAACTAAAAACAGAACAAGGTTATTTGACCAAAATCTACATAACATTATTTAAAAATATAATGATTAGAAATAGTAAAATTTACCTTAGTGAAATTGGCTCTATAACCAACCCCACCAAATCCTCCTAATGTTGAAGGTCCAACATCCACCCATTCATCATCAAATTGTCACTAAATAATATTACCATTGATATATGATAAAAAGTTTACATGTACTATATTTACTATCTTGTTACAAATTACATGTACCTGTCGACTCAACCTCCTCTCATAAGCTTGCAGTGGATGGTTGATAGATGTAGGATAAGTACTTTGACCCTAGAATTTCATAATGCATACAATTACCTACATTAATTTTGATTTCTCATATCTATTAATATAATTAATTAGAGATTTCAAATAGAAATATAATAAATTGTAGAACCTTATAAAAAATAACTATATATCAATACCAAAGGTCCTATCTAGCAACTCATTTGTTTCTACAATATTATCCAGTATGGACGTGTCTTGCACTTGCTCTTGCCCTTGTGTGGCATAGTCTTGAAAGTGTGGAGCATCCTCTCCAATATCTGTATTAGGAGCATCCTCTGACCCATAATCACATAAAGCTCTACATGAACGAAAAGATGCGGGGACCAACAATGCCTACTAGTCTCACCCTCACTAGCATGTGAAATATGGCTACCATGCTGTAGTAAAGACTGAGTGAGGGAACTAACAAAATGTAGCATCTCCACCTCAACACTCTCCTTAAAAGTAAAAGAGAATGTGATATGCTGAAAGGATGGTCTTGCTAAGGGTCTAGCTAGATGATCCTCAGCATGATGTGCCCCCTCCCTATCCTGTGTAGAGCCACCACCTCTTCCCTAGAAATCTTGCATGTCAAAATAGTTCAGAATCTCATTGAGGATAAACTCACAATAGAGTTTCCTCAAAAAATATTGTGGGACCTCATTATTATTGTTTTGGATGAAAAGAGGGGTTTTTCAATTTCAATGGATGTTTGGGTTAAATCCTCCTTTCACTACAAACATTCAAGGACATATCAACCGAGTTGAATCACACTTTTGCAAGAGGATTCACCTATAGGTTAGGCTATCACTTGGAACAATGTGGAAAATTTAGAGATTGTTAATTAATGTACCAATTTAATGCTCATATACCTTTAAAACCCTAATTATGCAAAACAATAAGCAAATTGATGAATTACGACAAATGCTTGCAGACTAAGGTAGTAGGCAAAGATTAATAACTGACCATTTTTCAAAGTTTGGGATGCAAAATACTCAGGGACACTGGCACTAATGCCCCTATATAGGGTAGAATTTTCTTTGCATAATCCTGATCTCCTTCCGACACTAATGTTCACTGTACTTTCCATTTCTGTCCCTTGAGATGTGGACACTAGAACTAGTGCCCAAGTCCAAGGCAAGGTGATTTTTAGGATGCCAGAAGCTCTTCAGATTCTGATTGTTATTGTCCAAATGGTTTTTGTGTTTTCAACCTCAGAGGACATTGGCATTGGCACCCTAGTACAAGCAGTCCTTTTCTTTAGGGATCTAGAATTTGCACACTGTCTTACTATTCCCTGCAACTCCACTCTGTCAAGATGTGACAGCTGTAACCTACAATCACAAGGAGAGTGGTTGGGGGTTGTGGTGTTTAGAGGCTTGCCTCAGTCAAGCCCCGAAGAGATGTTCAAGTCTTCCAAACACCATTGTTAGATAGAGAGTGCATATCCCTATGGGATAGAGGTAAAAACAAATTGATAAATGATTCAAATACAAAAAGATATCACCTTGGATGTGTGGATCTCACATAGATGAAGACTCTTCAACACATGAGAAGATGAAGCTAAATCTGCAATCACAAACATAATAACAATGCTCTGATCTTCAACAATGAATATCTTGAATGCTCTAAAATCATAAGTTAGCCCAAAGTTCATAATCATCTTCTAGTTTGCAAATGAAACCTTAAACATGCTTATATATGCAACTACACACATTCCTGCTAAGAATTTCGTAATTCAAACTTAAGATGTTGGCATGGGACCTAATTAATGGTTACCAAACTGACATTCAAATTTGGGGCTGACCTAAAATGGGGCAGGACTAGGGTGCTAGCACCTAAGTCCACACTCCCAATTTAGGTCAGGACCTATTTAAATATCACCCCTAGGTCTTTTTTTTGTTGGAGGGGCCCAGCAGGGACACGAAGCTCGCAACTCATCTCTTCAGCTAAGAGCCAAGGAGTGAGGGGTATCCATTCCACCAAATTCACCCAGGACACGATCCCAACCTCATCCCTTATGATGTCAGGGCCTTGCACTCAGCAAGACTTGATCCTTGGTGTGCTCATTTGGAGCCATTCAACTTCACCAACATACCAAGGGCCCATTGACAGTCACCCCTAGGTCTTATTTGCCATAACATTTAGGGGTTTTCTCATCGAGATTCAAGATTATCATGCAAGATGCTTATAATGCATTCTAAAGGACCTGAGAGCTAAACCTTAAGAGTGAAAAGTCCCAGGGAGACATTTTCTGACATATCAATTGTTACATGGTGGATCATCAAAAACCATCCACCACCTACCCTAAAAGTTTTTATATATTGCATCATGTACACACTAGTGAATGGGGAATCTTTTGCAACTTCCATGCAATGGTTCATTACTTCTAGAATCAACAAATAGGGCACATATATTAGATTTTAAAATTTTCTTGTCCTTCACCTATTTGTATGATAATTTATTTACATAGTATTATTGGCAACTCTCCCTATAATTGACCCATTTGTTGATCTGGCTTGTCACATAATCGATTTAAGAAACAATCAACTCTAGGGATGTAGTAACGAATCTCTGGTGAGGATTGGATGTATTTGGATTTTTTAACATTTCAATTAATCTTTGAAGTTGTCTTTTGTTCTGTTAATTTGCCCTAAAAAGTTTACTTGTGTCTCACAAGGATGCCGAGGAATTGAAGGAGTTTGAGGAGGGTTATTTTGAGCCTCCTCTTCACCTTGAATTTCATCATCCACTCTATTTTGTAGATTAGGGTTTGGGGGTGTTTCATGGGGTTCATTGGCTAAAAATTCAAAATAAAAATTCAATCAAAACATTAAAAAACAAATGATTCATTTTCAAGTTTAGAAAAAAACATGGAAACCTTGCCTTGTTTAGCTTGTTGACCCTATGGAGCTCGTGCACGACGTCCTTGAGAGCAGGAAGGGTGTGGTGGCATAGTGTTTGTGTGGCTTCTCCAATTTCTTCAAAATGCGCTCACACAAAAACCCTAGTCGCATTTATCCCTTAGCAAATTTGTGAATGAAAATAGTAACTCGCGGGTCTATGTTTCTTTTTATGTATAACAAGCAAAAACACGAGCGCATTATAACGTGCTTGCATTTTTTATTGCTTTGACCAAAAAGTGGTTTGGCCACTTTTTAGTCCCCCATATTTTTGCACACACCCATAAGTTAAATAAATTTTTTAATTACATGCATTAATTAATTTGGGAAATTACTATGTTAGTCATTTAAAGGTAATTTCCATGTGCATTAGTTAATTTAAGAAATTACTATGTTAGCCATTAAACATGTTTAAGAGGGTTTAGGGATTTTTGGGAAGTATAAATAAAATAAAAGAGTTCATTTTTATTATTCATTCCTCTTTGCTTGAAAAATGCTCTCCCTCCTTTCTTGGGGTTTTTCTTGATTTGGAAGTGGATTTGGATTGTTTTGGGGATTGCTACACTATTGGAAGGAAATGATATCAGAAAGATTTCTTGATGTGTGTGTGGGAGAAAAGAAAATATCTCTAATTCATGAGTGTGAAATTTCCTTAAAATACAAAGGTATTCCTCCTTTTGTTTTATGCAATTTCTTGTTGTTTCTTTCTTTTAGCCATGCCCACACTACGCGGTTGCATATGACATAGATCATTCTTTAGGATGGAATTGAATTTGAATTCATAGTAGATGTATGCATTTATTTTATGTTCTAATTTTATTTTTACAATTTTTAAAATGATGCTATTAGGTTGGCAAAATTTCTCCAAAAATTTATGTGATTGCATATTTGTGGTGTTGGGCTCAAAGTTTAGAACATAAGGGAATTGTTATAAAATTGATTAGGTGTTTCTTCTAGTTTTCTTGAGAAATGTGAAATGGTTAAAAAACCCTTCAAAAATTCCACAAAAAAATTATGCTCTTGAAAAAGTGTGATCCCTATCCTATTTGGAGCAAGAGGGTACAATTTGATTATGAAATTATGCACTTTTGATTTATGGTAAAGCTCACAGTAAAATTTAGTGAATAGTGAAAAGCTTAAAGCTTCCATTAATGGTGATTAAGTTTTTTGTATGGTTCTTGAATTGGAAAAATATGAATTTTAGATTTTGGGACAAGTAAAATTATTTTTTGGGATGAAATGTCTCATGTTGGAATTGTGATTTCCTACCTTTTGGATACAGGTGTCATGTTTTTTGCCCTTATTTTTTGTGCTTTGACATTTTTAGTCAAAGTTGACTCTTTGAAAGGCCTCATGTTGGATATATGTCTTCTAACCTCTTGGATATGAGTGTTACGTGTTTTGACCTCTTTTTTCATGCCTTGACCCTTTTTGGTCAAAGTTAAATTTTGGACTCAGGATTGGATATCTAGTAGTTTCTTTCCTACTTTTTGTCAAGTCATTGATACCTAATAGGTCCTAGTGACTATTTGCATAAGTGTGATGTTGTATCAAATCATTCCTTTATATTGGTGGTTGTTACCACATCTTCTTGTGTGTTTTTGGTGGGAGGCTTCATTTTTTACTTGATTGCATTATGTATGATTATCAATGTGATGATGTTGTGCCTTATTTTCTATGCTATGACCATTTGGTGTAAATAGTGATTTTAGAATGTATTAATGGATGAATTGTAATATGGCTTTGAAATTGTAAAGGACAAGTATGTGGATTAAAAGTATTGATGCTCCTTGTATTAGTCTATTCCTTTCTCTTACTTTTGGTTGGGTCATGAGTATCTATCTAGTGATTAATGCTTTGGACCCTTTTTGTGTATGTATTCAAGTGTGGTTATGCATTGAATTACTAATGCATTATTGTCCCTGAATTATGTATTGGACCCTTTATGTTTGTGTATTCAAGTGTGGTTGTGCGTTGAATTATATTAGATTATTTTTCCCTTGGTGTTATGCATTAGATGGTGTGTAATACCCATTATAATCATGGTGTGGATTTTGGTGTCTTGTGTGAGACCCTTGTTTGTGTGTAAGTTTGGTCATGCTAGAAGTGTATCCATGATCTTATCTCTTCACAGCTTGGGGGTTTCCTAGAGTGAGATAGGAATCTATTGTTCTCGATGATGGTAATATGGTTGGGAGGTGGGTAACATTCCCCATTGATACTTATTTGGAAGATCGCTTGGGATCTTGAAGAGCTCTTGGTTTGGTATATTTTCCATCTTGTTTTATGCCTTGAATCATGAAATTGAGCATTTAATTAATCCCTTAATGTGCCCATCCTTATATTCATTGGATGTGAACTTGTAATTGAAATAAT
This sequence comes from Cunninghamia lanceolata, assembly GCA_027924645.1. Classification (NCBI taxonomy): domain Eukaryota; kingdom Viridiplantae; phylum Streptophyta; class Pinopsida; order Cupressales; family Cupressaceae; genus Cunninghamia; species Cunninghamia lanceolata. The sequence continues at coordinate 603,381 of BSBN01000889.1, forward strand.
TATTGTGTTATGTATTTTGGTAGAAATTATATGTGTAGAAGGTTAATTCCATTTGAGCATCATAGATGATATTCATGCTTTTGGAAAAAGTGCTTAAGTGATATTTAATTTCATGTATTTGTTGTAGATGCTAATTGAACTCAATGGTGTGGTTGGAATTCATCTATCTCTTATTTCCATCAAGTTATGATCAATTTGATATATCATTATAGCATGATTGATAGGAGATCTCATACATTACATAGATGAATTAGATCTTATTTGGAAAGAAAATATTTAGGTGTTTTAAGAATTAGTTGTGTTATCAAAATGTAAAGAGATTCATTATTGTATCATGTTGTTTCTTAGCTATTATGCATGGAAATATAGGCTCTATATCACATTTTACTAGCATGTTAAAGTATACTTGTTAGCCTTGTAAAGAGAAGAAAATCATAATGATGAATTTTGATGGTTTGAATTCAACACTATTGGATCCTATTGTTTAGAATTAGAACCATCTATGTTTGGTATGGGATTTATTTCATGGAAATGCATATATGACGTTATTTGACTAGCATTTTCTAATCATCCTATTAAGGGATTTAGCATGTTAGGTAATCCTGATTATGAGATGTTTAAGGTTAATTGTTTATGAAGTTATAATGAAGCTAGAAGATATGTTTTCTTATCATTTAAATTCCATGAGTAGATAGAATCAATGATATGATGTTATGTAGTCAACATTATGCTAGGAGTTGAATTGCTCTTTTATGCTTGTCACATTTGATGCATGATGTCAATGCTTATGCAATTATGTTATGCTTTGAACATTTCTATGATTCTAGAGTGGAATAATTCATTTATGTTTTGAATTTGACTCTTGTAAGGATTAAGACCTGCCATGTATTCTTATTTCCTAAAAGACATAAATGGGTATACTAGTGAATAATAAAATTTTGGGTTAAAATGAATCTCTTGTTTTATGTGATTTTTTATGCATGTTGTTAAACCTAGAGTGTAAGTAAATGTTTGGTTTAGACCTTTTCTAGTTAGCTCTTGGCTTGATGTTTTTATGCCTTGTTTTGAGGTTAGCATGCTATAGGCTTGTTTGACCTAGGTCTACCTTTGCCTTGGTTTGTGTGACCTCATTTGTACCTTTTGAGGTTCATTGCAAGTTATCCATTCTATTGTGTTGGAATGTGTACCTTTGTGTGTTTGTGTTGTCTTAGGATGTGTAATGAAGTAAGTGTCACTATCATCCTGATCCTTTTATTTTTAAGAGAATGGGATTGTCTACCTTATAGAAAACTCCACCCTCTTTTATGTGTGTCATGGTGAATTTGTCACATGACATGGTTAAGTATTTTACTTGTGTTGTCATGCTTGATGCATTAGCATTGCATACCTTGAGTGTTGTTGTGTATGTCATGACACCTCAAATGCATAGGCATGTAATTCAATTTGTTGCATTTACATTACAAAAAAATTGTTTATTCATGTTTTTCCCATTAATGTCTTGGGAAAAAGATTGAGGCATTACATGTGTACCTATTCCTCCTTATTATGTTGATTGCACTTAATGAGTGCTTGTGTCTACTTTGAGCAGTATGCTACATGTTAATGTGGGTTTTTACACACAGACAAGTTGGAGTGGCAAAGGTTCCCCTACTTAGAAGGTGGCTAGCTTCATGAGTCTTCATTTATTGCATTTATGAGGTTTACCAAAATATACTAGGTGGAGAGTAATTTGGTTGGTGTGTTCAATTGGCTACATTGGAATACCAAGAGTCATTCACATGAAATAGAGGTTCAACTTAATCAAACCAATCATTATTATCTGGTGTAAACCCTCTAATTCAATTTTAAATATGTTCATGATTTTCATTTTAAATTATTAAACTTCCTGCAAGTAACTTTCAAAAATAAATTTGAATAAAAGAAATGATTTAAAACTACACAACAACCTAATTGTTTCCAAAATCAAAATTATACATCTTGGAACTTGAAAAGACATTCATGTTATTTTTTCCAATTTCAAATAGTATCAATTCTAATTTTTAGGACTATTAAAAAATACAATTTTCCATGTGGAAGTCAAAAAGTCACAATTTTTGCCTTATGTGAATAGAAATTCATCATCAAAACCCTAAAACTAATTCTAACCTATCATTGATATAAAAAAGAGCAAAAATAATATGGAAAAGAAAAAAGAGAAAAATAATCTAAACTTGTTTCCAAAGCCTCCATACACCATTCAACAAATAGAAAAATTCAATGGAAAACCATTCATTGCCTGACCCATTACCCATAATCAAAATTTAGGAAGGTTCAATCTTCAAAGGAATAAAACTCACTGGCATAGTGGATGTTGGATTTTTACTTGACACAAACATGTTTAGGTTGACCATGTAAAAAACCTCACCATCAACAAGACATTGGTGATATGAAACACATATTGAATTCATTGAATTAAATGCATGGAAAATGCATTTAGAGTTTTGGAAAACACCATAAAAAATGAAAACTAGAAAATGAAGCAAAATTTGGCATATTATATTCAAAGTGGTTTCCAAGGGTTTCAAACCCTTACAAATGTGTTACAAGTGCATATTTTTATCTTATTTGGAATTGGAAGGTGAAAAGTGAATCCCTCCAAAAAGATCATAGAAGACAAGATGCAAAAGAATGTGAAGGGTCACTTTGACTTACACATTACATTCTATTCTTTCATTACATTTTACTCAAAATTTTCTTTGCAAATGAGTGTCACATAACTTGTGCCCACTCTTAGTCATTTGTAGTGCTCTTCTATGTTTATTCCTACAAATATGTGGTGATTTTATCTACTAGAATTCTCACAACATTTGGATCCATACCATCTAAAAGTACAAACAAAACATCAAATTCAATGAAAATATCCAACAATTCTTCAAGAACTTGCTTATATCCAATTAATTTCTTTTCAAATGTTCCTCAAGTATTCCAAATTTTCATGAGCTTGATAATATAGAATGAATCAAAACTGCCCCCTTTAAGAGACTCTTCCTTAACCATGTTATCAAATTGTTCTTTCATAATCTATGTGGAGTTGAATAAATGTTGTTCATTATATAAACAACATCCAATTTCACCCACAAAATTGTGCATATCTTTTAAAGAATTATGTACAATGTCATACACTATTTGGAAACTTGCCTTGTAACTACTCAAAATTTCTTTCTTGAAGTTCTAGGGTTCTCTCCAATTTTGGTGAATATATGATTTTGTACATATTTACTAGAGTCTAGAAATCCATCTTTACCAACTCCATGATGTGAGGGTAATAATTATTCATGGCTTATAACTCTTCATCAATTCTCTTCTCCAACTCTTTCATTGCATGTTCCTTCTTGACCAACTTGTCACAAGTAGAAGCCACTTCTTCTATAATGACCTAAGCTTACACTCAAGACATTAACAAAAAAACTAAAGAAAATTAATTCGCAATTTAAAAATGGTATTAAGAAATCCACATAACACTCCTACATGCCCAAGGTGTCATAACAATAAGTAATGACACACTTGGCACATAGGCCAATGTATAATGCAAGGTAACATAAGTGGAAGACTTAAAAAACACCATGGGACAAAAAACAATGGTTGGAATGGAAAAATAGACATGGAAGAGAGTTGGGATTTACAAGGTCACTAAAAAACCCTTACATCATCACAACTAGATGACCCCTCTAATATCTTAGAGTTACGGGAAGCATAGAGTCAAAACTGCTAAAAGTTTAGACTACAAGGAAAAACTTGCAAAAGTTTAGACTTCCTCTTTGGCCTTTCAACTCAACTTTATAGGAAGGAATTTCCATTTAGGTTTCTTTTTTGAGTTTCAACTAGCACCAAACTCTACCTCAGACTTTAGCACCATGTTGCAATTCTAGGTTCTTGTCCATTTCCATATTTCATATTCCCATTCATCCTTCCATATTCCTTATCTTATCATGGCCTGATTTTGTATATCTTAATGTCTTGCATCCATCTAGGTCATCCATTTTCCATCATACTATACTGGGGGCAAGCCCTAAACCTAGACAAGGATTGGATGTTTGTATGCACACTATTGTTATTTATGCAATCCCATCTCATGCATCTCAATACTTAAAAACTTAAAAAAGTATAAAAAGTAAAAAACAAACCAAAAAACTACACTTCTCCATCCATCCCATAATAAATCCCCCTCATTTGCCATAATAAAACCACCCACCCCCATGACCCATTCCCATCCCATTTCATAATAAAGAACCTTTCATCAACTTGACCTTCAGAAATTACAACCAAACTTGCATGCAAAAACAATGTATCACAACTCTAATCACACATTTGACCAGCTTTTCCAACTACCACATAGCTATCCTATCTTGTGGCAATCTATCAACACTCATCATCATATTTGTGCCTTAGGGATATATCTTCCCCGTACTTGGCATAATCCTATTAAACATCACTTATCTAGAATCTTGGCGAGATTCAATCGCTATTTGGTCTATTCTTCAGTTGGTCTTTTATTTTTCATTTATCTTTTTATACCCCTTCTATGCTTTCCCAATACCACCTAGATCTTCTATATCTTGGTGTGTTATTGGATAAAATAGAATGGGGCATCATCATTTGTTATTGTATGCTATGTTTGCTAGTTATTCCTTTGCATTAAGGCTATTATTAATCTTCAGTGTGTTGGAAAGGCTTTAGGTATGATGTCTGATTCCTTACACTAAGGACAATCCTTATGTGTCTAAGGACATTCTCACCCTATAAGTATCTACCCTCACATGATCCTCCAATGTTATATTATGTCGAAATATGTCTAGGGATAACCTTTGTTTGAAGTGTCAAGTCCATGCAAATGGATACATCATCACGCTGGTTCCTTATAACTTGGTGCATACTATCCTTTTCTATATTAAAACTTAGGATTGCTTTAAAATATACCAGCATAGCCCCATCCTCCATCTATCCTATCACATTCCCTATCCCCATATATCCTATCAATCCATAAATCCCCCCATCATATGATTCCCAACCATCTCACCTATCTATTTCCTAGGGCATCAGTTTTATCCACTCCTACCATTAACTATCCCCCACCCTACTAATTATCCTCATTGCCCGCCCATCTAACTACCCATTTGCCCATCCTACCATAATAATGACATATTGTATCATGACCAAAAAAGAAAATTACATCTACCATCCCATCATCTGTTGCATATACCTGCATGAACATGTTAGTACCATATCATAATCATATCATAACCATCACATCATAACTCATCCATCTAAATCTATGTCCATCATTTGCATCACATCATAACCATTTATCCTAAACATCCATGATAAACCTTTGTATAACCACCCATTACATATATCAAACCATCATATATAAAACCATCTAATCTATCATAGCATCATCACATTGTCATGTGCATCCATATATATCATCACATAACCATTAACATATGCATTATCCATAATATCAAAAATCATCCATATATATCCATCATAAATTATCCATAATACATCATGCACACCTATCATAAACATAACACATACATCCATTTAGCCATAATACAATCATTTGCATTCATAACCATAAATATCCATACATCACAATAATTTGCACATCACAAGAATTTGTATAACAACATCACATATCCATAATCATAATATAACCATTTGCATCCATATCATAATCCACATCATATCATAACCATCATAAATTAAATCATCTAATTTATCATAGTATCATCACAACATCATTTGCATCCATACATAAATCACATACATAAAACATAAACAACATAATCATGCATCACAACATCATATAGGCCACTGAAAAAATGCCACATCTCATATAAACATCATAGAAAATGGTCACAATACAAAAATATGCATGTTTGTAGGCTCAATGCATAAATGTATAATATAAGTGAGCCCATAGGCATACATAAATGTCATAAACTAACATGAACTCCCATGCCCTAAAGGTGAGGGTGAACCTAGCTATGTCCCTAGTGGTGGTCTTATGGCCCTGATAGTCCTGCTAGAGGATCTTGTTGTGGTGGTGGTGACCCCATAATTGAAGGAGTCCCTATCCTAGTTGACCAAGCAACCCCTGATCAACTTTGTGCATTGAAGCTTGACTCCCTCTAAGTTGTAGGCACCACACTATGGTACAAAGTATGGTAGTACCCTACTCTCTATGAGGCCTGAGTCAGCTCACCCTGTATACACACCATACCCATTCACATATCTATCAAACCCTAGGGACCTAGTAGATCTCTGGCTATGTCTCGCTCTCAGTGGATTTGTGGCTCCTGAGCCTCTGCCCTCTACTATAGGACTCTCGTAGCATCTCTCTTAGATCTTGCTGTGTCCAGCTCCTTATCACTCAGGCTAGCTTCTGACCATCGCCTCCACCTTGGCTATCTCCATGTCCCAAAGCCTGTACTAGCTCATCAATCCATCCCTGGGCTACCCTCAAATCCCCCTACAACCTATCCACCTCCAGATCCACGTTATCACTCTGCCTAATATGTATCTCTCTCCATGTGTACACCACTGAGATCCCTCCTCACAACATCTAACTTTGACATCACTATCGCCAGTTAAACCCTCAAGCCATCCACATTAGCCTCCTCCCCCAACTCCTCAGCATCACTACCAACACCAACCTCCTCACCACCCCCTCCTCTTGTCCCGCCACCTCACCAGCCTCTCTTATCCTCTAGCACACTCTGTGTGCTCCACTATCATCCCCCTCATCCTCTCCTTCTATAGACACCACCTGGCTATTTGGAGCCATCAGCTGAGCTGGACACTCTCCTACCCACTAGACATCATACTCCACTATGGTCCCCATATCCATCACATTTGGCCTTTGATCCCATGCGACGGGCACCAACGCTTGAAAAGTTTCCCTCACCATAGCCGAATCTATATGCATCCCCCCAAAAAGGTGCCTCTCTGACCACTCATGGAAACATGACATCATACTGAGGTATTATTTGAGGAAGCCCAAACTGCCTCAATACCCACTCTGGTAGATATTTGTCAATGACGTGCTCAATGCGGCCCATAAGATATCGCCATTGCTGCACATACACTAGCTACTCTCCATCCCCCTCCCAAGCCTCACACAATCTCCACAACCTCCATTTGACCATATACAGATCATCCATCACCCTTTGCCAGTAGGCCATATCCCCCAATCGTTGATGTTGCAATACTCCACCATATGCATACACATAAGGTAAACTAGGTTCTAGTACTCTAGTAAATATCAAGCATGTGATAGCAATATGTTCCCACACCCAAATGTGCAGGAGAGTCACCCCGCATCCCAAGTTCTCTCCTAATTGGTAAACCAATGCATGCATGCCATGATAAAGATGTGCCTACATGCATAGCCCCCACGCATAAACTAAACCATCCTACATCATCCTCCATAATACTATCCCCCATCCTATGGGGAATCCACAAGACCTCTTGTTGGGCACAAGAAATCCTGAAATCAACCTTGATACAAATATGAGCAACTCATACATATCCTGCATAGCCTCTGCCCATATCATGTTTGTCCCCTCGAGTCCAAAGGAACACTGAATGGTGCAAAAACTTGTCGTAGAAAAATTACACCTATGATTGGGTCACAAACCACTAACTCCCCATGAATAGGAATCCAAAGGATCGTTTAGACATCCTCTAGCGTAATAGTTATGTTGCCTATTGGAAAGAGAAAAGCACACCTCTCACTCTGCCACTGCTCCACTAGGGATATCATCATAGCCCTATGTGCCTATATCTTTGGCATGTACGCTAGGTGAATCAACCCTATCATGCTCAGAAATAAGTTATCCTCCCTCCCTAACTGCTCCCTCAACCTCATTGTAGGAGGTCTCCGCTACCATGAATGAAGGGCACCTAGATACTCTTGCATCCATCGCACCATCTCATTAGTCTTTCTGTCATTTTTCATCTTCCTAAATCTATCGTTTTCGTTAACAACACAAATGTGCTAAGTCCCCCTACGCAAGCGCCACAAGGCACAAATGTGCTATTTCCCTATGCATATGCGCCACAAGGCACAAACACGCTAATCCCTTTAGCATATGCACCACAAGGCACAAATGCGCTGTCTCCATTCATAAAAGTGCCACAAGGCACGAATGTGCTAAACCCTGTCATAAATGTGCCATACACCACAAATGTGTTGATTCCATCTGCACATGCGCTACATTGCGTAAATGCGCTAACCCAACCCTCATAAGCACTACACTTTTAAAAGTGCTAATTCGCTTAGTGCATGCACTAAAACATGGCAAAAGTGTTAATCAAAATTAAAAGCACTGATTCGAGATGAAAGTGTTGAAAGCTCTAACATATGTGCTAATCACGATGCGAAAGCATTAAAAGTGCATTTGTTCTATCCTAACCTACCTGCATTTATTGCACATTAATGCCTCCAAAATAAATGCAAAAGACTCAAGGAGGGGTACATACCACTATGCCAGACCCGAGTGCCCTCCAGAAGGTTTGAATATGCTCCACACGATGCTCATGACGCAGAATGACTGCCATCTTGTTTGTACTCCTAAGCTCTCTATCACTCGCTATCACTCAAATCTCAAAAGCTTGTGTAGGAAAATGAGGCTTATGGGCCCCCTAGCCCTATTCATAGCCTCCATATAAGCCCTAAATGCCACCCTAACCGTAATTTTCTAGCCTTGTCATCATTTTTCATCGTTCCTTCTTCTAGTCTAGATTCTCATCCTCTAACCATCTCTCATCGCTATTTCTTATTTTCGAGAGTTCACCTGAAAAAAAATATTTTTCCATTTGATCTCTCAAGGGGGCATACCCCATCTCTCCTTCATCCCTCCTTTAGCCAATTGGGGCAAAATCTTTTTTCTTTGATATGATGCCACTTTTGCTTGGTCGCGATGCCATATCAAAGAGGGGCAAAATGTAGAAACTGGGAAATGACACGACCATCACCACCATTTCCACCATCATAATAACATCACACTAACAACATTTTTCATACTAACTTAGCCCCCTTCACCATTTAAATTATTTAAATAAATTATTTTATTTAAATAATTTATCTATTGTCCAGTTTCCCCTATCTTGATTAATTAAATAAATTATTTTATTTAATTAATTTATCTAATGTCCACTTTCCCCTATTCTGATTAATTAAATAAATTTTAATTATTTATTTAATTATTCCATTATCCATTATCCTTAAATTAATTAAATAAATCCTAATTTATTTAATTAATTACTCCTTTCCCTCCATTAGCCTAAATTAATTAAATAAATTCTGTTATTTAATTAATTTAACCCTTTACCCATTGACAACCTTTGTTAATTAAATAAATTTTAATTAACTAGCCTATCCCACTAAAATCCAAAAGCCATGATTAATTAAGTAAACCCCTACTTAATTAATCTAATCCCCCCATAATCCCTTTCCCACAATTAATTAAATAATTCTCATTATTTAATTAATTATCATGACACTTGTCCTAATCCTGACCACTCCTCCAAATAAATCCAAATTAAAAATTCCCTCCACAAAAAGATGAAATCCAAAGTCAACTCTTCTTTTAATCTCAGCCCTCCATTTTAAAGATGCCCTAAGATTCAATCTTGGCCCTCCATTCCACCTCAAAATTCTATTGGACCTCACAACCTCTCACTCTCATTTGACCTCACCACCACTCCACCTCAACCCTCCATTTGAAGTCAACTCATCTCAGCCCTTGATCAAATCCCTCCAAAAATGCCTATAAATAAGACATTCTCTAGGCATTATTCACACCATGCTCTTATACTCTAGCCTTATGATGTCAAAATCTTTGCTCCTTGCCTCCATTTTCTACCTTGTCTATGCTGGTTTTTAGAGAGAGCAATCCACATTTGCAATATATAGTTGCACCATCACTTTGAGTATAGCTAGGGCTATATTTTTCGGTACTATAGTCCTCCACTCTATCAAGGGGAGTAAGATAGCTCATGGATTCAAAGGTATAAAGAACTTATTTTGTTTATCTATCGTGTTTATTTCCATGGGTTATTTTATCATCCTACATAACGGATCATCACCAAAGATTAGACTAGGTATTTATGGACATTTATTTTTGCATACATTTGCATGCCTTTATTACTTAGATGAGGAAGGAGGGGAAATGATGCACATGTGAGGTTCTAAGAGTCCCTTCAAAGTTTTGGATATCAAGAAAAGTAGAAGGGAAAAGCATACAAACATAATTATGGACATCCAAATGAGCATATGGTGGTAAGGATAAGGGATGGTTGTGGATGGGGTGTGGATGTCTCAAATATCTTGAGTTTATATGATTAAGGCTGGAACTTTCCATGGAAAGTATTAATGCATATAATGGATGGAAGTAGACATAATTAGTATATGTACTATATGTGGAATGGTAAGTGAATACAAGGTAAGGCAAACATATGTGGAAGAGGGATTTGGAAATCCCATTGTCATCCTTGATGCATAAACAAAAGATACCACTATGAAGTCAACTATTCTAAATAATAACCCTAGATGTGCTAGAGAGGGAAAGACAAAAGAAGCAAACACAAAATCATGAAAGAAATGTGAGATAGGGTAACAAAAAGAGATAAGAGAATAGAATATGTCATAATCCTAATAGGACACAATATAAGGGAAAATAATAAAAACTTGGCTCAACATGAAGAGGGATGGTGAGTCCCTTGTACTTTCCATCATCCCTAGGTTTTTTACTATAACGAGAAGGATGAATGAACAAAGGTAGGAAAAGACAACATAAAGAGGAATGAATGTGGAAAGAGATAAGGAATAAAGAATAAAAAAGATATAATAAAAAACAAATGTTGACTCCGCAATATTGTGTGGCATAATAGCTCATCACATGACAGGGAATAAAGAAGTGGAAAAGAACATGGAGTTATCCAATAATCAAAGTATAGGCGATAGCAATAGTTGGGTCAACTATGTTGTCATTTATTGTTGGTATACAAGGTGAGTTATATAAAAGAGATTTGGAAACATAACCTAGAGTTTTTGTGAAGAATATCAAAAGAGGAGGAGTATTAAATAAGTTATCAAAGTGATGCTTAGCAATATAGGATGGATAATTCCTATATCCATAGAATCATGAGTGTTAAGTGGAGAAATATTATCAAGAGGGTCATTACATAAATCATGGGATAATGATAAGTTATGTGCTCCGCCAATTCCATAAAAATAATTGATATAGTTATTAGGAGTAGATGGGGAAGATGCCTTACCAAGAGAAACAAGTATAAAACAATCATCAATAAGGTCTTGGATTTTATTTCATAAGGGTTGAAGTTGGTTGGTTTAATGGCTTGGCATGTGATAATAGAAGCAGGAGAGAAAGAGAGATTGATCATCCTTATTTATGGGTTCTTCGAAATATTAGGTGTGTGAGACTAATTAATTTATTATCCAAAAGAAAATGCAATAGTTGTTTAGGAGATGTAGTGAGTGGTGTATAAGCTCTCTCCTTAGGTTTATCTGTTGAGATAGAAGAATATTCCTTTATAAAAGTTTCAAAAGTGGAATCAATAGAGGGGAAGAAGGGGAAATTTTCCTAATCCTTGTGATTTTTTGATCAAATTCATTGGCCTCCATAGCTAATTTTAAAAGAGAGGTGTGATGGATTAAAGAAGATTTTGTTAGATATAAGTAAGAGGTTTTTGAGAAATATTAGTTGGAGTATAAAATTAAGATGATGAAATTCCATGTGGATGAGTAAAGGATAGAAGTGAGAAGTGTAGTATTAAATAATTTTAGTAGGATATTGTTTGTAATGGGCAAGTTGTAGAAGAGTGTAGCATCATAAATTGTATGCACTCACAATTTCACGTTGTGTTTGGCACTCACTTTAGTGTCCATACCCTTAGCGTGTTTTAGGATCATTTCTAGCTTTGACCTTACCCTTGACCCTGATATGTGCCTTTACATTGCTTTGACCCTTTCTTCTTATCATATCCAAAAACCATAAAAGTGCCTAAATCCTGGTTCTGTCCCACGTTGTCTAGATCTTTTAAGAAATTGGAATTGTAAGGACTCTAGCGCTTAGTGCGAATGTCTGCACGACACACTGATGTCTCGAAAGCATCTATCAATCTTGCAATAATTTTTAGAAGTTGTCTCTTAACTTACGTGATATGTTGAGATTTTATTGATGCTTATCTGTGCCCAAATGGCTTCTTTCCTTGATTTTTTTCCTTTTCTCTCTCTATTTAAGCAAGTAGATTTTCCATTGTAAAGGATGGATTTCTTTTCAAAGCGAAGCTCTTCCAAAACTAAGAGCCACCATTGCTGCAATTTGTTTACTCACCATTATCATAGTCTTGCTTTTTTTTATTCCATTGCTCTATTGCATTCATATTTAAAATAATCATTGCATTTCATTTCCTTGAGTAGATTAATCATATTTCATATATATATATATCTTGTCAATCATTCTTTTTACTGCTCATAACAATTCTAGATACACTTAGAATTAGAGTACACACTTTATTTATCAATCAATCAGTAGATCTCTAGTTGTCATTGAGGTAGAAACACTGAAAAATGGGGTTTGACTAAGGCAAACTCCTATATAGACTAACCCCTCTTTTCGATCTATGTATTTGTAGGTTTCATCAGGAAGCTCAACAACTCAAGGAATGGTTGAAAAGGTTGGCATGAGGATTGAGATCATGAGTCTGTACCGTGTCCATGCCATAGAGACTATAGCATGGTGTGTAAACATCCTTGTGGTGTTATGTCGTCTTGGACAACAAGGCTATTTGTTTGGTACCAGGTTCTCTGTGATTTTGCATTTCTATTTATGTATTCCTTTCTGCAAGTTATTTTATCAGTTTCTATATTTTTCCAATTTTCTTCCATCATTTCTAGTTTTAGTTAGTCATAGTTAGTTATTTGTCATTCTAGTGGAAACAAAGGGATTTAGCATGGACCTTCTCGCTCTTCCATATTGGATAGTAGCAAGATATACGTCTTCATTGGCTATTATCCTAATATTTAGATAAACCATTATTCTGATTATAAGTAACTTAGTTAGAATCAATTTTCCTATAAAATATTTTGGTGAACCCAACCGTTCAACTTATAACACCATCTTTGTCATTCAATTGTCTTTCAAAATCAAAAACAATTTTTTTTCGTTCCTAAACAAAATCGGTTGGATTTGTCAACATCCTTTCTTAATTCTCTCCTATTTTTTCAAATTAACATGTTCTCTTCTTTTCTTACATCACTTTCCAACTTTTTTCAAAGGATTCATAAAAGTGATGTTCCATTCCATGCATGTGATGGTGACTTATCTCTACATATGTCACTCTATTCTTTTGATCCTTCTCCTAAAATTCCTCCTACTTGTGAGGATATTTTGGCACAAGAGGATGAAATCATTGATATTTTCTTAACATTACTTTACCTCCTCTCCATTTCGATTCTCTTCCTTCTAGATATGAAGCATCAATAGATGAAGAGTCTCACCTCACATCTAATCCCCCATGAATAGATGTTGAGCATACTACTTCTATATCTTTTCCTATATCATGTATTCCTCAAGAAGATGATAATGTTAATACAATCATTGTTAAGTGACTTATCTGACCTACTAAGGGAATGATGGATAAGTGCATTAGTGTTCAAAATATTCCTTCTATTCCTAAAATCATTGTGCATAGGGTGCCTGATCCACCCCCGCCCTCTCATCCTGTGATCACTATTCGAGGTATTCCTAAAAATTGTCGACCTTTGAATCACTTATTAGAAATTGCAAAGTCTATAACTCAAAACATGTCTATGGTTCCTCACTGCCTTGTGGTAGCCCACACATATGGCACTTGATGAAACAAACATGATACTCCTATATTTGTTTCCCTTCCTCCACCACACTTTATCCCTCCACCACCTCCTCGTCTTTCTACAGAGAGTACCAAAGAGTATGATCTTGTTAAACAACCCCAGGCTACAAAAGCTAATATCTCTCTTTGGGACCTGATACAAGTTTCACCTTCTCATCATAGTTCCCTTCAACATGCCTTATAGAAGATATGCATCCAAAATTCTGCAAAGCCCATGGAGGTGGTTGCTATTATTGAAGGTTTTCATTCTAAATCTATTGATTTCACTTTTCATTTCTCCAAACTCCCTTCTACTAATGTTTAGAAGAAAAATGATGCCCTTATGATTATTGTAGCTATAAAATTGACTGGGATTAAGAGAACCCTTATTGATAGTGGTTTTGGTCTTAATATCTATAGTTTTGACCTCCTTAATTGTATTAATATTGACACTTCCTCCATTTATCATTCAAATATATCCATTAGAGGTTTTGATAATGCAACTCACCTAACTTTAGGCACTATCACATTGCTTATTACTACTGTGGTTCATGCCATGCGGGAGAATCTTTCTTATAATATTCTCCTTGGTAGATTGTGGATTAATACCATGGGTGCAATCTCATGTACCCTTCATAAATCTCTTAAATTTCTTTATAATGGTGAAGTACATAAGATAAGTGTTGATCTTGACCCCTTTTAATACTAGTCAACAAGCTGAATTGGGTCACAAGAAGCTTGCTCTTTATTCTCTCTATAATTTTATACCTTCTACAACAAATTCTCAAACACCATTGTCACCCCCTATTGATGATGATGGGCCTTGCTCATCTAATGCATGTCTTGGTGATGATTGGGGCTCCTTAGACTTCACCCCTTATGGGCCTGGTGGGTATAAGGTTGACTATTCTCACTTTGACATTCCCACATTCAACAAGGATCTGCATTCTGGTATTAGAATCGATCCTTCTCATGTAAATTCTACTATTATTTCTCCTCCAAGATGTGCATACACATCTCATTTTGATAAGGCTAGTGATGTTGATTCTACTCTCCTTTCTGATTTGGAGACACATTACGGGCTTGGATTCAAAATTATTTCTAAACATGGATATAATCGAAATGGTCTAGGGTGCATGGAACAAGGAGTTAAGGTCCCTGTGGAACCGACACCACACTTACCTACTATAGTGAGTTTAGGTTACCAGCCTTCTCTTCTATCCACATCCCTTCTTCCATTGTCTGAGGTCTTAATGGCTTCTTCTTTTCAAAAATCAAAACTTTCTCCACAATAAAAATCTAAACAAGAGTATCTTTTATTGAGGCTTCTCAAAGACCACTTGATCACTATTGTCTTATTTTTTCCCATGCCAAAATAACCCAAAAATCCCTTCTTCCATCAAAAATATCCGATCTAAGACACCTAAAATGGAAGAAGTTTCCCTTAGCAAAAAACCTAGAAAAATCCCCAAAAAATTCTGAGTTTTTTGCCATTTCTATGCCTTAGTTGGCAAAAGTTCAGTTTGATGAACCTTTGGTTCACAGGTTCACAAGTTAGCTAATTTGCCCGTTTGCCAACTGAAGGGTCAATCAGATAAGGCAAAGCAATGTAATGCAAAGGGAAGGAAGATAAAGGAGTGTGTTCTGTCGGTAAAATGAATGGTTCGCAAACTTCATAGTTCATCGATCAGTGGTTTTGTCAATGGGCATTTCACCAACTAAAAGACTGGGAGGCGGCAGGGGGTCTTCATCAAAGAAAAAGAATAAGGCAAGGAAAGGAAATAGGGGCTTCTATTAGCGAATCGACAAAGTGGAGAACAATGCAAAAGGTTTGGGTTTTCAAGGATTCACTTACAAGGCGATAATGGAACCAAGGCATTGGTTCGTAAAAGTTAGGATTTGCCGACAAGGCAAAGAAGATAAAGGGGAAGATGGCCGAGTTATCAAAAGGAGGAAATTGCTGACAAAGGGGCCAAGAAAAGAGTAATCAAAATGGCTAGTCGGAGAATCAATGAAAGTACAAACTTGTTGAAAAGTTTGCATTTTCTCGATTTCACCGATAGGACGACATGGAGGCCCGATAAGCTAAAGGAGGAGGCCAAGTTCAAAATGGTACAAATTCACTCATAAGGCAAAAGTAAGAAAAGTTAAAAGCAAGCTTGGTTTGAGAATTGGGAAATTTGCCGACAAGGTGAAAAGTGGCTTAGGCTTGGTAGTTCATAAAAGTGAACATTCACCGATAAGGCAAAAGGATGAGAAAGTTTGGCTGGTCAGGGAATCAGCTAAGGGACGAATTTGCCAACAAGTTCGAGAAATGAAAAAATTGCCGATAAGGCAAAAAGGAGACAAAGGAGAAAACTTCACAAGAATAGTTTTTTGCCGATACGACAAACGAAGAGGCTAGAAGAGTTCTGAAAAGTAAAGTTTTATCGATAGGGCAAAAAACAAGCACAAAGACAAATTTGAAAAGATGCATTTTCTTCGATAAGATGAAAAAGGGTATGAAGACAAGAATAGAGCCCGATGGTTATGAAAATAGAGAAATCACTGACCAAAGTAAAATAAAAGGCGTGGAGTTACACATGAAGAAAATTTGCTGACAATGATGAATTCAGTGACGCCAATGGCAGATTTTAGAAGTACAATGCTTTAAAGTGTTGTAAAAGATTGCAAATCAGTCCCTGAAATTATGCTATTATCATAGGATGAAGGTACCCAACATTAAAATTTTGTAGGCCAAAGTCAATTACAAGTAGCTAAAATAGTGGAATTCTTCAATGCTGTTGTACAAATGAGAAACAAGATGGATTTCCAGGTACATAGAAGGTATTTCAGACCTCTAATAAATGCACTTGGCACCCATGCATGTAGGCAATCTCCCTCTGCCATTTTCAAGCCCATCAAAAGCATGGCCGCCATCCTTTTTGATCTTTTGGCTGTGTTCTTGAGAAAAAAATTAAAGGCAGCGTGGGCATGTGCAGGTTTAATTGACTAGAATTCAACACCTTTTGTTTTACAATGCATTCAAAGGGATATATATGCATAGAAAAATGATGTAATTCTGTTAGCTATTCTTCTAGGCTATTATACAGGTTGGAGAGTTCCTTTCTATCAGACCTTGTAATGCAATTGCAAGAACCAACTAGATCAGATACATTGTGCTTAACTCTGAGCCTTTGATGTATCTAGTTGATTATTCACCAATGAATGTAATTGGTTATTTTGTGTCTACTTTATCTGCAATAATTCTCTCTCTTTTGTAATGGCTATTTAGCTTCCATGATCAATACAATAATTGATATTTGCCTCTTATACTTTTACTCTGTGTTTAATTGATTCTGTAGCTTATTCTGTGGATAAAACGACCCCTCTTGCAATTACAATTTTCTAGTTTAGGCCTCTGTTAAAAGTTGTAAGTCTATGTGAGTTCATTTCAATATTTGGGACCATGTTTGTGTTATGTTAGTCCCAGCTAATACTATAAATCTGGTGCATCACCTCTTTTAATTCCAGTAGTTCTCCTTCCCCTTTTGCCTGCAAGTATTAGCATTAGATTTAGTTCAATTCTCTAAGCCTTAGGCTTAGAAAGAGGAACCAACCTTCTCTGGAGATCTAATCTCATCTATAAGGTCTCATACCTTGGAATGCTTGGACAACCTCCAAGAAAGGTGTAATTTCACGTGACAACAGTTTCTGGCACACCCGGTGGCACTCTCTGCTTTGAATAAGAGCTAGATTGAGAAATTTTGGTGCTATTCTTAGTTCAACTACTTTTGTGGAAGCATTCAACAAGCATCTGGCGACTCTACTAGTCCAATGTTCATAATCAACTCAACATTTCATGCCTCAAGTGCAGTTCTTCTAGAGGTAATTCTCAATTCATTGAGCTATCATTTACTAAATCAAGAAGAAGAAGTAGACTATTTAGGTCCCCTGTGAGGGAAAATAGGAGTGCAGTTCCGTCTCCTTCAAGAGCCCAACCTACTCACCGTCTAGCTAGATTCCAAGTTAGATTCTAGTATTCAAGAAGGACCCTATGCATACCCAAAATTAATTTAAATATCCATAATATGGCAAGGAATCTTCCTTTTGTAGCATTCAATGGGGGTAGCCCTCTGGACCTAGCCTAATATGATGACATCCCCACCTTAGCTCTAAAAGTAATCCCATATTTTACTGGTGAAAATTCCACCACCCTTGCTGAGCACAATCAAGATATTGCCAGTGTCTACTCTGTCTACAATGTCACTATAGATAATGTGGTTGTGAGTCTATTGGCTTCTTAATTCAAAGGAAAAGGCCTCCAGTGGTATAGAGGTCTCCCAACCAATTCCATCCATAATTGGGATGAATTGGGCACTAAACTGTGCCAACACTTTGAAGACAAGAGTGACCACCTGTCACTGATGGAGCAACTAGCTACAATCAAGAGGGCTCCCCACGAATACATGGTGGATTTCAATTATAGATTCCAAAAGACATGGGACAGGATCACATTATTGGTGAAGCCTTCACCAAACACTGCAGTCATTTATTTTTTAGGGTCTCTGAATTCTGACATTGCTATCATGATTCAATCTATGGGGGGATTGTGCTACTAGATGCATATGACATAGCTATAAGGGCAGAAAACTACCTAATTTAGGCTAGGAAGATTGCTCCAAGGCCACCAATGCCTTTATTTCTAGAGGCTCTTGTCATTCAGCCTGCTATGGCTCCAATTCCTACAATAGTCACCCTTGCAACCTCTTCTACGACACCCTCAAATAAATTGCATGAGGTCAAGACTATGCTGCAAAGTTTTAGCAATGAGTTGGTAGCAATGAAAAGGCAGAAGGCACAACCCAGCAGGCCATATCAACCATTCAATCAGAATTATCAACAAAACAGACCACCATATCAGGGTAATGTGCAAAGGCTAAATCAACCCAGTTATATCAGACCATTAAATGTTGTACATCCTAATACAACTACAATATCTAGTCCTTTGGTCCCCATACAAAACAACTTGGCTCAGGATAACGATTGGTGTTATCCATGCAATCAACCGCATGATAAGAATTTGTGCCAAAGTGGACAATTCAATCAGGCTTTGATAGCACAAAACCAATCAGTTCCTTTAAAGCAACAAGTCAGCTCTAGTCAAGAGATGGTGGGAGGGCATGAACAAATGTAGAATAATTCTACTTTGATGAATTGGACACAAGATGATTTGTGTGGTGTTAATCAGGGTATAGGCCCAATCACATTCAATACAAGAGCCTAAAGGAGGGCCATTGAGGATACAACAGTCCCTATAGTTGCTCGCATCCCCACTCCTCATACATTCATGCCTAATGTGTCCCCAGCAAGTGCATCTCCATCAAGTACAATCACAAACATAGCAAAGGAAAAAGAAAAGGGTGCGGCAATGGTAGAAACACCTTCAGTGCAGGTGGATTGTCCTACTGGGTGAAATATAGATTTGGTACTAGCAACGCACTCCTAGGCCGCCCAACATACAAAAGCTAACTCTGTTGTTGCCAAAATATCCTAGAAGGGTAGTCAAATCCCCTTCAACATAGTTTATTAGATGAAGAAGACCAACATAAGTGTCACTATGTGGGACACTCTGTTGATCCCATCTCAAATAAATTTGTTGAAGGAAGCTTTGACAAGCTTCAATCAGCCTGCCATAGATGCAACAAAAGAAAAGGCCACTGTTCCAACAAGCCTATGCCAACCAAAAGAGAAGACAAGCAAAATAAAAATTAGTAAGCCCCCTCCATTTTATGTATCCCTAATCATTGGTGGTAAATTTCTACATAATTGCATGATAGATTCTAGGGCGGGTACCTCTGTTATGCCAAAAAAATATAGCTGATAAGTTAGACATAGAATATGAGCCTGTGAATAAGGGGGTAGTGCAATTAGATGACACTACTATTAAGATAGTAGGCGTTATTAAATATTTGAAACTCACCTGCATGCATGCCCTGACCATTCTATTTCACAAGACATCTTAGTTATTGACCTCCCAACATACTTTGGCATATGCCTATCTAGGGATTTTACTACTAAAATAGGTGGGTACCTATCTTCTGACTGGTCCCACATGTTGTTTAGAACTAGATATGGCACTAAGATGACCATTAAGGCTGAGCCTATTGCTAATGACCATTTAGAGCCTTATATACCCACTCCTTTGACCATGAACTGCACAATCCATGATCTGGAGGAAGATGACAACAGTATGCACAAGGCTGCAACACCAGTGGAGGAAATCCCTGATATATTGCTTGATGAATGGGCAAATTGTTATCAGTTTGACACTCCTGAGCATATAGAAAACATAGGGCTGGGTACTTATGTATCCATGATGAGGATGATGCCATCATCCCTAATATTGAAAAGGCAATATCAGATCCAAGTGGGATATGACAAATGTATTTTGATGGCTCCAGAAGCAAAAATGGAGCAGGTGCTAGGGTTGTGTTAATTTCACCCCAAAAGGAAAATTATTTCTATACATTCACATTATAGTTTAGTTGTACTAACAATGTGGTTAAGTATGAAGCCTTAATTTAGGGTATACAACTGGTACAAAAGAGAGGAATAAAGATTTTACATGCATTTGGTGACAACGAGCTTGTTGTCCACCAAATCAGATCATAAAGTGCTTCAAGGAATGACTTGCTTAAGTCATATAAGCAAAGAGTCTGGGACCTGATTGAAGACTTTGATGCCTTCAATATTCAGGCAGTGCCTAGACAGAGAAATAAGGATGCTGATAGACTATCTACAGTTGGTGCTCAGTTTGACATTCCCCAGAATGTCAAGCAAAATTTAGATCAACATGTAAAGATTGTTGTGAGGCCTGCTATGCCTAACAATGTAGTGAGCTGACAAGTATTTGAAAGTGACCAACAGATTGTAAATTTTTTGCAAGATGAGACAAAGTTTTGCTGCTAAAAATCAATCCACATTGCAAGAACAGTATGGTGACCAGGTGAACCAGCTAAAGACCAATAAGTTGCCTAGAGGACTGATCACTTTAGAGAGCATATTTGGTGCTAATGATCAACCTAAGAAGGAGAAAATGAACATGACAGTCAAGAAGGAAGACTATGAAGAGGTGGAGATTGCACAGGGCAAATTTCTAAAACATGGCAAGGTATGTGATCAAGTCGAGAGGCAAGGTTTTATTAAACTTTGTAACGAACTTGATGATTTAATAGCTTGGGATTATAGGGATCTAAAATGCTTTGATCCTAGTTTAATCCAACATACCATTGATTTAGACCCCAATACAAAACTTGTCTGCAAAAAACAAAGGCCTGTCCCCAAAATAGAGCCATTAATGAGAAAAGAGCTATCCAAACTTATAGAGGCTAAAATCATTTATCCCATTAAACATTCCTCTTGAGTAGCTAACCGTGTTTGAGTTAGAAAAAAGAATGGGGAAATTAGATTGTGCGTGGACTTTAGATACCTAAATAAGGCCTCCCTTAAAGACCACTATCCACTCCCTTCCATGGAACATATATTACAAATAGTAGCAGGAGCTAAAAGATTTTCACTTGTAGATGACTATTTAGGCTATAATCTAATTCTTGTAAAAGATTCAGACCAGTACAAAACAATCTTTACCACCAAGTGGGGTACTTTGGCTTATCAAAAAATGCCATTTGGGTTTACTAATGCTAGAGCAACCTTCCAAAAGGCATGGATTTGGACTTCAAAGGCCTAATCAATGATATTATTTTACTATATATTGATGATTTGACTGTGTATTCTAAGCATGCTACTGACCACCTAGGTCATTTGAGAAAATTCTTTGAAAGATGCAGGGAATACGACATATCATTGAATCCAAAAAAAATGTGTATTTGCTATCCTAGAAGGTAGATTGCTAGGACATATAGTTTCAAAGGAAGGGCTAACCATTGACCTAAAATAACCAATGCCATTCTGGCTCTCACCCTTCCCAGTCACAAGAAGGGCCTGCAAAGTTTTTTGGGAAAGATAAATTTTGTGAGGAGATTCATTCTCAATTTTGCTTCAATATCAAAGCCCCTCACAACCATGCTAAAAAAACACTACCTTCACATGGTTAAAGGAACACAGGCATAGTTTTGAAGCTATCAAGCAAGCCATTACACAGGCTCCAATGCTGATAAATCCCAACTATGAAAATGATTTTATCCTTTATGCCTTTGAAGGCCAAGATGGCATATCAACAATTTTAACATAGCAGAATGAAGAGAAATTGGAACAACCAATTACTTTCTTCAGCCAACTGCTAAAAGAATATGAGCTGAAATATGATTTTGTTGAAAAACAAGTGTTTGTTGTGGTGAAAGCACTAAAAAAGTTTAGGCATATGCTTTCAAACATAAAGATACAGTTGATGGTGAACCACCTTGGTGTTAAGGAATTTCTTTTGAGTAGAGATATCAATGAAAAAAGGGCTGGGTGGATCACAAAAGTAATGGAGTATGATGTAAACATCAATATCACCAAGCTGGTATGAGGCAAAGGCTTGTGTGAGCAAATGGCCACAGATGTTGAAGCCAGAAATGACACTGTGTGTGTCTTAGAACAAGCACAACTTGCTGATTCCCATGCTCCAGCTAATTGGTATCATGACATGGCCACATTCCTACAGTCAAGAAGATGTTCGGATGGATTGGATTAGGCCAAAAGAAGGTATTTCTAGCTCCAATCCATCCATTATGCCCTTGTAGACAATGTCTTGTTTAGGAAAGACATCAATGGAGTTCTTCTTAGATGTATTACTCAAGATCAGACTTCTAAGGTGCTAGAAGAATTTCATAATGGCCCTGCTAGTGGCTTTTATTCTCCAAGAACAAGTGCTGTCAAGATCATTAGCGCTAGTTATTATTGGTGCAATCTATTTAGATACGCCCATAGATGGGTAAGAAGCTGCAAAGAATGTGAATTCTTTGCAGGAAAAAAAAGGTTGGCTGCTCTTCTCCTTTATCTAATTCAAACTGATCAGCCATTTTCTCAATGGGGTTTATACTTCATTGGGATGATTAATCCACCTTCTAGCACTAGCCACAAGTGGATTTTAGCAGCCACTAATTATTTCACCAGGTGGACAGAGGCAGTTGCATTATAGGATTCTACATAGGCCTCCATTTTAGACTTCCTTGAGGGGGTAGTTACTAGATTTGGTGTCCCATCCACTATTATTTCTAACAATGCCAAGGCCTTTGTAGGCACAAAAATTAGTGAATGGGCACTAAACTATGGGATTTATTTGAAGACATCATCCAACTACTACCCCCAAGGGAATGACCTGGTTGAGTACATAAATAAAATCTAATCAAGATCATCAAAAGAAGAGTGGATGATAATCAGAGAACTTGGCATTCCAAGTTAAAGATAGCTCTATGGGCTGATAGAATTACCCCTAAGAGGGCCATTGACAATTCACCCTTCATGCTGGTATATGGAAAGGAAGCAAGGCTTCCATTGTCATTGGAGTTTCCTTCCCTTGAGCTGGCCCAATAGTTGGAGCTACTAGAAAATGATGCCATGATAGTCAGACTTGCTGAGATGATGGAGATTGAAGAAAAGAGGGATGCAACTATGAAGACCCTTGAAGCCCACTAAGATCAGGTCAAAAGAACCTTCGATAGAAAATCGGTTGATAGAGTCTTCCAATAGGGAGATTTGGTGTTGAAATGGGATGAAGATAGAGCTAAGGCTGGGAGGCATTCCAAATTTGATGCCTTATGGAGTGGCCCTTACATCATCACCAATTGCAAGCAAGAAAATGCCTTTCAACTCTCCAAGTTGATTGGTGAAGCACTTTTGATCCCAGTGAATGGGATTCATCTCAAACCATACTTCTAAGTTTGGTTTTGGGATCCTTGTAAATATTTAGAGTAGATCTATTTTCTGTTTTAGGTTTCCTTCTTCTAAGTGCTTTTACATAGGTAGCCTTCTCATTAGGAGATTGTTTTCCTTGTGTGTTTTTGTGCATGTTTCTGGAGGCATGTTCAGTTCTATTTGGTCATGTGACTGTATTTATTTTGACCCTGTGCCCAATGGATTTCTTAAGACAGCTGGATCCCTATGTTTAGCAGGAAAACACCCCTACATAGTCACCAAAATGTTGTCTTGTTTTTTCCCATGTCAAAATAACCTAGAAATCCCTTCTTCCATCAAAAATATCTGATCTGAGACACCTGAAATGGAAGAAGTTTCCCTTAGCAAAAAACCCAGAAAAATCCCCAAAAAATTCCAAATTTTTTGCTATTTCTTTTCCTTAGTCGGCAAAAGTTCAGTTTGGCAAACCTTTGGTTCACAGGTTCACAAGTTAGTCAATTCGCTGGTTTGCTGACTGAAGGGCGAATTGGCTAAGGCAAAGTAGTGCAGTGCAAAGGGAAGGAAGATAAAGGAGTGCATTCTGTCGACAAAATGAATGGTTCGTGAACTTCATAGTTCGTCGATTGGTGGTTTTGCTGACAGGCATTCTGCCAACTAAAAGTCTGGGAGGCGGCAAGGGTCTACATCAAAGAAAAAAACTAAGGGAAGGAAAGGAACTAGAGGCTTCTATCGACGAACTAGCAAAGTGGACAACAAGGGAAAAGGTTTGGGTTTTTGAGGATTCATCGACAAGGAGATAAGGGAACCAAGGCATTGGTTCATAAAAGTTAAGATTTGCCAACAAGGCAAAGAAGATAAAGGGGAAGATGGATGAGTTTTCAAAAGGAGGAAATTGCTGACAAAGGGCCCAAGAAAAGACTGATCAAAATGGCCAATCGAAGAATCGGTGAAAGTACAAACTTGCCGACAAGTTCACATTTTCTAGATTTCACCGGTAGGACAACATGGAAGCCTGATAAGCTAAAGGAGGAGGCCAAGTTCAGAATGGTGCAAATTCACGGATAAGGTGAAAGTAAGAAAAGTCAAAAGCAAGCTTGGTTCAAGAATTGGGAAATTCGTCGACAAGGTGTAAAGTGGCTAAGGCTTGGTAGTTCACAAAAGTGAACATTCGCCGATAAGGTGAAAGGGATGAGAAAGTTTAGTTGGTTGGAGAATTGACTAAGGGACAAACTTGCTAACAAGTTCGAGAAAAGCAAAAATCATCGATAAGGCAAAAAGGAGGCAAAGGAGAAAAGTTTGCAAGAATGGTTTTTTACAGATAAGGCAAAAGAAGAGGCTAGAAGAGTTCCAAAAAGTAAAGTTTTGCCAATAGGGAAACAAGCAAGAACAAAGACAAGTTTGAAAAGATGCATTTTCACCGATAAGGTAGAAAAGGGTATGAAGACAAGAATAGAGCCTGATGGTTTTGAAAATAGAGAAATTGCCGACCAAAGGAAAATATGTAAAGTACTAATTTTCCACTTACTAAAAATACCAAAGTAAAGCAAATCTCAATTTATAAATGGAAAGATGAAACTGTCTATTAATAGAGATAACCAAAAATGTATAATATCTGACAATTTTTCAAGTGCAAACTAAATAGCACTTACAAGGGAAAGTACAATTACATCTCTTGGCTAGGCAAGCCATACAATTATTTCATACAATGATATATCAAGTTTTCTAAATTACATAATGAAGATCAAATATACAAATATCCATCTACAACCACCATAACCCACTGGTCTTCTGCAAGCCGAAGGACAAGACCATGGTTAAGGTTCTTTTTCAACCCAACCGCGGAGCACTACACTTCCTCAGAATTCTTCCTATCTCAAAGAATACTTGACCATGCACGAGGCGCCTAGCAACTCAAAACAAATGGCATGAGGGAAACACTCGATGCGTGCCTAATGCCTATATGCATTCTAATCTAGAATGATCATATTTCTTTCAAACAAGATGTGGCAGAGAACAATATTAATCACTAGGCATTAAATATCCATCTATTTCAATGGTACAAACATAGCTTTGGCCAAAGCATAAACACAAATTGGTAAATACTGAAAAACAAGACTACCTTCTCTGTTAGCCCACATTTGGGATCTTGCCTCGGAAGTTAAGCTCATATATCGCAGGGTGCATATTATACTATTTTTAGTGCAAAAATAAACATAACAACTCAATCATTGACTAAATCAAGAATAGTGTCATTTACAATAGAAAACTAAATCATTTGATTCTCTTTGAATAATTTTATTTGTTCTAGTTAACTAATACAAAGACTCATGTTGATTTTGGGGAATTGCATAACATTTGAATAATAAAAAAAGAACGTGATCCTATCTACTTCATTATAAACAATCTTTGCACCTCATTTTATTTTACTATCAAACCAATAACTTTGTGGGTTAAATAATTCGATATAAGAACCTCCAAGTTCTTTACCTAATCCATTCCTACTTAATAAAAATTCTATTACTCAGTATATGTATTTATATATAAAAGATAATTGAAAGCATATTTATTTGGTTCATCCCATTTCTCTTTTAGTATTATAGTTATTCTTGTTTAAGCTAGATTTGCAAGAAACCGCATATTTCTCCAATTCATTATTTACATAGCAACTTGTAATATCCTTTCAACCAATTAAAAAGTAGATGATGGATATGCATACAAACATCTATTATGGTAATACATATGGAAGGCTTCAATAAACTAGGCTCAAAGGCCGATATAATTCCCTAGGTTGATCTACTTATTAGGACAAAACCACAACATTTTGGTAGTTTAAAACAAACACTGTTTAAATAAAGAGTGAGTGCAAAAGGATACTCAACACCCTAAGATTAATAAAAAGTGATTTTAATAAGGGTAGATATAAGGATTGAGCAGTATAATTAGAATTGGTCGATACAAAGAAAAAGCACATGAACTAGATATTAGGTTTTTGATAATATAAAGAAAAAGCCGCCTTTAAAGGGGTGGGACGACGATATTAAAATTTGGTAAGGATCTTGTACACAAAACAAAATTAGAGATAACGTAAATGCGGATTAGTGTATCTATCATTAGGAGTATTAATAAAACAAATTTCCTAAGAGTAAGCAAACAGATTCCAAATTGGGTAAAACCACTACATAAAATAGAGAACGATCTTATAAAAAAATTGACTTCAAACTTTAGATAGCCAATCAAATGTTGATACTGTAATTTCTACAGCCAAAAAGACTGATGAGATAATAGGATAACAGCTAGCATGAGTGCCTGCAGGCCGTGGATATAAAACAAAGCAATTGAATTTTAAGGATCGATTCGTGGTAAGGTTAAGACCAATTATCAACATTAAAAAAGAGAAGGTTGATATTCTAAAAAGACTTGTGCAGGTGATTTAAAAGGTGGTCTGGAGTGCATCATCTGAAAGGGAAAGTTAATGGTGACCTCATAGAACATAGACCGTCATCATTTTAAAGGGGAGAAGTTTCACATAAGGAAGGCAATCAAAAGTCGATTTAGACATAAGTATTACAACATATAGAATGAAGTGGTTGGAGGAATATGTCTCTCAAAGTCAAGGAAATATTACCCAGGCCATTCTAAAAGAGTTTAAAAGCACTTTAAAAATAATCTAACTCCTTTGATGACAAGATTACAGTAATTGCAAAGGCATTTTATACTCAACAGGGTCCATATTTCAAACATTGGTTAAAAAAAGTGAAGGTTAAGGCCGCTTAAGTTTTGAAAGGCACTACCATAATTACAAAGATTGATCAACAAAAGATAAAGAACCATTGAAAAAGGCATACAACCCACTGATTGAAAGTTTGAAGAGTGTTGAAATAATTGTTAAGGCTAATTTGATACAGCGATAAAGTTGATTCTAAGAGAATAAAATCATTCCAAACATATAGGATTGTTACATACACAAGGCTGATAAGTAGTTGCTTAGGCCACCCAATTTAACTCCATTATGCAGAATAATGTGAATCACAACACAAGGAAGGTACCACAAAGTTGATTGAAAAAAATGTTTACATGGAAAGAATATAGTTGGGAGGCTGAATATAACGACAATTCACTAGATCTACAAAGCCATAGGAAATTTAAAACTTGCCAGCCTTAGTTTGATAGGTCGATTAAATTCAGGAAAAGGCTATTTTAGATGAGGCCGATTCCAATTCATAGAAGACCGATTCAATACTTAAGACCAAGTGGAATACTAAGAATAAACAAAGATTACATGTACATCAGACAAATTAAAAATTTATTATAGGCAAAATGTAATTCAAAGGGTGAGTACCGGTAGTCCCACGCCTGATTGAAGGTTGATTTCCTAAATTTTGAGTCTTCTTTCTCCCCTCAATTGCTTCCTCTCCTCCTCTATTTCATTGTGTTCCCTACGTAACTTCTTTTTCCTTCTCTTCTTAAAGATTTTTCCTTCCCTCCCATTTTAGGCTTGTTTCTATTTATTTTCTTTTCTTTTTTTATCTTTTGATTTTTGTATAAAGTTTCTTTCTTTTGCTTTCTCTCCTTTTTGTTTTCTTTATTTTAAAGCTTGATACTATCTAAAGAAAATTAAAATAAAACTCATTTTTACACTGATATATTTACATATTAATAATAAAATATATTTTTATTTTATGTAATTTTTAATTTAGCACATTTCATATAAAAGACACTTTATAATATTGAATATAATAATCAACCCATTTAATTGCACATCTAAAAGAAGCATAATGGAGATTTGTTTCTAACATAAGTAATTAATTATTTCCATCAATCACCACGAAATAAAAACTCAACATAGATCATTCCACAAAAATGTTAAAATGCAATGCAATATGAGCTACATGCTTGTGTGTGCAAGCATCAAGGTTTTCTCCATCCAATTCTTGCCTGGTGGCTAGATCGTCTCTACCTTAACCAAGCCCTTGCCTTTGACACATACCTATTCTCTCTCAACTCAATTTTTCCAATTAATAGGTTAGTAACCAAAAATCCATAGCCAAAGCATCACATACAATTGTATTCATCATTTAATAACTTCTAATTGTATACTTGATAAAGGAATGATAACATTTTACTTTTTTATTCATTTACAATTACCTATTTATAACATAATTAGAAATGAAAAATCTAACAATTCTAAATATAACTAATTTCAAAGAGTTTAGAAAGTTTGAGATGTGACATCCTTCCACACTTAGAAGAGACATTGTCCCGATGTCTTATTACACAGATATTAAAATATTAATGTCTCACACAACTAATATCAATATATCAACAAATGTCATAATTAAGCAAATTAAAAGAGTTTATGCTAAGTTCTCAAATGAGGAAAAGCTCTATCTTTATCATTAGCATTCTCTTAGGTGGCATTATCCATGGAATATTGGTCCCACTAAACCTTATACTGCACAACATCTCAGTTACACAACTTAAAGTTGTGCCTCTCCAAAATTTGAGTGGGCTCCACTAGCACCACCCCTGGATCCTGAACCTACAAAGCACGCTAATCAAGTATGTGTGAAGCATCTGGATGATGTGGCTTAAGTAAAGATACATGGAAGACATTATGGATTCAAGCAAGAGTAGGCGGTAGAGCAAGTCTATATGCAACAGGATTAATTACTTCCAGCACATCAAATGGTCCTACATATCTGGGAGCAAGTTTGGATGCTTTGCCAAATGAAATGGAACTCTTCTGAGGTCTAACTCTCAAGAAGAATTTGTCCTCTACTGAGAACTGTTTGAACATTCTATTCTTATCTGCATAACTCTTCTGGCGATCTAAAGCTTGTTTCAATTTCTCTTTAATCAACTTCATCTGATTCTCCATTTCCTTAAGCATATCGGGTCCAATTACTATCATGTCTTCCACCTTAGCCCAACTAATAGGTGTATGACACTTACACCCATATAGAGCTTCAAAAGGTGCCATTCCTAAGGAGGCATGATATGAGTTATTATATGCGAACTCCACCAATGGTAGCTACTCCTCCCACTTATACTGCTGATCCATACAATACATCCTGAGGAGGTCCTCCACCACCTGATTCACCCTCTCTGTCTGACCATCAGTTTGAGGATGATAGGCTAAACCTAAGTTCAATTTAGTTCCCAAGGCTACATTCAATGTCATGCAAAATATGGATTTCATGTGAGTGTCTCAATTAGAAATGATTGTCCTTGGCATTCCATGCAAACAAAAGATTTCTAGACAATTTTTTTGGCTAGGATCAAAGATCCATCCTTGAGATTCCTTGGAATAAAGTGTGCCACTTTTGTTAACTTATCTACGACAACCAAGATGACATCATGTTGATTCTTGGTCATTGGCAACCCTTGAATAAAGTCCATATTGATTACTTGCCACTTATACTTTGGTACACTATGTGGGTATAGAAGCCCTGCCAAATGCACATGCTCAACCTTGACTCACTGGCATTCCAAGCATCGAGCCACAAATTCTGTAAGATCCTTTTTGAGTCCTAGCTATAAGTACAAGGGTCTCAATCCTTCTATCATTTTTGTCACTCTGGGGTGCCCTGAGTATGGTGCATTGTGGAATTCCTCGAGAACTAGCTTTCTTAACTCCCCCGAGTCAGGAACATACATCCTTCCTTGATATCTCAAAAGTTCATCTATCTCAATCACATATCCATCAAATTGATGATCAGATGGATTCTGCTCTAAGGTTTGTTTCACTCTAGAATAGTGTTCATCTTTTGGTAAAGCATGAAATACTTGTTGCCTAAAATTTGATCTTGTAGTGAGCATAGCAACAAGATGCCTTCTCTTGCTAAGGGTATATGCCACCCTATTTTCTTTCCCTTTAATATATTCAATTCCTAAATCATACTCACTTATAAACTCCAACCATCTCCTTTGATGAGAATTTAGATTGGTTTGAGTGAAGATGTACTTAAGCCCGAAATGGTCAGTCTTCAACTCAAAAGGCTTTCCTAGAAGATAATGCCTCCACATTTGAAGGGCATGCACTATGGCAGCCAACTCCAAATCATGCGGTGCATAGTTCAACTAATGTTGCTTCAACTTCCTGGACTCATATGCCACCACTTGTCCATCCTACATAAGTACTCCTCCTACACCCTCCCCTGGAGCATTAGTTATCATCGTGAGTTGCCCATTTGGATCTGGCATAGTCAAGATAGGTGCTGTGATGAGCTTCTCCTTCAAAATCTAGAACACTTTCTCACACATGTCATTCACATCAAATTTACTTCCTTTCTTCTAAAGTGAAGTGATGGGTGTTGCTATTGTAGAGAACCCTTTTACAAACTTCCTGTAATATCCAACAAGCCCCATGAAACTTTGGACTTGCATTACATTCTATGGTGTAGGCCACTCCATAATTGCTTTGATCTTCTTTGGATCCACTGCTATCCCTTCCGCTAAAATGGCATGACCTAAATAGTACACCTTAGTTTGATAAAAAGTGCACTTGGATAGCTTACCAAAAAGTTTATCCTCCCTGAAACGCTGTAAGTCTATCCTCAAGTGCTTATCATGCTCTTCTATTGACTTGGAGTAGATTAGGATGTCATCCAAGAATACTAACACAAAATCGTCCAAACAATCTCAGAATACATTGTTCATCAGGTTCATGAATGCTGTAGGAGCATTGGTTAACTCGAATGGTACCACGATGAATTCATAGTGACCATATTGAGTCCTGAATACTGTCTTTGAGATGTCCTCATCCTTAATCCTTAATTGATGGTATCCAGACCTTAGATTTATCTTCGAGAACACCTTGGCTCCCTTCATTTGATCAAAAAGTTCATCTATTTGTGGGAGTGGGTACTTATTCTTTATGGTAGCCTTATTGAGCATCCTCTAATCAATGCATAACCATAAGGTCCCATCCTTCTTTTTCACAAAAATAACTGGTGCTCCGCATGAAGACACACTAGGTCTTATGAATCCTTGGTTTAATAACTCCTACAACTATGCCTTCAATTTATACAACTCAGTGGTGGTCATCCTATAAGGTGCTTTTGACTGAGGTTCAGTCCCAGGGAACAAATCTATTGAAAAGTAGAATTCCCTTTTTGGTGGTAGCTCAGTTAACTCATCTGGGAACCCATCTTGGAACTGTCTAAGAATAGGATAGTCATTAAATGACAGTTCCAATTTATCAAGATCTCTAACCTTAACTGCGTCGATAGAACACCTTTTATTGTTAGCTTTCTTCAGCTACATGGTTGAGATTTGCCTGAGTTCAAGGGGTCTCCTCAAGCCATGATATTTCACATGATTTCCCTGATCATCTAAACATCTCACACTTTTCTCCTCACAATCTACTATTGACTTATGTTTAGTGAGTTAATTAATTCCCAAAATTACATCATAAGACCCTAGGGGTGCTATGTACAAGTTGACTTGAGTTTGGAAGTTGGGAAGGTCTAATTTGCTGCAAGCAAGACATAGATCTACCCTCTTCTCTACCTGATTTCTATATTGAACTTTCCATGAATTAGCCATATAACTAGGTTTAACAAATAACTTAGAAATTATTTTAGGATCTATGAAACATTTGGTTTATCCAGTGTCAATTAATATAGAAACATGACAACCATAGAGCTTACTGGAACATTGGATCGATGTTGCTTGGAAATCTACTTGGTGATTGCCAACTGCTGCATGAATTTGGTGTTGCGACACTCTGGGCTAGTTCCTATCCTTTTGATTATTCGCTCGCCAGGGACACATGCTGGCATAGTGTTCTCCACCACAAGTATAACATCCTTTACAGGGTGCTTTGGGTTTATCTGACATATCCCTTCTATTATTGTTTTGTTGTTGTTGTTGTAGTTGGCTCTTTTATTGTTGCCATTTTGATTCCCACCATTTCGGTCCTATGAGTTATTTCCTCTTTTGAAATGCTAAATTTTCCAATTGTTATCATTGCCTTGATTGTTGCTGTTTTGATTATTGTTATTACCTTGGAACCTCTTGTTTCCATATTTCACATCCCTACTCTTGTGGTAGTTGGCAACTTGTTGCAACTTTCGTTCTTGTTTGATTGCTTTCTTGAAGACTTCATTCATAGTTGAGGGGTTGTGAATGTCCGCATTTTCCTTGACCTGGGGCCTTAACCCCATGATGAATTTTTAGATTTTGAATCTCTCATCTAACTGGTACTATGGTACATATTTGAGCAGATGAGAAAATCTTTCCCAATATTGTGTCACTGTCATCCCTCCCTGAGTAAGATTTTGAAACTTAGTCATCTTTTTGTCAAAGTATAACTGGGGTAACCATCTCTTCCTAAAGAGTTGAAGGAAGTATTCCCATGTTATTTCTCTAGGTAACAGCCGCTTCTTTTCTTTTTCATTGTTCCACCAATTGGTTGCTTCGCCAGTGAGCTGGTACGACCCCCAAATTGCTTTGGTCTCATTGGACAAGTTGCAAAGATCAAAATATTTCTCCATTTCTATGATCCACACCTCTGCCCTATCTCCTATGGTTTTACCATCAAACTTAGGCAGGGTAACCTTCTTAAGGTCCTTGCTCAACTCTTCAGCAACTCTACCCTGATTATTTGCATTTCCTTTATTTTCAGGGTTTCACACTTCACTTCTGTGGTTCTTATTTCCATTTTGATTTTGCCTAGCTTGGTTTGTTCTGATCTCTTACTCTAGATTGTGCGTCCAAGCCTTTTTTAGGCCAGTAGGGTGAGGATTTGGTCCAATCTCTCATTTTGGTCACCGTGGGATCCTCCACTTTAGTTGGTGTGCCTCGTATCCATCGTGATCAATCTGCATCAAATTCACATCTTTAGTGTAATAGGCGAAGGTCCTAGTGTTTAACCTAGATGCTCTGATACCAAATGTAAAGTACTAAATTTCCACTTACTAAAAATACCAAAGTAAAGCAAATCTCAATTTATAAATGAACAGATGAAACTGTCTATTAACAAAGATAACCAAAAATGTATAATATTGTAGAATTTTTCAAGTGCAAACTAAATAGCACTTACAAGGGAAAGTACAATTACATCTCTTGGCTAGGCAAGCCATACAATTATTTCATACAATGATATATCAAGTTTTCTGAATTATGTAATGAAGATCAAATATACAAATATCCATCTACAACCATCATAACCCACTGGTCTTCCATAAGCTGAAGGACAAGAGCATGGTTAAGGTGCTTTTTCCACCCAACCACGAAGCACTACACTTCCCCAGAATTCTTCCTATCTCAAAGAATACTCGACCCTGCACGAGGCACCTAGAAACTCATAACAAATGGCAGGAGGGAAACACTCGATGCATGCCTGATTCCTATATGCATTCTAATCTAGAATGATCATATTTCTTGCAAACAAGATGTGACAGAGAACAATATTAATCACTAGGCATTAAATATCCATCTATTTCAATGGTACAAACATAGCTTTGGCCAAAGCATAAACACAAATTGGTAAATCTTGAAAAGCAAGACTACCTTCTCTGTTAGCCCACATTTAGCATCCTGCCCCAGAAGGTAAGCTTAGATATCGTAGGGTGCATATTATACTATTTTTAGTGCAAAAATAAACATAACAACTCAATCATTGACTAAATCAAGAATAGTGTCATTTACAATAGAAAACTAAATCATTTGATTCTCTTTGACTAATTTTATTTGTTCTAGTTAACTAATACAGAGACTCATGTTGATTTTAGGGAATTGCATAACATTTGAATAATAAAAAAAGAATGTGATCCTATCTACTTCATTATAAACAATCTTTGCACCCCATTTTCTTTTACTATCAAACCAATAACTTTGTGGGTTAAATAATTTGATACAAGAACCTCCAAGTTCTTTACCTAATCCATTTCTACTTAATAAGAATTCTATTACTCACTTAGTATATGTATTTATATATAAAAGATAATTGAAAGCATATTTATCTAGTTCATCCCATTTCTCTTTTATTATTATAGTTATTTTTGTTTAAGCTAGATTTGCAGGAAACTGCAGATTTCTCCAATTCATTATTTACATAGCAACTTGTAATATCCTTTCAACCAATTAAAAAGTAGATGATGGATATGCAAAATAACATCTATTATGGTAATACATATGGAAGACTTCAATAAACTAGGCACAAAGGCCGATATAATTCCCTAGGCCAATTTGCTTATTAGGACAAAACCACAACATTTTGGTAGTTTAAAACAAACATTGTTTAAATAAAAAGTGAGTGCAAAAGGATACTTAGCACCCTAAGATTAATGAAAAGTTATTTTAATAAGGGTAGACCTAAGGATCAAGCAGTATAATTAGAATTGGATGATACAAAGAAAAAACACATGGACTAGATATTAAGTTTTTGATAATATAAAGAAAAAACTACCTTTAAAAGGGGTGGGCCGATAATATTAGAATTTGGTAAGGATCTTATACACAATAAAAAATAGAGATAACATAAATGTGGATTAGTGTATCTATCATTAGGAGTATTAATAAAAGAAATTTCCTGAGTGTAAGCAAACAGATTCCAAACTAGTTAAAACCACTACATAAATCTGAGAATGATCTTATAAAGAAATTGACTTCAAACTTTAGATAGCCGATCAAATGGTGATACTATAATTTCTACAGCCAAAAGGCCAATGAGATAATAGGATAACAGATAGCATGAGTGGCTCTAGGTTGTGGATATAACACAAAGTAATTGAATTTTAAGGACCAATTCATGGTAAGGTTAAGACCGATCAACAACATTCAAAAAGAGAAGGTCAATCTACTAAGAAGGCTTGTGCAGGTGATTTCAAGGTGGTTTGGAGTCCATTAGCTGAAAGGGAAAGTTAATGGTGACCTCATAGAACATAGACCATCATCATTTTAAAGGGGAGAAGATTCACATAAGGAAGGCAATCAAAAGTTGATTCAGACATAACTATTACAACATATAGAATGAAGCAGTTGGAGGAATACATCTCTCAAGGATGAGGAAATATTACTCAAGCCATTCTAAATGAGTTTAAAAGCACTTTAAAAATAATCTAACACCTTTGACGACAAGATTACAGTCATTGCAAAGGCATTTTACACTCAGCATGGTCCATATTTCAAATGCTGGTTAAAAAAGTAAAGGTTAAGGCCGCTTAAGTTTTGAAAGGTGCTGCCATAGTTACAAAGATCGATCAAAAAAAGATAAAGAACCACTGAAAAAGGCATACAACCTATTGATCAAAAGTTTGAAGAGTGTTGAAATAATTGTTAAGGCTGATTTGATACATCGATAAAGTCAATTCTAAGAGAATAAAATTGTTCCAAACATATAGGATTGTTACATACACAAGGCTACTAGGTAGTTGCTTAGACTACCAAATTTAACTCCATCAGGCAGAATAATGTGAATCAAAACATAAGGAAGGTACCACAAAGTCGATTGACAAAAATGTTTACAAGGAAAAAATATAGTTGGGAGGCCAAATATAGCTGCAGTTCACTAGATCTACAAAGTCGTAGGAAATTTAAAACTTGCCGGCCTTAGTTTGATAGGTCGATTAAATGTAGGAAAAGGCTGTTTTAGATGAGGCTGATTCCAATTCATAGAAGACTGATTCAATACTTAGGACCAGGGGTAATACTAATAATAAAACAAAGATTACATGTACATCAGATAGATTGAAAATCTATTATAGGCAAAATGTAATTCAAAGGGTTAGTACCAGTAGTCCCACACTCGGTCGAAGGTTGATTTCTTGATTTATGAGTCTTCTTTCTCCCCTCAATCACTTCCTCTCCTCCTCTATTTCACTGCATTCCCTACGTAACTTCTTTTTCCTCTTCTTAAAGATTTTTCCTTCCCTCCCATTTTAGGCTTGTTTCTATTTATTTTCTTTTCTTTTTTATCTTTTTGATTTTTGTATGAAGTTTCTTTCTTTTGCTTTCTTTCCTTCTTTTTGTTTTCTTTCTTTTAAATCTTGATATTATCTAAAGAAATTTAAAAGAAAACTCATTTTTACACCAATATATTTACATATTAATAATAAAATATATTTTTATTTTATATAAATTTTAATTTAGCACGTTTCATATAAAAGGCACTTTATAGTATCGAATATAATAATCAACCCATTTAATTGCACATCTAAAAGAAGCATAATGGATATTTGTTTCTAACATAAGTAATTAATTATTTCCATCAACTACCACAAAATAAAAACTCAACAGAGATCAGTCCACGAAAATGGTAAAATGCAATGCAATATGAGCTATGTGCTTGTGTGTGCAAGCATCAAGGTTTTCTCCATCTAATTCTTACCGAGCATCTAGATCACCTCTACCTTAACCAAGCCCTTGCCTTCGACACATACCTACACTCTCTCAACTCAATTTTTCTGATTAATAGGTTAGTAACCAAAAATCCATAGCCGAAGCATCACATACATATGTATTCATCATTTAATAACTTCTATTTGTATACTTGAAAAAGGAATGATAACATTTTACTTTTTTATTCATAAAAAATTACGTATTTATAACATAATCAGAAATGAAACATCTAACAATTCTAAATATAATTGAGTTCAGAGAGTTTAGAAAGTTTGAGACGTGACAAAATTAAAGGTGTGGAGTTCTGCATGAAGCAAATTTATCGACAATGATGAATTCAACGACACCAATGGCATATTTTAGAAGTACAATTCTTTAAAGTGTTGTAAAAGCTTGCAAATTAGTCCCTAAAATCATGTCATTATCATAGGATGAAGGTACCCAACATTAAAATTTCGTAGGTCAAAGTCAATTATAGGTAGCTAAAATAGTGGAATTCTTCATGCTGCTGTACAAATAAGAAACAAGATGGATTTCCAGGTACGTAGAAGGTATTTTAGGCATTCTCTCATAAATGTTCCTAGCACCAATGCATGCAGGTAATCTCCCTCTACCATTTTTAGGCTCGTCAGAAGCATGGCCGCCATCCCTTCTAATCTTCTGGCTGTGTTTCTAAGCAAAAAATTAGGTAACATGGGCATGTGCAGGGTCAGTTGACCAGAATTTAGTGTCTTTTGCTGCATGATGCATTCAAAGGGCTATATATGCATAGAAAAATGATGTAATTCTATTAACTATTCTTCTAGGCTATTATACAGGTTGGAGAGTTCCTTGCTATCAGACCTTGTAATGCAATTGCATGAACCAAGTCAATCTGATACATTGTGCTTAACTTTGAGCCTTCGATGTCTCTAGTTGATTGTTCACCAATGAATGTAATTGGTTATTTTGTGTCTACTTTATCTAAAATAATTCTCTCTTTTGTAATGGCTATTTAGCCTCCATGATCAATATAATCATTGATATTTGCCTCTCTTATACATTTATTCTATGTTTAATTGAATCTGTAGCTTATTCTATGGATAAAATGATCCCTCTTGCAGTTATAATTTTCTAGTTCAGACCTCTGTTAAAAGTTGTAAGTCTATGTGAGTTCATTTGAATATTTGAGACCATGTTTGTGTTATGTCAGTCCCAGCTAATACTATAAATCTGGTGCATCACCTCTTTTAATTCCAGTAGTTCTCCTTCCCCTTTTATTTGCAAGTATTAGCATTAGATTTAGTTCAATTCTCTGAGCCTTAGGCTTAGAAAGAGAATCAACCTTCTTTAGAGGTCTAATTGTTGCAAGTATGTGCTAACTAGTGTTGTCATTGATGTCAACATGTTTGTGTTGTCATTGGTGCCAACTGTATTTTCTGATATTGCTGATTGTTGATTGATTGAAGAACACTGTCTGAGTATTTTGCTCCGTATTTTCTCTGTATTGAAGACTAGAGTATGAATCTTGGATATGATTTAGAGAAGTGTTTAAAGATACTAAATCTAGAGTTTGGTGGTCTGGATCACTATGCAGAAAAAGTTCTATTGACTAGTTTAAAGACTGTGCCTGGCAATATTTGTAGTATGATAGGGAGATAGTATTTTGCTCCGCATTTCTCCGTAGATTGGATTTTAGTCTTGTGGTTCTAGAATTAATCTTATAAGGTCTTTAAGTATCTTCATTCTAAAGGATTTGTGAATTGGTGCTCTAGAAAGCAAGTTATTGATTAGCAGAGTTTGATAGTGTTGGTTGAGAAGCAGTTTGAGATATGTCTTCAAGTGATATTTGTTGTCTTCAAGTGAGATCTGTTGCAGTTGAATTTGTCAGCCCCCAAGTGATTCTATGTTGTTCATGATGTCTCCAGAATGTATTAAAGGAACGTGCTTGATCTGCAAGTTACAATGAAGTTCTTGGAAGCATACATCTAAGTGTTCTTGCTGTTGTGCACTAGTTCTAGCTGACCTAGTTAGTCACACTTGTTGTGGAGGTGATTCATGGATTGTCGAAGCATGTTGTAGCATGTGAAAATGTATTTGGGTTTGAGCTAAGCCATGAAGTGTTCCTCTTTCATTCATTTACTCTGCAAGTTTATTTAGGTCTAGCCCTAATTTGATTTTTGTAATGATGTATGGTTGTAGATTGTAATGCCGACGTTGATGTACATTCCAAGGTTGATGGTATAAATGTATGTAATGAATTTGTGAATGTGGTGACAAGTTGTGAATATGTGAAGATAAAGTGTGATTTATAAATGTAGAGCAAAGCAGAGTAGATATTGTGCTTCAACGGAATTAAACTCAGGCATGATGTAGATGCTACTATATCAGTTGATCGTGGTAGTAAGCCAATCTTGGTAGTGTGCCAACCCCGACAGTGAGACAACCCCTCAGTAGTGAGCCACCCTTTGGTAGCAAGCCTTTCATTTGGGTAGTGAGCCCCTTTGGCAGTGAGCCTCTTTTGATATTCGGTATTATTACTACATTATTTTGTGAGTTAACACTCACCGTAAATTTTCCCTTTTTAGGTTTTCCACGTAAAAATATGGTGTTCATCTGTGTATGGTGTTGATGTGTTCATGTTTTGATTCTACTATTCATGTTTAATCTTCATGATAGAATAAGGAATTAAATTAAGTGAATGTGAAAGTGATTTTGGTTAAAGAAGTTAAAGTTTTGTTACAACTAATTCATCCCTCTGCTCTTAGTTGTCTTGTGCCTTTCAACAATTGGTATTAGAGCAGGGTTTTTTAGAAGAAAGCCTAACAGCTTAAGGTAGATCCAGGATGGCACACAAGAAAGATATTCTTTAATTTGATGGATCTGACTATGCCTACAGGAAGGTACGAATGCAAAGTTATCTTATTTCTATTGGTTATAATGTGTGGACAATGGTTAAAGATAAGTACACTGTACTTGAACATGGTTCGAAGAATGATGAAGAGATTAAGAATTATGAGACTAATCACAAAGCTAAAAATGCTCTATTAAATGCCTTGTCTAACACTAAAATGGCAAAAGTTGTGGATCTAGAAATTGCTCATGAGATTTGGGACAAATTAAAAAACATCTATGAAGGTGATGCATCTGTCAAGAAGGCTAAGTTGTAGAACTTGAAGACCACATTTGAAACCATGCGAATGTTTGAAGATGAGAACATAACAAATTACATACAGAAGATTGATGAAGTTGTTAGCAACATCAAGGGTCTTGGTGGAAAGTTAGAAGATGAGGATGTTGTAGATAAGATACTCAGAACTCCTCCAAAATCTTATAGTCACAAGGTATCTGCCATTGAAGAATTTTTTGATATGGGCAAGCTTTCAAAAGATCAATTGCTTGGTAAACTAACTACTTTTGAGATGAGAGAATTTGGTTCTACTGAAGGCTCTGTGAAAACTGAGACTGCCTTTAAGGCCAAGGAAGAAAAGACTGCTAGATTAGATAAATATGTCATGGAATCAGATGAAGAAGACTTTGTAGAACTTGAGGCAAAATTTGCAAGTAGAATAAAAAGAGGCAACATAGGAAAGTTCAAAGATAAGTTACCCTTCAAATGTTTCAATTGTGGTAAAATTGGTCACTATGCTTCAAGTTATCCTGACAGAGCTTTGAAGTTCAAAAATAATAAAGATAAAGGAAAGTTGGTAAGAAAGAGTGATTATGCTAGAGATGATGATGTTGTAACTGGTGATGAACCTGATTCTGATGATGGTAACAATAGTCAATGCTTGTTTATTGCACTTAGAGAAGAACCTATTTCTGCTAATCTTGCAAGTTGTGTGAAGGAAGAAAGTCTAGGAGAGTTATTTGCATTCCATGTTGAAAAGGAAGATGAATGGATCATTGACAACAGATGTTCAAATCATATGACAGGAGATAAGAATAAGTTTGTTAAATTTGAAAAGTATGATGGATGACTAGTCAGGTTTGGTGATGATGCAACTGGTAAGATTTGTGGAAAAGGATCAATTACCTTTGATGGCAAGCATAATACAGATGATGTTCTTTATGTCAAAGGCTTAAAGCATAATCTTCTAAGTGTTAGACAAATGTGTGACAAAGGGTATAATCTTGTGTTCAAGGACAATGGGTGTGAGATAAGGAAAAGCTCTAGAACCTAAATTCCTGCTGGTAAGAAGACTCATGGTAATGTTTGTCATTTGAAAGGTACTAAAAATTATTGTTTGTTGACCAAGATAGATGAAAGTTGGCTATGTTATAGGAGAATGTGTCACATTAACTTGAATAATTTGGTGAGAATAAGCACTGTTCAAGCTATAAGAGACCTACCTACAATTGTGAAGCCCACCAATGTTATATACAAATAATGTCAGTTTAGGAAGATGACAAAGACTACTTTAAAGAGCAAAGAACAATCCTCTACCAGTTTGTTGGAGTTGGTGCATATAGACCTGTGTGGGTGCATATAGACCTGTGTGGTCCTATATGAACAAGAAGTCTGCAAGGTGAAAGGTATTTCATGCTTCTTATTGATGATTTTTCAAGAATGACTTGGGTTACTTTCCTTAGAGAAAAAGAAGAAGCACTAGATAAGTTCAAAGCATTCAAAGCTATGGTTGAAAATGAATTTGATTTGAGAATCAAATGCTTAAGGTCTGACAGAGGTGGTGAGTTTACTTCAAGTGAGTTTAATACTTTTTGTGAAGAACATGGAATAAAGAGATATTTGTTTGCCTCTCGAACTCCTCAACAAAATGGAGTGGTTGAAAGGAAGAATAGAACTATTCAAGAAGCTACCAGAACAATGATCAAGGAAGCATACCTATTGGAAGTATATTGGAAAAAAGCAATACACACTACCGTCTACATTCATAATAGAGTGCAAATTAGAGCAAAAATAAAGACACCTTATGAGTTGTGGTATGGTAGAACTCCTACGTTACTGTCAAATACTTCAAAGTTTTTAGAAACAAATGTTACATCAGAAGAGATGAAGAATTAGGAAAGTTTGATGCTAGATGTGATGAAGGCATATTCCTTGGGTACTCTACTAAGAGCAAGGCCTACCGGTGCCATAACAAAAGACTGAGAAAGATCATTGAAAGTGCAAATGTGAAAGTAGATGAAGA
The DNA here is from genome assembly GCA_027924645.1 of Cunninghamia lanceolata. Lineage (NCBI taxonomy): Eukaryota > Viridiplantae > Streptophyta > Pinopsida > Cupressales > Cupressaceae > Cunninghamia > Cunninghamia lanceolata. The sequence goes on from BSBN01000889.1 coordinate 645,620, forward strand.
TATTCAACCAGATGGACCTACTGATATAGAAAAGGTTGAAAAAGGAAAAGAAAAGGAAGTTCAAACTGAAGTGCAAGTTTCTCTAGAAGAAGAAGAAATTCAAGCTAAATCTTCGGTAAGAATTCCTAAAACTCCCAGGTATGTGCAAAGAGATCATTCTAAAGATCAGATTATTGGTGACAAAAGGAAAGGTGTGATGACAAGAAGCATGACTATAGAAGAACAAGTAAATCTCTGTATACTTTCAAAGGTGGAACCAAAAACAGTAAAGGAATCATGCAATGATGAATATTGGGTTAAGGCAATGAAAGAAGAATTGATGCAAATTGATAAGATCAAGACTTGGGAACTTGTCCCTAGACCTTCAAACAAGAATGTGATTGGAACAAAGTGGGTTTTTCAGAACAAACTGAATGAAGTTGGAGAAGTTGTGAGAAACAAGGTAAGACTTGTGTGTAAGGGATACTCACAAGTGGAAGGAATTGACTATGAAGAGACCTATTCTCCAGTGGCAACAATGGAAGCTATCAGACTATTTTTGGCATTTGTAGCACACAAAAATTTCAAGGTATATCAGATGGATGTGAAATCTGCCTTCCTAAATGGTGAGCTAGAAGAAGAGGTCTACATAGAGCAACCAGATGGATTCTAATTATCAGACAAACTAAACATGGTATGCAAGTTAAAGAAGGCCTTGTATGGATTGAAGCAAGCTCCCAAAGCTTGGTATGCAAGACTAGATAAGTATCTGTTGTAACAATGTTTCAGTAAAGGATCTGCAGATAGTAATTTGTATATCAAGGTAAGCAAAGATCAAATCTTGATTATTGAAGTCTATGTAGATGATATCATATTTGGTGGACATGAAGAAATGTGCAAGAATTTTGCAAATGAAATACAAAACAAATTTGAGATGTCTATGTGTGGTGAGATGAACTTCTTTCTTGGAATGCAAATCAATTAGACAGATAAAGGCATTTTCATTTCTCAATCAAAGTATGTCAAGGAATTGTTGAAGAAGTTTGGAATGGAGGACTCTAAACCAATATGCACTCCTATGGTTATTGGTTGTAAACTAAGAAAGAATGATGAATCTCCTAAGGTTGATCAAAGCAAATATAGATCAATGATTGGAGGACTGCTTTATCTAACTGCTACCAGGCTAGATATCATGCATGCAGTCTGTCTTGTGGCTAGATTTCAATTAGATCCCAGAGAATCACAAGTGATAGTAGTAAAGAGGATATTTAGGTATTTGAAGGGCACTCCTAATCATGGCTTGCGGTATCCTAAGAACAATGATTTTTCTTTAAGTGCCTATACAGATCTAGATTGGGTGGATGTGCTGATGACAGGAAAAGCACAAGTGAGGTGCATTCTTCCTTAGAGATAGGGCAGTATCCTGGCATAACAAGAAACAAGAATTAGTCTCCTTGTCTACTGCAAAAGAAAAATATATTGCTGCAATATCATACTACACTCAAGTGCTGTGGATGAAATAGACCTTGAAGGATATCAAAGTTGAGTATGATGGGCCAATCCCTATTCTTTGTGATGACACAAGTGCCATAAATATTTCAAAGAATCCAGTGATGCATTCAAAGACAAAGCACATTTCAATCAAGTATCACTTTTTGAGGGAGAAAGTTGCAGAGAATGAAGTGAAGCTTGAGTATATGCCTACAAAAGACCAAGTTGCTAATATATTCACTAAGGCTCTTCCAAAAGACACATTTGAGTATCTCTAGGAGAAATTAGGGGGTATTGCCCCTCCTTCCTTGAACTAGATGCATAAGAAGATGCATCAGTCTAGTATGCTTCAAAGTACATTTCTCCTTTTTGGACTAATGTTAGAGGCTACCTCTCAGGGGGAGAAGGTAGTGGTTTGAGATGATTGTTGCATTCAGGGGGAGTAAAGAATGATTTTAGATTGATCAAAGTAGTAGTGTGCAAGTATATGTAGTAGAAGATATGTGATACCCTTTGCCATTGATGTCAAAGGGGGAGAGATCATGTGAAAAAATCAGGGGGAGAAAGAGTTCAGATGTGTAAAAAGAAAGGGGGAGTCCTAATGCAGAAGTGTGTCTTGACGGAGGAACATGTTATTTAGTTTTTCACATCATGTGTTGCCATCAATGAAAAAGGGGGAGATTGTTGCAAGTATGTGCAAATTGGTGTTATCATTGATGTCAACATGTTTGTGTTGTCATTGGTGCCAACTGTATTTTCTAATATTGCTGGTTGTTGATTGATTGAAGAACAATGTATGAGTATTTATCTCCAAATTTTCTCTGTATTAAAGAACAGAGTATGAGCCTTGGATATGATTTGGAGAAGTGATTGAAGATTCTAAAACCAGAATTTGGTGGTCTGGATTGTTATGCAAAAAAAGTTCTATTCACTAGTTTAAAGACTGTGCCTAACAATATTTGCAGAATGATAGGAGATAGTATTTTGCTCCGCATTTCTCCCCAAATTGGATTTTGGTCTTGTGGTTTTAGACTTAAGATTATAATGTCCTTATCTATCTTCATTCCAAAGTATTTGTGATTTGGTGCTCTAGAAAGCAAGTTATTGATTAGCAGAGTTTGATAATGTCTATTGAGAAGCAGTCTGAGATATGTCTTCAAGTGATATTTGTTGTCTTCAAGTGAGATTTGTTGCAGTTGAATTTGTTAGCTCCCAAGTGATTCTATGTTTTTCATGGATGTCTCTAGAATGTATTAAAGGCATGTTTTTGATCCACAAGCTACAATGAAGTTCTTGGAAGCATGCATCTAAGTGTTCTTGATGTTGTGCACTAGTTTTGGCTGACCTGGTTAGTCACACACTTGTTGCAGAGGTGATTCGTGGATTGTGGAAGCATATTGTAGCATGTGAAGATGTATTTGGGTTTGAGCTAAGCCATGAAGAGTTCCTCTTTCATTCATTTACTCCTCAAGTTTGTTTAGGTCTAGTCCTAATTTGATTTTAGTATGTATGGTTGTAGATTGTAATTCCGGCCTTGATGTACATTCTAAGGTTGATGATTGGTATAAATGTATGTAATGAATTCATGAATGTGGTGACAAGTTGTGAAGATGCAAGGATAAAGTATGAGTTGTAAAAGTAGAGTAGAGCAGAGGAGATATTGCCCTTCAATGAAGCCAAACTTAGGCATGGTGTAGATTCTACTGTATCAGTTCATCCTGGAAGTGAGCCAACCCTGGCAGTGAGCTAACTCCTCAAAAATGAGCCACCCTTTAGCAGTGAGCCTTTCATTTGGATAGTGAGCCCCTTTGACAGTGAGCCTCTTTTGATATTCAATATTTTTACTATATTATTTTGTGAGCTAACACTCACCATGGTTTTCCCCTTTTTAGGGTTTTCCACGTAAAAATCTGGTGTTCATGTGTGTATGGTGTTGATGTGTTCATGCTTTGATTCTTCTATTCATGTTTAATCTTCATGATAGATTAAGGAATTAAATTAAGTGAATGTGAAAGTAATTTTGGTTAAAGAAGTTAAATTTTTGATACAACTAATTCACCCCCGCTCTTAGTTGTCTTGTGCCTTTCAATAGTGATATCATCTGCAAGGTCCCACACCTTAAGATCAGTCCCATTGTGTCATTGGAATGCTTGGACAACCTCCAAGCAGGGTGCAATTTCACATGACAACAATCACTCTTCCTCTTCCTACATGAATTTTTTTCCACAACACCTTCAACAAACACTTCCTTTATGTGCATATCATCAAGTGCTTGGTCATTCCACCAGTGAATGCCAAGCCTTGAGAGAAAAAATACTACAATTTATTAACATGGGTGATCTCACTCTTTCATCTATTGAAGCACCTATCTCTTCTCTACATGACAAGTGATATTGAGATTCACCTCTATCCAGTTTATTGTTCTTCCTCTATTTTCTCATGAGACTATTGTGTTGTTACCCACTATGTGGCACCTATAGCTTTCTTTGTTTGCTCATTGCCATTCATGGTGGTACAATCTCACGTGCAGGCATACTTTATTTTTGGTAACAACACAATATTCTTTTCATTGTTGTCCTCACTCGTATTCTGGGGGGTAGAGACAACTTGTTCTATGGGTGTGCATTCTTTATATGGATCTCCCCTCCTCTTTCTTCCCCCTTTCTTTACCTTAAAATATTTAAATATTATACATGCTAATAATTTAAGGGGGGAATATACTCTATTCACATGTGCATCCATACATGCACCTTGCTTTATTTTCACCCCTTGAGGTGTAGCTTATTAATTCACCCCCCGTGGTGTTGTTTATTTTACGCTCCCCAAAGCGTTCACCCCCTGAGGTGTTGGTGTTTTATAATCTTCATGGGGCTTTGAGTTTTGATATGCTCCTTGAGGCATTGGTAGCATTTGAGAAACCTAGCATAATACAACTTTCTGGTCTGTGTGCTTCATATGACCTACCCTTTTACACTCATTATCACCTAGCATAATGCAACTTACTAGTCTATGATCCATGAGGAGTAGTCTATGAGCCACCTAGCATAATGCAACTTGCTAGTTTGTGTGCCTCATAGGACTTACCTTTTTACACCCATGGTCACCTAGCATAATACAACTTACTAGTATATGATCCATGAGGGTATTGTGATTTACATGACCCCTAGTGACATAGAAAGCTATTGTCTGAGTCATGTACTCTTCTTCACTCGTATTGATTTCTTCCTTGTCCCCTTGTATGCATTCTCTTCTCAAAGAAATTGATTGACTCATTTTATTCTTCTATCTCCATTTAAGAATTCCTCTATTTGTGGTTTTATTTATTTTTTGTTGCATTTTGGGGACGATGCATGGTATTGAGACAACCTTTTACATTGAGGTCTCTTTCACTTTGCTAACTCAAAATTTCTCTTTGCCTGTTGTGTGTTTTTATCTTTTATGTATGTGTTGTTTATGCTTATGTCTATGTATGTGGTGCTCTGACATAGTGGTTTTGTAGGTTTATGCTCTAACACTATTATCTTTTGTAGGCTTTTGTTGTCTAATGTATTTGTTCTGCAGGTTCTCAACCTGAGGGATTGGTTCCTCTGCTTGAAGAGCTCTGCATTCTCTACAATATCCTTTTGGTGTTGTGATGTTATTAAATTTTAGTACTATCTTTTTACTTTAGCATACATATTCATGTAGTATCATATGGCCACTAACTTGGGGGCTAAATGTAGCATCGTAAATTGTGTGCGCTCACAATTTCACATTGTGTTTGGCACTCACTTTAGTGTCCATTCCTTAGCATGTTTTAGGATAATTTCTAGCTTTGACGTTACCCCCAACCCACAAGATGTGCCTTTACATTGCTTTGACCCTTTCTGCTTATCATATCCAAAATCTATAAAAGTGCCGAAATCCTGGCTTTGTCCCAAGTTGACTAGACCTTTCAAGAAACTAGAATTACAAAGACTCTAGCACTTAGCACAGATGTTTGTGTAGTACACTAACATCTCGAAAGTGTCTGTTAGTCTTGCAATAATAAGTTGTCTCTTAACTTGCACGATACACCAAGATTTTATTGATGCTTATCTATGCCCAACGACTCCTTTCCCTAGTTTTTTGCCTTTGCTCTCTCTATTTAAGTAGATTTGCCATTGTAAAGGATGGATTTCTTTTCAAAGTGAAGCTCTACCGAAACCAAGAGCCACCATTTATGTAATTTGTTTACTCACCATTATCATACTCTTGCTTTTGCTTACTCCATTTCTCTATTGCATTCATATTTAAAATAATCATTACATTTCATTTCCTTGAGTAGATTAATCATATTTCATATATATCTCGTTAATATTTCTTATCACTACTCATAACAGTTCTAGATAGACTTAGAATTGGAGAACACACTTTATTTATCAATCAATAAATATCTCTAGCTGTCATTGAGGTGGAAACACTAAAAATAGGCTTTGAATAAGGCAAACTCCTAGACATCCCAACCCCTCTTTTCAATTTGTACATTTGTAGGTTTCATTAGGAAGCTTGACAACTCAAGGAATGGTTGAAAAGATTGGCACGAGGATCAAGATCATGAATCCATAATATGTCCACACCGTATAGACTACAGTGCAGCGTCCAGATATCCTCATGACACACTATCATCCTAGATAGTGAGGTTGTCTGCCTAGTGCCAAGTTCTCTATGATTTTGCATTTCCATTTGTGTATTCCTTTCTGTAAGTTATTTTATTGGTTTCTATATTTTTCTAGTTTTCTTCCATAGTTGCTAGTTTTAGTTAGTCATAGTTAGTTGTTTTTCATTCTAGTAGAAACAAAGAGATTTAGCCCAGACCTTCTCGCTCTTCTAGATTGGATAGTAGCAAGATATATGTTTTCATTGGCTAGTATCCCAATGTTTAGATAGAAGATTATTCTGATTATAAGTAATTTAGTTAGAATCAATTTTCCTATTAAACAAAGAGACACTTTGGGTTCTATGCTATATTGGAAGTGAAGAGAAAAGAGATGCACAAGGTCAACAAAGGAATAGATGGAGATATGATGTAAAGTGTAGAACCAATCTAATGCATCATCTATTAATTTTCTAAGAAAGTATTTGGCTAGAATATGATCATTAAAGGTAATGGTTGAACAAAGGATAAATAACTATCATACATGTCGAATAGGGTCTCCATAAACATTATATTTATCTATCACTATGGGATGGATGTGTAAGGATTTTAGATGAAAGGGGTTATACTATCTAGGAAGGTTTCAAATGTGGAAGGGGAGAGGTGAGGGTCTCCAATTTCACCTCTAACTCCTTAAGTTTAGTAAAGACATATGTCTAATCAGGAGTAGGGGATAGGTAAATAACATATTGATGATAAGGTGCATCATCATAATGGGGAGGAGAGTATGTATTATATGTGTGAGGTAAGGTGTAGGATAGAGGTGATACATAATGAGTAGAAGACAATAGATCTTTTGAGGAAGTGTGGGGTGCCAAGTGGAAGGGTGTGGTGTAGCGTTAGAAGGAGGAGAACAAGATGGCATCATATGAGAAGTAGGTGTCAAAGGTTCAAGTGTAGTATGTGAAGTGGACATAGAGTACATAATAGTTGAAATGGAGGAAGGAGGTGGAGGATGAATGGTACACTTACTTAGGATCTCATGAAACTGACTAACCATGCTATCATCTAAGGAATAAATAAAATAATACATAATGAAAGGTTCACCACAACATAATTCATTCACATGCATTCTAGCATTTTTTCATTAGACAAGGTAGGAGGAGAAGACACATAATGAAAAGTACAATCATTATTAAAAGGAAAATACACCTTCAATTTTTCATCATGACATGCATCTAATATGTTATCTAGGAAATTATCAATGCCATCCTTATCAGATGTGCTAAATTCTTCATTCTTAGTCAAAATGTGTGGTAAAAGTGAGGATGTGGGTAATAGGTTGTAGGAGGAGTCAAGAAAGATTTCACTTGGTTTAGGAGGTGAGGTAGGTAAAAATGTTGCATTAATATGAGTAGATGAAAAAGATGATAACTCATAGGAAAGTGAAGCCATAACAAATGAAGGAAGTGTGAAATGACATGGAAGCAAATGTAGGACATCATGAGGGATGGAAGGGTAAGGTGTTGAGTTATATGAAGTAGGGAGCATAAACATGATAGGTAAAGGACTAATAAAAGAATAAGGGAACAATTATAATTTTTAAAAAGGGATGAAGTGGATCTATATCAATAGGGGAAGGCCTAGGTAGAGGAGAACAATGAGTAGAATAGGAAATATAAGGAGATGTGTTAATGTTATGATGTATCTCATAAAAAAAGTGTGCAATAAAGTGATCATATAGACTAAAGTATTCAATGTTGATGTCATCTATGGAGGTCTAAAAAACACAAGAATGGTAAGAGTTAGGAGAAATTAAAGGGGAGGAATCATCATCATATGGATCATGGATTATGTCCTCACTATAAGAATCACTAAAGGTATCGACAAATAGATCATCAAGAGAAGTATAAGAACCTTTGGGTCAGGGAATAGGATAAGCAATAGTAATGGTAGGGAGTTTGGTATTATCATTAGGTAATGTATTTATGAATAATGAAATAGGGGTGGATATCATTGTATATAAATTATTATTTTTGAATAGGAGGAGAAGAAAAGGTAGGCTAGGAAAAATAGAACCCATGTCACCATTTATGTCACAATGTGGAGTGTTATAAAAGTGAAAATAGAAGGGGATATAGGAGTCTAAGATAATAGGAAACACAGTAAGGGGGCTTGTAAAGGTAGGAGAATGAGAGAGATGTGTCTATATGAATTTAGTGAATTGAGGAGAAGGGTGAGGAATATGAGAAGCCATAGAAAATAATGGGTGGGTAGAGATAAACTAAGAGAATAAGTTGGGATCACTAAAGGAGGCATTAAGGGAAGTGTGAGGAATAAGAGAAGCCATAGAAAATTATAAGAAAGGAAGAAAATAAAATTGATGTGATTCTAAGCTACTCACACATGAATCAGAAGTGGAAATGCAAGTACAAGTTCACCAAATGAAAGAACCTAAAAGATGAACCTTTTTATGATGTCAATTTTAAAAGGTTGGTCCTTTTTTATGTGTGATTGTGTGTGTAAAATAATGCAAATTAATATTACCTAATGATGCAGGAGCATCCTAGGTGTCATAGAAATCTTGCATCACACAAAATATATTTTCTTTCTCTTTATTTTTTGTTTGCAAGTTTTTAATAACATTCTAGTCATCAGCCAAGCACTGTAATTCCTACTACATTCTATTGTAGTTGTAAATTTCACATTGTAGATGAGAATATATGTTCCTCTACAATTTGAAAATGTCTCATCCAATTTCTAGGGGATTCTAATCATCGTAGACATATTTCAATTCCAAACTTACTACTAGGCATAATAGAATAACAACCAATTTTATTGTTTGAAGCTTGCAACACCTTTCTGAAGCATGTGGAAACAAAGGAAAATGTTTCCAGACTCATTGTTCCCAAGAGAGTTTATGGGAAGGACCACATTGAGATTCATTGAACCATCTTTATCGTATGCATTCCAAAAGATTCCCTCTACACATGTGGCTGACTACACATTACATTTGGCATCAAGATTTGCACCCACTTGTAGCTAACAAGGATCATTCCTCAAGCTAAGGATCACTATATAAGCATCACTCATGATCATTTGAAAGTAGATTTGTCAAATTCCTAATTCCAAGTTTGAAAATAATTGAAAAGCACTGAATTGTAATATCATTTTAGAATTTTGTAAGTTCACACATAGTTGTGTCGATATGTCTTGAAGGAAAAGGAATCATATTTTAAGCCCTTCTGGTAGAATATAATTTAATTGTGATTATGAACTAATAAATATCCTATTTTTTTCATTAAGTTTCATTGTGTGTTTGTTCATTTGGATACATGGTTAGATAACCCTTCATTGGATCCTCCATCCATAACTGCATCAATTGGTAACAAAGAGAAAGGTTTGAAATCTTGAAAGTTTCTTCTTGTAAATAGATTATCTAATTTGAGATAGTCTACAAGAATCTTGTAAATAGAGCACCAATTGTGAGGTAGTTTGTAGTAGTAATATATCTTGTAACTTTTTTCTTACTTGCTTCATTATGTCTAGTGCCAATGGTCATCTTATGGAATTCTTCAATATATTCCTTCACGGTCTTCTCCTCATGTATCAGATTTTGTAACCTCTTCAACAATTCTAACTCATAGACAATAGGTATATCCATAGGACCAAACAATGAAGAAGAACTGGTATAAGGGAAACATTTGTTCAGAATAGTATGCAAGAATAAAGGTATATGTTGTAAAGTCATCATTGATAGTGGTAGTATAAATAATCTATTTTTAGAAGAAATGGTTGACAAGTTGAAGTTGAAGAAGTTAGAATATCCTAATCCATATAAATTTCTTAGTTTCAAAAAGAACATAATTTACTAATAAATGAATAATGTTTGGTGAAATTTAAGATAGGTACATACTGAAACAATAAAAAGTGGAAATTAGGGAGATTTTAGACAATATGATTGATAGAAGCACTAGAAACAAACACTATGAAGAGTATTTAGTGAAATGGAAAGGAAGGTCGATTTAAGACTCATCTTGGATTTCTAAGGCTAAGGTAGACCATTTTGGTTTCCCTTTGGTCACCCACTTTTCAAATTACTCTAGGTGTCTGATGCAAGAGCATCCTAGGTGTAAAAGCAATGTTGCATCACCCAATTTTTTTTTCACTTTGTTTATTTGTTTGCAAGTTTCTAATAACATTGCAATCACCATATAGGAACTATAATTCCTACCATATTCCATCATATTTTTACATTTCATGATGTGATTGAGAGCACATGTTATTCTATGAGATGACAACATCTCATCTAATTCCTAAGGGATTCTGATCACCACAAAGGCATTTTAGCCTATACTGACTACCAGACATAGCAAGATAACAACTAGTTTTACTAGTTGAAGCTTTTGACACCTTTTTGAAGCATATGACAACAAAGGAACACATATCTAGACTCATTGGTCCTAGGAGAGCTTATGGTATGAAGCACATCGAGATTCACTGAACCATCTTTACTGCATTCATTCTAGAAGATTCCCTATACTTTTTTGGCCACCTACACATTACACTCAAGCATCGAGGTTTGCACCCCCTTGTAGCTAGCAATGATCATCCCTAAGGATAATGCTCACTATATAGACATCACTAATGATCATTTGGAAGTATCTTTGGTCTAGTTCCTAATTCTATGTTTAGGAATAATTGAAGAGAATTGAATTGTAAAATCATTTGAGAATTATGTAAATTTACACATAGTTGTGCCCATATATCTTGAAGGCCAAGGCCTCATATTGTAATCCCTTGTGGTAGACTATAATTCAATTGTGATTGTGAATTAATTAAGATCCTATTGTTTTTTCATTGAGTTATGTTGTGTGCTTTTTTAGATGTATGGTTGGATAATCCTTCATTAGATCCTCCATCCATGACTAAATCACCTAAGGATATCTCCAACTAGAGCCTAATACTAATTAAAAAACACTATATAGCTAGGGCTAACAACACAATAGAAAATTGGAAAATAACTTGTAATGAACTAGAGATATAGACTCATAAACTAAAGTATATAAGAGGTAGGAAAAATGATTTAGAACACATGCACCTATAGCTCAATGTTATCACTAGTTTTGGAATTAGAACCTCTAAGGAGTTGGGCAACCAAAAAAAATGAATTCAAAGTTTAGGACCTTTATGTTAAGGGTTGCAACTGAGTCAACAACCTGGTCCTATATGTCAAGAAGCTCCAAACTTTTTAGGAAAGCTTAGGAATAACCACCTTAGAAAATGTTTGTATGGGAACCTATTAGGGAGAAGACCAGAAAGTGGAATTAGATAGGAAAATAGGTGGATGGATGATCAAAATACGTTACAAATTAAACAAAAAACACACACAAGGAGAGAAACACTTGGCAAATTGAGAAGTGCACGTTGGAAACTTGTAGTATAGGTTGTTAGTGAATTGTAAACCCATTTTCATAAAAAAAAATGCTCAAGACAAGGCTATTGAGTTTCCTAGTAGCTTGGTGGTCAATGAATTATATGACATAGTCCAGGTGGTTAGCCTAGTCCAAGTTGTTTAAAAAAAAAAATTGACACAATAACTTCTAAGTATTTCTGGTAGTTTTTCATTCTAGTACTTCTCAAGATTCTACACAATTTTTTTTTTGTATTTGACTTGCAAGATAAAAGGTATAAAAAAGAGACCCTATAAAGAAAAATGGTTAAAGGGGGGTCTACCTTAGCTAGTCCCCTTTTGGGCATTCAAAAAATGTCCACATGGCATAAAATATTGATAAAAACTTTGATATTAAACCTATACTAAAAAAATCACACTAATTGTAAGTATGCACAAGATTTTATATCAAAAGGTAAGTGAAAACAATGGTAAAGGCATAACAAAGACTATGTGGGGAGAAATATTGGGAGACTAGAATGACAAAATAGACAAAAGGGTAAAAAAGGAAGTTTGAAGAGAGCTAAGAAAAGGGGTCATAAAACATAATTTTAGGGGAAAATAGTGTGGATTTGTAAAGAAATTGGGAGACAAAAATGAAACTAGGTATTTAAAGGTTTCTAAAGGGGGGAGATGAGTTAAGGGGTGGATAAAGGAAATAAAATGGAAAATAAAGGCAACAAGTTTAAAGTAGAAGTAGATATGACAAACATGACAAGGTCATGAGAGGGATTTGACAAGTGGGTTAGGAATTTTAAAAGAAAATGGAGGCAAAATCTAAGACAAGACTCTAAGGCTCCCAAAGGGAACAAGGAGAGATAGGTGATGGAGAAGGCAACAAAAGTGACAATAAAAGACCATTAATGTAAAGTAAAAATTAGGGTGACTAATGTAATGAATGGATTATAGGGTTTTGACAAATGGGTAAGGACATTTAAAAGGAAAATGACAACAAAACCTAAAGGGAGACTCTTTATGGCTCAAAAGGGTGCAATGGGACGAGGAGTGATAAAGACAACAAAATGGAAAAGGAAATAATGATAAATGGATGGAGATCAATAAGGGGAGGTGTATGAAGGGTGTAGGTAAATTATATGGAAATAGGAGTGGGTTTGTTAGTAAAACCAATAAGAAACCACTCTAAACTAGTGCAAAAATCATGAAAATGTTATACCAAAATGAAGAGATATCTTGTAACTTTTGGTGTAAAACTATTGGAAACTAATGAAAACTTGTATGTGAAATATAATTCATTGTAAAAATATAGTAAACACAAACAAGGGGTTTCTCTTTAATAAAATATTGCTCAATCAAAGATCTCAAGTAAAAACTTAGTATCTACTATGTAAAAATGAGGCAAAGGAGGCCTATATTATCAAATTTTTAGAAGGAATTCAAGGAGGGGAACTAGATTTCCATGATCTCCCCTAATTAATGCACATTCTATTAAAAAATGAGATTGATGGGAGAAAAATACCAAGTTGACTAGTAATCACTTGCCACTAAGGATTGTTCCTTGAGCTTGAGGAGATCAAATTTTATATGAGAGATCAATGGTAATGGGGGCCATATAAACCTAGTTGTCATTAATCAAGATCATCTTTGGGATAAATTTTTTAAAATTCAATAAGAGGTGATTTTGTACTAGACTTAGGAGATATGATCTAATTAGTTGGTTTTGCAAAAGGTCAAAAAGGTGGTTACAGGGAAGGGGTAAGGGCAACATTCAAAAGGGGGAAAACATTGAGGGGAAGGATAATTAAAGAAGGAAAACATTAAATTAAAATAAAACACATAGGAAAGGGGTTAGGATGATAAAGAGGAACTAGGGCTAGGCATGGAAAGACAACAACTAGAATCAAAACAAGGGTAAAAAGCTGTTGAACACATCTTGAGACTGAGAGGGGGGTGGTGAATCAGTAATATAATAAGCTCACTGCTATAAAAGTTTACAACTTTATTTTAGGGCTACAACCCAAGGAAGCTACTACTACTCCCTACTGTCTTGTAAACTAAGGATACAACCTTAGAACAAGATATAAAGACCCACTAAGGAGACTCACTATCTGATAGTAGGATACATGAAAATTACAATGAAAATAGGAACCTGAACTATTGTGAAAGAAGCATGTGACTTATGATGATATTGTTAGGATCTGTAAAACAAATTATAACCCAGAATCAATTGAAATAGTTAGAAACATAAACTGTAAATGCAAAAGGAATTGAAAAAACATAACAATGATACCAAGAGATTGATGTGAAATGCTAAAAAGGCAAAATAACATCAGATAACTATCTCTATTATCGAATGAAAATACAAGATAGGTAGCATGCTTATATAGACCAGGGAGAGGAAGGAGGTGGCAACACCGACCAATGAGGAGCAACCATCTATCGGACTAAAGATATCAAAGTATCTTCCCAAGATAGCTAATGGATGCTCACATGTAGGAAGGTGAAACCTCATAATCCTCTCACCTAATAAAACATGGTTATTAACCTAAGCAAGCTTAAATAAATGTGTAGGAAAAACCTAATAAAAAGGAATAAAAAACCTACACTAACACCCCCCCTTAAGCATAGAATAGGTGGGTAAAGAGATGGGTCTCGACAAATGAAGCCTCATTATGCTCAAAACCCTAGTGTGGTTATATATGAATTTGGTGATGGATCTCCCCTCTCTAGTGTAGATTTATCCCAATCAAGAATTCCAATGTTGCTCTTAGTGAAGGTTTGTTGAAGATGTCAGCTGTCTGATCTAATGTCGAACAATACTAAAGATTAGGAACCTACTCATGAATCAACTCCCGAATGTAGTGCATGTGAAACTTAATGTGTTTGGTCTGTTGATGATGGACCAGATTGCGAGAGATCTAAATAGCACTTTGGTTATCACAAAAGATGACTGTAGGCTTCCTGAAGGAAATGCTAAACTCAGTGAGAATATGTTGAAGCCAAATGGCCTCAGTAGCAACATTAACTACTCCTCGATACTCAGCCTCTGTAGATGAAAGAGCAATAGTAGACTGCTTCTTGCTCAACCAAGAAATCAGACCAAAACCAAGAGAAAAGCAATACCCTAAAGTAGACTTGCAATCTTGAGAATCACTCACCTAATCTGAATCTATGTATCCCACCAAGTCAATATCCACGCCTATTGCATAATGAATCCCATAAGTGTGAGTGCCCTGTACATAGTGAAGAATCTGCTTAGCTGCTTTCCAATGCAGATCATGTGGCTCTTGCATGAACTTGGAGACCAGGCCCATGGCATATGAAATATCAGGCCTCATGTGAGTCAAGTATATGAGACTCCCAACCAATTGGAGATACAAGGTAGCATCTACCAAAGGTGAAGAACAAGAAGCCTCAAGTTTGACCCCTAACAGAAATGGAGTTGGAGTAGGCTTACAGTTAGCCATGTAAAATCTAGAGAGCATATCAAGAGCATACTTGGGCTGAGAAAGAAAGATATCAGCTGAAGATTGTGTGATCTCAATGCTCAAGAAGTAGTGAAGAAGACCCAAGTGAGACATCAAAAACTGATCATGAAGGGAAATTTTCACTACCTTGATGGCGGATGAAGAACTCCCTGTAATCAACAAGTCATCAATGTAGAGAACAAGGAAAGTGAGAGTATCATCCTGTTGCAAAATGTAGACATTTAGATCAGAATGACACCGAGTGAACCCAACTGATAGAAGAAAGGAGTCCATCTTTGCATACCAGGCTCGAGGGGCTTGTTTAAGGCCGTAGAGAGACTTCTAAAGTCGGTATACAAGTGAAGGATCCTGGATTAACCCCTGTGGCTACTCCATATATATCTCCTCATGAAGAAAAGCACTCTTCACATCCATCTGATGAACTTCCCAACAATGGGCTACAACAATGGCAAGGACAAGTTGGATTGAACTCATCTTGGCAACTGGCACAAAAGTCTTAGAGTAGTCAATCCCAGGAACCTAGGAGAATCCTTTTGCAACTAAGCGAGCCTTATGTTTATTGACCTGTTGTGCCAAATCAAATTTTTTGCTTCATTAAGGCATTTTGTGAGAGTCTAGAAAATTTGTTGTCAAAAAGTCAAAATTTCTAAAAATAGATGTCAAATTAGGTTTTTTTGGGTTTCTTGAGATACAAATGCTGGTAAAATTTTCTAAAAATAGAAAGTTTTTCTAAAAATAGAATCTCTGATTCAGGTGTCATGCCTAATTCTGATTGGCTGATTTTGCTTCACAATCAATGTGGTCTAGATAGAATCTACAAAAGGTCATGTTTTCCCTACTAGGTCAATTCTGCTTTTTCAGATGGTGAAGCACATGTTGCAAATAGGTGCCTAAGCAGTGTTGTCATTGATGTCAACATATCCTTGTTGCCATTGATGTCAATTGTATCCTATCTAATTGCTTGGTTAGAAGACTAAAATGTTGAGGATATTGAGAAAATTAATAAAGATATAAGTACATGGACCATATGGCTATGTAGAGGATTGTTTGAAGTAGCTCCAGTTAAGATTTGAGAGGTCCATATAAAGATTTGAAGAAGTTATGGCCATCTGAGTAGAACTGGGTTTTGTAGTTTTCAGAAGAGAAAGAGTAAGGAAATTGGTCTGGATTGCTCTGCAGATAAAACACTATGATCTGCGGATCTAGAGGCATGTTTGGAAAGTTAGTGTGTATCCTCAACTTAAGTGGTTTATGGTTTAGAGGTCTGCAAGCAATCTTTCTAGTGTGACAATCATGGAAGATAGTGTTCTTGAAGTACTAGATGAAGATGCAAGTGATTCTGATGATTTGGAGTAGTGCGGATGTTATTGTTGAATTCAATGTGCTTGTGGAAGTCTTTGGATCATGTGGCTGCTGTGTTGGAGGTCCACATTAAAGATTGAGCTCATTGTTGAAGATTTCTTCCTTGGTGTTGCTATTCTTCTTAGTCTTGGCTGACTAGTTGATTCAAGCATGTTGCAGATGATCTAAGAGCAATTCTATGTAGTGTTATAGCATGGGTGGGAGGCCCCGGCAGGGGTGGGTGGGAGGGTGATGGTAGCGGGGTGGGTGGGCCGAGGGTTATGTTCGATCTCTCATTTTTTGAGGAAGATTTGAGTCCCATTTATGTTTGGCCAATATCTTAGTGATTCACATTAAGTTAGATGCTTGCAGTGCCGACCTTGATGTTTGTTTCAAGGTTGATGAAGTATATAAAGGAGTGTAGTTGAGTTGTGGAAAATGATCCTTGTGTGAAAATGATAAAATCCTAAGAAAGGTTCAGAGGCATAGTAGAGAAGTGGAGGAGTAGAAGAATAAGAGCAATAAAGGATGAAGAGATAGTGAAGAAGTGTTTTGGGGCAGAGTAGAAGTTTTTGTAAATTTTCAATGAGACTGAACCAGGCATGATGAAGATGCTATTTCTCAGTTAAATATTTCTGTATTAAACATAAATTCCTATAGGCAGTGAGACTCTTTGAGCAGTGAGCTCTAGGCAGTGTGCCAAAAGGCAAGTGCCTTCCCATTTCCTTCAAGTACTTCTAATAGGGTACGAATCTTGTGGGTTAACCCCCACCGCTGTTTTCCCTTAACTGGGTTTCCACATTGAAAATGTTGGTGTCAAGTGTGTTCATTTTGTTTCTACTCATGTGTTGTTCATTCATGCTTTAATGTTTACATCATTAATCTATTTGTAAGTTGTGAAAGAAGATTAAAAATTAGAAAAGATTAAAATTATGGGACAACTGATTCACCCCCCCCCCTCAGTTGTTTGGCCTAATTCTAACAATTGGTATCAGAGCCGGTTCCTCTAAAAGAAACTTGAACACTTGAGGAGATCCAAGATGTCGACTTACAAGAAGGAAAGTCCGAGATTTAATGGTACAAATTACTCCCTTTGGAAGGTGTGCATGCAATGTCATTTGCAATGTATGGGTGATGTCTTTTGGCTCATAACTAAGGATGAGTATAAGATTCAAGAGAAAGGCCCTTCAACTCTAGACGAACTCAAGGATACTGAACACAACATTCGAGCCAAAGAAGCATTGTTGAGTGCCCTTACTTATACAAAGATGACAAATGTTCTAGAATTGAAAACTTCTCATGAAATTTGGAAAAAGTTGAAAACTTTGTGTAGACACCTAAAATTGGACTGCTCTGCAAACCAATTTTCTGTACCTTGCACTAATCTATTCCCCCAATCTGCATATCCCTGGTGATCAATTAATTCACCTAATAATCCATCTAACCTTACAACCCTATCCTGTTAATTGAATGAATATTCCTAATATTCATTTAATTGATTTATCCATTTCCCTAATCCCTGATTAATTAGATAAATCCCGATTATCTAATTAACCTAGACTTAATTAAGATGCCACTTAATTAACCTTGTCCCCCACTCATCCACTCACTGAATTTAATATTCAGATGTCTCCCACTCATGAATTTTAAATTCAAATGTCTCCCACTCACTGAATTTTAAATTCAGATGTCTCCCACTCACTAAATTTTAAATTCAGATGTCTCCCACTATCCCCCACTCTTCCCAAAATGGGAATTTTTAATTCATCCACTAAGGAATAAAAGATTCACTTTTATTCCTAGCCCTTGATCTGATCAGATGAATCCTGACCCTCCATCCTCATCTCCAAAATCCTATAAATAGGACCCCTGTCTAAGCCATTAGGGAAGACCACTCTCAATGTATCAGAACTCTATCCAAATCTCTCCACAAATCTCCTGATCCTATCAAACCTCTGTCAAAATCTAGTCTCAATCCCATCCAATCCATCATCTAATCTCATCTACATTGTGTTGTGAGCACTTGAGCAATCCACATCTACACTCTAATCAAGGGAAACATCTGAGGAGCTCTATTGGGTGCAAGCTCCTTCCTGCATGGATTTGTGAGGTCTTCATGAAGGTATAATCATCTATTTATGCATTGGATTAGTTATTATCTTCATTATGATTTCACTGATTACATTGGCATGCCCGGTATCGAATCCAATCATCAATTTGAGAAGGTTTTGTTGTCAAAATCTTCTTTTTCTAACAATTTTTGCAAGTTTTGGTGATAAGCTATTGCAAGTTTCATTTTGAGCAAAAACAGACTCCATTTTTGTGCTCACGATGCTGTTTTTGTGAATTTTGACAATAAACACCCCTAGGTTCTGAGCAAATTTTTTTGAAAAAATTTGAAATTTTTTAAGGGTATAGTCTGTACCGTACGGAACCGTACCCTGTCTGTGTTAATCGGTGCATTCTCTGTCTTCGGCCATCGTTTGTTTGCAGGTGGTTATGTTTCTCCTTTGCAGGGTTAATCGTTGGTTTTGCAGGTCAGTTGTTTAAAATCTGCCACTACCGCTGGTGAATATTCACCGTCCAAACTCCCCGCAGATCTTGCCAAACCACCATCCAACCCGCGTAGCGCCCCCCGCAACCATCACCGCTCCCTCTGCTTCCTCCTGTCCCCTAACCTCCACCCTCGCCACACCTGCCTAACCACCTCCACCTGGCTCCTCCCATCCTGTCGCCGCTTCCCTGCCCACCCGAACACCACAACATCGCCCCAAGCCCCGCCGCTCACCACGCCCACCTTGCTCCTCCCTTCTCCTGCGCCGTCCTCCTCCTGCGACGCCCGCCTCTCGCCACCTCTCTGCTTCCCCCCCGACAGCCAAGCTCAACCTTTCCCTGCGCTCCCCACTCTCTGCGCCGCTGTACACCTCCCGCGCTGATCCTCAACCACATCACTGCCCTGACCCTGCAAACCCTAACGCCTACCAATAGCCCCGACATTTAGGGTTTTTAACTCGCTCCAAGGGGAAGGGGTTATAAACCCCTTCTCTAATATTTTTTTTAATTTTGGATCTAGCCCCTGGTCATATGGGCGACCAGTGGCTCGACTGAGGATTTAACCCCTAACCACAAACCATTAACCTTAAACCGCTAGCCTGCTAACTACAACATGTGAACAGTTTTCTCTTAACCTCTAGCGGTCACCCTAATAGTCAAGTGAACTCCTAGTGCCTTCTACACACCGAAGGAGGCTAACTTTTTCTATTCATCATAACTGGAGCAAACAGAGGCAAAATTTTGCAAACAAATAGTCGTCGAAAAGAGGACTCCGAGCACTTCACAGTTGTGAGGTTTTCATCAAGTGACAGTACCTTTTTCTAGTCTTTTTTTCGTAGTCAAAGTCAAACTTGCATTCAAACTTCAAACCCTCATATCTTTTGCAATTTTGATCAGTTTTCAGCGAATTTTTTTTCAAATCACATAGAATCTCCCGAAGAATCTGTTTATGCACTTATTTTCTCTGTATCAGTTTAGTTTTTATCAGTTTCTCAAATTTTGCATCACAATCTTCTTGGCTAGTCTACTTGCTTCGTTGTCAGTTTCGTGACTTGCAGGTGATCATTGGGGACGGGACAAACATCAGGAACAACAAACACATCAATTTGGACAGCAATTTAATCAGGTGCATTCTTTTTCATCCTTTATCTCTCAATCATTGATTGCAAACACACTTCGGTTTGGGGCATAAAATGAACATTGTTTGATCATCACACATTGAAATTGGGCATAAAATCAACTAGTGTCTTCAATCACACTTCGAAATTGGGCTAAAAAGAATCATTGTTTGACGTGTTTGTCATCACATTTCAATTTTCTAAGGTCAATTAATCAACTGCGAGTGTGAATCAAGTGGGTGTGTGTATGCTCTCTCCTCGCACCGCAAGGTGATCTTGGAGATCAAAAACACCTCACTTGATTCGCTTTTGTCAATCCCTATCCTAGGAGGCCTGCTAAAGGATTTCATCACCCCTAGGGATGACCTCATTCGAGGCTAAATCGAAAGACACCCTCTTTGAAATCAGAATCCTGTCACTCTTGACTAAGCCCCAAAGAACTTTCTACCTTTGGGAAGTGAAGGTGAAGGGTGGGTTACCCCCTTCTCCCGTCTGTGTGGCAAGATTTCATTTTCAAATTCCTAGTCAACCTCGTCAAAACATTGACCAAACCTAACTGGCCATACCTTACATCAAACTAGGCATTAGGGCATGTTGATTTGTTTTGCAAGTGTGCTTGTTTAATCATTATCATATTCTTCCAATTTAAAATTCCAAGTTGCTTGTGTCTTGTGTGAGTGCTTCTTGTTTATACATGTGATCATTTGCTAAATATTGCCAAAATCAAGTTAAACACCAAACACATAAGACAAGTCATTCAAATCATCCTTCCAAGCACACTTGTCTCGACTTGTGAGCATTTGCACTCTATTACAGACGCCTTTACTACTGTGCATCTAAACTACTAAGCTTTTCTAGTCTTGTGTCAATGGCAAACAAATTAGACTATCTTGATCAAAAACTTCAATCTCTGATAATGCAAGTAAACTTAGGTCCCTCGCCCCAAGAGTGTATAGCAATTCTTCAACAAATCCAAGTCTTAAGACAAGAATTGACAAGCTTGAAAGCTGAACGTGCTAGCACTAGCTATGCCTCGTCCCAAAATCATACCTTCTTTTCCCGTCTTAATGATACTATTGACAAGGAAACCACCACTTCAAGAGGGAAATCATATATCACCTCGTCTACTAGTCCTCCTTCACCATATTCTAAGACACCTATTCCAAAACATACCAGTTCTACACCAAGACTGACCTCAAGTTCCCCACCGTCTAAACTGACAAACAAAACATTCTCGGATGATTTTTGGGAAAGATATGCAACATATGAAAAGCTATGGAGAATTCCAAAATCCACTCATCCATCACCTCATCCATCTACTCCTACACCTACGAAGGATGTGCTCTAAGGGCTATTAGCAGAGAGTCAACCATGTCCCCAAACTCCGGTCCTTGACCTTACCACAGATTCTTCCAATACCATGTCAAATCCTACAACCCCTTCATGTCATCCACAACCCCTTGAGATTCTCAAAGAGCCTTCTACCATGCCCCAGAGTCAAGGTCCATCACACCCTCATATTGTTGACCACGAGCCTATCCAAGAGCCCTCAATTAACATTCTTAGCCCTTCAAGCCCATCATGTGACCAACAAGCCATCAAGCCTATTCAAGAGTCTCCTATTATGAATCCAAGTCAAGAGTCATCATGTTCTCATGTTGTTGACCAAGAGCCTATCCGAGAGCCTTCCACTTCCATTCAAGCAACCCAAGAGGTATGTCAAGAGTTTAATCCTACGCATGTGGAAACATTAAGCCCTAGTCCAACTCAAGATCAAAACACTTTCATGCAACCCATCCATAACCTATATCTTTTCCCTAATCAAGATACTAGTGTTGATGAAGAAGCTATCCATGAGCAACTTTATCCTATGCATGAACTAGAGATCCAATGGCTTTTCTATGATCAAGATGATATCCATAATAATGAACCTCTCCAGGAGCCACTTGATCCTATACATGAGCAAGGGATTCAGTTTCCAACCATGCATAACCTATATCTCTCCTATGATCAAGATATTATCGTTGATGACGAACCTATACAAGAGAACATTAATCCCATCATGCGAAATCCTATCTATGATCAAAATCCCATCTATGATGAAGAACCTATCTATGATCAAGCAGACCATGATGATCCTCTTAGCCCACTTTACGTATTCCATGGTCCTGAGCCTAGCACCCCATCTAGTCCTACCCAAGATCCAACAACTTCCACTTCCTTCGATGAGACACTTGCCTCCCAAGCAAGCATAGAAGATCAAACCAGTAATACTCCTCTGCCATCTGTTATGGACCAAGCGGCAAAGCCTCCACCATATATCCTTGGTCTTACTACCTTCATGCATGAATGTTCTTTTTTAGAACACCAGCAACCATTATCCACTATCTTGCCTTCTCCATCCAATAAAGAACTTGTGTCTAGTGTTCCACCTACACATAATCCCGCTATCCACCGTATACTCCAGCGTATGAACTATCAAGGTAAAGGCTTAGACCTTCATGAACAAGGTATTTTGGAACCTATCCATGTCAACATTCCTCCACCTTCATACGGCCTTGGATACATACCCCAAGGTGAGCAAACTCAAGATGTTGGTACTTCCTCCACTCCTCCTAAGTCTACCACTTTCCATCGCAAAGACTATCATATCCCCAAAACATATGTCACCATTCCACCTCCATCATCCTATAATTGTCAAAAGCATGTGTTCATACACCTTCCACCATCCACTTTACCTCCACTCCTTCCAACTCCCAATGTCCCTCCATCCACCTTGCCACCATTACTTCCGACACCTACCATACCTCTCATTCATAAGTATCCTTACATCCCTAAACATGGCCAACAAAAGTACACATCATTTAAGCATACAGCTTCCAATCATTCCATCCACTCCACCCACCCCATGGGATTCAAAAGCAAAAAGTTTGATGCCTTTATCCATAAAGCTAAAAATCCTACCAAAAATCCTAATGGTCTTCATACCTTAGGACATAAAGAATCAAAATCAAAGCAAAGTTCATCTAAATAGCCATCAAAACCCTTACCTCCAAATGCAAAGCCCAAAAGTAAAATGGTTTGGGTTCCTAAGAAAATAGCTAGCAAGTCAAATAAGGCATCGTCATCCACATCTCAGGAATCCCAACCACATATATCCATCCAAAAGCCTACTTCCATCCAAAACTTCCATTCCCTTCACAAATCCCACAAGAAAAACAAAAGCACTAAAAATACTAAATCTATGTGGGTTCCTAAATCACTTCATCAGCCATCTCCTAAGAAAACATCTCCATTGCTTCCTACACCACCATATCATCAAAAGTTTCAATGTTTATCACGGTGTGTGCAACCGTTGGTCATGGTTCCTTTCCACTTCACAACACCTCCACATAACTACATCTCCCCATCTTACATCCATTATCCTACACATCTTCCTCATCCTATGCCTATGGTCCATGCTTTTGCATAAATCTTCCCTCCATATTCTGCATCATTATCCACTATCTACCTATGCCATACCACTTTCAGACGATCCCCTACCAACATCTGTGAGAGTACTGGACATGGTCCATTCGACAATATCTATCTCGCGGGACTATCACCTTTCAAGGAACTCTATACTTGATGTCTTTCCATATCCACCTTCTCCAATCTCAATATTCAAAAAAAAGAAGAAGAAAGAAAAACAAAAAAAAAGAAAACAGTAAAGAAAAATCCCTTCATCCAATGGTGAAAACTAGGCAAACAAGCGCCTTGGATAAGTACCATGATGAAAACCTGGCAAACAGGCATCATGTGTAGTTGATCTTCTATGTCACCTACACTTGGGGGCACTTGGTCTCATCAGCATATCTCTCTTCTCCTACCAGTTTCCTTTCATACCATTTCCTATCCTATCCTCTATCCGTTGCATGCCTATCATGTCTCGTCCATCCATCCAAACTTCCTTTCCTTTATTATTTGGTCTTGATAAAGATTGGGGGCACAATGTTGACAAATGTTTTGAAAGGCTCTTGACATACCTTATCCCTCCAAAACATGCAAATCCTTCATCCTCCTATCATCATAAACATTGTCATGAACAATCCTACGTACTCTACCTACAATGGGGCATGTTACACTTATGTGACAGTCCTTGGAGATCACATCCTTGTTGCCTTCTATCCACTATTACTCATCCTCATAACCATACCGTATCCAACTACAACTCATATCCATTTCCATATCTATACCATATCCAAGTGCACCTCATATCCATATCCATATCCATACCATATCCAATTGCAAGTCTATCCTTAATCCATGCCAATCAAGTCAAGTCAATCTTGTTAAATGATTCGATCACAATCAGTGGTCTTGATCCTTGTCCGGTCGTAAACCATATCAATCAGTCATAACTATCCCTCGTGTTGCTCTAGGGATACATCACTCCCAGCCATGACAACACTGTCGTATATCGTTATCATGTCTTAGACAGGATGTCGCATTGTCAAAACCAGACCCGGAGTCTTATACGACATACTTCATTCTTGAAATCAGATATCATCAATCTATATCATGGGTTTACTGCTTGACAGGGGCAATACCTTGTTTGTGCCTACATCATTCGTGCATACTTGTTGACTTGCTTGTATGTGTCATCTTTTTATCTTGCATTCCATATCATTCATCCATTTCTTATGTACTTTCACCTCTAGACTTGGTGTTCCCTTGTCATTGGTATTTAGCACAAAGGCTATCCACACGAAATCCAAGGCAACCATCATAATAAATCATGCCCTTTCTACAAAATCAAAAAATCCAAAAAAATCACAAAATCAAAAAATCCAAAAACATCACAAATATCAAAAAAACCCAAAACAATAGAAACACACAAAATTCCAAAAATAATTTATTCATCATCACATCTATCATCCATAAGCTTACACTAGATCCATGCATCACATCACCTATCAAAGCATTGTTCGTAATCAAAATCATCAACTATCAAATCAGCATCAACCATAACTTGTCACCATCATATCTTGAGCCAATCTCACATCAACAAAACATGATCCAATCATCAATCGATTCTTGCCTTAGGATATATCGTTCCTACGATAGGCAGAATCTATCCAATCATCAAATTGATCCCTGCCTTAGGATATATCTTTCCTACGATAGGCAGAATCAATCACATCATTATCTATCTTGGCAAAAGAGACAATGGTTACTTGTTTGGTTCGTTGGTCTTTTAGTTTTTGGATTTTTATCTTTTGTCCTATTCGAAGATCACATCAAAGCTACCTTGATCTTATTATATCATGGTATGTGGCGAAAACATCTAGAATGGGGCATAGTATTGCTTTTGTATGTTGTGCTTGTGGGTTGGTCTCATTACTCCAAGCTAGTATTCATATCTTGATTGATCATAGGGTCGGTTCTAGCATATTGATCTCCTTATGCATCTAAGGTTCATCATACCTTTTGAGCTTATGCTATGAGTCCCCTTCCCTTGTCAAGACAAGGTTGTACTCTCTTGGACATGCATGGGATCATCCCTTTGTCTGCGTGTCTAGTCCATGCAAATGTTGGATAAACATCATCACCCTGGTCTTCTATACCTTGGTGAACATATCCACTTTGCTATATCAAACCTAGGATTGCTCAAATTTAGTTTCAACACAATGATCATCCACCAATCATCTCCCAACATCCTCATCCTTTCATCCCACCACTTATCCTCTTACCCGTTCTACCAATCTGTCCCATCCATTTCAAGAGCACAACCGTGTTCTTGCAACCCGCCTATCCTCTCGAGGGGGCATCACCCTTACCAATTATCCCCAAGCCTTATTTTTCCAAACCAAAATCTTTTTTCTATCCAATCCAGCCCTATGTCTTAACTTCTTTGAAATGATGTTGCTTAGCCGCAACACCATCTCAAAGAGGGGCAAAATGTAGACACCTAAAATTGTACTGCTCTACAAACCAATTTTCTGTACCTCACACTAATCTATTCCCCCAATCTGCATATCCCTGGTGATCAATTAATTCACCTAATAATCCATCTAATCTTACAACCCTATCCTATTAATTGAATGAATATTCCTAATATTCATTTAATTGATTTATCCATTTCCCTAATCCCTAATTAATTAGATAAATCCTGATTATCTAATTAACCTAGACTTAAGTTAATTAAGATGCCACTTAATTAACCTTGTCCCCCACTCATCCACTCACTGAATTTAATATTCAGATGTCTCCCACTCACTGAATTTTAAATTCAGATGTCTCCCACTATCCCCCACTCTTCTCAAAATGGGAATTTTTAATTCATCCACTAAGGAATAAAAGATTCACTTTTATTCCTAGCCCTTGATCTGATCAGATGAATCCTAACCCTCCATCCTCATCTCCAAAATCCTATAATTAGGACCCCTCTCTAAGCCATTAGGGAAGACCACTCTCAATGTATCAGAACTCTGTCCAAATCTCTCCACAAATCTCCTAATCCTATCAAACCTTTGTCAAAATCTGGTCTTAATCCCACCCAATCCATCATCTAATCTCATCTACATTGTGTTGTGAGCACTTGAGCAATCCACATCTACACTCTAATCAAGGGAAACATCTGAGGAGCTCTATTGGGTACAAGCTCCTTCCTGCATGGATTTGTGAGGTCTTCATGAAGGTATAATCATGTATTTATGCATTAGATTAGTTATTATCTTCATTCTAATTTCACTGATTACACTTTGTATGAAGGTGATAAACATGTCAAATGTGCAAAGCTACAGAGCTTGAAGGCTAAATACGAAAGGCTGATGATGAGTGAAGATGAAAACATTTCTTCTTACATGCAGAAGGTAAATGAACTTATGACCAGTATCAGGAGTGCTGGTGGAGTATTGGATGAATCAAAGATTGTTACCAAAGTGCTCAAATCCTTACCTTCGGCATACAAGCATAAAGTTGATGTCATTGAAGAGATTAAGATTGTGATAACTGTTACAAGGGATCAGTTGGTTGGTAAGCTTTTAGCATTTGAAATGAGTGAGTTTGGTGATTCTCTTCCTAAGTCTGAATCTGCATGTAAAGCCATTATTCATGGAAAACAAAGATATGATCCGGGTGAAAGCTCTTCAAGAAGATCAAACAGATTCGACAAGACAAGGAAGGATCTTGAAGATGATGAAACTGAGTTCGATGAACTTGAAGCCCTTTTTGCCAAAAGATTGCCAAGAGGATCTGGTAAGTATGAAGGAAAGTTGCCATTCAAATGCTTTGCTTGTAATAAGATTGGTCATTTTGCCTCAAGGTGTCCGAAGAGGGGTTCAAAGCCAAACCCTAACAGACCTAGAGTTCAAAATAAATGCTACTATGTCCAAGAAGCTGGTGAAGAAGGAGTCACAGATGATGAATCTGATCATGGAGGTTCCACTGAAAGTGATTGGGTGTTCATTGCTATCAAAGAAGAAGATCCGATGCCTATTGAATTTGCTAGCTATGCAAATGTGGAAAGTGCCTTGGCTGCTCAAGTTGTAGAAAAAGATGAATGGGTGATTGACAATGGATGTTCTCATCATATGACTGGTGATAAAAGTAAGTTTGTAAGCTTTGAAAAATATGAAGGTGGAATTATAAAATTTGGAGACAACTCAGCTGGTAGAATCCGTGGCAGAGGATCCATCTCTTTTGATGGTAAGAATAACACTAATGATGTTCTATATGTAGAAGGATTGAAGCATAATCTTCTTAGTGTTGGACAGTTGGTTGACAAGGGTTATGATCTCTGATTCAAAGATGGAAAATGCAGCCTGGAACTAAAACTGCATTTGGTACTCAAACTAGAGGTAACATCTTTCATTTAAGTAGTTCTGGCAAAAGTTGTTTGATTGCTCTGATTGGTTATAGCATAGGAGAATGTGTCATGTGAATTTTGATAACATTGTCAAGATAAGTTCTACTTAGGCTATGAGAGATCTTCCAAAACTTGTGAAACCTGCTGATAGCATGTGTAGAGAATGTTAATTGGCTAAATAGAACAAAACTTCATTCAAGAGTAAAGAACAATTTTCAAGTGGATGGTTGGAACTTGTGCATACTGATCTATGTGGTCCTGCTAGAATTAGGAGTGTGCAAGGAGACATATTTTATGTTGCTAATTGATGATTACTCCTGGATGACGTGGATAACCTTCTTGAAAGAAAAATTAGAGGCTCTTGACAAGTTTAAGGTGTTCAAGGTTATGGTGGAAAATGAGATTGGTGAGAAAATAAAGTGTCTGAGATTCGACAGAGGTGGAGAGTTTACCTCCAGTGAGTTTGATACATTCTGTGAAAAGCCTACAATAAAAAGATAGTTATCTACTCCTAGGACTCCTCAGCAGAATGGAGTTGTGGAAAGAAAGAACCGGACCATTCAAGAAGCTGATAAGACCATGATGGTGGAAGCAAATGTTCCACAAGTCTATTGGAGAGAAGCTGTGAGTACTGCTATCTACACTCTTAACCGGGTGCAGATCATAGGAAATTCTGGTAAGACACCTTATGAACTGTGGTTTAGTCATCCTCCTACTATGAAATATTTTAGAGTTTTTGGTAGTAAATGCTATATCAAAAGAGATGAGGATCTAGGCAAGTTTGATGCAAGAAGTGATGAAGGAATATTTCTAGGTTACTCTACTTAAAGCAAGCCATACCGGTGCTTTAACAAGATATTGAAAAAGATTGTTGAAAGTACTAATGTCAGAGTTGATGAGAGCAAAGAAAGATCTTTTAGGTCTTGCGGATATGATTTAGATGAACAAGATGAAAGTCAAAATCAAGGAAAGCAAGTTCATCCTCAGACTTAGATTCATATTGATCTAGAATAACTAGTAACTCAAGAAGTTAGTACAGATGTTGAGGAACAAGCTCAAGAATCAAAAATTCAGGCAACTCCCAAAACACCCAAGTATGTAAGGTTGAATCATTCGGATGATCGGATCATAGGAGATAGAAATAAAGGTGTTCAAACTAGAAGAAGAATTGCTGAAGATCAAGAGGAGATTTGTTTGATTTCAAAGATTGAAACAAAATCGGTAAGTGAAGCTTGAAATGATGAAAACTGGGTAAAAGCAATGGAAGAAGAGTTAATGCAAATTGAAAAGAATCACACTTGGGATCTTGTTCCTAGACCTGATGAAAAAATGTGTTTGGAACTAAATGGGTCTTCCAGAATAAACTAAATGAGGATGGTGAAGTTGTGAGAAACAAAGCAAGGTTGGTGTGCAAAGGATACTCTCAAGTGGAAGGAATTAATTTTGAAGAAACTTTTGCTCTGGTGGCAAGAATAGAAGCAGTTAGATTATTTTTTGCATTTGCTACTTATAAAGATTTCAAGGTTTACCAGATGGATGTCAAGTCAGCATTCCTGAATGGAGAATTGGGTGAAGAAGTCTATATTGAGCAACCAGAAGGATTTCAGTTGTCTGATCAAGGAGATATGGTTTGCAAATTGAGAAAAGCATTGTATGGACTCAAACAAGCCGCAAGAGCCTGGTATGCAAGACTAGATAAGTATCTGCTAAAATTAGGTTTTAGAAAAGGTACAATAGATAATAATCTTTATATCAAAATTGATCATAAATACATCTTGATTGTTGAAGTATTTGTTGATAATATTATTTTTGGTGGAAATGAGAGTATGTGCAAAACATTTGCTGATTAGATGCAAAGTGAATTTGAGATGTTAATGTTTGGAGAAATGAATTTCTTCTTAGGTATGCAAATCATTTAGTCAGATAAATGTATCTTCATATCTCAGTCTAAGTATGTGAGAGAATTGTTGAAAATGTTTGGAATAGAAGATTTAAAACTAGTGAGTACACCTATGATAACCAGATGCAAGTTGAGTAAAGATGATGACTCCCCTAAGGAAAATCAAAAAAGGTATAGATCAATGATTGGAGGACTGCTCTATCTAACTCAGACTAGACCTGATATCATGAATGCAGTTTGACTTGTTGCTAGATTTCAAGCTGATCCTAGAGAATCCCATATTGTAGTAGTCAAAAGAATTTTTAGATATCTCAAAGGGACACTTGATTATGGCTTATGGTATCCAAAGGATAATAACTTCACTCTTCATGCATACATAGATGCTGATTGGGCAGGAGATGTGGATGATAGGAAAAGTACTAGTGGTGGTGCATTCTTCTTGGGAAGGAGATTGGTTTCTTGGATGAGCAAAAGGCAAGAGGAAATATCTCTGTCTACTGCAGAGGCAGAGTATATAGCAGCAAAAAAATAATTGTACTCAAGTTCTGTGGATGAAGCAAATGTTGAAGGACATCAGAATTGTGTTTGAGGAACCTGTTACAATCTTCTGTGATATTTCAAGTGCAATAAACATCTCAAAGAATCTGGTGTTGCATTCAATGACAAAGCACATATCAATCAAGTTTCACTTCTTGAGAGAGAAGGTTAATGAGAATGAGGTCAGATTGGAGTTTATTTCTAAAAAGGCTTAGATTGTAGATATCTTCACTAAGCCTCTACCCAAGGATACTTTTGAGTATCTTAGAGAGAAGTTAGGGGTTATTACCCCTCCTGATCAGAACTAAGATGAACAAGGGTGCATTAGTCCAGTGGAATTCACAGTCATATCTTGTGAGCCAGATTGATGTTAAGGAGATACTACTTAGGGGGAGTAGTCAATATGTAAATTTTTGAAAAAAAAAGGGAGAAAAGATTGCAAATATTTGCTCTTTGCCATTGATGTCAAAGGGGGAGAGAAGTCATGTGAAAAAATAGTTGCTAGTGAAAGGGGGAGCTGTAAAGAAAAATGGTTACAGGTGTGATTAGAGAAAGGGGGAGAAGTTCTTGTCTTGATGGTTGAAACAATTTTTCACATCATATGTTGCCATGAATGACAAAGGGGGATATTGTTGCAAATAGGTGTCATTGATGTCAACATATCCTTGTTGCCATTGATGTCAACTGTATCCTATTTTATTGCCTGGTTAGAAGACTGAAATGTTGAGGATATTGAGAAAATTAATGAAGATATAAGTACATGGATCATATGGCTGTGTAGAGGATTGTCTGAAGTAGCTCCAGTTAAGATTTGAGAGGTCCACATAAAGATTTGAAGAAGTTATGGCCATTTGAGTAGAACTGGGTTTTTCAATTTTTAGAAGAGAAAGAGTAAGGAAATTGGTCCGGATTGCTTCGCAGATAAAACATTATGATCTGTAGATCTAGAGGCATGTTTGGGAAGTTAGTGTGTATCCTTAATTCAAGTGGTTCATGGTTTGGAGGTCTGCAAGTAATCTTTCTAGTGTGACAGTCATGGCAGACAGTGTTCTTGAAGTACCCGATGAAGATGCAAGTGATTTTAATGATTTAGAGTAGTGCGGATGTTATTGTTGAATTCAATGTGCTTGTGGAAGTCTCTAGATCATGTGCCTGCTATGTTGGAGGTCCTCATTAAAGATTGAGCTCGTTGTTGAAGATTTCTTCCTTGGTGTTACTGTTCTTCTCAGTCTTGGCCGACTAGTTGATTCAAGCATGTTGCGGATGATCTAAGAGCAATTCTATGGAGCGTGGTGTGTTGATCAAAAAAGATTTGAGTCCCATTTATGTTTGGCCGACAACTTAGTGCTTCGCATTAAGTCATATGCTTATAGTTCCAACCTTGATGTTTGTTTCAAGGTTGATGAAATATATAAAGGCATGTAGTTGAGTTGTGGAAAATGATCCTTGTGCAAAAATGATAAAATCCTAAGAAAGGTTCAGAGGCAAGGCAGAGAAGAGAAGCAGCAGAAGAACAAGAGCAGTAAAGGATAAAGAGATAGTGAAGAAGTGTTTGGGGGCACAGCATAAGTTTTTGTGAACTTTCAACGAGACTCAACTAGGCATGATGAAGATGCTATTTCTCAGTTAAATCTTTCTATATTAAACATAAATTCCTAGAGGCAGTGAGCCTCTTTAAGCAGTGAGCTCTGGGCAGTGTGCCCAAAGGCAAGTGTCTTCCCATTTCCTTCAAGTACTTTTAATAGGGTACAAATCTTGTGGGTTAACCCCCACCGTGGTTTTCCCTTAACTGGGTTTCCACGTTAAAAATCTTGTTGTCAAATGTGTTCATTTTGTTTCTGCTCATGTGTTGTTGATTCATGCTTTAATGTTTACATCATTAATTTGTTTGTAAGTTGTGAAAGAAGATTAAAAATTAGAAAAGATTAAAATTGTGGGACAACTGATTCACACCCCCTCTTAGTTGTCCGGCCTAATTCTAATAGCACAAGCTCCGCGGCTATTAATGGAGGAGGTTCATCTGCCAGGGATCAGTTTCAAGTTTCTAGGCTATTCAGATAACGCAGAAATGTCAAGCAATCATCAATTAATGAGAAATGAAGAACAAAGCATGATGAATCCAGAAAGTGAAGAAAAGTTAAAAACCCTCAAAATTGTTTAAGTCTGGAAATCCCAGGCACCCCTGGAGGCTGAGGGCACCGAACCCTCATAGACTTAGATTTTTTTTCTTGTTTTTTAGAAAATGTTCAAAATACCTCCGTCAACCAGTTTCTGGGTGGAGAAAAGCAGTCGTTTTGGTCAATAGGTCTTGAAAAGTTGGGAATCACCTCATATATGCCTAGGCTATCCAGTCCATCCTTCATCCAATGGCACTTGTCTGATATATCACCAAAATCAATGACAGAAAGGAGCTGCCTGCATGCGAAATGAGGTAAACTATAAACAAAGATGAAAATCATAAAAATAACTAAGGCATTGACATCCAAGCACCCTTGGAGGAAGAGGGTGCCCATCATCCTTAGTGTTAGAATATTTTTCACATTTTTTGAGAAATGTCAAAAAGTCTTCGTCAACCCACTTTCAAGTGGTCAAAATTAGTCAAACTCAGTAGAAATGCCTGTAAAAGCTAGAATTTCATCTCAAGTATGTTTAGGCTACTCAAATCACCTCTCATCCTGCTTCAGTAGTTAGCCGGATGACCAAAAATGAAGATTGAATGGGACCTGTGGCACGCAAAATGAAGAAATAGAATGAAATTTGAAAAATTCCAAAATTTTTCTAAGGCATGGAATCTTAGGTGCCCCAGGAGGATAGGGGTACCCATCATCTCTAGACTTAACCATTTTTTCATGTTTTTCCAAAAAAATGTCAAATCTTCCTTTGTCAGCCCGGTTAGATTTATAGAAAATCAGTTTGGCTTAGTTTTTGAGATAGGTAGAAGGTACAATCGGTATAGTTTTCATTGGGCTTGCTTGACTACTTAACCATCACTCTCTGTTTTGATCTAGCAGGCGAGAGTCGATAGCCTAACTGGGTCCCACATGATGAATGCCAAGTAGCACCCATAAAATACATTGTTTTACCTCTCTTTTTCTCCTTTCTGATCCCATCTTTCTTGATGTCTGCACCCGAATAGGCTAGCAAGATTATTCTAAATAATGATTAATTGAAGATAAATTACTTAAGATCATGATTTCTGATTAAAGGACTAATGTGCATGGAATTGATGGAAATATGCAGAAAAACTTATCTTTTTGAATCAACAGGTGTAGATGTTCAGGATGGCAATTTTGTGCATCTTCAGAGGTAGTCCTAATGATCTCTGAAGACAATACCAGAATACCACGACATCAAAAGTTTTGAAGTAAAGAGGAAAAGCCTCTTCGGAGCTGGATTGAAGTTTGGAGCATCTCCGAAGCTGAGCAAGAAGGCCACAAATATATCTCCGGAGTTGCAGACAGAGACATACATTTTCAGTGCCTCTTTAGAACAGAGCAGATTTCAAGCACAACTGTCAGTAAGGCACTTTCAGTAGTGATCATAATACCCCTGATATTACTCAAATCATCACTTGAGTGATTAAGCGCCATCTTTAGTTAACTGCTGGGAGTTTTTATCTCTTTTTATTTTTTGCATGAGTTACTGATGAAACTGATTTAATATCCATATTTTCAGGGCCTCACTGCCCAAATGTATTAAGACTCAAACTTAGATTCAGAGTGGACTTCTGTTCCACTCAATCTATTTTTATTGCATGGCTATTTTTCATAGTTAGACAGCCAGTATAATAAAGAAATGGATGTTATCTCATAGAAGAACTGGTAGATAAGATAAGTGATATGTCATCACTCATTTTTTATATACTTACAGAAGCAACAGAAAAGAGGTGACTTTTATTATTCTAATTTTCTGTAATCTCAATTTGGATATTAATATTTCTCTGAATGCAAAGCAAATGGAATTGGACTGAATTAAGTTGTGATCTTATTCTTTTGTGTTGATTCCTTACTGTAGCCTTCAGCCCTAAGGGTGTGGAGTAAGGGCCCACTCTCACCACCAAGGCAGAAGGCTAGTACCACTATTTTGTTGTTTCAGATTTTGCTTTATAAAATACTTACTAATTTTTATAGATAGATGCATGTTGTAGTTTATAGATTTGCTTTGAGTAATTTACTGTTTAATCCTATTTCCAACATTCTTTGAATTCATTTAGTAAGTAGATAGATCAATCTCTTTAAATTAGTAAAAGTCATTAGAATTAGCTAGAGAAAACTGGTAACTATGGAATCCCTAATTGTAGATAGTCGAGGACACAGCCCTGGATTTTGACATCTGAAATATGATTAAATGATGAGGTACAATGACCCTTGTCATTTTTGGTGCCGTTGCCGAGGATTATTGTGTTAATTAGGGAAACTTAGCTAAACAATTTTTAGGTTAGATCTGTATGGTTAGAGCTAGAGATTCAAAAGGAAGATACATAAAACAGACACCCCATAAACAAATTATAGGAGAAAGTAATGGGGTGGCACAAGATCTTATTGAAGAAAGAAACCTAGAACCTACCTTGGAAGTTGCACCTCAAATCAATAATCCCTTAGATCCTCCAAATCTTCCACTCACTGATTATATCCAAGAATTACAACAAAAGTTTCAGGCAGATCCTTTAATAGAACCTAATTTCCTAGAACCTTAGAGAGAAGAACCGGTACTAAACAAGGATGATAATAATGATAATCATCAAGAGGAGGAAAATCAGGCTCCAAGAACCTTCTCATATCCCATTGTTCTGGCTGCTGGAGACATTGCTCCTATGAAAAATATTTCACCAACACACTTGCCAAATTTTAGAGGTCTTTCTTTTGAGGATTCAGATCAGTTTTTCTTTGAATTCAAAGTAGTATGCCAAACTTATGATTATGGATCATATAACCAAAAACTCAAACTGTTCCCTTCAAGCTTGAAAGATTTTGTGATGAGATGGTTTATGGGTTTACCCCAAAACTCTATTCATTCTTGGGATTAGATGGAAACAGAGTTTTTAGGAAAATACCAAGATTACTATAGAGCCAGTAATAAAAATGAGGAATTGTTCAAAATTAAACAAGGAGAGGAAGAAACCTTAGAGGACTATGTGGACAGGTTTAATTTTGCCTTGAGAAGGTATGGCAACCTAGTAAATCACTCTTTGGCCTGAACCCTATTTGTAAAAGGATTAGATAAAGAATCAAAATAGGCATTGGAGCTAATGGGAAAAGAAAATATTAATAAAATGGATATACCTGCTATAGAATAACTCTGCAGGAACTATTCTAGAACCCAAGATGAAGTGAGATCATCCAAAACCTTTAAAGGGAAGAATGAAATAAGATAGTTAATGGAAGAGATCGCAAATCTGAAAATAGATATTTTGGTCCAATTAAATACCACATTGGATGGGATTCAAGTAAAAACTAGAACAACTGAACCACTCTCCATTTATTGTCCTAGGTGTAGAAACAAGCACCTATTGAGAGAATGCCCTTTAGACAAATCAGAGATTTGTCAGATCTACGATAGGGAACATCCTACTAGTCAATGTAGTCAACTCCCAGCCTTGAAAAGGTTGAGTAAGAAGAATGTCATAATAGAAGAAGAATTGAATTATGTGGGACAAAAATAGGCTGGGAATTTCCCGTATAATCAATATCCAAACTGGCCTTCTTACATGGGTCCTTCTAATTGGGGAAATAATCAATGGAATCCAACTTGGCATGGGCCTCAAAATAATCCTCCTTGGGGACAGCAAGATTGGCCAAATCAACATTGGTAAAACCAAAATTGGCAAAATCAGCACTAGGAAAATCAACAGTGGCCACCACAGTTTGGATCACAAAACATGCAACCTCAATGGGGTCCTCAACAGGGATATAATCAACAATACCAGGGATAACCTAGATGTTTCCAACCTCAACAACAAGCTTTACTAACTGGACCCTCCAACACACAAGGTCAATCACAAAATGAGCCAGTTAGCCAACCACCCTTACCAGCTCAGCCTATACCAAACCCACAAAATAAACAAGGAGCAGTTGTTTTCATGACAGAGCAAGAAAACATGGCTAGTATTAACGTTATATATCCAAATAATCTCCAGTTGCATTCTGGGAAAGCATTCCCAAGACCATCTCCTCCAACTATAGTTGAAGTAACCAATGATGAGGAACCTAAAAATTCATCCACTCAACTCCCAGAGGAGATTACTACTGAAAAAGTGCTAAAAGAATCATCCCTGGATAACTTTGGAGTTGCTCCTAAAAGTCTAACTTCGGAGAACATTCCTGGACACACTTCTGATAAAAGCTCCGAAGATGGAAAAACTAGCACCATACCCAGAACAACTCAAACAACATGTTCCCCAGAAAAAGATCTTACAAAAACAAGTGCAATCCAATTTGGAATCAAAAATTTTACAAGAAATTAGGCAACTAAACATTGAAATTCCTCTCCTCCAAGCAATTAAAGATGTACCAGAACTGAATCAATTCATTAAATAGCATTGTGTCAAAACACAGGGCAAGAAGAAAAACTTTCCTTCTACCATCTAGGTGGAAGGGAAATTAGTGGATCTATTGATGGGAGAAATGCTCCTCCCAAAATATGGAGACCCTGGAAATCTTGTCATAACTATTTTCATCTCAGGGGTAGAAATTTCAAATGTTTTGGTTGATTTGGGAGCGGCAATTAATATGATGACGGTTCATACAATGGACAAATTAGCTCTATCAGGTATCCAATCCACAACTACAATCCTTCAACTTGCTGAACAGTTAGTAGCTGTTTCGAAAGGAGTAATTATTGATGTACCAGTTGTGATAGAATCATGGGAATTTCCAGTAGACTTCCTGATATTAGAACCAAGAAACTAGAGAAATGCTTATCCACTGATTTTAGGAAGACCATGGCTAGCTACAACAACAACATCTATTGATTTTCAAACTGGGGATATGGTCATTTCTAATGGGATAGATTTAAATAAAATATCTTTGTATCCTCCAACTAAACCATCAATACATTGTACATGAAGAGTATGGGTGGATGAAGCAGATAACAATGACAACAGTGCCTTAGTAGCTATGGTAACCATCAACAAACATTTGGGAGAGTTGGAAGAAGAAATCTACTATGATACAACAGAAGACATTACCCACATCCTAATCAATGAGGATGTGATGGAGCCTACCCAAGATTCTAGGAGAGAACTTCTTACTTCTACTCATTGCACCCTAGAAAATATCATTCCTTGTGGGGAGACCTTTTATAGAGACTTAGCCACGTTCCGCATGTTGCTTCCACATTCTTGTCCCCTCAATACCATGACTCCAGTGTATGGATTAACTACATCCATGGATCAAATCACAAAATAGGTCATGATTTTACCAGGGAAAACACTTAATATCAATACTTAGTTAACAACAAATCAGGAAGAAAAACTTATCTAACTTTTGATTTCCCATTCAGTAGCTTTTGCTTGGGAATACCAAGATATGAAGGGCATCCCTCCTGAGATCTGTACCCATCATATATACACTGAGGATATTAAACTTGTAGGACAACCCTAGAGAAGATTGAATCCTGCTTTAAAAGGCATTGTTAAGACTGGAATAGAAAAATTGCTGTAAGCAGGGTTTATATATCCAATATCAGACAGTCAATGAGTCTCACCCCTAGTCATAGTGCCAAAAAAGAATGGGAAATGGAGGGTGTGTATTGACTATAGGGAGCTAAACAAAGCTACAAAAAAAGACTACTTTCCCTTTCCATTCATTGACCAAGTACTAGACAACCTTGCTGGGAGAAAGTATTTTTCTTTTCTAGATGGATTCAATGGGTATAACCAAATTCAAGTAGCACTTGAAGACCAGGACAAAACTACTTTCACCTGCTCTTGGGGAACTTTTGCTTACAACGTTCTTCCATTTGGACTATGTAATGCCCCAGCTACATTTCAGAGGCTTGTTTTAGCTATTTTTGCTGAACTAGCTAATGAATGCATGGAGGTCTATATGGATGACTTTACTGTGTATGAGGACAATTTTGAAGAAGCTCTCACAAACCTTGAGAAAGTACTGAAATGCTGTGAGAAAAATCAATTATCCCTTAGCCATGAAAAGTGCTTCATGATGGTAGAGGAAGGAATTGTATTGGGACACCGCATTTCAGCAAATGGGATCAAAGTGGATCAAAACAAGATAGAAGTGATCACACAGTTGCCTTCACCCAAAAATCAGACATATGTTAGAAATTTTCTAGGTCATGCGGGCTACTATAGGAGATTCATAGAAAATTTTAGCAAAACAGCTGCCCCCTTATTTACCTTGCTTAACAAAAACAAAAAATTTCTATGGATAGAAGACTGTCAATCATCATTTGAAACCTTGAAAGAGAAGCTTACTGTCACACCAGTTTTGAGAGGACCTAATTGGACTTTACCATTTCACATACAAATTGATGCTTCAAATGAGTCCATTGGGGCAGTTTTAGGACAAAAGGAAGAAGGAGAGAGTATGCATGCCATTTATTACATTAGCAAAAACCTTACCTCTGTAGAAAGAAATTACACCACAACTAAAAAAGAATTCTTGGCAGTCATCTATGCTATAAACAAATTCAGACATTATATCACTGGATATAAAATATTTGTACACACTGATCATGCAGCCATCAAGTACCTAATGAATAAGCCAGTAGTAGGTGCAAGGATCATTAGGTGGTTATTGCTATTGTAGGAATTTGATATTACCATAGTTGATAATCCAGACAAGTTTAATTTGGTTGCTGATTTTCTATCAAGATTGCATACAGGAGGAGAAAACCAACCAGTGGAGGACAGGTTCCCAGATGAACATCTTTTTGCTATCTCCTCTACTGAACCTTGGTTCGTTGACATAGCTAATCTTTTAGCTACAGGATTGTATCCATCCCATTTTACCTCAAAATAGAAAAAAATGTTTAGTTAAGGAAAGCTTATCTTACAAATGGTTAAATGGATTGCTATTTAAATGTGGTCTTGATTTCATTTTATGCAGGTATTTGAAAACTGATGAAATTTTTGATGTATTGAGAGCATGTCATGATGAACCATTTGGTGGGCATTACTCTTCCCACAAAACTATCCACAAGATCCTAGGAGCTAGTTACTATTGGCCCTCTCTTCATAAGGATACTAAGAAGTATGTGCAGTAGTGTGACCAGTGCCAAAGATGGGATAGCCAACCTTCACCCAGGAGATGTTACTACATCCTCAAGTCATGATGGAATCGTTTGAATGGTGGGGTCTAGATTTTGTGGGACCAATTTCTCCACCATCATCAGACAAGGAGTATATTCTAGTATGCATAGACTATGTGACTAAATGGGATGAGGTTCAAGCATTGTAATTTGCACGAGAAGAAAAAGTTGCTGATTTCCTTTATAATAAGATTTTCTTGAGGTTTGGAGCCCCAAGATCCATAGTTTCAAATAGAGGACCTCAGTTTACTTCACAGGTAATCAAAGCATTCATAGATTTATATCAGGTCAAGCACATAAAATCTTCACCTTACCATCCTCAAGCCAATGGGCAGGTAGAGGTAACTAATAGGGAACTTGAAAATATTCTGACAAGGACAGTAGCAATGAACAAAAAAGATTGGGCTAATAGATTACCTAAAGCAGTTTGGGCTTACAATACCACTTGGAAGTCCACAAAAAAGTTCTCACCATATGAATTAGTTTATGGGAAAAAGTCTATTCTGCCTATAGAATTTGAACTCCAGACACTTAAAACTACATTGGATATTGATCTACCATTGTCCATAGCCCAACATAACAGAATTATTTAGCTCAATGAGTTGGATGAAATCTAGATAGAGGCCATTTGGCAAACAAAACTGGTTCAATATCAAAGGAAGCAATGACGTGACCAACACATCAAGAGGAGGACATTTCAACAAGGTGATTGGGTTCTTCTTTATGATTTTAAATTCAAGGAGTTTAAAGGGAAGTTACAAACTCATTGGATGGGTCCTTATTAGATAAAAGAAGTTTTTGAAAATGGAACAACACTGTTGGAACCTATTGATGGAAGCACAGACACATTCTTAGTGAATGGGCACCGAATCAGACTCTATAAAAGGCCATCCACTAAAGAAGAGTTCCTCAACGATTTGTGCTTTGATACAAGGGACACCTCCTCTGTCACAGTTTTGGACTAATTAAAAAAAAAGAAGGTTGAAAACTAGCAAATGGCGGTCTTCTGAAAAAAAAAGAGAAAAAAGACAAGGTTGAAAACCAGCAAATGGAGGCCTTCTGAGAAAAAAAAATAGAGGAAGATGGAAAGCTAGTAAATGACTACCTTTCTCAACCAAGGGAATTGAAAACCAGCAAATGGCAGTTCCCTTCTTCATGCCAGTTGAGAATAATCAAGCTACGGAGGTGATCAGGTGCTAGGAGTTACTCAAACACACCTCCTGCGCTTCGCAATTTAGGAGCACCTCCGACACTTCGCAAACTAGGAGCACCTCCGGTGCTCCACCAATATAGAGTTATTTACAACCATAATAAGTGGGAGGGGACCACCTCTCCAGGCAATAAAGTAGAGACATCATTTGATGAGGTCATCATGACTCATCCTCTACTTTATGGTAGAAAAAAATAAAATCAACATGCATCTCATGAGAAATCATTACTCTCATTTGCATAGGTACTTATAAAGATGTACTGACATCACCCAGGATACATGGATTCTTGAACCACTTAGCAGGAATGATTGCAGGTTGCATGACAATGAAGGTGATTGACGTCATTTCAAGCCACAAAAAGCTGCTTAGGTGCCACGTTGCGTCCAGTCTCATCAACGCCACAACATCTCAGGCAAGTACATTGCACTTCATCATTAAAAATGGTTTAGGTAATTCTATCTTAATTAAACATTAATTAGCAACTATCTTGTCATTCTATTTTTGGGTGCCGTCGTTATGACACATCCTCCTGCCATCATTTTCCTTTCCAAATTCATGCATGCTGCCATCTTTGCTATACTGTCACCATGCCTACGGAGTGTCCCATCACTTTGCTTCATTTATGACCACATAAACACTCTAACTAATTTTTAGTTCTTTTTCCATAAGCCTAAGCCATTAAGCAAATTGACATAATAATCCTCATTCAAAACTGTAACATACCCTGAAGAATAGAGTCAGCTGAAATAGTTCCCTGGAGCCTATGGAGTGAGGAAGGATTGTAAGCATAGAGGATAGGAAAAGATTTTAGAAATGGGGGTTAAGAAGAAATTAGAGCCAGAAAGTGCTACAGGCCTTTTGTAGGATGATGCTGCAGCAAACATTCTGAGGAATGCAGGATGGTTGGAATTTCTAGAAAAATTTGAGGGGTTTCAAGAAGATATTGTTGATGAGTTCCTAAGATACCTAAGGGACAATCAGACAGCTGTAAGGGGAGTTCAAATCAATCTCTTTGCAACCACTATCAGTCATATTTCTGGGTTTCTTGAACAAGGTGAGAGGTTCTATCATTTGAAAACCTTATATGCTGATTTGATTTGGAATTTCTCTGTTGAAGGTGAACCTGCAATACAATTGCATTTAAATAAAAATGAGGTTAAAGGAATTCTTAGGTCCTCACTTCCAAACCCTTGGCTATCTGTAGCTACATGGCTGATGAAATATTTCACATGTGATGGTCAATTTTTCTTAGTTTTAGGACCAATAATGAAAATGTTGATTTTTCTGAGGCATGGGAATGGACACCTTGAATTCAGCATAAACATTCCCAACTTTCTATACTCTTCCATTAGGGCAACTATAGAAAAATATCAGAAAAACAAGGGTCCTATGAAACATCATGGCCTCATTTTTTTGATAGTTAAACACCACTTTCTATCTCAAGTTGATGGGGAAGAATTATGGCAAACATTTCTTGAACAAAATCCCCAGGACAGAGAGCCAGAGAGGGCATAGGCAAATGGTGAGGTTCCTCTACCTAGCAAGAAGAAGAGATAGAACCTTTAGCCCCCTCTACAACTGTTCAAAAAGGAAAGAAGTCCTCACTAGAGGGAACTTCATCTGCAGCCCCTATTTCTGATAAAAAGAAGAAAGGCAAAGAAATTAAGGAGCTTGCTCTTGAGCAAACTCCATACATGACTCGCTCAGCCAGGAGGAAGATGACTCTGGCTGAGGAATCTTTCCCTAAGGAACTAACAGGGGAGAGGTCAGGGCAGAAAGCAAATAAAACCCCAAAGAAAGTTGACTCTAGAATACACTATTGGGCTGAAGAAGCATCCCATGATTCTAATGAGATCCCTCTAGTGAGAAAGAAAAGACTGAGAGAACTTTCCCCAGAACCATCTGTCCATCTGGGTTCAAGTCCAACTTCATAACAATCTCTTTCTCTAGAGATAGAACACGAGCAAACTTTTACTATTTCCTCAGATTCTGAGGATGAGACACCTGCTCCGGAGGCACCTGTGCCACCTATGCTATGGAGAAGCAAAAGAAAAAGGTAGCTCTCCCAAACTGAGAAAGATACTGCTCTCCTAGATGAAGTGCTTCTAGGTTTTAGAACTTCTGAGGAGAAAGCTAGGCCTACATCAGTGCCAGCACAAACAAAGAAAACCCAAGAAGAACCTTAGGATATGGAGGCTATAGGGAAAGATGAAATAGAGTAATTTGGTGCAATTGATAGTGCAGGATAGATGGCTATGGAAGATCTTGATGTGCAACAAACAAAAGAAACATGAACTTTTTCTCATCCCTCTGATGAAGAGGATATTGAGATTTCAAAAGAGCAGCAACTGTTGGAAGAAATTGATAATCTAAAAAGACTACTTTGGGAGAAAAATTTGGTTATCACTGACCTCAAGAAGGTCAGAATGGAAATAGAGATGGAGTAAAAATAAGTGATTGAA
This sequence comes from Cunninghamia lanceolata, assembly GCA_027924645.1. Classification (NCBI taxonomy): domain Eukaryota; kingdom Viridiplantae; phylum Streptophyta; class Pinopsida; order Cupressales; family Cupressaceae; genus Cunninghamia; species Cunninghamia lanceolata. The sequence continues at coordinate 688,844 of BSBN01000889.1, forward strand.
AAATTGCAAATAGAGATCCAGAGTAAAGACCAAATAATTCAAGAGAGGGAAGCAGAACTGGAAGCCCAAAAGATAGAGACAACTAAAATCATGAAGGAAAAGGAGATAGAGGCAGTACAAAGTATCTCTGATCTTACCAAGGCTAGAGATAATGGTCTCATAGTAATTGCAACATTAATTGAGAAAGTACAGAGCCAAGATAAACAATTGACTTGGGCCAACAACAAAATAGATGATCAAGAGGAGTATAATCAAGAGTTGGTTGGCCCAAGGTCAATCAGTGAATAGGAAATACAAACAGATCCATATGTGGGTCCAATCCCCATTGATATTCCTAAGGCCCTATTTCATTGGGAAAGGAGATGTAGAGAATATGAGGCTTCTAAGCCTATGCTACAATTACATAGGGCATTTATTGCCATGACAAAAAGAGTGGAAACCCTGGAGGAAAGAGTCATTCAGATAGCCTCCATTTCTTCTAAGAATTTATTTTGCAGACCTCCAAGTGCCAGTTATGCTATGTTTTTACAATAAAGAGTCCTACAAAGAAAGTTGTCTTTAGTTCTGTCTGATCTACCTGAGAACGCAAAAACAACAGAGGGGTTCATGGAAGCCTATACAAGGAGTTCTGATGCAGACAAAATTTTTCTGTGTGAGTTATATCTGCATGGATTTTATGTTGACGATATGACCTTCATTCTTAATTATTTTGTAGGAGATTGCCAGCTCAAAGCATTCATGTGAATGATGAGGAATCATCAGATGTGGAATGAGCAAATGGAGGCTCACCTTAAGAAGGATACAAACACAAATCTTTTCATCAGAAAGGAGTGTCCAAACCCTCAAGCTTTTGAGATCCAATTCATGGCATATGTCTATCACCCTAAAAGTTAGAACAAAATTTTGCCATTATACCTGAAAAATCTACAAGAATGCTCCATTGATTTTGGTCTTTTTATGAGCAGTTCAGCTAATCCAGTGCTTGCAATAGCAAAGAAAAAGGTGGAATATTCTGACCTCAGAGTAGAAAATGAGAGAGGTGGTAACCCCTACAAAATTAAGGTTATTTATGCGGAAGGTAAGGTTAATATCCAAAATGATGGATAAACATAAACAAGAGTGGATAGGTGGGCGTTTTAGGCCCCCTCTCATAATTGAACCACTCCCTATCTGGGCCAAGTAGATGGAAGATGAGAAATTGCAAGAGTGGTTAAAGCAGGTTGATCAGTATAGAGGAAATAGTAATACCAACCACACCACTTGGTCTACCTATGCACAAGACCACAACTTGACTGACATGCTACTCCACCAGAATAAATCCAGATTATGAGAAGCTGGAGGACCTACTAAACCTTAGTATGGGGGAATGATGAGTGCCAAGTAGCACCCATAAAATACATCTTTTGCCCTTTCTTTTTCTCCTTTCTGATCCCATCTTTCTTGATGTCTGCACCTGAATAGGCTAGCAAGATTGTTCTAAATAATGATTAATTGAAGATAAATTACTTAAGATCATGATTTCTGATTAAAGGACTAATATGCATGGAATTGATGGAAATATGTAGAAAAACTTCTCTTTTTGAATCAACAGGTGTAGACGTTCAGGATGGCAATTTTGTGCATCTTCGGAGGTAGTCCTAATGATCTCTGGAGACAATACTAGAATACCATGACATTAGAAGTTTTGAAGTAAAGAGGAAAAACCTCTCCAGAGCTGGACTGAAGTCTGGAGCATCTCTGAACCTATGCAAGAAGGCCGCAAATATATCTTCAGAGTTGCAGACAGAGACATACATTTTCAGTGCCTCTTTAGAATAGAGCAGATTTCCAGCACAGTTGTCGGTCAGCACTTTCAGCAGTGATCGTAATACCCCTGATATTACTCAAATCATCACCTAAGTGATTAAGGGCCATCTCTAGTTAACTGCTGGGAGTTTTTATCTCTTTTTATTTTTTGCATGAGTTACTGATGAAACTAATTTAATATCCATATTTTCAGGGCCTCGTTGCCCAAATGTATTAAGACTCAAACTTAGATTTAGAGTGGACTTCTCTTCCACTCAATCTATTTTTATTGCATAGTTATTTTCCGTAGTTAGACAACTAGTATAATAAAGAAATGGATGTCATCTCATAGAAGAACTGGTAGATAAGTGATATGCCATCACTCATTTTATATATACTTACAGAAGCAATAGAAAAGAGGTGACTTTTATTATTCTGATTTTCTGTAATCTCAATTTGGATATCAATATTTCTCTGAATGCAAAGCGAATGGAATTGGACTGAATTAAGTTGTGATCTTATTCTTTTGTGCTGATTCCTTACTGTAGCCTTCAACCCTAACGGTGTGGAGCAAGGGCCCACTCTCACCACCAAGGCAAAAGGCTAGTACCACTATTTTGTTGTTTCAGATTTTGCTTTATAGAATACTTATTGATTTTGATAGATAGATGCATGTTGCAGTTTATAGATTTGCTTTGAGTAATTTACTGTTCAATCCTGTTTCCAGCATTCTTTGAATTCATTTAGTAAGTAGATAGATCAATCTTTTTAAATTAGTAAAAGTCATTAGAATTAGCTAGAGAAAACTGGTAACTATAGAATCCCTAATTACAGATAGCTAAGGACACAACCTTGGATTTTGACACCTGAAATATGATTAAATGATGAGGTACAATGACCCTTGTCACCACAATCACCAGAATGCACACGAAAAATAGAGAAATGAAAATGTTGAAAATTCTAAAATTTGGCTAAGGTATTGAAACCTAAGTGCCCCCTGGAGCCTAGGGGTGCCTGGAGTCTCAGAGTTAGACTTTTTTATGTTTTGCTGATGTCATCTGACTACTTCCTGATCTTCATTCGGTGACAGATTCCAGAAGTTAGATTTGTAGTAAAACATTGTCAGATCGTCAGTTCGAGGCTGGGGATCAAATTAGAATTGATGAAACTTCAAGATGCCATGATCAGTCAGTTTTTTTAGTCAACAGTGATAGTTTTTTGTCTTGTTGAAGTAAGAGGCAGGCCACACTAGAGTCAGAATGAGTACAAAAAGTTTCAAAACAAAGGAAAAATTGGCTAACACTTTTGTAACCTCGCGCGTTTGATGAGATCATCAAAGAAGATTTTTTTAATCATCTCACACATGAAGCCATAGGCAGCTATAAAATTTGGATTCTTCCTATTCGAGTATATCTACTCAGATTTGTGCTTTAAAAGTTCCTTTCTTCATGGATAAGATTCAAGTTTTGTGCTATCACAAAGAAAGTTGCTTTTTCACCCTAAAGTTCTATAAAACAAGCGTTTGGCCTCCTTCTTCATTATTTTTGCAGGTTGCATCCAGAGGAAGAAAATATCTTTTTCTTCTCATGAAGATTTGAGAACCCAAACGGAGTGCTTTTTCAGTGTTCTTCGTAGTTTTGGGATTGGGAAGCACAGAGGCACGCTTTTTTAAGGTCCATTTTTCTAGGGCATGATTTTTAGAAATAAGGCCGTAGCTTTTTCAGTTTTCATTGAAATGGGTTCATCTGGAATTTCGTCCTCTTGAAGATTGGAAAATTTCTATTTTTCTAAAATTTGCTTTTTTGATGCTTTTTTAGGAAATCCTCTACTTTTTCAAAATCTGACGATCTGGGTTGTTTCAAAACGGGTATGTCTACAAAACCCATCTGCCAACTTTTTCTCTCAAAAGCTACTTTTTAAAAGAAATCAGAAAAAAAATTTCATCCTTTTGTGCAAAATATTTCCAAACATAGCTGTGTTGATAGGCATTCTTCAAGTTTTTTCAGTATGCAATACTCTCCAATAGAAATCAAGTCTAAATTGATGTTGATTCATGATTACCTAAGAACCATCAATGTAGATTTGTACTTTCATAGATCTATCAATTGAAGTACAACGCTCATGATCTGCGTCAAGGGATCTAGGGGTTTCAACAGAGTATGGTTGAGAACAAGCCAGTATTTGAGATGATAATCTCTGACTTGAAGGTAGGATATGATTCCATTGATTCAACAAAAAATAAGAAGGTTTCTACTTGGAAAGCACAATATCTTTTCACAGTAAAAACCCATGAGAGGATATCCTCAGAGTTAGTAGGATGGAGAAGATAAAGTAGCCCTCAAGGCTAAGAATATTTAGTTATGGTAAATATTTATATCAGTGGATGATGTCACTAATAAAGAAGCAATATAGATGAGGATGTGACTCAAAAGAAAGCAACTTTAACTCAATACTTTTCAATTTAAAGCATTTGCTTTCATTCAAAGCTTATCCATCATTTAAATAGAAAAAATCACTTTGTTAAAGTTGGAGTTTTCTTTGCTTTAAAGCAGTTTGTTTTAAAGTGGGTGTTAGTTGTAATCTTTGCTTAGAATAAAAATAAAGCTTGCAAGTTAGTTAGCTAGGATCAAGGAGATTTTAGGGTTCCCTACTCCTTGGTTTGTGTATAAATAAGGTTAGCCTTGCCCATTGTTTAGGAACTATAATTGTGATAGCAAAATTTGCTATGCCTATTCTAGCCTGCAGAAATTGTTATTTCAAGTGCTTATTCACTCTGTGTTATCTGTTATCTAGTGTTTGATCACATATTGTATGTTTGTCTTTTGCTACAATATCGCTATCCTGGAGTTGTAATAACTTTATGTTGGAAACAAGGTAGATAACTTAGAGGGGGGGTGAATCAATTATCTTAAATATTTAACTTTCTTTTCTTCTTTATTAATTAGTACAACATCAAAACATATAAGCATACATAATCATGAGAGTAGAAAGGTAATCAACACACATAACACAAGGATTTTTACTTGGAAAACCCTGTTAAGGGAAAAACCACAAGGTGACTAACCCAAGATTGTATTCTCTGTTAAAAGAATAAGAAGTACAAAATGGCACTTGCTGATTAGGGCTCATTGCCCAAGCACACTGCTCACAAGAGGCACACTACCTACAAGAGACTCACTGTCTACCAGGTTATAGAAGGTAACCAGATGTTTGAACTGAAGAGAGGCATCACATATGTTGAGGTTCAGTTCTGGTTAGGCTCAATATACTGATCTACTGCACTTCATTCTTCCTCTACTTTATTACTGCTGTTCTTTCACATACCAAACTTGTATTGCTGCTTCCGCACTTCTCTCTGCCTTTTCTCACACTTTATATCACTCCTCTCTGCTTCATACCGAAATCCATCTAGTATATATATCTGCACTAAGGATTTCAACATCTTTCTAGTTGGTAACTAGAATACTCAAGATGTTTACTAAATACTAGTCTATTGGCTGAATCCATGCTTAATAAGTGATGTGTATCAAAAATATAGACATAGAAGTCATCAATCATGTCAGCCAACGATGAATGATCCCTCAAGAAGATTGATCACCATCAATTTGTCATCCGGATTAAAGTCTAAAGCTCTACCGGTTAGTTCTTCCTCAGTCTACTTTTCCTGTCAGGAACCCAACACTTAGATGCTCATATCTTTTCACTCATTCATTACCGGAGGCTCAATCTTTGGAATGTGGTAGTCATGGTACTCCTCTTGACTTGTCCAAGTCCACAACTTTCTGAGATACACCATCTAAGAGATCCAGACCTGATTGTTAGAACTTGCTACATGCTCTGTTCTTGTTCACCGAACCAAAACATTCTTCAATCTTACTTTTGGTATAGTCACACTGTGCTCTGCGGATGTGTGGGATAGACTTTGTTTCCATCAATGACAACAATCATGAAGCCACACAGTGTCTCTTGCCAACAATCTCCCCCTTTGGCATTGATGGCAACACTTAGTGAAAAATAACTAAGTGTCATAACAAACTCCCCCTTAGCTGATGCTCTATCTTATGTACACTTTTACCGGAGCTCCCCCTTAGCTGGATTCCACATTTTTCACTACTCCTCACCCCCCCTTTGACATCAATGACAAAGGGTGAAATCTGCACACCAAAATTTGCAAAAATCAATCTATACATTGCCGCATAAGTATATATACATGTTGTACTTACATATACTTAAGTATATCCGCAAAGGTGGTCTTCAACTGTACAAATTCTGTTGCCCAACTCTGCTTCATCCTGTCTAAAATTGAGATGTGACCACTTAACAAAAATGCAAAAGCTTTTCCCCTTCTTAAGTCTGTCAGATGATTGGTCTGAGCTATGGTCTGAGCATCAGTTAGGGCCTCATGCATGGCCTCTAACTTAGAGATAATTATCCCTCTAAGTTCACCCATCCTACTTATTATATTCTTCCTTTCCTTTTCAAGTTTCTTTATTTCATTTAGAATAGCAATAGCCTAGCACTCCTGATTCATTATGGATGTGGTGAGAGGATAAATTTTTTGAGATAAACTTGACAGTTTACCTTCTTGTTCTTTCACCTTCTTCTCAATATCCTCAGTCACTTTAGACCAATATATACAAAATTTGTATATTTCTCTACCATCTTTAAGAGCATTTTCTAGGCTCTTTATCCCAATATCCAGGGTTCTCCTATCATTAGCTATGAGTCCCTGTACTTCAGAGAATCTCTTTCCCAAAAATTCTTTCTGGACCTTTTCTTCTGCCGATTTCTCTAAGGAATCAAAATGAGTGTTGACAGAGTTTATCAAAGATTTGAGGTTACCGGATGGAGAGGCCAAAGTATCCTTTTGGAAGGATGGCATGATCTTCTCCAGCATTCCTGATGTAATTTCTATCAGCTCACAATCTTCCATGTGAGACTTCAGAAGCTTCTCTTTAGCTTTGGCTTGGGCAAAGGATGCAATCTTCATTGTCTGGACCGGAGAGAGGGAATCAAAATTGAGTGGTACTTGGAATAGTTCTGGTTCATCTATCTCCATCATTTCCTTGGTCAATAATTCTTCACCGCTTCTGCAGTGTCTCTTGCCGGAGAGACTTCTTTCCTTTTGCAGCCTCAGAACTGTCATCAGAGATCTTCTCTGTTTGTTCTTCTTCCCTTCCCCTTTTCTCCTCTTCTTGACTTACTTTCTCCTCTTTTCTTCCTTCTCCTTTAGTTCCTAAATCTGCAGTGGCATCCAGAGGAGAGATGTTAACTTCTTCATGATTTTCCTTTTCTGGAACAGAGGAATCCAAGTCTTTAGTCTTCTCCTCATCCATCTCTTTTGACTCTTCTACATTTTTCTCAAAAGATTCTTCTTTTTATGTACTTAATCCTTCGACATCCATGGTAGAAGGTTCTTCATCTATGTCCTCTATAATAGGAAGATTGAATCTTTTAAATGCATTCTGGAGGATGTCTTTTGTTTCTTTTGCCACCTGATCAGTCTCTCCAAGCATAAGTTTGTTCATTCTTGTTTTTCTCCGGAACTCATCCTTGCAGTCCTTAAAGATCATGGTCATTTGCTTTGGAGTAATGGAAGGATAGAGTTGAATTGCAATCTGTTCCTGGATCTCTAGGTCCTTTGCCTTAGCATTCTCCTTTCTTAGTTCAAGTTCCTTTTCTAGACTTTTGGGAATTAGAGAGATGATTTCAATGAATGCCTTATTATAAATGTTTGGGTACCTGACTGTAGCATCTTCCAAGATTTTTTTGTCAGTATCACTATATCCATCATAAAATTCAGTGACTGGTTGCAGGTTCCCATCCACTGTGACTGCCTTGATGATATCATCAGTAGAGAGAGTAGGCCTTTCGACAAATTCTTCTACCTCTTCTTTGTTTTTGCCGGTAGAGGATTCCACAAATTTTTTCTTTTTCTTCTTCATTTTCTTAACCTCCTCATTAGACTTTATCTCTTCATCATCCTTTTGGCTTATGTAGGACCTTGTAGCCTTGGTTTTTGTTCTCTTTTCTCCCTTTCCGGATGTCTTGGCTTCCGGTTTGGAGGATTTTGAGCTCTTAGAGGTCATAGGTGCAGAGCTCTTTGAGGATCTAGTCCAGGAGGGGGCTTGCACTGGATCACTTTCTTTTTCTTCTTCTGCTCTTTTTACTTTCTCTCTGTTTGCATCAATTGCCTCCTTTGATATGCCATATTTCTTGGCAATTTCCTCTACTTCCCTTCTCACTTTTCTTTTCATCTCTGGTTGTCTCAGTTCAACATGTATCTTTACACTTAACTCTTGATAGGTTCCAAAACTTTCTGCCTTAGGGTCCTTAGGTTGACTCAGTAAGTGTTAGACATGTAGCTATAGGATTTTCTCATCTACCTCATAGCCCATTGGCATAATCGAGACTATTCTAGGCTCCATTGCCTCCATTAGGCATTGATTAATGTCTACCATGAAACACACTGTATCCTTATATTTTTCAACTATAGATTGAGGAATTCTTTCTCTGGCCTGCATCATACTTTGGAAGTTCTTGAAGTATCCCCAGAAAGCTGTACTTTGAGCCTTGGCATCACCAAGCCCATACATATAATCTTTGATTTGTATGGCAACCGATCTGTCATTTTGCCATACCCAGCCACTTGATCCAGGTAGCTCATTCATATAGTAAAAGAATAAACACAGTATTAGCCCACCATACTTGAATGAGTTCTTCTTGTCCTTCTTGATCTCTTGCAAGTTTTCTAGCAATTGGCTCAGGAGAAGCTTGCATAGATCATAGTCTGCATTTTCCCTTAGCTTATGATATGCAATATATATTGCAGTTTCGGACATTGAATTCTCCATGCTGGAGTGAGATTTTATAACCAATTATCATAGAGGCAAATTTGATATTTGAATCTGTGATGTCTTCTATTGTCATTGCTCTCTTGTCAAACTTTGATCTGGTAGCCTCACTTACTGTTTGGCTCTTGACCAATTTGAGAGCAAGCAACCCACCAGATGAGTGCAAACTAGTTACTACCCTAATGGCATCTTTTGTTATCTTGAATGGCCTCATCAACCACATGAAGTTGTCATGTATTCTGCTAAGAACATACCAAACCCATTCATCTTCAGCAAAATAGGGAAAGTGGATGTAATGTCTAAAATGCTTATCCCAGATGGCCTTGTATTGAGGTTTGAGTTGAAAGGTTTCATCTATTAGTTATTTATGGTAGATATCCATCAGCTTTGATTCTCCAAATTCCTCAATATTTGCATGGATGTATACCCTAACATCTTCTACGTGTAGAAATCCATGCCGAATGCTAGAGAATGTGCCTAAGGGATCAACTTTGGGCGTGGCCTATCAGTGATCTTAATAACATTTGGAGTAGCCATTTTGCAAAGAGATTTAGAGAGAGATATTCAAGAATGGAAACACCTTTTTATGCTTCTAGGGTTCACAATATGAGCCAGAAAAGATTGATCTTTGAGAGAGTTGAAACAATCTTGTTGCAGAGCTCTTCCTTTCTTCCTTTCGAATGCAAAGGTGCAAATGATGAATAAAAGAACCCTTATATTTCTGTGCAAACCCTAATTTCATATTGTAATAAATGCACATCTTAATTACGGTTCCCTTGTTCTGACCTTGTGCTGAGAGAGATCCTTCCAAATCACTGAGATGCACTTAGAATTATTCTTAGTACTAATTTACAATGTATCTCCCTTCCTCCAATCATGCCATTTATCCGTAGATCAAGATATTTCAATTTTGAATCATACCATATCTAACTGTGAAAATCCTACTTTTACCGGAAGGTTGTCAAACCAGATCACTCTTGGATGATTAGACTCTTCAAATCTCCTTGCGGATCTTTCATATTTTTACCAAGGGTTATTTAGATATCTCTTTGAGAACTCTTCAATCCACAACACTCCATGTGCCAATTTTAAGCACCAATTGACTGGCTGGGGGAATTTATTTTCCTTTGTGACTCCCCCTGAGCCAAAGCTCATCTATTTAGTTTTCAGAAGGAATATCATCACCAGATTCTGGTGCGGATCCATCCCCAACATTTTCTGTACTTCTCTTCACCCAAATCTTGTTCATCTCCCTTTGAACTTCATCCGCATTCACTTTTCCTTTTTGTTTGTCTTGATTTTGATTATGATGCACTAGACCCTTTTTATCCTAATTCTTACTTCTGCAAAATTTGGCAATATGACCAGATCTATTGCAGCTGTAGCAAATAACATTTCTTTGCATATTTGACTAATATCCTCTTAACTTGCATTGATTAGCCATATGTCCCATTCTATTGCATGCAAAGCATCTACCATTGAATGAATTGTTTATTTGCATATTTCTGCATTCATGAGATTTGTGACCATACCTTTTACAGTTGAAACACTGTCCAGAGAAGGATGAATTAGTCTGATTCATTCTTCTTCTACACTGAGTTGCTTTATGACCAAAGTTGTTGCAATTGTAGCAGTATCCATTGAAGGATGGATATCTTTGAGGATTTGGTTTCCTTACTGGAGGTCTTCTAGACCTATTTCTTTGATTTCCTAATCCAGAGTTCTTCTGATCGGATTCGGAGCTTTCACCTTTCTCATAACCCAAGCCATGCTTGTCATCTACCCTCTTTTAGCTTTCAAGAAGAACTTCAAGTTGAGCAGAGCTTATCTTGAATTTCTCTTTGTATTCATTTGTTGTTTGAAGATCCCTTTTAAGAGTATCTATCTGATTCTTAAGTTGTTCTTCATTATCTCTAGCTTCTTCAAGATTAGATTCTAGATGCCTGATTATTCTATCCATTTTGTGGCAGTTTTCTAACTTCTCCTTGAGAGATTGTTTTAGATTATCTTCAATTTTTCTTTTCTTTTCAATCTCTTGGGTGAATCTCATAACCCCTGATTCTATTTCATGTCTTACCATAATGACCTCTTTTGATAGCTTCTCACATAGCTTGTTTTTCTCATTCGGATCTTCATTAGTATCATTGGCTTCACTTTGATTTGCTAATTGTTGAAGTAGTTCCTTTCTCTTTTTCATAGAGATACTTAGTTTTTCTTTTAGTTCATTTATGGAATCATCAGCTTGTTTGAGTCTTTCCCTCAAGTTATTGACTTCAGAGTGAGATTGCTCAAGATCATCTAGGGTAGACTGAAGTTGTTCCTTCATACTATACATATCCATTGAGATTCCTAGATCTTCCTCAAGCTGTTAGGCTCTGTTTGGAGGAACTTGGCTTTGATACCAATTGTTGGAAACAAGGTAGATAACTAAGAGGGGGGGCGAATCAGTTATCTTAAATATTTAACTTTCTTTTCTTCTTTATCAATTAGTACAACATCAAAACATATAAAGCATACATAATCATGAGAGCAGAAAAGTAATGAACACACATAACACAAGGATTTTTACGTAGAAAAACCTGTTAAGGGAAAAACCATGGGGTGACTAACCTAAGATTGTATTCTTTGTTAAAAGTATAAAAAGTATAAAATGACACTTGCCAATTAGGGCTCACTGCCTGAGCACACTTCTCACAAGAGGCACACTGCCTTCAAGAGACTCACTGTCTACCAGGTTATAGAAGGTAACCAGATGTTTGAATTGAAGAGAGGCATCCACATATGATGAGGTTCAGTTCCGGTTAGGCTCAATATACTGATCTACTACACTTCATTCTTCCTCTGCTTTAGTGCTGCTATTCTATCACATACCAGACTTGTATTGCTACTTCCAGACTTCTCTCTGCCTTTTCTCGCAGTCTATATCACTCCTCTCTACTTCATACCGAAATCCATCTGGTATATATATCTGCACCAAGGATTTCAACATCTTTCTAGTCAGCAACCGGAATGCTCAAGATATTTACTAAATACTAATTTGTCGGCTGAATCCATGCTTAATAAGTGATGCGTATCAAAAATATAGACATAGAAGTCATCAATCATGTCGACCAACCATGAATGATCCCTCAAGAAGCTTGATCACCATCAATTTCTCATCCGGATTAAAGTCTGAAGCTCTACCAGTTAGTTCTTCCTTGGTCTACTCTGCCTGTCAGGAACCCAACACTTAGATGCCCATATCTTTTCACTCATTCATCACCGGAGGCTCAATCTCTGGAATGTGGTAGTCATGGTACTCCTCTTGACTTGTCCAAGTGCATAACTTTCTGAGATACACCATCTGAGAGATCTGGACCTGATTGTTGGACCTTGCTGTATGCTCTATTCTTGTTCATTGGACCAAAACATTCTTCAATCTTACTTCCGGTATAGTCATACTATGCCCTGCAGATGTGTGGGATAGACTTTTTTGCCATCAATGATAACAATCATGAAGCTACACAGTGTCTCTTGCCAACACTTTATGATATTGAGAATAGAAATTTCATGCCTGCCATTTGCTTTGATTCCCTATCTCACAATCATTTAGTTTTGTCGTCAGATGTGTGGCTTGCATAATCTTACTTTTAGTTTTCATCTTAAAGTACAATGAGTCTTTTGATGTGATTTGGAAGAAGTTTATTTGAGCTTTTATGTTAAAACAAATCATTCTTTGTTAACTTTTGATTCCTATGCTCTAAATTTACTTAGGTGATCAAAAGCATCAATTAGTTTAGGCTTAGTTGTAGTTAGAAGTTAAAAAGAAAAACCTTTGCTGCAGCAATAGAGTTTTATAACCTTGTGCTCATAGCTAAGAAGCAAAAAGATAGGAAAAATTTAATTTATTTATCTTTTAGGCAAACATCATCAAAAAAGGGAACTTGCCCTCATAATAGAATAGTAGTTTATCTGTGCATAGCTATCCATTTCCAACTCACATTCTAGAGGTACGAATTGAAAAGCCAACAATTTTTTGGCACCCACCGTGGGGCACGAGGCATAAAACCTCAAGCAAGCTTAAGATTATGTCACGGGAATGACTATCTGGCATCCTACTACTCCTGTTCAACAACCAAATCTTACACCACCTACTATTCAACCAAATCTTGTACGTGTAGAAGGAGAGTAAATAGACATCATTAGTAGCCTGAGGAGTTTCATATTTGCACAAAAGGAAAGTCCTACTCCATGGAGAAATGTAGTTACTATTCTTGACGAAGAAGAAAACAAAGCAAATCTTGCATCTGGAAGACCAGTATTACCACCTTCCACATGGCACTAGATAATCTTAGCTCACAGGGTTTATACAAGAAGGGGGAAAGACGGTACTACAGATCCATTTTTCCAAGATCTTATTATTGGCAAGAGACACTGCAAGGCATGTCATGTGTTGTCATTGATGGAAACTAAGTCCATTCCACACATCCGTAGTGCAGTATCAGAGTTCAATATTTTGGTCAGCAGATCTCTCCAGTTAATCATTGTATATGGCAGAGTTTAATAGTTTGGTCAACAGATCTCTCCAGTTAATCATTGTGTGTTGCAAATACGAGGGAGTGTAGAGGAATGTCAAGACAATCTAAATCCAAGATTTTAGCCTTTGGTGACAAAGGGATTAAAAGTTATGAGCATCTGAGTACTGGGTCCTAATATGACATAACAGTTTAGTGAAGAACATGTTGACTTGTGTTAGATCCTTGTGCGGATCTAGTAGAAGTGTTTTGGTGAGTTGTGTATGGGATATAATGTTAGTGGCTGACATGTATGGTGACTTGCAAGTGTTATTTCTGGTATGCATCAATATTGGTGTATGGATTCAACCAACATAACAGAGTACTTGTATTGTTTGTTAAGTTCTTCATAAGGCCGATAGAAAGGTGATTGAATTTCTTGATGTAGATATATATAGCCAATGGATTCGAGTGTATTGAGTGATGAAGTTGTGCGATGATGTAGTAGTGCAAAAAAGGTAGATTAAAAGAGCGAAAGAGAAGAGATCTAAGGTCCAGATTATGGTAGAGTAGTAAACAGGGCAGAGTAAAGATGAAGTGTGTAAGATCATTATTCTGTGCTTAACTGAAACTGAATTCTTGCATTGGCAGATGCTATTCATCAGTTCAAACAATTTGTAATCCTTCTGTAATTATTCTTGTAGGCAGTGAGCCTCTTTTGAGTAGTGAGCTCTGGGCAGTGAGCCCGAAGGCATGTTCCTTCCCTTTTGTAATACTTTTAACAGAGTATAATCTTTGTGGGTTAACCCCCACCATGGTTTTTCCCTTAACCGGGTTTCCACGCCAAAAATATTGGTGTCAAGTGTGATTCATTTGTTTCTGCTCATGTGTTGTTGATTTGAATGCTTTAATGTTTTCATCACCAATCTGGCTTGAATAGAAAAGAAGAATTAATTGCTACAAGTATTTAAGACAACTGATTCACCCCCCTCTCAGTTGTCTGCCCTAATTCTAACACTTATTCCTACAGAAGTTGGAGAAGCATCCAACATAGTTCCTAGAGTCCAGTTAGTTCCTGAAGTCAAGCAAGAAGAACCTCAAGAGGAACCCGTAATCTAGCCTAGAGTAATGGGTGATGCAAATAATAATAATAATCACATTGATCAGAATCAGAGACATCCACCCCCATTACCTTGGGGTGACAACATTGGACTTTTGGCCTTGCCAGCACATCATGAGCTACCAAAGGGGTCAATGAAGCACTTTCCTCGATTCCATGGTGATGGGACTCAACATCCTGATGAACACATCTCTGCATTCACAACAACTTGCACCATTTTGCATGTATCACATGAAGATGTTGCTGTGCATCTCTTCATTAAGACTCTTGTGGGAAATGCTGCTGACTAGTTCAATCATCTAGATCCAAGCATCATTATAGATTGGGCAACTATGAGAGAGAAATTCTTGGCAAGGTTCAAACCTGTCGAAGACGGTCTTCGATTGTTCGCCCAACTGTCAAATTTAAAGATGGAAAACAATGAACTGATGAGGGAGTTCGTAGAAAGGTTTAATCGCCTAGTTACATGCCTTTCTCATACACTCAATCCATCTCCAAAAATTTTGTTGACCAGTTTCATTAATGCTCTTCCTTCTGAGATAGCCTTTTTCTTGGGATCGACTAATGAAACAAAATTATCCAGTGCACAAGAAAATGTCATCAAGTTAGAGGATAACATGATTACCTCTGGTAAGATGAAGATAGATTCAATGAGGCCTCTTGTTTATAGTTTTACAGATCCACTACTACAAAAGGTAGCAAATGAAGTGACTATTATGAAGAGGCAGTTGCCTACTCAGGGGCAACCTGTGCAGCAATCGTATTAGTCACCACAAAAACAATACCAACCCCAACCACAATTTCAACCACAACAACAGTATCAACCACAACAACCATATTAGCCTAAGAGGAACAATTTTCAACCTTTCAATAACTACAGGCACAGGTTGCCGACACCTCCACCAAGACAAGCAGTTGATGATGCTCAAAATGCCGTGTTTTACTCCTTTCATGAAACCGATGCACATACTAGTATCACATGTCTTGAAAACTTAATAATGAATCAGATTATAGGATATGCTGATGCTGCACCCATTTCAAACATTGTCCCTTCCCCAAGTGTGAATGTTGTCTTACCATAGACGAACAACTTTGATGGTGACTCTACTATGGGATACTTCCAGAAAGAACTCATTTTAATAAAGGAAGAACAAGAGGATCTTCATCAATATTCTCTTGTGGTGAATCATGAAAATATTTTGACGCCTGTGTTTACACATGCTCAACATTTCCAGGCATAGAGAGAAGATGAGGATAAACTAAGATCAAAAGAAAAGGGGAAGGAAGTGGCTTCCACTTCTAATGTTAAGTCTTCACATGAAAATGTCAAGGATGCTCAAGATTTGTCTTCGGCAAATTTTGATATAGTGGATTCTATGATGAAGACAAAGGCACAGATTTCCTAGCTGGAATATCTTCAGGACCATCCAAATCTGCTGGATAGAATTGCTAAGTATGTTAAGAAGGAGACTGTAATATAGCCTACATTGCTTGAATCCTCCATTCTGGTAGAAGAGAAGCCCAAGCCTTTCTATATCTCTCTGTGTATAGGAGGCTATAAATTGAGCAATTGTATCATTGATTCAGGAGCCTCAGACAACGTCATGCCTTTCCAGGTGATGAATGCATTAGGAATCTCATGCACCAAGATGCATGACAAGTGTTATTCACTTGAGTCTAAGTCAGTGTCGTTGGTCGGACAATTAAAGGATGCTCAAGTATGGTTGGCTGCTTGTCCTGAGAAGAAAGTTATGATGACTATCTTGATAGCCAACACCCCAACTAGTTACGGGATGTTGCTAAGTAGAAGCTTCTGCAAAGATCTCGGTGGAGAGATACAATTGGATTGGTCATATGTGACCATTCCTCTAAAGAATGGTAGTTTCAAGTTGGAACTAGAAACCAAGTCTCGGTTTAGTGTGGTGAAGTCTTAGGATCCTCAAGCACAAGTGCTATATCAAGAAATGGGTCCTGGTACCTGTGCTATGCTGTTAGAAATAATCAAAGAGAATCAAGAGGTTGTGTGCATGGTTGGAAAATCAAAGGAAGAACCTGAAGAAATACACAACTTGCATACTTTATTTGAGGAAGAAGTGCAACAATCTTCTCAAGAGCAAAATTACAAGGAGGAGATCAAATATGCTGTAGAGAGAAATGATGAATCCAATTTGTTCTTCTCATCTTTTGAAGGTTGGTTTGAAGAACCTGTGCCAGATACATTCAAAGGAGAAGAGACCAAAGAAGCATTGCAATTGGAGCAAGAACAAGATCTTCATTTTGAAGATGATTCATCATTGGAGGAATTTCTCAAAACCGGAGATCACATGGAAGATTCATCATTGGATCTCGACATTTTTCTACATCGCTTGGAGAGTGATTCTTCAGTAGAGGATATTGTAAATTTTCTTTTGCAATTTAGCCCGTCTTCATCTTTGCCTCAAGAATTTTTTACACACATTAGTGAAGAAAATGATGCTAAAATTTTAGAGGTTATCCATGAATCTGTGCAAGAAAGAGACATCATAGATATGATAAAGTCAACACAAAATGCAACATATGAAGAGACTTGTGGAGAAGAAAAGTTCATGGAATATTTAGTCTTCGTCACTAAAGATAATCAATTAGAGAAATCAGAAATCCTCGACAAGTGTATGGTGAGATATGCCGTATGTGAAATCAATCAAGTAGATGAAGAAGAAACATAAAGCCTAGAGGAATCTATCTTTGGTCCTGCTTGCCTATCAAAAGAAGGGTACATGGTTACTAGAGATGAGATGCTACCAGATATCTGCATTTTTGGTCTCGAGGATACGTTTATTGAAGAAAATTGCTCTATGGAGGTTGATAAGACTCAAAATGATGGATGACAAAGTGAGCTACTAGGTGAAGATGTTATCCATCAAGTATACTTTGATAATGATTAGGAGCTCGAGCCTTCAGACCTTGATGATTTATCAGGTTCTGAGGATTGGATAGATGAAAACATGACCAACAAAGGTGAAGAAGAAGTACCTAAAACACTAGAAAAATGGGTGACAACAGTTGTGGATCCGGTAAGCCAAGAATTAGTAATGAGGATTGTGTATGAGCAGGTTTGACCTTTTCCAGAGGATGTACATTGATTGAGTTCAAGGTTGCGTATGTTGAAGACATAAATGAAGAAAGTCAAGTTCTATATGTGGTAGTTACCATTCCCACAAGCATACTTTGGCCACAAGACCTTGCTTCATATATTCAAAAAGAGGTTTTGTACCTTCATCTGTTGCAGAGGTTTTTCACTTTGGAAGAAGATGATCTACCTAAGCTCTGGCATATCAACTAGTTCCTCATAAGCTTCTCATGGCCTGAACGTGACTACTTGCCTGAATCATGGCTCTTTGAGGAGATGTTGCCAAGAAAGAAAAGTTTTGTGTTGCCAAGACAATCTTCACAGCTAAGGAGAGATGGTTCTTATTTTTCTGAATCAATTGATAGTTTTGTGTGATAGTTTATGTTCTTTTTGTCCTCGCTTGAAAAAGAGCATTTGTGTGCACTTTCTGCTCTCATAATTGTGTTTCCCCTTTCTATGATGTGATCGTTATGTCGTAATGTATTTCCCTTTTCATAATGTTACAGTTTTGTTTTTTGGGTTTTCTAGAAAGTTCCAACTCTTAGGTGTTTTTAGGAAGTCCGTACCTAGGTGATTTTACTAAAAAAGTCTTGTTGTAGGTGATTAGGAAATTGACCTGACTCTATTGCCCAATGGATAAGACACTGGTCTAAGCAAGAAAGTCCAGAGATTCTTGGTTCTCCTTTACCATAAGTATCTGACATGGTCCCTAGATAGAGCCAATTGTTGTGCCAAATCAAAAAAATTTCTTCATTAAGGCATTTTGTGAGAGTCTGGAAAATTTGTCGTCAAAAAGTTAAAATTTCTAAAAATAGAAATTTTCTATTTTTAGAAAGTTTCTAAAAATAAACGTCAAATTAGGTTTTCTTGAGATATGGAGGTTGGTAAAATTTTCTAAAAATAGAATCTTTGATTCAGGTGTAATGCCTGATTCTGATTAGCTGATTTTGCTTCACGATCAATGTGGCCCAGACAGAATCTACAAAAGTTCATGTTTTCCCTACTGGGTCAATTATGCTCTTTCAGATGGTGAAGCATGAGCTCTGAGGCCATTAATGGAGGAGGTTCATCTACCAGGGATCGGTTTCAAGTTTTCTAGGTTGTTTAGATAATGCATAAATGTCAAGCAGTCATCAACTAATGAGAAACGAAGAACGAAGCATGATGAATCCAGAAAGTGAAGAAAAGTTAAAAATCCTCAAAATTGTTTAAGTCTGGAAATCCCAGGTGCCCTTGGAGGCTGGGGGTGGCCAACCCTCATAGACTTAGATTTTTTTCTGTATTTTTTAGAAAATGTTCAAAATACCTCCGTCAATTAGTTTCTAGGTGGAGAAAAGCAGTCATTTTGGTCAATAGGTCTTGAAAAGTTGGGAATCACCTCAGATATGCCCAGGGTATCCAGTCCATCCTTCATCCAATGGCAGTTGTCCGATAGATCATCAAAATCAATGACGGAAAGGAGCTGCCTGCACGCGAAATGAGGTAAACTACAAACAAAGATGAAAATCATAAAAATGACTAAGGCATTGACATCCAAACGCCCCTAGAGGAAGAGGGTGCCCATCTTCCTCAGTGTTAGAATATTTTTCATGTTTTTTGAGAAACATCAAAATGTCTTCGTCAGCCCGCTTTCAGGTGGTCAAAATTAGTAGAAATGCCCGTAAAAGCTAGAATTTCATTTAAGGTATGTTTAGGCTACTCAGATCACCTCTCATCCTGCTTCAATAGTCAGCCGGATGACCAGAAACGAAGATCGAATAGGACCCGCTGCACGCAAAACATAGAAATGGAATGAAAATTGAAAAATTCCAAAATTTTTCTAAGGCGTGGAATCTCTGGTGCCCTAGGAGGCTAGGGGTGCCCATCATCTCCAGACTTAACCATTTTATCATGTTTTTCTAGAAAAATGACAAATCTTCCTTTTTTAGCCTGGTCAGATTAATAGAAAATCACTTTGGCTTAGTTTTTGAGACAAACATAAGGTACAATCAGTATAGTTTTCATCAGGCTTGCCTGATTGCCTAACCATCAGTCTCAATTTTGCTTCTGTAGGTGAGATTTGACAACCTAACTAGGTTCCACAGTCACCGAAACACGCGCAGAAAAGAGAAAAATAAAAAAGTTGAAAATTCCAAAATTTGGCTAAGGTATTGAAACCCAAGCACCCCTGAAGGCTAGGGGCACCTGGAGTCTCCAGAGTTAGACTTTTTCATGTTTTTCTGATGTCATCTAACAACCACTTCCCGATCTTCATCTGGCGACAGTTTCCAGAATTTAGATTTGTAGTCAAACTTTGTCAGATCATTAGTTCGAGACTAGGGATCAAATTAGAATTGATGAAACTTCAAGATGCCATGATTAGTCAGCTTTTTCAGTAAACGATGACAATTTTCCATCTTGTTGAAGTCAGAGCCAGGCCACGCTAAAGTCAAAACGAGTGCAAAAAGTTTTAAAACGAAGGAAAAATTGGCTAACACTTTTGTAACCTCGTGTGTTTGATGACATCATCAAAGAAGATTTTTTTAAATCATCTCACACATGAAGCCATAGGCAGCTATAAAATATGGATTCTTCCTATTCGATTATATCTATTCAGATTTGTACTTTAAAAGTTGCTTTCTTCATGGATAAGATTCAAGTTTTGTGCTTTCACAAAGAAAGCTGCTTTTTCATCCTAAAGTTCTATAAAACAAGCTTTTGGTCTCTTTATTCATTATTTTTGCAGGTTGCATCTAGAGGAAGAAAATATCTTTTTCTTCTCATGAAGATTTGAGAACCCAGATGGAGTGCTTTTTCAGTGTTCTTCATAGTTTCAGGATTGGGAAGCACAGAGGCACGCTTTTTCAAGGTCCATTTTTCTAGGGCATCATTTTTCAGAAACAGGGCCAGAGCTTTTTCAATTTTCATCGAAATGGGTTCACCTGGAATTTTGTCCTCTTGAAGATTGGAAAATTTCTATTTTTTTGAAATCTTCTTTTTTGCTGCTTTTTTAGGAAATCCTCTGCTTTTTCAAAATCTGATGATCTGTGTTGTTTCAAAATGGGATTGTCTACAAAACCCACGTGCTATCTTTTTCTCTCTAAAGCTGCTTTTTAAAAGAAATCAGCAAACAATTTTCATCCTTTTGTGAAAAATATTTCCAAACATAGGCATGTTCGCAGGCATTCTTCAAGTTTTTTAGTATGCAGTACTCTCTAATAGAAATCAAGCCTAAAACAACGTTGGTTCATGATTACCTAAGAACCGTTGAGGCAGATTTGTACTTTCATAGATCTATCAATTGAAGTACAATGCTCATGATCTGCATCAAGGCATCCAAGGGTTTCAATAGAGTATGGTTGAGAACAAGCCGGTATTTGAGATCATAATCTCTGACTTGAAGGTAGCATATGATTCCATTGATTCAATAGAAAATAAGAAGGCTTCTACTTGGAAAGCACAATATATTTTCATAGTAAAAACCCATGAGAGGATATCCTCAGAGTTAGCTAGATGGAGAAGATAAAGTAGCCCTCAAGGCTAAGAATAGGCAGCTACAGTAATATATTTATATCAGTGGATGATGTCACCAATAAAGCAGCAATATAGATGAGGATGTGACTCAAAAGAAAGCAGCTTTAACTCAATGCTTTTTGATTGAAAGCATTTGCTTTCATTCAAAGCTTATCCATCCTTTAAATAGAAAAAAATCACTTTGTAATAGTTGGAGCTTTCTTTGCTTTAAAGTAG
Organism: Cunninghamia lanceolata; assembly: GCA_027924645.1. Taxonomy (NCBI): domain Eukaryota; kingdom Viridiplantae; phylum Streptophyta; class Pinopsida; order Cupressales; family Cupressaceae; genus Cunninghamia; species Cunninghamia lanceolata. The sequence continues at coordinate 709,934 of BSBN01000889.1, forward strand.
ATTGTTTTAAAGTGGGTGTTAGTTGTAATCTTTGCTTAGAATAGAAATAAAGCTTGCAAGTTGGCAAGTTAGTTAGCTAGGATCAAGGAGATTTTAGGGTTCCCTACTCCTTGGTTTGTGTATAAATAAGGGTAGCCTCACCCATTGTTTAGGAACTGTAATTGTGATAGAAAAATTTGCTGTGCCTATTCTAGCCTGCATAAATTATTATTTCAAGTGCTTGTTCACTCTGTGTTATTTGTTATCCAGTGTTTGATCGCATATTGTATGTTTACCTTTTGCTACAATATCGATGTCTTGGAGTTGTAATAAATTTATGATATTGAGAATAGAAATCTCATGCTTGCCATTCGCTTTGATTCTCTATCTCACGATCATCTAGTTTTGTCATCAGATGTGTGTCTTGCGTAATCTTACTTTCAGTTTTCATTATAAAGAACAATGAGTGTTCTAATGTGATTTGCAAGAAGTTTATTTGAGCTTTTATGTTAAAATAATTCATTCTCTGTTAACTTTTGATTCCTATGCTCTGAATTTACTTAGGTGATCAAAAGCATCATTTAGTTTAGGCCTAGCTATAATTAGAAGTTAAAAAGAAAAACCTCTGCTTCAGCAATAGAGTTTATAACCTTGTGCTCACAGTTGAGAAGTAAAAAGATAGGCAAAATTTAATTTATTTATCTTTTAAGCAAACATTAGCAAAAAAAGGAACTTCCCCTCATAATAGAAGAGCAGTTTATCTATGCATAACTGTCCATTTCCAACTTGCATTCTAGAGGTACAAATTGAAATGCCAACATGACCGACCCATTTACAGCAATTTTTTTGATAGACCCACTTGCATCAAACAAGTTTTCTTCCCTTAGGAAGTTGGACTAAATCCCAAGTATGGTTCCTTTCCAAGGAACTAAACTCTTCCTGCATAGCAGCATCCCACTTGGGGACACCAGAAGCTTCTTTGAAGGACTATGGATCAGAAGATGAAGCAAAGAAGAGGTGAGGAGCCTGCTTGAACTACGACCTTGTTCTTCTTGCATCTGAAGGATCACCAACCCAGTCACCTACTGACTCCAAAGTCTGACAAGCCCAAAGTGGCCCAGTGGCAGGAGAATTAGGAGAACCTAGAGGTGAATCAACATCTTCTGAATGATGACTAAGAGAGGAGGAAGATGAATCCTCATCATCGCCATCTAAAGTGGAGGAAGAAGACTCCTCAAGAGGATTAAAATCCTTACAAGAACTATCATCATGAAGTCGCAGTGTCTCCATGGGAATGAATGATGAAGAAGTGGTAGAAGAAGTATCCTCCTCAAAATAAACACTCCTCCCAATGAAAAGATCATGTGTGGTAGGGTGGAGTAGCCTGTAGCCTTTGACACCATCTGGATAGCCAACAAATATACAAGTCCTACTTTGCAGATCCATAGCCTTGTGTTTCTCTGCTGGAATGTGGGCCCATGCAGGAGACCCAAACACTCAAAAGTGCTTGACTGTGGGTTTCTGACCAGTCCAAGCTTCAAAAGGAGTTACCCCCTTCACAGCTTAGTGAGGAACTCAGTTCTGGATATAACACACACAGTTTATGGCCTCTGCCCAATAGTGAGGTGCCAATGATTTGGAGTGAATCATGCAATTGACCATTTCCTTCAATGACCAGTTATTTTGTTATGTAACTTGATTTTGTTGTGGACTATAGGGAACTATATGCTGAAGATCAATACCCTCTGGGCACAAAAATGCTCAAACCTTTGGTTGACATATTCCCTGCCATTATTGGTGCGCAAAATCTTGACAACCTTCCCAGATTGTTTCTCTGCAAAAGCTTTAAAGTCCTGAAAAGACTCAAAGACTTTAGACTTTTGTTTGACAAGGTATACAAAGGTGTATCGGGAAAGATCATCAATGAAGGTCAATACATATCTAGATCTGTTGAATGAAGGATGCTGAAATGGTCTAGCCAAATCACTATGTACTAACTCCAAGAGCTGTGTGGCTCTCCATACTTTGCCTTTATCAAATTTTTATTCAGGATGCTTGCCAAGAATGCAGCCTTGACAAACTCTATCAAAGAATCAAATAGAAGGCAACCTTGTAACCATGTCATGCTAATTAAGCTGCTGCAAGTAGCGATAGTTCAAGTGACCAAACCGCTGATGCCACAAATGACTCACCTCATTTGAGTGAGTGAGCAATGCAAGTGAAGGAGAATTAGGAACAAAATGAGAAAAGTGATAGAGCTATGAACGGTTATCAACTTTTCCTACAGCAACTGTAGAACCACGGTGTAGATCACTAATAACTACTAAGTTAGGTGTAAATTCAACTCTCTTGCCAGAACCTATATGGGTGATTTGGTAGACAGATAGGAGATTAGTAGACAAAGAAGGTACATAAAGAACATCATGGAATGTCCCATCACCAATGTCAACAGACCCTCTCCCAAGAACTTCTTCTGGTGTATCATTACCCATAAGAATATCATGCACAAAACATGACTCCAAGGATGAGAAACTTTCCTTTGTATTGCCCATGTGGTGAGAAGCAACTGAGTCAATTACCCAACTATCTAGCAGTGTAGCAACTGCAACAAGGGCCTTGCCCTTCCCCTTACTATTTTTTGTGTTCTTTGAAGATTCTAAAGAATCTTCCTTAACTGAATCTGACACTTTGATATTATTCTTCTCAAGAAGATGAGTAAGATGAGCTATTTGCTTTTTCAAACACTTTTGCTCATCATGACCAGATTTCTTATAAAAGGCACACTTTGTCTTCTCCTTTTTAGACTTGTTGTCTTTAGAGGAAGACTCAGAAGCTGCATTGGTTGCATCTTGTTTTGGACCTTGTTTCTTCTCTCCTTGATCCTTTTGTTTCCTATTTTGCTTGCCATTGCCTTTCTGATCTTTAGTGCCCTAATTTGCAGCCAAGGCATGAGACTTAGAAGGCTTAATGGTGCCCATGTGAACTAATTTATCCTATTCTTTAGTGAGTTCAGTAGCAAATTCATCTAAAGATGGAATTTTATAGGTATCCCCAAGAACACTTTTAGTGGCATAAAATGTAGAAACAAACACTGAGTAGTTAGGACCAAACTTAGAAAGAATACTTAAGATCAATTATGTCTTTCTTCTCAATCCCACATTATTTCAACTATAATCTAACGGCTTTTATTTTTGTGAAGAAGTCTTGTATTGTATCAAAATTACATGGATTTAACCCTATTAGCTCATTCTCCAATTGATGTGCCCTTAATTCATCTTGTTTACCAAAGAGATTTTCCAAAATAGTCCATACATCATTTGGTGTTGTAGCAGATTCAACATGGAAAAGAAAATCAGGAGATATAGACATGCATAGAGTTCCAAAAGCTTCATCTAGCATGTTATGAAATTTAGGCCTTTCTACAATTAAGGTTGGTTTAGTTTCTAAACCCATAGTTACTTTATATAGTCCTAACTTCTTAAGTTGGATAATCATCTTGGACTTCCACTCTAGTAGTGTAGGGTGTTAGAACATGCACTATTAATTGATCCATCTTAAATGTAGAAATAGATTGTTGTTGTTGTGAGAAAAGAAAAGATGCAAGAAAGAACATACAAGACACCCCCCTTTTCCAATCAATCAAAGACACCCCCCCCACCCCCAAGAAAATTTGATTTGGAACTTTATATTTAGTGTGGTTACAATCGCCACTAACAAGAAATACTAAGTGGACTTGATCTCAATGCTATTACAAATCCTCAAGAAGAGCATATGTTGAAAATACAACTTTGGAACAATACCCAGTGAAATAAATAACACCACTATAAGCTACATGAAAAAAAATCTTCTTTCAAAAAAAGAATCACCTCGATCTGAGGTTTTATGCAAAAGTTATGCCTCTTCGAAGTTCCCGAAATAAGAACTATGCAGTGTCACGACTGAGAATATGCAATTTCTAAAATTTCTCTACATCAAAATCAAAAAATGTCTGTGCTAGTACATAGATCACAAAAAAATAGCCAAAATCAAAAAAAATTCATGATAAACAGAGTCCATATGAGCAAGAACGGAGCATTTGAAAATTGCCTTCAAATCTGCAACTGCTAACAGAGAGGGGTCCTGTTGTAGCTTTCTGAGTTCATTTCTACAAAATATATAGATTGCATGCAAAAAATAAAAGATACCTAGATGTTTTTTTGATGTTGTGAACAAAACCCAGAAGGCATTTTTCTTGCTAATGTATAGAAGATGTGGATCTAATGTAAAACAAATGCCTTTAGCAACAAAAAATGACCCCAGCAATGAAAAAATGGCATGCAAAGGATGAATCAGCTACCTAAGACAAGAAAAGTTATGTTGCAATTTGCAATACTGATTAAAACACAAAATATGCAAGCTGGTTGACAGATTTGAGCTTCAAAAAAAGTGGATCTTCATAAATCCTTTCTGATTCTCTAGATCATTCTAAAAACACAAGAGAAGAGCATACGGGATTTTGCAAGGTCTCTACAAAAAATCTAACCTTACAAAACTTTCTCTTATACCATGTTAGAATCTGTAAAACAAATTATAACCCATACTCAATTGAAAGAGTTAGAAACATAAACTGTAAATGTAAAAGCAATTGAAACAACATAACAATGATACTAGGATATTGATGTGAAATGCTTGAAAGGAAAAAATAGCATCAGATAACTATCTCTAATATCAAATGAAAATACAAGTTAGGTAGCATGCTTATATAGACCAGGGAGAGGGAGGAGGTGGCAACACCGACCAATGAGGAGAAACCATCAATCAGACTAAAGAGAGCAAAGTATCTTCCCAAGATAGCTAATGGATGCTCACGTGTAGGAAGGTGACACCTCATAATCATCTCACCTAATAAAACATGCTTTATTAACCTAAGCAAGCTTAAATACATGACTAGGAAAAACCTAATGAAAAGGAATAAAAAACCTACACTAACAGATATTGCAGTCCCTTTTTTCTGCACAATTACTCCATCATATTGACTTCGTACACTTCATCCTTGATATTCATCTATTTCTCATTCACAGACTTCACAAATATCTTTGTTCTTCTATATATATACCCTCAAAAACATCTCAAATCCTTAATTAGGTCGAAACCAAATTAAAGACCTTTATATGAAACGTGTGATTCACCATGGGTCAACTTCAAACATATACATTATGAAAAGGAAATAGGTTTCAGATCACTTCAAATGGTATAAAAAGGTAAAATATATCATAACAAATTCTTCAAAGCCAAATTACTTGATCAGGATTAATCAAGATCAACCGCACATGAAAGAAATCAGAATGTCGGCCCAAACATCACTAACACTACTGATTGTCTATCTTTGCATCACCAGGAAGACACCAATAACATCAGGCAGACCAAGATATAAGAAATGTACCTTATCAACACTATCCTTGCACCATTCTCCTAAAGTATCTGATCATTATGTGCATCTGCAAAAGAAGAATCATGTTGAACCAATGAAAATAGAGTATTCTGGACTAACTGAAACACATCAAAACTTAGGATATTGCATTGTGGACCACCAAAACATCTGAAACTCATATGGATGCACTCACATATTATTCTAAACATATCCCCAAAACTGCATAGCCACCTATCACTATGGAGGAATGTTGAGCATTCCAACAATCCTTCATCATTGTTTTACTCTGCCAGAGTACAGACTGGCACTCTGTCACTTATAACTTTTACTGCGGAAGGTTTCATGATTTGAAATCTTGGATATAACACCATCATATACCAAATAACTTATCTTCTAAACCACAAGACTATATATTTCTTTGCAGAGGAATGCGGACCAAAACACTATGACTTTGCCTTAGAGTATACACTGTAAATGCCTTAGCAAAACTTCTACCACTTATCTCTAAGGGCGGTACACCAAAATGGTAAAATATCACTGTAGACATATAGGAAACATGTTAGAACATGTGTACTCACCTTCGCATCATACTTAGACATCATGATGATTACCATTCGTATACTTAGACAAATTCTCTCCATCTGCTAGGTCTTCCGGTTTGACTTGTCTTAAACATGCTGACCTCAAGTCTCTAACTGAGTCAAACCATCTCTCTCAAATCTTTCACTGTATCAATCTGTAATGTCAAAAAATATCCCCTTGGGGGCTTTTCCCTCATAAGGTTTAGCTCTCAGGTCTTTTATCTGCATTTAGGACATCTTGCATCATATTTTGATATCCCAATGAAATAAGCCCTAAGTTTCATGATAAATGGGACCTAGGGGATCCCTTGAACCTAACCCTAACCAAAATAGGGAGGGAGGACTTGGGCGCCTGTGCCCTAGTCCTGCCCTATTTTGTGTCAGTCCCAAATTTTGAGTGTCACCTTGTGACCGTTATTTGGGTCCTATGCCGACACAGTAAGTTTGAATTACGAAATTCTTGGTGGGAGTGTTTGTAGTTGCATATATAAGCATGTTTAGGCATTCATTTGTAAACTAGAGGATTACTAGAAAGCAATTATGATTTTTTAGCATTCTAAAGGTGATTCAAGGCATTCATTGTGTAGCAAGAGAATATTTGTGTTGTTTATGTGTTCGTATTTGTAGATTTGAGCAATCATCTCTTCATGGCATGAAGAACTTCTTCCTTCCATGAGATCTTCACTACAAGGTGATATCATTTGTGTTTTCGAGCATTTATCATTTGGTTTTTGCCTCTGCCTCACAAGGGCACACACTCTCTATCTGACAACGTTGTTCGGAAGGCTTGAATGTTTCTCTAGGTTTTGACTGAGGCAAGCCTCTAAACACCACAACCCCCTCCCCATTTTTTTGTGATTGCAGGTTACAGGTTGAATAAGGAAAAAAAGTGGAGTTGTAGAGGAGTGTTGTAGAGTGTCAGATTCGTAGATCAGAGTTGAAAATAGGGCCCTGAACTAGGGTGTAGGCTCATTAGTCCTCTGAATTCTGCAATGGAGAAATCTCTGAGACAACAGGAACATGTTGCAGATCAAGTTCCTAGATCCTGACAAAAATCGAGGCATTGGACTAGGACACCCACTCATTAGTCCCCGACTGTTCTGTTTCCCAAACTTTAGAAACTAGTACACATTTGTCTGTTATTTCACACTTTTTGTAGCAACATTTTCCAATATTCATTCGTTTGCTTATGTATTTGCATAATTAGGGTTTTATAATTAAGCATAAGTGGGCATAATTGGCAATCAAAACACACAAATCCAAGTTTCCCTACATTCCTAAGTGACCAAGGGTCTGATAGTGCATTGCCACTCGACCCAAAGTCCTTGAATGTATAAGGGTGAAAGGAGGATATACACTAAACTATCAAAAACTAATCATCCAAATTCCACCCTTTACACAATCATGCTAACCCTATGTCAAACCATCTCTCTCAAATCTTCCACTGTCCATAACCAATCTTCAACTTCTATACAAGCATGTCCTCAAGTTTACACATATAGAGTTGACATCAATGACAACACATATTGCCAACAATCTTCCACTTTGTCATTGATGGCAACATTCATTTATCTACAAGTCCTCTCTCCCAACTAATAAGACAATCATCAATAGTCTCTCCCCCTTTGACATCAAGGACAAAGGACAAAATGTCTTCTATTTATGACAACTCAAAACTATATGTACTCCCCCTTACTGTATATTTTTACAAACAATACTCCCCTTGAGATGAAGTTGCCCCAAAACTGATGCTATGTACATAGTATTTCATAAAAAATGACACTATGTAAGCCTCTGAAAGTCTATACAAAGCCAAAATTATCTTATCTACAATGCTGTTGCAACTCATTTAGAAGGTAGAATGCTTTTGTAGATTACCTTGAGTTAAGAAAGAGTGGATACCGAGTTTGCCTTTTCTGAGGAAAGAATATGATTCTGGCATTCACACTGCATACATAAATTTTTAGCCTCATCTATGTTGCTTGGGGTCTTCATCTTCTAAACAATTTTCTCAGCTTCTCCTAGCAACTTGGATAATGAAGCAAGTCTCAAGTTGACTGCTTCCCTCAGCTAACCAAAATGTTTCTTTATTTGTTCTCTTTGGTATTGTAGTTGTGACATCTGTGCATGAAGATTTTCAATTTGTTCCTTGGTTGCTCCATCCTTGTCCTTTGACAAGTCATATATTTCAGCTAGTTTAGTGATCTGTAACTCAATGGAGTCAATCTGAGCTTTGATATTTTTGGTAGAATTTGGCCATTTCAAGTAGAAAAGATACAATGCAGTGGCTTCATCAATACAATATTTAAATATCTTTATATTTTCTTGTAGTTTATTGTGTGCATTGGCACACTTGTTAGATACCTCAGCCATTCTTTTATCATTCATCTTCCTTAGAGCCTCTTGTTCTGCCTTTTGTTCAATATGGGAGGATTAATCCTTGAAAGAGTCCATTAAATTCTTCAATTTATGCTCTAGAGCTAAGGAAGAATCAATGTTTACCTCTAGTAAGCCTTCCTGAATCAACTTTACGTCATCCTCAACTAGGCTGGTTTTCTTCAAATTTTCTTGCAAAAACTCATTCCTTGCAGAAGCATGCAAAATGTCACCAAGCTGTTATTGAACACACTTAGATGTTGAGAGGGGGGGTCAATCAGTATATAAAAAAACTTAACTACTTAATTTGCAGAATAGATCAAATTACTTAGAGAATAGAAAGTAAAACATGCACCACATTAATCCACACATTGACACCAGTATTTTTACATGGAAAACCCAAAAATGGGAAAAACCATGGTGAGCGTTAGCTCACAATATAATGCTCATTACTTATAAAAGTTTACAACATTATTTTAGGGCTACAACCCAAGGAAGCTACAACTCCCCACTGATTTTGTTTTTAGGGCTAGAACTCAAGGAAGCTAAAACTCCCTAAAGAAAGTTCACTACTACAAAGAATTACAATGACAACATAACTATGAACTTCTATGAAAGAAGCATCTGACTTATGCTAATGTTGTAGTCCTCTTTTTTTGCACAATTACTCCATCATACCGACTTTGCACACTTCATACTGCTCATTTTGCTCTAGCACATTCACACACTCTTATTCATTCTACAAATGAATTTGTTCTTCTATATATATATATCCTCCACAACATCTCAAAACTTTGATTAGGTTGGCACCAAAAGACCTTAGTTAAAACGTGTAATATTGTATAGGTCAGCACATAGCAAACTCATATTGAAGAGAAAATGGGTTGCAGATCACCACACATCACAGTAGGACCCAAAAGACATCACAACACATCCTTCAATGACAAAACATCTGATTAGGTTCCACCACATACGAAGCAAACTAGACTGTTGGCCCAAACAACACCACTACTAATTGACCATCTTTACATCACTGGGAAGAAGCCAAAAACATTATGCGGACCAATATTTCAACCATGTATCTTCTCAACACTATCCATACACCATTCTCTTGAAGTATCTAATCAATATATGCATCTGTAAAACAAGAAACATGGTGAATTGATGAAAATGGGGCATTCCAGATTGATTGTGACACATCAAAACTTAGGATATTGCAGTGCAGACCACCAAGTCAACTAAAATACTTATGAATTAACTTGTGCAACATCATGAACATATTCTTAGATCTGTACAACCCTATCTATCATTTCTAGAGGAATGTGGAGACATTTGACTTAGCTGCACTATGATCAGCATTCACGTATACACATAACTCAAGGTGACTTGAACACCTTGTACTATATATGATATAAGAGAGAATTGCATGCGGTTCAAACTTGAGATATTATGAAGTATGTAGAGTCTCCGTAGACACTCATATGGCAGATCTATACCTTCACCATCTTCCACAAGTACTCAAACACGTGTTCTATAGAATACTTCTGCATCCAGAACTATCTGTGTTACTTCCATCACTTGAAATCTGACCTTGCAGACCACAAGAACACTTGATACTATAAGGAAGCATGCATTACACATCTCTAAACATATTCCCAAAACCACCTGAGCACAACTTCTCTTCTGGAGGAATGTAGAGCATTCCAATAGGTCTCCACCATTGCTTTACACTATCAAGTCACAGTTTGAAACACTACGACTTATAACTTTCTTTGCTGAAGGTGTAATGAGCTAAATCTTGGATATAGCATGTTCATATGTCAATAAACTTATCTTCTAAACTGTAAGACCAAATCTTGCACTGTGGAGGAATGCAAACCTAAATGTTGTAACTCTGCTTTAAGATATACAGTATGAAGGCCTTAGCCAAACTTCTGCAACTTTTCTCTAAGTGTGGTACTCCAAACTGATAGATATAATTGTAGATCTATAGAAAACATGTTAGAATAGGTTTACACACCTCTGCATCACACTTAGACACCAAATGATTATCATTCTTATACTTGGACAGTTTTCCTCAACTTGCTATATCTTTCGGACTGACCTCCCTTAAGCATGTTGATCCTATGTCTTTAACTTAGTCAAACCATCTCTCTCAAATCTTCCAATGTCCATCAACTTCAACATCTCTAACCTCAGGTTGACACATATAGAGTTGACATTAATGACAACACATATTTCCAACAATATCTCCCTTTGTCATTGATGGCAAAACCAAAACAAAATGTGTACAAACACTCCCCCTTTGACATCAAGGACAAAGGGCCTAACATCTTATACCATCCCAAAACTATGTAAACTCCCCTTACTATATATTTTTACAAATAGTACTCCCCCTGAGATGAAAATGCCTCAAAAAATGATGTTATGTACACAATATGTCATTACTGTCCCATGCAAGTCTATATACATCCAAAATTTAATACTCTTGCAACTCATTTAGAAGGAAAAATGGCTTTGTAGATTAACTTGACTTGTATAAGAGTAGATGCCCAAATTGCTTTTTCTGAGGTAAGGATGTGATTTTGGCATTCAAGATCCACATATAAGTCTTCAACCTCATCTATAATGCTAGGTATCTTCATCTTCTGCTCAATTTTTTCAGCCTCACTTAGTAATCCAGATAATGAATCCAGTCTCAGATTTACTGCTTCTCTCAGCTTACCAAACTGCTTCTTTATTTGTTCTCTTTGGTCATGTAGCTGTGACATTTGTGCATGAAGGTTTTCAACTTGTGCCCTGGTTGCTCCATTCTTGTCTTTTGACAAGTCATAGACTTCAGCCAATTTGGAGATCTATGACTCAATGGAGTCAATCTGAGCTTTGATGTTTTTTGTGGAATTAGGCCATTTCAAATAAAATAGGTATAAAGTAGTGGCTTCATCGATGCATCCTTTGAACATTTTCAAATTTTCTTGTAGCTTATTGTGTACATTGGCACACTTATCAGATATCTCAGCCAACCTTTTATCATTCATCTTTCTTAATGCCTCGTGTTCTTTCTTTTCAACATGAGAAGAATGATCCTTAAAAGAATCTATTAATAGTTTCAAATTTTCCTCCAAGATCAGAGAGGAGTCAATGATTACCTCTGGTAACCCTTCTTGTATCAGCTTCACTACATCTTCAACCAAACTGGTTTTCTTGAAAGAACTCCTTTCTTGCAGAAGCATGCAAGATGTCTCCAAGATGTAGTTTGTGAAGGGGTGAAATGTTTACCAAATCAACTTTCCCTTCAAGAGTGGCAATTTGTAGAAGTTGTGGTGTAATCAGTAGTTGGAACTACATCTGCAAATCTAATAGGTCTTTGAAAGAGTCTGACCCTGAAGAACTCTGACCTATATCCCCAGAGGTGTCCTTAACCTCCTCATCTTGCTTCTCATTTTTTTCATCCTGATCCTTTTCATATGGTTTCTCTTCACTCTTCTATGATTAATCCTGAACTTTCTGTTCTTGTTCCACCTCAAAGTTATCCTCTTTTCTTTACTCATCTTTCCTTGTATTCTGCAAAGGGGGTTTGCCATGTTTTGCATCAAAATCTGTGTTCTCTAGAGGGATTGTACTTACTTTATCTTGACCCTCTATATTTTGTGTCTCAGTGTTCTTCAGAGGGGTTATATTTATTTCATCTTGATCTCCTAAATTTTATGCTTCTATGTTTTCTGGAGGAACAATCTCCTTATCTTTCTCAGTTATGTCTTCTTTATCCACTTTGTCATCAAAGGCTGACAGATCTATATCCTAAAGAGGTACATATGGTATATCTAGAGGAACTTGTTCCTCAACTGTCACCTTAGAATTCTTCATTTCCTCAAGAAGTTTTGCAGTTTTCATATGTCAATCAACTTATCTTTTAAACCATAAGACTAAATCTTCAATTGCAGAGGAATGCAGACCAAAATATTGTAAATCTGCCTTAGGATATACACTGTGAAAGCCTTAGCCAAACTTTTGCATCTAAGTGTGGTACTCCAAATTGATAGGATATCAATGTATATATATAGGAAACATGTTAGAATAGGTTTACATACCTCCACATCACACTTAGATACTAGAAAGATTATCATTCTTATACTTGGACAATTTTCCTCCATCTACTAGGTCTTCTGGACTAACCTCCCTTAAGCATGTTGATTCTGTGTCTTTAACTTAGTCAAACCATCTCTCTCAAATCTTCCACTTTCCATCAACTTCAACATCTCTGACCTCAGGTTGACGAATATAGAGTTGACATCAATGAAAACACATATTGCCAACAATTGTAACTTGTAAAGGGGTGAAATATTTGATAAATCTACTTGCCCCTCATGAGTGAGAATCTGCAAAAGTTGAGGTGTAATCACATGTTGAAACTGCATCTGCAATCCTAATAGGTCCTTGAATGATTATGACGCTAAAGAACTCTAACCTATAGCCATAGAATTATCCTGACCTTTCTAATCTTGTTTCTCCTTAGTCTTCTCATCTTGAATTTTCTCACCTTGTTCATCCTTAGTCCTCTCTGTTTCATCTTGAATTTGCTCATCTTGTTTCTCCTTAGTCTTTTCTGTTTCATCTTGAATTTGCTCATTTTGTTTCTCCTTAGTCTTTTCTGTTTCATCTTGAGATTTCTCAAGATTATCCTCTTTCTTTTTCTCATCTTTCCCAATATTCTCTAGAGGAGGATTGTCATGTTCTACACTAGGATTAGTATTCTCCAGAGGAGGTGTACCCATTTTACCTTGATCCTCTATATTTTGTGCTTCAATATTCTCTAGAGGAGTAGTCTCCTCATTCTGCTGATCATTCTTCACAGTCTCATCACTTGTTATATTATCTTCAAAAGATGACAAGTCTACGTCATTAGATACATCTTCAATAATTACCTTAACATTCTTCATTTTTGCAAGGATTTTGCTAGTTTTCTCTATTGTCTCCTTTTCCAATCTTTCTATTTCTTCCTTGTCCTTTCCCATTAGAATATTTATTCTTATTTTTGTTCTAAATTCTTTTTCTTGTTTTTGAGATACTTTAATCTTTTCTTCATCAGAGATGGATGGACCAACCTTCTCAACTACTTGTTGCCTCATCTTGGCCTCTTTTTCCATGGCTTCATTCGTCTTATTGGTAAGTATGTCTTCAAGACTTGTAGGAAGTTAATCAATGATCTCAATTAGGGCTATATTGAAGCCCATCATGTACATAACTATGGCCTTCTCAATTGTGTCTTTGTCAGTAGGTGGAATTTCATCATAGAGATCTGTAACTCCTTTTAATGCACCATGCTTTGCAATTTCATTTATAGTAGCCTCAAGCTATAGAGGCACATGTTTAGATACTTCCAGAGGAGCCTTCTTTGTTTTCTTTGTCTTTCCTTTTCCTTTAGATGTTCCTTCCTCCTCTCCTTTCCTTTTTTTTTCTTCAATATAAAGGCTTTATTTTCTTCCTTTTCATCTTCTTCATCATCCTCAACATTCACTAGATTTATCTTTCCTCTCTTTGTCTATACCTTGGGCCTTGGTTTCTTATTTTCACCTGTCTTGGTTTACGTTGGTGTTTTAGTAGTAGTTCTTCCACTACTTGGAGATGTTTGAATTGGTCCAGAAGGTTTAGGGAGGTTGCAGTGGTAGATGTAGACCTACTTGTCCTTTTAGGAGTAGGTGTGGCAGAGGTAGATGGTGTTTCTTCCACAGGACCCTCATGATGATTTAACATCTCTTCCAATTTTGTCTTCATCTTCTCTACCTTCTCTTCTACCTCCTTCTTGTTTCTCTTGTTGGTTATTTTTTCATAGGTCCCAAATCTCTCAGCAGTAGGATCTTTAGGCTTGCTAAGAAAGATATCAGCATATCCAATCAAATCAGGTCTAGAGACCTCATAAGGCAAGGTGGTTATCTAGAAAGTCCTTGGTTCTATAGCCTCCATATAGAAATTGTCCTTATCCACCATGAAACTAATATCATTCTTATATTTTTCTACAAGTTTTGATGGTATCCTTTCCCTCAATTGCATTTCATCTTGGAAATTCTTAAAGAATCCCCAATACATAGTGTTGCATTATTTTGTATCTACAAAACTTTGCATGTGATCCCTAATCTATTGTCTAATAGGGATATCCCTTCTCCATACTACATTCTTCATGCCAGGAAATTCTCTCAAGAGATAAAACATGAGACAAGCAATCAGAGAGCCATACTAGAAGTGATAACATGTCTCCTTTGTTCTCTTTATATTTTCCAATAGTTTTTGTCATAGTAGCTCACACAGATCATAGTCCTTTCTTTCCTTAACCATCTGATGTACAGTGTAGATGGCAATTGCGGTAGTTGATACTTATATGTTTGTGTAATAAACTTTGTATGCAATGCCCACTGTGGCATATCAGACCCCTAGGTCAGTGATATCATCCACTGTTAGGGTTCTTTTGTCAAATTTTGTACTGGTAAGCTTCATTACTACCTCATTCTTTACAACCTTTAGAATTGGCATAGGTCTAGAGGAGCATAATCCGGTCACAACTTTAATAGCTTCTTTTGTGATCATACAGGGTTGATCAAGACACATGAATTCTTCATGAATCTGGCTCAAAACAATTTTGACCCAATCATCCTCATAGCAGAAATTGGGAAAACCCTTCCATACATCTAAGCACTTAGCCTCAACATTTGCATACTCTAGTTTTAGTTAAAAATCATCACCCAAGAGATGATCATTTTTGAATTGTTCCAACTTCAAATGGTTGTATTCATTTAGTTGTGAGTGGATGTATATTCAAACATCCTCTGTATGCAATACATTGATGGGAAAGGGGGAAAATGCTTTGTCCTTGTCAGTTTTAGTGTATTTGTATGAATGCTTCTTGAATTTTGGCCTCAGCCTCTCCACAATATCAATGACTACCGATGTTGCCATGATTACTCTTTCAAAAAAACTAGGGTTTTACAAGGTAGTTTGAGAAGTACTTGAGAATGTTGTCATTAGGGTTTGTACACAAGCTCTATTGAAGATCTTCTTCTCTTCTTTGCTCTTTCACACCCTTGCTTTCATTCAAATGAGATCAATTTTGATCAAGTATCGAATAAATGTGCTTCATATCCACTCTAGCTACTCTGCATTAAATGCATTTCTCTGTTCTTGATCTAATCAACTTTTTACTATCACAAGGATCTATGATCATTTAGAAAACCTCTGCAAAGATTGTGTTTGCTCTAGAATTTTGATCAAAAGTCATAAAATTTCTGGCCAGACATATCCATGTCACCATTAGCCATTATGATGAGGATTTCAACATCTTATGCTCAATAGGGGTTTGAAAATATTTGCAACCACAACTCCCCCTGATCCAATACTTCCCTTTTAATTGCTGAAAGATCCATTTGCACCAGGTAGGGGTACATATCCTTCATTTACTTCATCTTCTTCCTTCTTCTTCCATATCTTGGTCATTTCTTTCTTTTGTTGACCAATGTCAATCTTCTTTTGAGGAGCTGGTCTTACATTCTTTCCCTTGCAGAACCTTGAAATGTGTCCTAATTTATTGCAATTGTAGCAAGTGATATTGGATTGTGGAGCATAACCACCTATTCTCACATTAGATTTGCAATTAGCGGCCTTATGACCAAACTTGTTGCATTTGTAGCAATAACCATAGAAGAATTGAGAAGTCATAGCATTGTTCTTCTTCATGAAACCATTCCTCATCATTTTACTTTTTATTCATTAGCCTTATGACCAACTTTGTTGCAAGCATGACACTAACCATGAGAGTTCACAACATTGTACCTTGGAGGCCTAAATGAATTCTGATTCATCTTGCTTCTACATTCAATAGCCTTGTGACCAAACTTATTACAAGAAAAACAATTACCATTAAAATCTTGAGGATACCTGGTAGGAGCAGTCTATTTAGGAGTAGGCTTTATGAAGCTCTTCTTCTTGCTATTCTTTCTTTGTCTTCGGATAGGAATAAATCCATCTTCTTTTGTGTCTCTAGAGGCATTCTTCTTAAGATCTTCAGTGCAGGATTTTTCTTCCTTTATTTCAGACTTTCCTTCCACTTTGAAGTTATCATACAAGTTTGCAAATGCACTGATGATAGGACTTTTCCCTTTTTCAAAACCAATACTATATTTTTCTTTTGATGGCTTTTGAGAGTTGATCAATTCATCAAGAATCTCAGAACCTCTTTTCAGTTTTAACCCCTTGTCAATTTGTTCTTTTGCTTTTTTGAGTTCTTTTCTCAGAGTGACAACTTCTTCCTCAAGTTTTGAACATTCAACAACTTTCTCATTGAGCTTGATATTTAAGAAATCTTCAATCCTCTTGCCTTCTTCAACCATGACCTTCAAACTAGAGATCATATCTTCTTTCTCGTTGAGTTTAATTTCACATCCTTTATCTCCTATTTGATCTTTCAGTTTACCAATTTCTTCTTTTGATTCTTTAGCTCGTGTCTTCAATTTCACAATTGTCTCCTTTGATTTTTCAAGCATGGCCTCATATTCTTAGTTCAGTTCTCTTGCATCATCCAAATTCTCAAGGGCTGATCAGAGTTCTTCAAGGTCTACTTCATCTAGGTTGAGGTCCCAACCTTTAGATTCTATTGCTTCTAGATCTAGTTCTAGAGTAAACACATCATTAGACATAGCTTTAGATTCCATGTGTTCAATTTTAGGATCTACCTTAGCTTGTTAGGCTTCTCAAAGGTACTTGGCTCTGATACCAATTGTTGAACACATCTCGAGACTGAGAGGGGGGTGAATCAGTAATATAATAAGCTCACTGTTATAAAAGTTTACAACTTTGTTTTAGGGCTACAACCCAAGGAAGATACTACTCCCTACTGACTTGTAAACTAAGGCTATAACCTTAGAACAAGATACAAAGACCTGCTGAGGAGACTCACTGTCTGATAGAAGGATACATGAAAATTACAATGAAAAGAGGAACCTGAACTGCTGTGAAAGAAGCATGTGACTTATATTGATATTGCAATCCCCTTTTTCTACACAATTACTGCATCATACTAACTTCACACACTTCATCCTTGATATTCATCTCTCTCTCATTCACACACTTCACAAATGACTTTTTTCTTCTATATATATACTCCACAACATCTCAAATCCTTAATAAGGTCGGAAGAAAAAAAACCTTTAGATGAAACATGTGATTCTCCATGGGTTGGCTTCAAACATATACATTATGAAAAGGAAATAGGTTGCATATCACTTCACATGGTATAACAAAGTCAAACACATCATAACACATTCTTCAAAGCCAAATTACTTGATCAAGATTAATCAGGATCAACCGCACATGAAAGAAACATCACTAACACTGCTAATTGTCCATCTTTGCATCATCAAGGAGACACCAAAAACATCATGAGGACCAAGATATAAGAAATGTACCTTATCAACACTATCCTTACACCATTATCCTAAAGTATCTGATCATTATGTGCATCCGTAAAAGAAGAAACATGTTGAACTGATGAAAACAAAGTATTCCAGACTAATTAAAACACATCAAAACTTAGGATATTGCATTGTAGACCACCAAAACATCTGAAACTCATATAGATGCATTCACATACTATTCTAAACATATCCCCAAAACTACACAGCCATATTTATCATTGCAAAGGAATGCGAAGCATTCCGAAATCCTTCATCATTGTTTTACTCTGCCAGAGTATAGACCAGAACTCTGTCACTTATAACTTTTACTGTGGAAGGTTTCATGACTTGAAATCTTGGATATAACACCTTCATATGCTAAACAACTTATCTTCTAAACCACAAGACTAAATCTTGCTCTACGGAGGAATGCAAACCAAAACACTATGAATCTACCTTAGAGTATACACTGTAAATGCCTTAGCAAAACTTCTGCCACTTATCTCTGAGTGCGGTACACCAAAATGGTAAGATATCACTATAGACATATAAGAAAAATGTTAGAACATGTATACTCACCTCCACTGCCTTAAACATGCTGACCTCAAGTCTCTAACTGAGTCAAACTGTCTCTCTCAAATATTTCACTATATCAGTCATGTTGACCTTGTGTCAAACCATCTCTCTCAAATCTTCCACTGTCCATTAACCTATCTTCAACTTCTATACAAGCATGTCCTCAAGTTGACACATATAGAGTTGACATCAATGACAACACATATTGCCAACAAAAGGCACAAGACACACAATTTTTAAATATAATTGTAAAATACAAGAGGGAATTGTAGAGTATGAAATTTTTAATCTTACATCTATGTACACTCATTATTTGGTTTATCTTACTAAGGCCATTATATATCTTGAGCTAGAGATTCTATCATTGTTGGTATATCTCAAGGCATTATCAATGATGATACATACAAAGAACATCAACTACAAGAGTTGGAGACATTAGATGAGAAATGTTTTCATGTATTGGATGATTTAAGAGTTTAGCAATGAAAATTGAAGAAAAAATATAATAATCATATCATAGAAAGAGATTTTGGAGGTTGTCAGTTGGTCCTTTAAAAAAATTCAAAAAATCTAAATGTAAAAGAAGAGGTAAGTGGGAAATTTTGACCAAATTAGTTAGGATCATTTGTTATTGCATGCAAGTATGGAACAAGCTCTTTTGGATTATATACTATAGATGGAAAGCCACATAAATATCTAATTAAAATCATATATTTATGACATGCTACTATCCTTGAGGGTTTTCTTGTTTTAGATGGTTTATTACTTCAGTGGGTTTTACCTTGTATATGGTCTATGATTTAGATACTTTGTAATTGAGATAGTTTTAGTTTTATAGACTTATAGTTTTATAGATACATGGGGATGATTGAGATGGTTTGTATTATCCTATGGCCCATTATCCTTATCCTCTTTGTTTCTAACTTGCAAGTTATCATTTCCATATCCTTGAATTTAGGTGATCTAAGTTGTGCATATATATTCCATTTGCTTTCATGTTTACATCCTACAAGGTATGCTTTATATTTTTGATTTGAGGCTTACATCTTATATGAATCTCCTTGTGCTTACATGATCTATATAGAATTTTATTTATTGATTTTTTCCTCACCATTATGGGCATCTTATTTTCCTTTGACACATGTGCTTACACACATCTTGATATTTCATTGATTTATTGTCACATGATGTTATCAATGACACTTATTTCATGATTATTAAGATTTACATGATCATATTGTTTACAATTATTTTTATCCTCTCCTCTAATTCATTGTGTCTTGTGTATGCAACCAATTTGAGGGGGATATATGATATCACTAATTCACTTTGATGACTATGATTATAGTGATTATCTCATGGTTGTGATGGCTCCCACCATGCTCAAAGAATTTTAGTTCCTTTTTATGGATCCCAATATGCCTAATAGATATTAGATCCTTTTTTATGGATATCACCATGCTTAACAAATATAAGTTTCTTTTTACATTTATTTTTTGATATCATTGACATTGCTAACTAATTTTTATTTGTGCCTATTTTTGTTATGAACCTAGTTAAAATAATAGAAATAACCTAATAATAGAAGATAGATCTCACAAATCAATAATATAAATACTCCAATATAATATAGATCAAACCCTTGAGGTGGGGAAACACCATAAAATCCCCCTTATTAGAAGGATGTCACTCCACATTATATCTCAACATCAGATACAACACCTATGATATTCTTCATAGGTCTCATATGAGTCTCTTGCTTCTATTAGATAATATTCAAGTACCTACAACTATCACTTACCCACACATGAGATAAATACTTCTATTCTAATCTACTAGTGGGATGGCTTGTAAAGCATATGCACCCCAATTCTTTCTTTATTCTACCTAATAATCTATAATAACATATTAGTACATGGCATTTCATCCCCCTTAGCATGTTTCATCCTTGAATCATTAGAAGAAGCCAACAAAAAAATTGTTACAAATTAGTACAAATATAATGTTATGCTTGATCATCCAACCATCCATATGCAATCTTTGTGGTAGGTTGTGCTTCATGGTACCTAGATCACATCCTAGATTTATATTCGAATATACAGTGTGAGGAAAATACCTTGTATGCATCTCTAATACCATAAGATTTACTACAAAAATCTTGATATAGGTGCAAACATACTATGCCCATAAAGTAGAATCAAGACATAGATTCATTTCATACATTAACCCATAAAGGAAAGAAATGTAGATCTCAAATCTATGAAAATTTTAGAAACATAACAACATGTAAAATGACACTTTAAGAAAAAAATGGGAGAAGAATAAAAGAAGGATAGACATAAGAGAAGAGACACCAATATATGTGGGGAAAACCCTTTTAGGTAAAAATCCTAGTCTTTGAAGCATAGAAACAATTTATTATTCAACAAAAAATAACAATTGCAATACACTTCTAGACTCTTGCCTTAACATGGAGAATATCATCCTACTCCTCTGGAGAAAATTTGATAACATAACCTTTGTTGGAAATATACAACCATATATACAATTTCCTCATAACCCAATGAGAGATTAATATGCAAACATAGTGATCAAAATCTATATGCAAAAGAATAAACAACATACCATCAAAGGTGACACAAGATATACCTTGGAAAAACCCTCATTGAGGGAAAAACCCGAGTCTCAATAGCTCCATACACATCTCAACTCCAATGTCATGTGAACACAAACATCTAGGAGGAATCATAAGACCAATCAAGAGAGAACCTGTAAATCCTAACCATGTACTTCTATCCACACAAATGTGCTATAGTTGTGAAAAGTATGATCTCCTTTACAACCCCAAATCAAGAAGCCTCCTCAACATCCAACAAATCAAGATGCAATCTCAAACCAAAGGTAGATCAAACTCATAACCATCCCAAAATAGGAAAAATCCCAAAGCCACTAACCATCTCCATTACACACAATGATCTCATAAAAATTCAAGATCAAACATAAGGAGATAACTAATCATAACCATGCATCTACTCCTTAAACAAGTCCTCACAACCATAATCCATAGCTCAAGACTCAAGCATGAGAAGATAAGATACAAAGAAAGAATGCATTTGAAAATCAAGCAGCCCATACCTAGCAAAGCATTCACTGTCGAGTGGACCAAGAGTGGGGATGATGCACCAAGCCTCAAGAACTCTCTCCAAGAACAATCTCCTGAATAGGTCCATGTTGAACTCACGTCCAATGAAGGTGTAGGTTCCTCAGTCTTGCTACTGAAATCCTCATCAAAGAGTAACCATCTCAACATATGTCTCTAATCCCAAGAGAAATCAAGCCTCACCTAAGTCTCCAAGTATTCATGAACACCTCCATGATCAATCCATGCTAAACTCAAAAAGAAAAACCAAACTATCATGAAGCTCCCAAGCACATGACCAATGTACTCAATGCCAAGAGAACCAACAAGATCATGAAGCTCCCAAGCACATGACCAATGTACTCAATGCCAAGAGAACCAACAAGATCATAGTCAAAGCCCCAACTGCAAAATTAAGAACCCAATCATGACATCATGATCTAATCATCTCCTCAAACGAAGATCAATGTCTCATAAGAACATATCCTTCTCCAAAGAGCACCTATATCATGCCAACACTATAATGTGCAATTAAGAGTAAACTAGGACACAATACAAACCATCCTATAAGTAAGGATCATCTGTCAAAAATGACAAACCATAACCAACACCTCAACTAGAGACTCCAAGAGTCCTCCATGGTACCAAGATGTGAACATCTCCAAATCACATGAAGATAACCATATCCTACCAAAGCTCCCACTGAACTGTGATACTGAACTATGCATGGGAACAAGATAAAAATCAAACCATCACTATCAAAATCTCCCACTTAATCGTGTAACCAAGATATCCATGAAATTGTGATAACCATATCCTAAATGAAGATCATCCATGGCCCCAACACAATCAAAGAATCCCACTGTAACAACAACTCCCAAAAGGTTGAGTAAACCATAATCTCAAAACTAACAAGATGAACAACCACCTATAAACCTGAATCAATCCAACACCACCAATAATGCACCTGCAAAACAATCACATGCCAAAGTCCTAACAAAGCAAGGAACCTCCATGACACCATGATTACCACCCAATGTACTTGAACCAAACTCCCATCAAATCTCACACAACTGTACCATATAATCAACAAACATAGGTCCAATATCATGACTGTATCAAGTAATACCATCTCTTTCTATATCTCATAATGACAAGAAAACCAATGAAACATGTGACTAAGGCAAGCCAGAAATCAGAATCTGCATCAACACTGAAACATCTATGGGCATAGACAACCCACATCCAAGTTATATTTGCAACTTGTAAGCACAAACAACCTACAACACTGCACAACTTGTAGATATCATGATGCAACATGTAAATTCATCAATATACTAGTAACCATATAAAATGAGGATAATCATAAATATACATGTAAGTATACAATGACTCAAACACAAATAACCTCATATTTGATTTGCCATCAACTCACAAAAGCACCATAAGTCAATGGGACCAAAAAATAGGTCAAACTGAAACAAACTAAACAAACCTTATAATATCATCTCCAAACCTATTCCACTATGTAGTGCTCATAAATACCTTTCCAATGCCTATAAGAAGTCCAAAATCTGACTCCATATGCACAAGTTATACCTTGTCAAAGCTCAAAATGCACATTTGGCTTCCAACTAGAAAAATCTATCAAAATGGCATATTCTAGAAAAATATCTAACACCACATCATAGTATGTGGAAAGAGATTTTTTTCAACTATAAGAAGTTGAATATTTGAATTGTGGGCAAAAGTTATGCGCTCTGGAAAAAATCTACCCAATAAGGCTATAAAACTGGCCCTGGTGGCCCTTTGGTGGTAGGCTGGCAGCTCGCCGGTGGTGGTGGCAAGTTGGTGATGCTTAGGTAGTTCCCATGGTGGTGCATGAGTGGTGGAATTCAAAATGGTGTTAATGTTGAATTTTTTTTTAAATTTTTAATTAAAATGCCCCATAGGGGGCCGGCCTATGGCCTTGGTTCCCCACAAGGTTGGGGGCTCGGGCTGGGGGGCCAAGCCCCGCCAGTGCTAGAGCCTATCGGCCAAGGGCCAGCCACCAGGACCCACTAGCTGGCAACATTGATGGCGGTGACAGTGCCATCGACCTGTCAAACCATGTGGCCTGACGCAGCTCTAGCCCCTGTTGGCATAGGGGGTACGACCTCCCAAACGCTTAATTTTTTAAAAATATATTATGTAGACTTTTAAAGAGATTTTTTTATTAAAATATGCTTGTCATAGGTGTACCTACGAATGTACAATGCATAAGGAATATTCCTTGTATCATATGGAATATTCTTCCGCAGTTCTCCTAGGGCATCAAATAGGGCAAATTTTTTCTATCTCTAAATATAGTCGAATTATATGTTTTTCTTCACTTGCGGGGCCTTCTAAATCCAATAACAGGGTCTATTTTTGCCCAGGAGGCTTCCTACAAAATCTCACCTCCAAAACCCTCCATACAAAGAGCCCAAATAAAAAACCCACTTGTCAAATCTCCATGAAACCCTAGATCTGCAACAACCGAAGTCTACAAACAACCTTGTAACCTTGAAAATGCCTTCAATCCTTTCCTAGAAATCTATGTATTCCACTATACACAAAAATGGACACCCATAGCAAGGGTTATACAAATAGGGATATCCTCCCACAACCAAGCAACCAAGCTCTGATACCAAATGTTGGAAGTATAGAACCATATAGACAATTTCCTCATAACCCAATGAGAGATTAATATGGAAACATAGTGATCAAAATCCATATGCAAAATAATAGACAACATACCATCAAGGTGGCACAAGATATACCCTAAGAAAACCCTCCATGAGGGAAACACCCAGCCTCCAAAAACATCCATCTCTCATGCATTATTTAGCAATAAAAATTACATTACATATATAGAGTCTCCATGAATACCACTGAAGCATCAAGCTCTCTACATGTACTCCATGTGAACAACCATGTAACCACACATCCAATGCCATGCTTCAAACCCTCACATGTGCAACCTACAAGAGATAATCAAACAAGCCAAACCCAACCAATAACCAACAAGCTAACCTCAACAACTACCTGCATGTTTTCTTTTATAAAGACAAGCTCACAGAAATACTAGATGTAGTATGGTAAAACCATCTTCCCCAAAACCATGAGTACACTCAAACCATTGACCCCCACATTTAATTTTGGTACTAAGTTTTCACTTTTTCCCAATAATTAAATAATTACAAATAAATAATTAATTACTCTATGTGTCCCACACACATAAAATAATTAATCCAATTTTACATACAAGGTTACAAGTGGAACCAAATAAATATTTAATGTGGATAAACACATCCCCCATGATGCACCACAAATAAATATTTATTTTACATAATTAAATAATACCAATGTTATGCAAGGTGTACAACACACCTATTCCAATAACCTTGCAATGAAAACTCCTAAATGCCTCCATCTTAAGCCATAAATATATAGACTCAAGGAGGCCTAAAAAACCACCAAAAGGCATTATCATGGGCCCAAACAAGGTCACAAACAAGGTCCCAAAATATAATGGTAAGAATTTTCATGAACCAAAACTCATTTTGACTTATTATTTATCATATATCTCCTTTAGAAAGATTCTCTATGACATGTCATAACATGTGCCATAAGTGGGTCAAGATTCCTAGTCCACTTTGTAACTCCCTATAATCATGCTCTTACATGTGTCATAGAATATCTCATAAGTAACTCCCATATCTTACAATTCCATAATGACATTAGATTCTCTTACAAATTCTTACACATACATCATACAAAGGCATACACATGGCATAATGACCAATTCATAAGTGGAACAACCCATTTCCCAAATGAGGACAAAACAATAATAAATACAAATAAATAATTTTTTCAAATATTAGGACTTGGAAGGTGTATGACACACCTAATCCCAATATTCTCCCACTTGTTGTATACCTTGCATGAGAAAAAATAAGTTCCAACAAATCCATGGATTATCCACTAAGGGTATAACCATTATGTCCCAACTAAACTACATTATGCTCACAAGCTTCATGGAGGCATCTGTAATAATGAACTTTGGAGTACACTAAAAGCCAATCAACTCTAGAGTACACTCAAAACCAACTCAAGAGCACACTTAAAACCAACTCAAGAGCATACTTAGGAGCCACAACTCTATAGCACACAAAACTAACTCTAGAGTACACTTAGGAGACACGAACACTTAAGCACACAAAACCAACTATGGAGCACACTCAAGAGCCACCAAACCTAGAGAACACTCTTTGTATCCAACCTCAGCCCATTATTAGAACACATACCTAGAAGTGCAATCTCCTCCAAAATAGGATTAAGTATGAACCACATTCTCCAGTCTTGTTAGAACAATGACCATAACTAGCCACCCATATCCAACTAACCTCAACCATTGATATACCTTTTACTCATGATATATCCAACCCACATTGAATTCCTATATAATCCACTATCCTACTCAAATGTACTGCCTCCCATGTCATTCAAGTGCAAAATAACTTAAAGACCTTTAATACTGAAGTCCAATAAAACTTGTCCAGTATGGACACATGTACATCTAGAACTTCCATTGCAAGAGCAAATGTCTAGTCTAGTTCTAACCAAAGAAACACAAAGTAAACTAATAACACTATAATAAAAGTGTGGCTCATGTCATTAAAACAAGTATCAAAGAACACAAATAATGATATGCAAACTACAACCAAAATGCTACAAAATAGAACATACTTCCTCCAATACTTGTTTTATCACTCTCTCACCTTTGATATCCTTAGCTCTCCCAAGGCATCCACATAAAAAAGGATTAATATTAGAGTCCCATACTATTACTAAAACAAAGAGGTACAACAACATTAAATGACCATAAACATAGTGATCACAATAACTCCACACAAACCTCAAATGGACAATGCCATATGAATATGAACCTCTAGGAAGAAACATTAGATCATAGAGAGAAAACTATAAACCATATCACATACCATGTCCTTTTGCCAACACCACCAAGTGCTAAAGTTGTGACAAGTAAGATTCTAACTTCCAAAACCCCAATAGAAAAGCCTTAACAATATTAAATTGTTCAACCCCAAGGTCAAACACAACAATAATAAATCAATAAACTAGCAAGGATGTAAGCTTCTCAAGTGAAGGAAGATCAAGCCAATAATGATTCCCATCACTAGGGAATATGTTCAAAACCACCCTCTACACTCAAAAGTAAAACTCCAAAGCATAGTCCAGAGCTCACTCTAGAGGACACTTTTAATCTCATTTTAGAGATCAATCTCACTCTAGAGATTAGTTCAGAGGACACTTCCACTCTAGATTTTAGTCTAGAGGATATTCCAAAGGATACTCTAGAGCTCTCTCCATTGCGATAATAAAGGAAAAAGACACCATGCCATATAATCCTCAAGTAAGCCCTCTAGAAGTGACATTCACAACTCAAGACTCATTCCCATTAGAAAACAAACCACAAAAAATAGAATACATTTGAGTACCAAGTGGGCAATACCTCTCAAAAAATTCTCTATTGAGAGTAATAAGAGTGGGGAATGATATTTTTCCTCTTGAGATGCATCGAGTCACACAAACTTTCTCTATGAAAAATCTCCTCATCAAGTCCATGTTAAATGCATGTCCAGCTTCAAGTGAAGGCTCCTTAGTCTTTTTTATAAAACCTCATCAAAGAGTCACCATTCCAACACATAATCCCTCAAGAAATAGATCTCTAGCCTCACCCAAATCTGACTAGTAGCAACAGGTGCACAACTTATCATCTCATGCTAAACTCCAACTACAAAACCATAAGCTCTAGAAGTATTCAAGAAAAATGATCATGGCACACAACTAGTAAAATACCATAATCCATCACCAAATCTCCTTTTACATCATTAGTACAAAATCCATGAAATCATGATTTACATATTTCTCTTATAAGGTCCTCTACCTCCAATAGATAGATTTTCTCATAAGAGAACCCATATCATGACAAGACTACAAACAGGAAAGGTTTAGAGTCCTCCATGGCATAGTATCACATCACTACTAAAACTCCCACTGCAAGTTATACAGAGCTACCCATGGCATCATGATGGACATATCCTAGCTAAAGATCATCTGTGGCCCCCACACAATTTCAAGGAACTTACTACAACATGAAGAGCTCCCAAAAGGAAAAGTAAAACCATAATCTCCAAAAGAAGATAACTACTACAAGTTCTAATAAAAATACAACTATAAGTGACCCAAAGTACTCTTACAAGAATGTTACAAATGTCCCAAGGTATTACAACATTAATCACAATTACTCAATACATCCATGTCTCACTATCTCACTTCTACACTTCACCAATGCATCATGATGGCTAAAGGACCACCACAACATAATCTACAAATCCATGGTATCCAACTAGTATATAGTAAACCCATTTCAACTAGGTACCATATAGCACATCAAAGATCCATGAGTATAGTCAACCCACATAACTAGCATGAAAATGACATCCAAGGGTGAAAAAGCATGGCTAGTGCTCCAACTAAAACCAAGGAAAATGAAAACTCACAAAACTAAAAACAATGCTCAACATGGATCAATGAAACAATACAGACATAAAAGAAAGCAAACTCAACACTACACTAGTAATAATCAAATCATAGACATCAAGAGATAAAAAAGTAGATTCAAGTCTATGACACATCAAATTCAAAACCTAGATGCAAAATGCCAAATATCCACCACTGGAGATAACTATATTTCAAGAACCTAGCAAGAACCATCACAAAAATGTTGAGTGACTAATCATGTACCAACACTTCTACATTGATAAAGTGTCAATCTTTAAACCATGCACTAAGCATGAATGCAAACCTATGACTATCTTGCATCCAGAAACACCCCCACATGATTCACAATCTAAAAAATAGTCTCTAAAAATCTACAAAAGTATACATTTTGGTTAACATGCAAAACTTGTAAACCATCCATGTTAGATACATACATGCAAATCTTAATCCACTAATCGTGTGGAAGATCCACAAGTATAAACATACCAAAATAATTAAACTAGAATAATGAAATATCATAGATAAGCATAACCACATATTTTGAAGAGAAAACCTATAAAACCCATATATCCTATCAACATGAATATAAAACATGCAAGTACTACCATCCATCAAGACCAAGAGGTTATCTAGGAGCTCCAAGTCATCAAAATACCAATCCCACAACCACAACCATGTATATGCATACATAGGATCTAGGTTGTTCTAAAATATTCTAGGTCATCCAATGACCAACTCCATAGCCTACATGGATTTTGGGGCTAATAAACTAGTACTTTCCAACACGAGGGGATAAAATCAAACACCCAATCTAAGGATACAAATAGTAGTCTAGACAACAAATGCTTTTCCATGTATCTAGGGAACCAAAGCCAAGCACCCAACATGAGCATTCTATTACATACAAAAATAGGATGAAACCACTCAACCACCATGCAAAATGGTTGCTCCATATTATTGAATAGGTGCTCCAGGTCAACACCATACACCATGGAACCACATGACCAAATCCATAATGCTCCTCCTTCTCCATCCTTCAAATTCCTTCAATACTATATCCTAAAAAGCAAGATCAAGTGCAAGCCTCCCACTCTACAAGGATTAATAATCATCTAATTCATTCTTATAGATTCCCTCTTGAAGTTTATCAAGCTAAGAAATTAAAAAATATATAGGAATACCCAGAACTAGATGCCATGGATCCATCACATGCAATGACATGCACACACGTGCAACCAACATGCAAGTCCATGCAAGAACATGCAAACAACATTCAAGTACATGCAAATCACATGCAAGCCATGGAACCACCTTGGATTTGATACCAAATGTGAGGAAAATACCTAGTATGTACCTCCAGTACCTTAAGATTTACCATTTACAAATAAAGATTGATACACGTGCAAAAAACTATGTCCATAAAGTGGAATTAGGAAACAAATTCATTTCCCACATCAATCCTTAGAGGAAAGAAATGCAAATCTTAGATCTATAAAAAATTTAGTAGTATAATGGCATGTAAAATAACACTTTAAGAATAAGATTGGGAGAAGAATTGAAGAAGCATAGATAGAAGAGAAGCGACATTGATATACATGGGGAAAACCCTTTCAGGTAAAATCCACACTCTCCAAAGCATAGAACCAATGTATTATTCAACAACACAACATTTACAATACATTTATAGGCTCTTACCTTAACATGGAGAATATCATCTTGCACCTCTAGCAGAAATTTGATAGCATAACCTTGCAATAAAAACTCCTCATTGCCCCCATCTCAAGCCCTCAATATATAGACTCAAGGAGACTCAAAAAACCACCAAAAAGAATTACCATGGGCCCAAACAAGGTCCTAAAATACCATGATAAGAATTCTCATTACTCACACCTCATTTTGACTGATTATTTTTCATTTACCTCCTTAAGAAAGATTCTTTATGATGTGTCATAACATGAATCATAAGTTGGTCAATATTCCTAGTCCACTTTGTAACTCCATATAATCATGCTTGTACATGCATCATAGAATCTGTCATAAGTAACTCCCACATCTTACAATACCATAATAACATTCAGTGCTCTTACAAATTCTTACACACACGTCATACAAAGGCATATACATGGCATAATGGTCATCATAAGTGGGATGCCCAATTTCCCAAATGAAGAAAAAATAATTAAAAAATGTAAATAAATAAATATTTCAAACATTAGGACTTGCAAGGTGTATGAAACACCTAATCCAAACACATAGTAACTTCACATGTTTTAGGCCTAGGTAGCCATTGCTTCTATGATACCAATGATTCCTATAATTGCTCTTTTGACTCCATGTAGATCCATAGTGGTTGACTTGTTAATTCTAAGTGATACCATGCCTGACTTATGGTTATCTCCATGATGTTTGCCTCTCACAATGATGTGGATGTATATATGGTGCACCTTTTTATGCTAACCTTGGAGCCTTATCAAATTCTTCCCTCTTTTTTGCCACTTCTTTTGTTGGCTCATGAAGGGAAATAATATTTTCCTCTTTTTTATTTTCATGATTTTCCTCATGTTCTTATTCTAATTCTTATGTGTATTCTTCATTAGAGTCCTAAAATTTCTATACCTTAACTTTTCTTTGGTCTCCATGATGTCTAATAACTTGCACAAACTTCTTTCTTTCTATATCAAAGATTCATAAACTTCTTTTGCACATTCATGTTTACTATTCCCAAAGTATCTAACCAAGGACATCCAAAGATAATATCTAACCCAAAGCATAAAATTGGAATTCAAAATATATTTATCTATGGAGAGGTTCAAATCTTAAAAAATTGAATATACTTACCCTCTATTTAATATTAATTGGTTTTCTTTTCTTGCACCTATAGTTTCCTTGCTAAATCCATGTTGATAAGTTATATCTATTTCTAGGGTTTACAAAAATAATAACTTTATTTTTTGCATGCATCTATGAAATTGAAGGATTGAATCTTCCTTTCTTAGAGCTCAAGTGCATGCACTCTTGTCTTTAGACTCCTCTACACCTTTTCTAATAATATCCTATTTCTCATTATTATCGTTATTTTTTGCTTCTTCATCATTATCATTATCAACTATTATTTCTTTTGGTGTCCTATCTAAAAAATGTTGTTCTATTTTGTCAAAAGAATAGCAATTTTTACACAATAGAGAATGCCATTTACTACTACATCTTTCATTGATAACAAAAAAATACTTTCGATGATTAATATTTTCCATAAGCCCCTTTGAATTAGAGCCACCACTCTAACGTATTACCACTTCCATCAAAAGTGTGAAACTCCATTAAAACTAAGGTGTAAAAAATAAGAGATTATATTTTTTACCATAGATTTTAGAAGAAAATAATGTAGAAAGGTAGATTTAATTATTTCTTTCCACTTCAAAAAAAATTGATTTTATCACCCATTTTGCAAGATATCATTTTCCACAAAAGTCATGCATAAAAAAATTGTCAAAAATCTGAATTGTAGGATCAACTTTAGATCAACATATCTCACTTGATACTACTCCAATTATTTAAGGTGACCAATTTTTAGAAAGTTCTTGGAGGAGTCCTCCCAACATGCAGCCAAAATCACTTTTTTGAAAACTTATGTGAAGCACATGATGCTTTGCAAGAAATTTGTCCCTTGTTAAAAAAATTAGCCACAATTTTTCTCCTACTTTGGAATGTTAAGATTAGGATCTTAGAAAACTAATCATTACATATAAATAAAAAATAACTAAAATAAAATTGCACAAAACATAGAGAAAACACATTACACAATATGTACATGGGGAAAATACTTTCAGGTTAAAAACCACACAAAAACATCATTCATTGAGGAAACTTATGATAAGTGTATAAATATAGACATGGCAAGAACTTGGATATTAGTGTATTTTCTTCCTCTCCTTTTCATAATGTCAAGCACATGCATATTCACAATATATAATATGCTTTATGATTGCTTATTTCTAAAGCAATCTAAGGGTTGGTGAATAGGTCATAACCTTTCACCATATAACCTTTTGGTTATACATTTAATTAATAAATAAATAATTTATTTATAAAGACAAACTTTATAAATTACCCCTTATTTTATATTATAAGGATAAACCTTATACGTTAGATTCTTGTAAATGTTATTTCAGAGTACTTACATTAGATGTAATCCCCAAATAAAAAGTATGCACTCTAACATGGAAAGAGCTCTAAAACTAGATGTTATGAACCTACATAAAATAATAGAAATAATCCAATAATAAAAGAGAGATCTCACAACTCAATAATAGAACTGCTCTAATGTATTTAAAATATAGATCAAACCCTCGAGGTAGGGCAACAACATACGATGATCCTTATTAGAAAGAAGCCACTCCACACTATATATCAATATGAGATACATTATATGTACAATATTCTTCACGTCTCATATGAGTCTCTTGCCTACTACCATTTAGTAACCTACACGTGGTATAAATTTTTCTATTCTAATTAACTAATAGATGACTTACAAAGCATATGCACCCCAATACTTTATTTATTACTACCTAATACATTATAGTACTATATCCATAAGTATATGAAAATTTTAAATGAATGCTAGATGCTACTCATTAATTATTTTTTGTGCTTGTAGATGTCTAGATGGAGTGTTCATTACAAGGATCATACTCATAATCATCATCCATATCCATATCCTTTTAATGAGTGTTTGAATATTTACTTTCATGTTGACTACTTATTTACTTGTGTCTCTACATAAAATTTGATAATAAAGTTAAAACTAACATGATCCTAACTTCACATATTCCTAGGGACTAGTCTCAATCTACATTTTATCCATTG
Source organism: Cunninghamia lanceolata (assembly GCA_027924645.1). Classification (NCBI taxonomy): domain Eukaryota; kingdom Viridiplantae; phylum Streptophyta; class Pinopsida; order Cupressales; family Cupressaceae; genus Cunninghamia; species Cunninghamia lanceolata. The sequence continues at coordinate 742,910 of BSBN01000889.1, forward strand.
ATTATCTTAGGTCAAATCCATAATATGGAACTAGCCCTAAATTAGAATTGTGGTGTAGAAATGACCCCTAATTTGAAAATTCAAATTTTATTTTAGGTCCAAGTTGATGCCCTTCCAACTAGTCATTATTTGCCAATTTGAATGCAAAATTCTTAAACTTGCACACTAGGGTCTTGTATATAAGGACAAGCCCCTAATTATTATGATCATCTAGATTTTAGGTCAAGGGGGTTTAATGAATAATCTTATGACATCATAATTTACACATTGCATCAACAAGACATTAACATTACTCAAGTATATTGCATAATTGTTTGGTGTGTCTTTGATCATTGTAAAACTATTAAAAAATAGTTTTAGAGGTTTGACCAAGGAGAATATCCTCACATAGCAAGTTCCTAAAGGTGTTTATCAATAATGCTAGTATTTCAGACACATGTTTAGACATTGAAGGTAAGTAGATTCCAAGTGACCAGAAGTGCACATATCATCTGTGAAGAGGCCAAATCCACAAATAAAGATCAAATCTATAGACACATAGATCATTTATGTGGCATGAAAATGAACCAAAGTGAGGCACAATGAGTTTTGTGTTTTGATAGGCATCATCTAAGAAATCTTTGAGCACGATTTACAAGGATGAATCACCAAGAGCCATCTATCACCAAATATTTGAAATCAAATCCTATAGTTAAATACCCTAATCCTCTTCATTAACTTCAATACTTATTTATGAACATATTTTTGTAGCATAATCTATCTTAGATCATAATTCTAAGTTGATTTGTGTAAGAGAAACCACAAGGGTTCATAGCAGCCAAATATCACTTGCAACACCGATTACCTTTCACATAAGAGAGAAGCAATGATTATTCTATATTTGTCAAAATGATATAATGCATACAAGATTGATTACATTACAAAACTTAGTTTACAATGAGAGAACCCTTGTATTTATAGGCAAGGGTGAGACATAGGATAAACTAAGATGATGGCATGTGTCTTAATCCTATGACTTCAGACACAAAAATTAAATGCTTTAAATAAACTTAACTAGATTAGTGTGAAAAAGTCTAAAAAAAACCAGATACATAGAAAAACATCATTCACATCAACAATTTATTTTTTATGATTAGTTAATTAATTTACCATAAATTATTTATATAGAAACCATTTATTTTCCATACAATTATGCATACCATTCTTATTTTTTATTACTATAATATTTTTTTAAATTATCCTAAACTAAAGCTTATCACAAAGAGACTTAATTAAAGAAAAAATAAATTTTAATATTAAAAGACAACCCTTAATTAATATAATGCATTCACCCATTAAGTCCATTTATTATCATTAAAGATAAATCTCTCCACAATTAAAAAAATATATACAACATTAATCTTTTTATTTATTATTTATATTTTAAAAATATAAAAGCTATTATATTGTTTTATTTTAATTTAACACATTTATATATAGTTTCATCTAATTATTAAAAAATAGAAGTAATTGCACGTGTATGAACATTTGTTTTATATGTATATTCGAACTTGAGCAGTTTATAACGACCTGTTTTGCGGGTAACTATCATGGTGATGTCATGTACAACACTAAAAATATTTGTTAACTCCGCTTTGTCTTTCATGGAAAACCTCGTCCTAAACGAGCCCTGCTTGGTAAACGGCTCCTCCAAAAGCATCCAATTTTTTTTTTTGGTACTATTTAGATTCTTATTTTGTTTCTATCCTTGGTTTCATAGATTGTTTGGTTTCATGGACCTTAGTAAAGTTCTCATGTCATTTTATTTTTAAAATGACATTTATTTAAAAATAAAATAAAATTGTTCAATCTTTAATGTTATTAATGTCAAATACTTAAAAATTTTAATTGTAGGATTCGTTGTCGTTGGTGTTATTAGTCCTGCGTCATTAGAGTATTATAGCAATCAATGCTCCAAACAATGCATTTACATATTTTATAACTTTCTTATTTTTTATTTAAATTTTTATGTTTATTATAAAGTTAGTTTATGATATATTTGTGACTTTTTTATTTTGATTGATTGATTGGGATCATCTATCATGACTGTGTCATTTATTATGATCGTGACTTCTTCAATTTGCATGCTATATAGACTCATCTTTTAACTCTACTTACTTCGCCACTTTCTTAATGTTCAAACTCCATGCCAAGTCACCCACTTATCTCGCCTATTGCTATGCCAATTCAACATCAAATGCTATATTATTAATACATTGAGAACTTGGAGTGCGTACCATGGAGGTAGGAATGCATATACACTCTCCAACACAATATGTTTGAAAGGAAATTTAAGCCATTGCTACTATGGATAATGTTTAGCCCATGAACCAATGCATAGAACTCATGCACTAGCATAATACCATAGCAATTGATAAACAATGTAAATAATATCTTCCTCAAAAAAATTCACATGTTTTATAATTTTTTGTAATGTTTTTGCTTAAATTTTTATGTTTCGATAAAGTTAGTTAACTTAATCAATTAAACTAATTTTTAAACATATTGCAATAGTAAGGACTAGTTGCTATGTAACCCTTATTTATTTTGAAGGATCCATTAGATTGTTTATTTGGTTCCTAGTGTATAACTCTTCCATTTTATTAGTAAGACTCTTTAAATGCGGAAGATTCTTGTATGATGTAGGCTTTTGGTGGAAATATAGAAAAGTCAAAAGTGTATTAAAAATATGGGGTCATTCTTTGATCAAATTGTAGACACACAAGACACTAACATCATTGTGAATGCATAGAGTCTTTAGCACTCTTCATTTCATCTTTTGTCCCCAACAAGCAACTCTGGTCATCATGCCCCACCACGCATGACACTTCCTCTTTATCATCACACCACCGAACATGATCATGCGAGATTATGCATGATTATGCACCTTTTCATCATGCATTTCTACATATGATTAAGCATGCTCCAACACAAATACTTGGCAACTTTAGTAACACTACATGTGGATGTAATTTGGCCATGTAATAGCATGCGAAGTCATAAAGCACAATCAACAGAATAGCTAGAGGGTGACAATTCACATTAGGTTGTTACCACTTCTTTCTTATGATGTAGTTACATATTGTATTCTATATATTCACATGTACCTTCACATTGAGGGATGATGGATATTGTAAAGTCATAGGCAAAATAAATTGATGTGCTTACCTCATTTTGGCCACATAGATTTCTCATTCCTTGACATGTACTTGTAACATCATTTGTAACATATTCTATTTGTGAATAGAAGTAGCATATTCTTTCTAAAATCTTCCACTTTGACGTGTGAATTGGTTTACTTGTCTTATTTTTCCTTATTTGGGAAATCTATAAACCCTATCCTTCATAGGAGTAGTTTGTCCTCCATACAATCTCCTGGGATTGACACAGATTATTGGTGTCAAAGAATACTTCACATACCGGTACAAACATGCACACAACAACAAAAGGAAGGTTGTTCACTTGGTTTGTCTTCGAAATTATTGGACTCACATCACAAGAAAAAATTTCAAACACAAAGAAATCATCAGAACTATCTATTGAGGTTTTATACATGATTGATGAATCTTTGGAAGCATAACACCAAGAACTCTTTGGGCAATTTTGGGATTTCACGACTTAGCTTGGAGTTGCCCCATAATGAACTACTCATGCCCGCACAACCATAAATCCTTTCAAGGTACAAGTCAATTTGGATATTCTAATGTTGGAAGGTGAAATTGATGCCACAATGTTGGATATCAAGGTGTAGTAATTGGAAGCTACATATTTCTCTACAAATCACTTAAAAAATTGTTAACCATTCTTATTTATCCCTATCATTACTCTACTATAGTTAACTCTATGTTGTAGCTTCTATGCATTGGCTTCCATTCCTATGTCTCACCCAAAGCATAAGAATGGCTTGGTCCCTTTATTTTGAGTAAGTGTGCTAGAACACAAGTATTAGCAAATAATAACCAAACTTGTGCAAAGATAATTCTAATCTACTTTATCTAAACTATTATACAAATGGATATACTTCATTACTTCCACACAAATAATAGACAACAAACATAATTCAAAACAACTTATGTTATTCATTCATTCTCTTCTTTCACCTCTATCTCCATCTTTTTGTTTGTTTTCTGATTTACAAGGTATGGTATATAAAGGCAAATCAATGCCCATGTGTTTCTTGTGTTTTCTTATAGATATCACACATTTGTTCAATGGTGCCTAAAAAGTTTATTAATTACAACTCCATCTGACAAATCAGGTAGGATAACAGTTTCCCAATCATTTCAAAATATTACAAAATAAAACATTACATCAACACCAACTCTTGTGAGTGGTAATATTTGGTGCCAACATTCTCCTACTACAAAATTGTGTTCAATCCTCCAAACACATTAAATAGAAAAACATGGTTATTCTTTAGAGAGAAAATCTACCAATTCTAGTACAATAGTATAGACCTTGTATACAAGAACTTGGTTCCAATTATGCCCTTTAGCATTGGAAGTTTGAAAAATATTTTGGACTTTAGCAAGAAGTAACATAATAGTAGATGCATTATTTGGAGTAAGATTTCTATATTGGGAGACAACCTCTTGAACTTTTTTTCATAGTTGATTAAGTAGATTGAAAGTTGATTGTAGTTGTTCCTATATAACTTGTTGGAGCTAGACAAAGACTTGTATCTCATCCTCTTGCTAGGTGGAGATCAAAGCTTGTTGTGCATTAACTTTTTCAATGAGTTTCCATTGTAATATAATCCTATAGAAATCCTTCTTTCAAATTGTTGAGTACATTCACATTCTCCTACAAATGCATAGCAAATTAGCTTGTATCGCATCATAACTAATGATAGGACCTTGTGTGTAATGGCACTACCTTTTGTATGTCTTCCTGGAGTGTCTACAACTCCACAAGGTCTACCTTTAAATAGTCCAATACAATTGATATATCTTCTTAGTGTTTCTCAAGATAATTTGGAACCATGTTGTTTAGATTAGGTGTGTCACACACCTTGCAAGTCCTAATGTTTGAAATATTTATTTATTTAAATTTAATAATTGTTTTATCCTGATTATGAGAATGAGGCGTCCCACTTTGAGTTGGCAATTTTTTCCATGTGTTGGCTATCTTGGAATGTGTGTAAGAAGTTCTAAGAGCATATAATGTCATCATGATGTGTAAGAGCATCTTATGACATTGTAAGATGTGGGAGTTATTTATGACAAATTCTATGATGTGTGTAAGAGCATTATTACAGGGAGTTACAAAGTGGATTACAAATCTTGACCCACTTATGATGAATGTTATGATGTGCCCTAGAGCATCTTTCTAAAGGAAGTAAATGAAAAATAACAAGTCAAAATGGAGTGTGGGTTGTGAGAATTATTACCATGGTATTTTGGGACCTTGTTTGGGCCCATGGTAATTCCTTTCGGTGGTTTTTGGGCCTCCTTGAGTCTATATATTGAGGGATTGAGAGTGAGGCATTAAAGAGTTTTTATTGTAGGGTTATGCTGCAAATATCCTCGAAAGGAGAAGGATGATAATATCCATGTTAAGGAAATATCCTAGAAGTGTATTCTAACTATTATGTGTTGTTGAATAATATATTGGTTTTGTGCTTTGAAGAGTGGGAGTTTTTACCTGAAAGATTTTTCCCCACATATATTATGTCTCTTCTCTTTAGTCTATGCTTATTCTTTTATTCTCTCATTATTGTTCTTAAAGTGTTAATTTACATGCCATTATGTTGAAATTTTCATAGCTATGAGATTTGCATTTCTTTCCTCTAAGGGTTAATGTGGAAAATGAATCTGTCTTGATTCTTCTTTATGGGCATAGTTTGTTTGTACTTGTATCAGGCTTTTTGTTTAGTAAATCTTGTGGTATTGGAGGTGCGTATTGGGTTTTTTTCCTAACATTTGGTATCAAAGCCAAGGTGGTTGCATGGCTTGCACGTGGTTGCATGTTCTTGTGCATGTAAGTTGCACGTACTTGCATGGACTTTCATGTGCTTGCATGTGAGTTGCATGTACTTGCATGGAGTTGCATGTACTTGCATGGACTTGCATGTTGGTTGCATGTGCTTGTATGTGGTTGCATGTGTGTGCATATCATTGTGTGTGATGGATCTATGATGATTTGGTTATGATTATCCCCTTTTTTTTATTTCTTAGCCTAATAAGATAGTGGGAATTTGTAGGAAGGAATCAACTAATTATTAATCCATGTATGAGTGGGAGTCTTGTAGTTGATCTTATTTTTTAGAATATAGTATGTCAGGCACTTGGAGGATGGAGAAGGTTGAGCATTATAGAGTTGGTCATGTGGTTGCATGTAGAATGGTGTTGACCTAGTGCTCCTGTTTGACACTACAGAACTACCCTCTTGCATGGTGGTTGAGTGTTTTCATCTTATTTTTGTGTGCAAAAAAGTGCTCATGTTGGGTCTTGGGTACATGGAAAAGCATTGGTTGTCTAGACTACAATTTTTGTGTGCTTATGTTGGGTTCTTAGTTTTATCCCCTAGCATTGGAAAGCACTAAATATTTAGTCCTTGAATGCATATAGGTCATGGAGTTGGTTATTGGATGACTTAAAATCTTTTGGAATAGCCTTGCTCATTTTTATGCAAGTACATGGTGGTGGTTGTGGAGTTGTCATGTTTGGTGGCTTGGAGTTCTTAGACAACTTCTTCTTTCTATTGGATGGTAGTACATGCATGTTTCAAATTCATGTTGATTGGATTTGTGGGCTTTACAAATTTTTCGTTCAAGATCTATGGTTTTTCTTAACTATGACATTCCATTATTTAGGTTTAACCATTTTGGTGTTTTCAAACTTATGGGTCTTCCAAATGTTAAGTGGATACATATTTGCATGCATGTCTCTAACATGTATGGTTTTGCAGGTTTGACCAAAATTTGTGGTTCTGTCGATTTGTAGAGAGACTATTTTTAAATTATGATTCCTATAGGGGTTTTTTTGGATGCAAGATAGTCGCAAGTTTGCATGTATGGTTTGAGGAGGTTGGTCGACACTTTCTTGGTGTAGAAGTGTTGGTACATGATTAGTCACTCAACATTTCTTCACTGGTTCTTGTTGGGTTCTTGAATTATAGGTGTAGATCCAATAGTAGATTTTTGACATTTTTAATCCAATGTAAGTGTCATGAAGAATCTACATTTTATCTCTTGATGTCTATAATTTTCTTGTTACTGGTATAGTGTTGAGTCTTCTACATTGATTTGTGAATCCATGTTGTGTTGCTTCAATATATATGATTTGTATAGTTTTGTGGGCTATCTATACCTACAATTTGTATACATAACTTGAACATGGGATGTCTATACCCATAGATCTTTTTAGTGCTAATGGTATCTTGTTGTAGTAGGGTTTGGCTATGGACTATTTGGATGCCATGGTGTTGTAACTTCTAGTTTGGTGGTCCTTTGGCCATCATGATGCATTGGTGTAGTGTAGTAGTGCAATAATGACATGGATGGATGGAGTACTTGTGATTCATGTTGTAGTACTTTGGGATGTTCACAACATTCTTGTAAGAGTAATTTGGGTTACTTGTAGTTTTATCTTCTTGGAAATTGTAGAAATTATCTTCTTTTGGAGATCATGGTTCTACTTTGCCTTTTGGGAGCTCTTGATGTTAGAGTTGAGTTCTTTGATTGTGTGGGGTCATATATGATCTTCAATTAGGATATGTTCATCATGATGCCATGGGTAGCTCTAGATTACTTATAGTGAGAGCTTTGGTAGTGATGTGATATTGTTCCATGGAGGACTCTATATACATATATTTTCATAGTCTTGGCATGATATGGGTGCTCTTAGGAGCAGATCTATTTGTTGGAGGTAGATAATTTTCTATGAGGAAGATGTAAATCATGACATCAAGGAGAGTTCCTAGATTCTATATTGATTATGTAGAGAAGGCTTTGGTGATGGTTTGTAATAATTTTCTAGTTGTGTGCCATGACCATTTTTCTTGGATACTCTAGAGCTTGTAATTTTACAGTTGGAGTTTAGCATGAGATGATCAATTATATGCACCTGTTGCTACTAGTTAGATTTGGGTGAGGCTAGAGATCTCTTGTTTATGGGGATCATGTGTTGGAATGGTGACTCTTTGATGAGGTTTAAGAAGAAATACTAAGGAGCCTTCCCCTAGATCTAGATGTGAGTTCATCATGGACCTGATGAGGAGATTGTTTGTTGAGAGAGTCTATATGAATTGGTGCATCTCAAGAGGAATAATCTCATTCCCCACTCTCAGTCCACTCGGTCCAAAGAATTATTTAAGAGATATTGCCTACATAGTACTTAGATGTCTTCTATTTTTTGTGCTTTGTTTTCTCATGGAATGAGTCTTGAGCATGAATGTTAGTTTTGGAGGGCTTATTTGAGGATTACATGGCATGGTGTCTTTTTCCTTTGTTTTCTCATGTGAGTGAGTTTGGAGGAGACTCTACTCTAGAGTGTGTTCTGGAGTTTTGGTTTTGAGTGTAGAGGATGTTTTGGGAATATTCCCTAGTGATGGTAATTATTATTAGTTTGATCTTCCATCACTTGAGAAACTTACATCCTTGTAGGCTTATTGATTTATTGATATTGTGTTTAACCTTGGGGTTGAACAACTGGATGTTTTTAAAGATTTTTTTGGGGGGTTTTGGAAGTGAGGATCTTACTTGTCACAACTTGAGCATTCAATGGTGTTGGTGGAAGGACATGGCATGTGATATGATTTGCATTTTTCTCTTTATGATCATATGTTTCTTCCTAGATGTTTATTGTTGCAAGTATGTGCCTAACCGGTGTTGTCATTGGTGTCAACTATGCTCTTGTTTTGATGCTTGTTTGTAATGATTTATATGTTTTATATTCACCTATATAAGTGTTGGAGATCCTGATATTGAGAAAATTTGCTCCTCCAGTAGAAATAGTGTGTTGCAGAGTATCTTTGTATATAGAAGAACAATCCAATAGATTGCTCCGCATTTCTTGTAGAATGAATATCTTTATCTATGGATTGGACATTATTTAGATACATGTCTGAAGATGCTATGTTCCAAGTTTGAGCCTTTGATATGAAGATTTGAGTTAGTTATGTTCACCAAAATGAAAACTGCTTTCTCTATATATTTGGTGGTGACAGGGAGAATGTATTATGCTCTGCATTCCTCCACAATTAAGTATTTTAGTCTGCATTTCTGGAATCAAGTTGGTAACGATGATAAGTTCCTTCAACTCCAATGGTTCATGATTTGGTGGACTGTAAGCAATCTTTTCTTTATGACAGTGGATGACAGTGTTGTTTAAGTGCTCTGATGTGAAGAATTCTCCTAACAAATTGGTTAGAGGCTGTGCAGATGTTCTTGGTGATTACAATATGCTTGTGGATGTCTCATGATCGTGTTCCTACCTTTGGATTGGTCTGCAAAGAGAAATTTGGATTGTGGATGAAGATTGTTCTTAGAAGACTTATTGTTAACACCAGTCTTGGCCAACTTGGTTGTTCTCACTACTTGTGGATATGCATTGAAGATTGTGGAAGTGTGTCGTGGCATAGAAGATTACATTTGAGTCCCAGCTAAGGCATAACATGATCTGTATACATCTTTTCCTTAGCTAGTTTTATTTAGGTCCAGACCTAGTTCTATGTATGTTTGGAATTTGTTGACCTTGGAGATTGTTCCAATGGTTGATAAATGTTAGGCTGACCTTGGTACATTCCAAGGTTGATGAATTGTATAAAAGCATGTAATGTGATTGCGAAAAAGTATGAAAGTGTGAAAATGATAAGATAGTATGAAGGTGTAAGAAGAGCATAGCAGAAGTATTATATTGTGCTTCAATGGAATTGAACTCAGGCATGAAGTAGATGCTATCAAATCAGTTCACAAATCTTTGGTAGTGAGCCACCCCTTGGTAGTGAGCCCTAACATTTGCAGTGAGCATTTTGGGCAGTGAGCCTCTAATTTTTGGTATTGCTATAACTTATTTATTTCTGTGGGCTAACACCCACCGTGGTTTTTCCCTTATAGGGTTTTCCATGTAAAAATTGTGGTGTCTCATGTGTTATTGTGTTGAGCTTCTTGTTTCATGCTTTCATAGTTAATCTTAATAACAATGATTAAGAATTTGATTTATTGATATTCATAAATGGCTAAAGTTTTGTGACAATTGATGTGTTGAAGGAATAGATTTTGAGGAGACCTATGCTCCTATGACAAGAATTGAAGCAATTAGAATGTTTTTGGCATTTGCAACATTCAAAGACTTCAAAGTGTACCAGATGGATGTTAAGTCTGCATTCTTGAATGGTGAGTTGGAAGAAGAGGTCTACATTGAGCAATCAGAAGGATGCCAATTATCAAAACAAGGTGACATGGTGTGCAGATTAAAGAAAGCCATGTATGGACTGAAGCAAGCCCCTAGAGCCTGGTATGCAAGGATAGACAAGTACTTGTTGCAATTAGGGTTCAGTAAATGCACTGCAGACAACAATCTGTATTTCAAAATCAATGATAATCAGATCCTGATTGTTGTAGTCTTTGTTGATGACATTATCTTTGGAGGAAATGAAGGTATGTGCATGAAGTTTGAAGGTGAAATGCAAAATGAGTTTGAGATGTCTATGTTTGGTGAAATGAATTTTTGGGTCTATAAATTAATTAATCAGATAAAGGAATCTTCATATATCAGTCCAAGTATGTGAAAGAGTTGTTAAGAAAGTTTGGGATGGAAGACTCTAAACTGGTATGTACTCCCATGGTAACTAGCTGCAAGTTGAGCAAAACTGATGAATCACCCAAGACTGATCAGAAAAGATACCGATCCATGATTGGAGGATTGCTTTATCTAACTCAAACTAGACCTGATATAATGCATGTAGTTTGTCTTGTTGCAAGATTTCAAGAAGATCAAAGAGAGTCACATGTGATGGAAATTAAGAGAATCTTGAGGTATTTAAAAGGCACACTAGGCCATTGCTTATGGTATCCAAAGGATAATGATTTCACTCTCAGTGCTTATACAGATGCAGATTGGGCTGGAGATGTTGATGATAGAAAAAGTACAAGTGGAGGCGATTTCTTCTTGGGAAATAGATTGGTTTCATGGCTGAGCAAGAAGCAAGATTCAATATCTTTGTCAACTACAAAAGAAGAGTATATTGCAGCAACATGTTGTTGTACTCAAGTGTTATGGATGAAGCAAACATTGAAGGACATAAGAGTTGTGTATGAAGATTTAGTTGCAATCTTCTGTGACAATACAAGTGCTATAAACATTTCAAAGAATCTAGCGATGCACTCAAGAACAAAGAATATATCTATAAGGTATCACTTTCTAAGAGGAAAGGTGACAAAGAATGAAGTAAAGATGGAATATGTGTCCACAAACTATCAAATTACAGATATTTTCACTAAGCCTCTGCCTAAGGATACTTTTGAGTATCTCAGAGAAAAGTTAGGGGTTATTACCCCTCCTACTCTGAATCAGTCTAGTGGTTCTCAAAGTCTCATTCTTTGATTTGCATTGATGTTTTGAGGGCTACCTCTCAGGGGGAGTAGCTAGATGTTTCTGATAAATAAAGTGTTGATAACAGAGAAAAATTCAGTTGGATTAGAGCAGCAATGTGCAAGTATGTGCCCTTTGCCATTGATGTCAAAGGGGGAGAGAAATCATGTGAAAAACTCAGAGAAGAAAGAGTGTATATGTGTAAAGAGAAAGGGGGAGAATCTTGTCTTGATGGTCTTTATAGTTTTTCACATCATATGTTGCCATTAATGACAAAGGGGGAGATTATTGCAAGTATGTGCCTAACCGGTGTTGTCATTGATGTCAACATATTAGTGTTGTCATTGGTGTCAACTATGCTCTTATTTTGATGCTTGTTTGTAATGAGTTAGATGTTTTATATTCACCTATATAAGTGTTGGAGATCCTGATATTGAGGATATTGAGAAAATTTGCTCCTCCGGTAGAAACAAGGTTTTGCAGAGTATGTTTGTCTACAAAAGAACAGTCCAACAGATTGCTCGACATTTCTTGCAGAATGAATATCTTTATCTATGGATTGGAAGTTATTTAGATACATGTCTGATGATGCTATGTTCCAAGTTTGAGCCTCCAATATGAAGATATGAGTTAGTTATGTTCACTAGAATGAAAACTGCTTTCTCTATATATTTGGTGGTGACAGGGAGAATGTATTATGCTTTGCATTCCTCCGCAATTAAGTATTTCAGTCTGTGGTTCTAGAATCAAGTTGGTAATGATGATAAGTGCCTTCAACTCCAATGCTTCATGATTTGGTGGACCGTAAGAAATCTTTTCTTTATGACAGTGGCTGACAGTGTTGTTTAAGTTTTCTGGTGTGAAGAATCCTCCTGACAAATTGGTTAGAGGTTGTTTGGATGTTCTTGGTGATTACAATATGCTTTTGGATGTCTCCTGATCATGTTCCTACCTTTGGATTGGTCTGCAAAGAGAAATTTGGATTGTGGATGAAGACTATTCTTAAAAGACTTAGTGTTAACACCAGTCTTGGCCGACTTGGTTGTTCTCACTACTTGTGGAGATGCATCGAAGATTGTGGAAGCGTTTCATGGCATGGAAGATTGTATTTGAGTCCCAGCTAAGGCATAACATGATCCACATTGACATCTTTTCCTTAGCTAGTTTTATTTAGGTCCAGACCTATTTATATGTATGTTTGGAATGCCGAAGTGGAGATTGTTCCAATGGTTGATAAATGTAAGGCCAACCTTGATGTACATTCCAAGGTTGATGAATTGTATAAAAGCATGTAATGTGATTGCAAAAAAGTGTGAAAGTGTGGAAATGATAACATAGTGCGAAGGTGTAAGAAGAGCATAGCAGAAGTATTATATTCTTCTTCGATGGAACTGAACTAAGGCATGAAGTAGATGCTATCAAATCAGTTCATAAATCTTTGGCAGTGAGCCACCCCTTGGCAGTGAGCTGATCTTGGTAGTGAGCCCTAACATTTGCAGTGAGCATTTTGGGCAGTGAGCCTCTAATTTTTGGTATTGCTATAACTTATTTATTTCTTTGGGCTAACACCCACTGTGGTTTTTCCCTTACATGGTTTTCCATGTAAAAATTGTGGTGTCTCATGTGTTATTGTGTTGAGCTTCTTGTTTCGTGCTTTCATAGTTAATCTTAATAACAATGATTAAGAATTTGATGTATTGATATTCATAAATGGCTAAAATTTTGTGACAACTGATTCACCCCCCCTCTTGGTTGTCCTATACATTTCAACATTTATGTCTAGAGCTATTGTGATCACTATGTTTGTGGTCATTTACTATTGTGTTTTAGCAACAATATGGGGCTCTTTAATCTTTATCCTTTGTTTTGTGGAGAAATTGTGAGAGTTGAGGAGATCAGGGGTGAGAGAGCGAGTAGAAAGTTGTTGGAGGAAGTATGAGCTCTATTTTACAACCAAAATGTGTAGCTATAGTGTGGACTAGATATATCATGAGTAGAAGGTCTATTAATGTTTGGAGTTAGTTGGATGTGAGCAACTAGCTATGATTATTATTTCGACTAGACTAGAGTATGTGGTGCATACTCTATCCTATTTTAAAGAAGATTATACTTATAGATATGTGTTTTGATAATGGTTGAAAATGGCTATAGAGAGTGTTATCTAGACTTAGTTAATGTGGCTTGTGAGTATGCTCTAGAGTTGGTTTTTAGTGTGCTCCAATGTTGGTTTGGAGTGTTCTATGAGGTTGATGTTACAAATGCCTCTATAAATCATGTGAGCATAGTGGAGTTTAGTTGGGACAACATGGTGGTACCCTTGGTAGTTCAAAGATTTGTTGGAGATTTTTTTTGCTCTTGCAAGGTATACAACAAGTGGGAGAATATTGGGATTAGGAGTATCATATACCTTGCAATTCCTAATGTTTAAAATATTTATTTATTTATTTATATTTATTAATTATTTTGTACTCATTCGGGAAATGAGGCATCCCATTTTGAGGTGGCACTTTTGGCCACATGTCCACTATCTTGGAATGTAAGAAGTTGTAAGAACATTTAATGTCATTATGATGTGTAACGGAATCTTATGACATTGTAAGATATGGGAGTTATGATAGATTCTATGGTGTATGTAAGAGCATGATTATAGGGAGTTACAAAGTAGACTAGGAATCTTGACCCACTTATGATGCATGTTATTATTCATCATCTAGAGCATTTTTCTAAAGGAAGTAAATGAAAAATAATGAGTCAAAATGGAGTATGGATTGTGGGAATTCCTACCATGGAATATTTTGGGACATTGTTTAGGCCCATGGCAATGCCTTTTGGTGTTTTTATGGGCCTCCTCGAGTTTATGTATTGAGGGCTTGAGATGGAGGCATTGAGGAGTTTTCATTATAGGGATTATGTTGTTGGATTTATTCTAGAGGACTAGGATGATATTCTCCATGTTAAGGAAATATCCTAGAAGTGTATTGTAGCTATTGTGTGTTGTTGAACAATACATTGGTTTTGTGCTTTGAAGAGTGATATTTTTTACCTGAAAGGGTTTTCCTCACATATATCGGTGTCTCTTCTCTTTTGTCTATTCTTCTTCTTTTCTTTTCTCATTCTTATTATTAAATTTTAATTTACATGCCATTATGTTTCTAAAATTTTCATAGATATGTGATTTGTATTTCTTTTCTCTAAGGGTTAATGTAGGAAATGCATTTGTGTCATGATTATTCTTTATGGGCATAGTTTATTTGCACTTATATTAGGATTTTTATTTAGTAAATCTTATGGTACTAGAGGTGCTTACTAGGTATTTTTCCTAACATGCTAGCAAGGTGTTGTAGAGGGTTAGTGATGTTAACTTTTTTATTTTGCACCAACACTTATGAGAACTATCCTAGATGGTGTTGGGGAAGAGAGAAAAATCCTATTGACCATTTCATCAAGAGTATATCAATTTGAGAACTTAATGTATCTTGGCTGATAGGTTGGGGTTCAAGGACACATAAGACACTTGGATAATTTATCATGAGAGCAGTCTTGACTTTCTATATGGCCCCAATGGCATATGTATTATTTGCATGTACCAAATCAAGTTCTTCCTTCACAAAACTAATCTCATTGATTTGTAATGCTAATTTCTCCTATAACTTGGATATAGTATCCTTTGTTGCTTGTGACTTTTTAACTACTTGCTTGAGGCCATTCCATATTTTTCTAAATTTATTAGAATTTTCTTTTATAGCTATGGCATTTGATATATTTTCCATGCACTTTCTGTTAATCCTCAATATCATGGCATTAGTGGTGATCATATTGAGGGTAACCAAATTCCCACCAAACATGTTTGTAGGATCCATTAAAATATTACTAGATCCATCTTCTCCCTATTTTATTAAAATATGTCTATATGATCTCATTAATTACTATATTCTATAGTTCTATTTGTAGTGATATAATTGGATTTATTCTTGAAATCTTCCTATGGTGCTTCTTGATTTTGGGCTTCCATTTATGTGTCTTTTACTTGTTCTTTAGTATGTCTCTCTTTATATGAGTGTATGATAAGAAGTGGATTTGATGTTGAAATCTTCTTTTTCTTTGGTGGTGTAGTCACCATTCCTTTTCCTTTATTTGCTTTGTTCTTTATTGCCTAGTGCTATTGTTGTGGTGTTGCAATAAGTTGTCATACAATGATTGGTAGGATAGTTGTATCTAATGGTATTCTATCTTTAACCCATTTGAGCTTTACATCCACATATAGCTAATATAAAACAAGGTAATTAGGATAATTGTCTATCTTTATCCTTTCCCTTGTGCATATTATTATTATGAAAGATTGGGTGATATCAATGGAAATAAGCTTGAAGTTACACATTTGGTTTGTTCAAGACTAAAGCATGTGAGAAATAATGGCCATTAGTGCATTCTATAATTATTTTCTTCACCTAATCATCCATCATTTCTATGTGTTCTTGTTTGGCATTCTAGGCACAAAACTCTAGATAGAAGCTCAAGAAATAATGAATTTTGTGCCTTGTACCATGAGGGTATACCTCTTATCCTAGGTACCAGTAATAGTTGAGCATATGCAAAATTAATAGAGAATCATACTGAAAATCCACATTGGTATCCCAAGATTCTTATGCATTCTAAATCATATCATTGGCAATGAATGTGCAATAATCATGTATGACTCCCTTAGTGTTGATGTTGTTTCCTACCCATGTGGCTACTAATATGATTTCATTTCTTATGCTTTTGTATCAGATACTTTTGTATATAGCATTACAGTAGGCAGTAGAAGATAGCTAGGTGGGAGGCAACATTTAATTTTTTGGAAACTCATGGGATACTAGCATGTCACATGGATATTTTCTCATTGTACTAGTGTCCTAGAGGAATCACTCAAAATTTAGCACGTTATCCTAGGACAACAATAGGAATTAGAATCTGGTAAAGAAATTTGTCAACTTGGTGAAGGAAAAAGAAAAGGATGGGCTAAAATGATCCCTAAAACATGTAAGAGAATGGACACTAAAGAAGCCCCAAAATAAAGTGTGAAATTACAAAGGTATGCAATTTTCTACGTTACACACACACACTCTCTCTCTCTCTTGATTTTCTTTAATGTCTTGGTTAGTGTAGGTTAGATTAGCTTTATATCTATTAGATTTTATTTTCTATTGTTTATTTGGAATATTAAAAAAAAATTATTGAGATCCTCTTTTCTTATGTATTTAATTTACAACACTCTTAGGTGAGTAGACCATTGAAGGTCTCTTGAATAGAAAAATAAAACATTGATATTTGGGTTACCCACATGTGCCTAGACTAGGTGATATAAAATTTGGGGCAAGCAATTCCCTTCCAAGGGAGCACAATTTGATCCATTCAATTTGGTTTGTCCAACAATACATCAACACCCCCCTTATATTTAGGTTGAATGTAATAGGTCCAAGAAGTGGCAAGTATTCCTTTCTTATTGCACCATTAGCCCAAAGAAAGCTTCTAATGAGCTTAGCTAATTTTGTAACATGTTTTAGAGGGTAGCTAGTAGGAGGATATTTAAATATGGCTCACCAAGAGAATCTTCCTGGCTACTTGAATTTTTCTAGCCATGGACAAGAACTTGTTGTTCTAGTTGAGCAACTTGAATTTAACTTTCTTAATGAACCAATTCCACATGTCTTTAAGAGAGACCCCACAACCAAAGGGGATGCCAAGTTATCTTGAGATGGCCCCATGTTTCACCTCATGCCACTTTGATAGGATCTAAGGGAGGTGTGGATTAGGTTTGATCATGAAGAATTACATTTTGTGTATAGACAAAGATTGAACCAAAAATAAAGAAGAAAAAATCCAAAACATCAAGAGTATGCGTAATTTCATCAATAGAATTTGTATCTATTGAATGCACAAGACAACTAAGAGGGGGGTGGGTGAAATAGTTGTATCTTAAATTTCAAAACCCTCATACACACTCAAATCCACATTAATTAAATTAACCCTTAAACTTGTTATGATGATTAAGTATGAAAAGCAAATAATAGAAACTAAACCATAACAACACCATACACAAGACAACACCAAATTTTACGTGGAAAACCCAAGAAGGGAAAAACCACGGTGAGGATTAGCTCACAATATAAAGTAGTAACAACACCAAATTATAGAAGGCTCACTGCTAGAAGGCTCACTACCAAAGGGCTTACTGTCCAAGGACTCACTGTCCTGAAAGAAAGATAGAGAAGAGATGGCTCAATGCCAGAGATGAATTGTTATAATTGCATCTAACATATGCATGGAGTAAGTTCCAATGAAGCTCAATATTCACCACAACATCAACATCATCTTTGTAACATCACTAAGGAATAGTAGACACCTTCTGCTCACTACACCTAGTAGTCTAACACATGAAGGCTTGTACTACACCACACATTCAACCACTCTATTATTCACATCACATCTATCACACTACACACTGCACACAATCCCTTGACACTCATTTATATTGTCTTCAACCTTGAGAACATTCTCCAAGGTCAGCAAATCACTTTAACCTAGAAGATTCAAATTAGGTCTGGACCTAAACATTCTTGCGATGGAAAGGAATGAGGGTAGACCACAACACATCTTAGATTGGACCTAAATTCATCCAAGCATGCTACTTCACACTTTCACAATCACCAAAGCAACTCTGTAATTAGTGTAAACACACAAGGTTGGCCAAACCTGTGTTAACACCATGATCTTTTAAGTACACGCTTCCTCAAACCCAAAGATGACTTCCAGTCCACATGTAAGGTTTCAACAAAATCTAGAGTATTCCACAAATATCCTGAAACTTCCTGAAATCTAAAAAATTCCCTTGCAACAACTTTCACCTGCCGCACAACCTTATCCTATTTTCTCAGCAAACTCAAATGTCTCTGTCATACACTAGAACTCGATAAGTCCTCTTCCAGAGCACTAAATCATGGACAACCTTGACTGGAGAAAGATAGGAGCTTTCTAAGTATGTGTATAGAACTGCAAGACCAAAAGCCACTTTGCAGAGAAATGCAAAGAAAAGACATTTCTCTCAGACACCTCTGTAAACCTTTGAAACACAGTCCACACACTAGTGAACATAACTTTCTCTGCACAATGAATTGGAGCACCAAATTTAGAATATAACATCTCTAAACATCTTTTAACAATGTATTCAAACCACAAAGAAAGATCTTCAATATAGGGGAAATACGGGGCAAAACCAGAACACTACTCTATAAGCCAAAATGCCAACTCACTACATTATTTCCTTTATTAATCAAATTTTCTCAAAAGCACTTGGAAACCAACCATCAGAAAAATATTCCTAACATCTTCAACACTTCTTCAAGGCAACCAAATTATATTCAATTAAAGCAACTTAATCAAACAACAACAACCTCATTAGTAGACAAAGTTGACACCAATGACAACATAAGCATGTTGACATCAATGACAACACTGACTGCACATACTTGCAACAATCTCCCCCTTTGTCATTGATGGAAATACATCTTGTGAAAAATCGTCAAGACACAGCTCAACACCAAAATTCTTTTCTTTCTTACTCTCCCCCTTTATTTTACACATCTTACTCTCTCTTCCTGACCACTGACTCTTTTCTTTTTCACATTGCTCTCTCTCCCCCTTTGACATCAATGACAAAGGGAGACACATATTTTCTTTCACTCTTACTAGGTCACATCATCTTTTCTTTCACTACTTTGATTACTCCCCCTTAGGAGTACACACCAAACTGTATCAACTCTTACTTCCCTTGTTTGCAACAATCATCATGACCACTACTTGCCCCCTGAGAAGAAGCCACCAACATCAATCCATAATAAGGAATGAAACTTGAAATCCACTGGACTGATGCATCTCCTTATGCATCTAGTTCAAAGACAGAGGGGAAATAACCCCTAACTTCTCCTAAAGATACTTAAATGTATCCTTACGAAGAGCCTTGGTGAATATGTCAGCAACTTGATCCTTTGTAGGCACATACTCTAGCTTCACTTTGTCCTCTGCAACCTTCTCTCTCTAAAAGTGATAATGGATTAAGATATGTTTTGTCCTTGAATGCATCACCGGATTCTTTGAAATGTTAATAGCACTTGTATTATCATAGAAGATAGGAATTGGCTCATCAAATAAAACACTGATATCCTTTAGAGTTTGTTTCATCCACAACACTTATGTGCAACAGGATGCTGCTACAATTTATTCTTCTTTTGCAGTAGACAAAGATATTGAATCTTGCTTCTTAATTAGCCATGACACCACTCTATCTCCAAGAAAGAATGCACTTCCACTTGTCCTTTTCCTATCATCAACACATCCAGCCCAATCTGCATCTATGTAAGCACTTAGAGTAAAGTCATTATCCTTTGAATACCACAAGCCATGATCTGGAGTGCCCTTTAGATATCTGAATATCCTTTTCATTGCTGCAACATGTGACTCTCTAGGATCTTCTTGAAATCTAGCCACAAGACAATTGCATGCATAATATCTGCTCTAGTAGTAGTTAAGTATAATAATCCTCCAATCATTGACCTATATCCACTTTGATCAGCCTTAGGTGATTCATCATTCTTGCTCAGCTTGAAACCAATTGTCATCTAGGGGTACATAATGGTTTAGAATCTTCCATTCCAAACTTCTTTAACATTTCCTTGACATACTTTGATTGTGAAATGAAAATACCTTTACCTGTCTGATTGATTTGTAGCCCAAGGAAGAAGTTCATTTCTCCACACATTGACATCTCAAATTCTTTTTGCATCTCATTTGCAAAGCTCTTACACATACCTTCATTTCCTCAAAAAATTATATCATCTACATATACTTCAAAATTGATCAAAATTTGATCTTCACTTGCTTTGATGTACAAATTGCTATCTACAAAGCCTTTATTGAATCCTTGCTATAACAGATACCTGTCTAACCTTGCATACCAAGCTTTGGGAGCTTGCTTCAATCCATATAATTCCTTCTTCAATCGGTAGACCATATCAGGTTTATTTGATAACTGAAATCCATCTGGTTGTTCTATGCATACTTATTCTTCCAACTCACCATTCAAGAAAGTAGACTTCATATCCATTTGATATACTTTGAAATCCTTATGTGCTACAAAAGACAAAAACATTCTGATGGCCTCCATTCTTGCCACTGGAGCATAAGTTTCCTCATAGTGAATTCCTTCTACTTGTGAGTAACCTTTACACACAAGTCTTCCTTGTTTTTTTACCATTTCTCCATTCTCATTTAGTTTGTTCCGAAATACCCACTTAGGTCCAATCACATTCTTGTCTGTTGGTCTTGGGACAAGTTCCCAAGTCTGATTCTTTTCAATCGGTATTAGTTTTTCTTCCATAGCCTTGATCCAATACTCATCCTTACATGCTTCAATCACTGTTTTGGGTTCAACTATAGAGAGAAAACATATATTTACATGTTCTTCAATAGCTTTCCTTCTTGTCAACACACCTTTGTTTTTGTCACCAATGATTTGATCTTCAGACTGATGCTTTTGTACATACTTGGGAGTTTTAAGAGTCTTTCCTAGAGCTTCAAGAGTCCTTTCTAGAGCTTCTTCTTCTTCAATCTGTACTTCCTTTTCACCAACATTTTCTTCTTTTCTACATGATTACTCATCTGATTCATATCCATCAACTTCTGAATTTATTTGTAGATCTTCATCAACTTTGACATTTGCACTCTCAACAATCCTTCTCAATCTCTTGTTGTAGCACCGGTAAGCTTTGCTTTTAGTAGAATACCCAAGGAAGATACCTTCATCAAAACTTGCATCAAAATTTCCTAGATTTTCTTCACCCCTTCTGACATAACATTTGCTTCCAAACACTTTGAAGTACTTGGTAATTGGAGTCCTTCCATACCATAACTCATAAGGTGTCTTTGTATTATTTTCTCTTGCCTGCACTCTATTCAACTTATGTAAACAACAATATGAATTGCTTCTCTCCAGTAGACTTCTGGTAGGTTTTCTTCTTTTATCATTGTCCTTGCAGCTTCTTGAACAATCCTATTCTTTCTTTCAACCATTCCATTCTGCTGAGGAGTCCTAGGGGCAGATAATTGCTTCTTTATTCCATGATTCTCATAGAACATGTTAAACTCATTGGAGGTGAATTCTCCACCTCTGTTAGACCTCAAACATTTAATTGTCATATCCATTTCATTCTCAACCATGGATTTGAATGCTTTGAACTTATCGAGGGCTTTGAATTTTTTTAAGAAAAGTAACCCATGTCATTCTAGAATAATCATCAATCAAGAGCATGAAATACCTATCACCTTGAAAACTCCTTACCTTGGTAGGGCCACAAAGATCTGTATGGACCAATTCCAACAGTCCAGTAGAAGACTGATCCTTGACTTTGAAACTTCTTCTTGCTTTCTTTCTAATCTAACATTCCTTGCAAACAACATTGATGGGCTTTGTAATCTTTGGCAGATCTCTCATGACTTGAGTTGATCTTATCCTTACTAGGCTATCAAAATTGATGTGACACAATCTTCTATGCCATAGCCAACTTTCATTGATTTGAGTCATGAAGCAATAGTCATCACCACCTTTAAGATGATATACATTTCTATCTGTCCTCTTTCCAGTAGCTATCACAGTTCAAGAATCTTTTCTGATCTCACAACCACCATCTTGAAAAACAAGATTTTATCCTTTTCTACACATTTTTCCAACACTCAATAGGTTATGATTTAAACCCTTAACATAAAGAATATAATCAATATTATGCTTTCCATCAAAACTGATTGAGCCTCTTCCACATATCTAAGCATCTCTATCATCACCAAATCTAGCTAGTCCTCCATCATATTTTTCAAGTTTAACAAACTTACTTTTATCACCGGTCATATGATTTCAGCATCCACTGTCAATGAACCAAAGATTCTTTTCTTGTGTAGTATGAAAAGCAGATATCATAGTGCTTTCAGCATTAATCTACCTACCTTTGGAGCCTTTTCCTTCACACATGTCCCAAAGTTAGTAGGAATAGTATCATCTCTTAAAGCTATGAACAGACATTCATTATCCTCTTCATTTTCATAATCAAATTCATCATCAGATATGCCTACATCTTCTCTAACATAGTAACTTTTCTTAGGCACTCTACTTTTGTTCTCCCTATTCTTGCTCTTCAAAATTCTTTCTAGACATCTTGAAGCATAATGACCTATCTTGCCACAACTAAAACACTTGAAGGGCAACTTACCACTGTACTTACCAATACCCAACTTCATTCTTCTTGCAAAATTAGCTTCCAAATCATCTAAATCCTCCTGATACAGTCTTCTCAAATTTGCCAGTGTTAAAGGCAATCTTAGTCTTTGCACTACTTGTACCAAATTATCTTATTTCAAAAGTAGTTAAGGTGCCAAGCAACTAATCTTTGGTAAACTAATCCACATTTTCTAATTCTTCAATAGTAGAAACCTTATGACTGTAAGCTTTAGGAAGAGTTCTGAGTACCTTCAATATCACTTCTTTTTCATCCAGCTTTCCACCAAGACCTTTGATGCCACTGACAACTTCATCCACTCTCTGTAACTAGCTTGTAATGTTTTCATCTTCAGACATCCACATGGTTTCAAACATGAGCTTTAAATTTTGCATTTTAGCTTGCTTGACCTTAGCATCCCCTTCATGAATACTTTCTAACTTCTTCCAAATTTCATTAGCAATTTTCAAATCCACAACTTTCACCAATTCAAAATTAGAAAGACCACTTAAAAGAGCATACCTTGCTTTTCCATCGATTTCATAGGCTTTGACCTCATTTGTAGTGCTCAGACCATTCTCAGGTATTGTATATGCATTCATTGTGGACTTCTATATGTTGTATCCAAGAGAAATCAGATAACCTTCCATCCTTATTTTCCAGAAGGCATAGTCAGATCCATCAAACTGGGGAACATCCTTCTTTTGTGCCATCTCGGATCTACCTCAAGCGGTTAAGCTCTCTTCCAAGGATCTTGGCTCTAATACCAATTGTTGAATGCACAAGACAACTAAGAGGTGGGGGCTGAATTAGTTGTATTTTATAATTTCAAAACCCTCATACACACTCAGATCCACATTAATTCAATTAACTCTTAAACTTGTTATGATGATTAAGCATGCAAAGAAAATAACAGAAACTGAATCATAACAGCACCATACACAAGACAACATCAGATTTTACATGGAAAACCTAAGAAGGGAAAAACCACGATGAGGATTAGCTCACAATATACAGTAGTATCAACACCAAATTATAGAAGGCTCATTGCCAGAAGGCTCATTTCCAAAGGGCTCACTACCCAAGGACTCACCGTCCTGAAATAAAGATAAAGAAGAGATGGCTCACTACCATAGATGAACTATTATAATTGCATCTAACATATGCATGAAGTACATTTCCAATGAAGCTCAATATTCACCACAACATCAACATCATCTTCACAGCATCACTGAGGAATAGTAGACACCTTCTGCTCACTGCATCCAGTAGTCTAACATATGAAGGCTTGTACTGCACCACACATGTTCAACCACTCTATTATTCACATCACATCTATCACGAACACACACAATCACAATCCCTTGACACTCATTTAGACTGTCTTCAACCTTGAGAACATTCTCCAAGGTAAAAAAATCACTTTAACCTAGAAGATTCAAATTAGGTCTGGACCTAAACATTCCAGCAGTGGAAAGGAATGAAGGCGAAACAACACATCTTAGCTTGGACCTAAATTAATCCAAGAACACTACTCCACACTTTCACAATCACTAAAGTAACTCTGCAATTAGTGTAAACACCCAAGGTTAGCCAAACCTATGTTAACACCATGATCTTTTAAGTACACACTTCCTCAAACCCAAAGATGACTTTTGGTCCACATGCAAGGTTTTAACACAATCTAGAGTATTCCACAAACATCCTAAAAAATCCTGAAATCTAACAAACTCCTCCACAACAACTTTCACATGCCACACAACCTTATCCTATTTTCTCAGCAAACTCAAATGTCTCTGTCATACACTGCAACTCGATAAGTCCTCTTTTGGAGCACTAAATCACGATCAACCTCAACTGAAGAAATATAGCAGCCTTATAAGTACCGTCTAGAACTACAAGACCAAAAGCCACTTTGCGGAGAAATACGAAGCAAGGACATTTCTCCCAGACACCTATGTAAACCTCTGAAGCACAATCCACACACTAGTGAGCACAAATTTCTCTGCACAACGAACTAGAGCACCAAATTTGGAATATAACATCTTTGAAGATCTCTTAACAACGTATCCAAACCGTAAAGACAAATCTTCAATATAGGAGAAATGCGGAGCAAAACCAGAACACTACTTTGTAAGCCAAAATGCCACCTCACTACACTGTTTCCTTTATTAATCAATTTTTTTCAAAAGCACTTGGGGAACAACCATCAGAAACATATTCCTAACATCTTCAGTACTTATCCAAGGCAACCAAATCATCTTGAATCAAATCAACTCAAACAAACAACAACAACCTCATCAGTAGACATAGTTGACACAAACGACAACATAAGCATGTTGACATCAATGACAACACTAATTGTACATACTTGCAACAATATCAACAACATGTTATCATCAACAAAATGAGAGTTAAAAAAAAATGCATTATTATGGAGAGATATCCCTTTGATCAAATGGTTGGAGTGGGCATTTTGTAGTAGATATCCAAGAGTGTCAACAACTAGGACATAGAGAAAGTGGGCTAGGGAAATCGAGGAGAAAGGAAACCATCAATAGCCAATTTAACATTACCATCAATGAAGAGAATTTTGATGTAACAAGATTTTGGGGCCAAACCCCAACCATTGTAGCATCCCATAGATAAAGGGCCATTTGATACAATCATAAGCTTTATTAAGGTGAAGCTTGATGATCATAGAATATTGGGTAGTTTGTTGTGCCCACTTAGTTGTTTCCCAACCTAATGTGCCTACCTCTTAAAAATGCAATTCACTTGGGTTTGAAAATACTCTAAGTGATATGCTTGCTCCTTAGAGCCAAGACCTTAGCAATGATTTTATTGGAAGTATTGAGTAATATGATAGGCCACTAATTACTAAGAGATTCTTCATTTTTTTCTTTGGGAAAATTTGTAATCAAACCTTGGTTTATGTTTGGCCCTAGAGAACTTGTTTCCACACCTTTATTATACACACAGTAGAAGTCTTATCTAATGAAGGGCCAAAGGGTTTTATAGAATTCCACTGGTAAACCATCTGGATACCAAGGCTATTTTTATTGGCCACATGGTTGAGTGTAGCATCCATTTCTTCAATAATGAGGATTCAGTTCAAGTACTTGATGTAATCTTAATCATTCATCCTATGGATATAGGAACCCACCATATCTTCAAGACTAGGGATAAGGGGATCCCTCTACCCATATCCATGAAGAGTTGTTGATAATGATTATGAAAGATTTTCATAATCTCAATGGAGTTGGTATGCATAAGATTAGCCTCACCTTTAATGACAAAAATGTGTTCTCTCTTATGTTTATGCTTGAGGTAAGGATGCTCAAGTTTGGGCTCATCTGGACTTTGAATATTAAAGTGGTCTAATCTACTCATTTTCTAAAGAAACTCATCTTTGCAATTACTCTAGGGGGACCAATGAGGCTTGTGACTAGTCGACCTCCCATTAATGGGGTCAAAAACACCCAAAGAATTATGGGCTAAAGTTTAGGCATCAAATTCAATTTGAGACAACCGCGAGTTACTACTCCAACTTATGTCAAAATAGTGCTCCACCATGTCAAAGTCACCCCTAATAACCTAATCAATAATGGTGAGGTTATACCTCATCCATTCCAAAAGTTGGGTCTTATCAAGAGGTGATTGGGGGCATATATAGAGTAAAAACCATATAGTCCTCCTTGAATTAGAATTTTGACCCAAACATAGTAGTTGCTAGGGTCAACAACAATGGCTACTATGGACTTAGCAAGCCAATGTACAAGACGAAACACTGTACAACCACTACCTTCATTGTGATTGGTGTGGAAGAAGAGGCCCTTTTCCAAATGAAGTGATGGGTGGAATCTAATTTGATATCATTGATCTTAATTTCCTATAATAGAAACACATCAGTTTGATTGGTGATGCAGAAACTTCCGAAGGTCATAACTTTTGACCTAAGAGTTCGTTTGAGTTGAAATTTGATGGGTAGATGCATCTTGAGGAGTTGATTGAAATGCCGACTGAATTGGCAAGTTCAGTAGGTCTCCATTTTGACATTTCTT
This sequence comes from Cunninghamia lanceolata, assembly GCA_027924645.1. Lineage (NCBI taxonomy): Eukaryota > Viridiplantae > Streptophyta > Pinopsida > Cupressales > Cupressaceae > Cunninghamia > Cunninghamia lanceolata. The sequence goes on from BSBN01000889.1 coordinate 769,850, forward strand.
CGAGACCTTTTTCGATCATCTAGGGCCTCAAATTGAGGTCTTAATGATTTTGCAAGATTTTTCCAAGTTTTTTGTAATTATTTTTTGAACTTTACATGCAATTAGATTAAAAAGTTGACAATTAGTCCTCTTTTAGTTAGTTTTAAATAATTGGTAAGTTTCATAGCCATACGGATAAGGATGCGAAATTACCAAAAATAAGAATTTTAGGAAGTTGCTGAAAACTACCAAAAAGAGTAATTTTTGTTTTTGTATATTTTTGATATTTCTTTTTAGTTGTAGTAGGATGGAATGGAATGAGAAGCAAAAATTTAAAATATTTCTGTGTTTTTGAATTTGTTGGCAATAATAATGGTGATGAACATTATGCTATGAAGTTTGGTTATATCAATTGGTCATTAGAGATTGTTAACTTGGTATTTATAAGCTCAAGGCGTGACAATCCCCAAACATTCCAAGATTAAATATTGCACTTCATTGAGGGATGTTGAGAAGGGTGTCCTCTTTGGGATGAAGGGCACTAAACTAAATTTATGCGAGAAGAGTTTGAGCATCCATGAGAGAGCCAAGGGGAACTCTTTCACAAGACAAAGAGTGGGATCTAAAGGTGTGTGGGCTACTCTAAGACATCATTTTTCCTATCCGGTCTTCTTAAAATGATTAATCTTATAGCAAGTAAAGTTTTTTTTTTTCATGTAAAACTATATAATATTTTATAGAGTTTAATAGGGATCATATTCAGAAAATATGGATCAATAAATTTGACTCAAAAATTATAAAATTAAATCTTAATAAGACATCACATAATTCAACATGCTCCAAATAAATACAGAATAATATGCCCAAGTCCAAGTTTATTCCACGCTCCAAATAAATACAGAACAATATGCCCAAGTCCAAGTTTATTCCACGCTCGTGTGGCCTTTTTTTTCCCACTTCTTGCCCCCTAAATAAATAAAAGGTGGTACGTTGTTCTTTATGTTGAATCGACTAATATAACCACAAACGAAAACGATAAAAGCCAATCGCTACGTTGACGAGCTTCATTGTTTTGGATCTTCACCTCGTTAATTATTCAAATTGTCTTATTTCAGCTTGTTTTTGGCTCCACAGAAATGAGATGATATTTTTTTATTATTGGCTTAAAAGCTAATAAGAGATTCATAGATAACAGTTTACAGAAGCACAGTCATAGATGTGCAGACAAACAGAATATTGAAAAGCAGTTAAGAACATAAAATAGTATTAGCATTAGGGCATTTAAATATCATGGCACAACAAGGAGTATAAAATATGAATACTATCGCATAACAAGGAGTATAAAATATGAATGATATACATAATATTGTATATCATGGCATAACAAGGAGTATAAAATATGAAACAGCTGTGAGAAGAACAACCATTTAAACTCGAAGTTACAACCATCTCCCCCTACAAGAAAAGGGCACAAAACTGCTAAATAAATATACACAGAAATAATGGACTGGAAACAGAGGATGACAGCCATAGTAGCGCCAAAACAGCTGAAGGAGATACTATTCATACATGCTGCATTTTGTAGCTATTGCTACTGAACTGTTAGAAAAGTTCAAAGCTGTAAAATGTATATGGAAATGAGCTCCACTTTGTCCCATTTCCTTTTGAATTCGTCAACTTCCCTGCTAACACTTCAAAAACTTCCAAATCGTTTTTGACATTACTGACAACTCCTAAGGAAAGTTTCATTCCAGAGAATGAGAATGATGCCTTTAATTCCCACTATTTGAATATTAAAAGGATTGCAGAAAATTTTGTCTCTTGTTTTGGAAGTAAGCTTTTTGTATTTAAATGGCGTCCGCATCTACGCATTATTAACTACAACATTTACTACTGTAACAACTCTTCAACATTGCCACGCAGGGAATCTACAGTATTTTTTAACTACAGTTTGGACATTATCATAACTTCTCACATGATATATATCATTTGGGATTAACTGATTATTTTTAAACATCATCCATCCATATTTGAGATTAATTGATTATTCTTAAACATCATCCACTTCAACAATTAAATGTCAATTTTGGCCAATAAAAATAGGACAAATAATTACTACTTTTTGATATGAATGAAATGTAAATTTGCTATTGATTGTTTGACATTAAAATGGATGATGTTTAAGTAGAGTGAATTTTAACTATCATAGAAAATTTTCATAACAGTTATAATTTCAAAATTGATTGAAAATAATAATATAAAATGCCTTTAAAGAAAGGAAAATCAAATACTAGATACATATACAAATATAATCCTTTAAAGTTTGTGTGCCCAAAATTTTCCCTTTGATATGATACAATCTTCTTAAAGCTTTATAAATACGGCTACATGGCCTTCAAATTTAACCTCCGGTCGATTAAACACTATATGGTTGAAGTAACTTTTTGATATAGGAGTAATTTTTTTGTAATATAACATTGATAAGAGAGGATTTAGGTAAAATTATGATAATTTGTAATAGAAAGTACTTCAGGGAAATGAAATTAGAAAAAATATATCTAGTTTAATAATTAAAGCATAAATAAAATTTGATATGTTTCACTATAAAAAATAAATAATGAAAAATTATTGTTAGTCTTTAGTTTAAAATATTATGTTGATTCTATGTAGGGACAACTTTGGAGGTCAAGGATGAATTCACTGTCCTAGACCTATGGACTTGTACTATGTGATCTGCAAATTTTTTTCTTCACTTCACCTAATTCTCCTTGATTTCTTCAATGTCTTCTAACATATGTGAGCTGGTGGTATTTATAAATACCTTTGTAAGGCTATTGATATGTCAAGAGGGCATGTTCTCCTAGGTCAACCCACATAAATGTGAATAAAAAATTAAAAAATTAAAACTTTTTCAACCATGCATATGTTCCTAGGAATGCTTATATAGATTTAGATTCCTTTTAGTGCACCAATTGAAGTGTGAACATGCAAACAATATGAAGATATAGCTCTTAGATTATGATTGATCAAAGTGTGCATTGAATGTCTAAATAAAAAGGCATAGAAATACATCACACAAACTTGTGTTTTTTTAGCCCTAGGCGAGAGGGGTATAGGCAAGAGTTTGCCAAATTTAAATTTTAAATTTTAAATTTGGCCAAGACAAGTTTGGCAATAAGGACAACCTCATGACTACAAACTAGTCTTGAGACATGAAAGGGGCTAAATCATAATGGGTAACATGTGCATGGAGATATGTGCATGCATGGGTGTGGTAAATAAGTAGATAGGGTAAATGTATGGGGATGTGTAAATATATGTATGGGGGTCCCACTTTTTAGACTAAGTGGGATGCTCAAAATTAACATTTTTCAATATTTTTCTAATTTGTGTCAATTATAGGGAAAAATGGTCAAGAATTTAAGGATGATGTAAACTATTGAGTTTTAATTTTTTTTTATGTAGATTCAAGCAATATGTATTAAATAATTATTTCTATCATTTTTTATTTTTATTTTTTAATTAATTTTTATTTTTTTATTATTATTTTATTTAGTGACATTATTCCATCATGCATAACTTTTACTATAAATAAAAAAATGTCTATGATTTATTGGAATTAGATCATTGACTTCAATGTCTAGTGCATGGATATTTTTGGTAATTTTTATTAGATATTTTATTTATTATTAATTTTGAATTAGTAATAACAAAAATTTCAGAGCTATATTAGTCCATCACACATTTTTCTTAGAATATATATCAAAATTAAAATTTTCTTTTTCATTTAAACAAGGACCTCTAAGTGGAGTGCAATGCATTTTTTAATATTTTTTTAACAATGTTTGTTATTTTTCTTGGTTCCCGCATCACCTCAACCCCTCCTTCCTTTTAAGGTAGTCTCAAGTTTGCAATCTATCATTTTTTGCTCTCATGCTCTCTTTTGAGGAAAAACAATTACACACAGTCAAATCCAGAAGCATTATCTACAACATCTTGGACTATGGAAAATTAATGAACACCATCTTGAATAGAGGTTATTGTTTTCTCATAATGGACCTACATTCATTATAATTTTTTTAAAAATATAATATTAGAGAAAACATAATACATAATTGTAATTTTTGTAAAGCTAATACTAAGGGCTAAATACCTATAAAATAACATTTCCAAATGATGTCATTTTATCCCTCAAAGGTGAAGCACAACTCTTTTTTGTCAGTATTTTGATAGGTGCATAAGAGACTTTGTCAAGGGTTTGATTTAAGCCTAGGGGGTTCAATTAAAGGGGGTTTAACATAAGAGGGTTTGATCTAACCCCATTCAATTAAACCCCCTTGGATGGAACCCATCTAAGCTTAAATGATTAATTTTCTAAAAAATATGTGATTGAAAAAATAAAGATGCCCCACAAATGGGACAAACTATGGTGGGCTTAGTTGGGAGAATGTTCTCTTAGATCAATCTGGTGGTACCTGCCTAGGTTGTAGGGTTTTGAGTCAGTTTAATGCAAGTGTTTTCCTTAAAACCCTAGTCTTATGGTCGAGAGTTTTCTTTATGTTCTATTTTGTTGTTGACCGTCTAGCCTAGGTTCCTGGTTAGCTAAGTTATAACCTTATGTCTTTTATGTCATGAGTTGACTAGCCCCAAGTCTTGAGTTACCTATTCTATCCCATCAAGTCATATGCATTACAAAGTCTTAGTCTTATATCCTTGTAAGGGTCCCAAAGTGCCACTTGGCAGGATATCACAAGCCCGCACAATGCTGAAGGTGATGGCATGTTTGCCTCACGGGGCTGCGAGGTGAAGACATGTGTCAAGGAAATCGTGGCCTATGGCCATAATATCGATGATTCAGTTGATCGAAGGATATGGTGCCAGGTGTCGAAGGATCAAGTGAAGTAGTGAGGCCACAAATATTGAAGATCTGACAGAAGCACATTCTTTAAGGAGAATCTTGTCTACGGGGAAGATTCTCCATGCTACTGTGAGATGTTGACACATAGCTAACTCCTGGAAAGAAGAATAAAGATTGCATAATGGATGTCCACAAGGAAGCCATAGCGTGCACTCATGGAGCCAAAAGGAGGTGATCTATTTTTCACTGCGCTACTGCGAAATGATGCCATGTGGCCACATAGGACAAAAAAGTTGAAAAGTTAGCAAAAAGGCGCATCTAAGATGGAGTAATTTGATTGGCTGACTGCTTTTCACGTAAAGACCTAGATTTTCAAATCTGGCGGTTGATTCACGACCGTTGATCTCACAATATGAACTCTGCATCAACGGCTGGAATTCAAATTTTTTGTGTAGACATTGGAAGCCACCCTTGTATCATGAATTCAAAGTAATGACTAAAAAGACATGCATTTATGCACTGAGCCCTAATCTGTAAGTTCGATTAAAGTTGATGGTAAGGGATTTTTAAGGTATTTTCATAAACACAAAGAGGATTTCTGTGCAGTGAGCAAGTGGACAAGAAAATATTGTGATTTCAAGATTGCAACTAAAACCTATAAGTTATTCTTGCTTGATGTGTCTGTTTGAAGTTGAATTGTTGCATGGTAGAGGATATTTTGAGCATTCTTAGAAGAGAAAACCCTAGGTTGGTGAAGTGTTATTTCAAAAAATGAGTCAAACAAGTCAGCCTTTGACTTCTAAGAGGAGTCTGAATGAGGATTTAATGAAACAGTTGCCTGGGTCTTCACGAAGGCCAGTGAATGCATACGGTCCAGTTGGGCGTAATGATAGACTATTAGATTTGTGTCCTGGGTGCCGGGATGCTAAATTGCCTGTGCATGGGTGAACTTTGTTTTAACACTGGCATGATAGGAAGGAATATAAAGCTCCCGTTTGCAATGCCTAGAATTTAAATGTGGTGAAATTGATGTGCCCTAATGTATTTGTAAATCCTAACCTAGTGAGAGCTGTTGTACAAAGATATGATCCTATTACCCGGGATGTTAGGGTAGGAAATCATGAAATAATGATCAGGACCACAAAGGCATTCATCACAAAGGTATTTAGCCTCAACCCTGCTACAAACAAAAAGATTGATTTCAATATCCTAAAATATGAAGACAAAAGAGCTCAGCATGGATACAGAGTATTCAAGTTGCCTAAGCATAGAGAAAGGGGAATTGATGAAAAGTTAATTAGAATATCAGACAGTGAAGAAGAATCTTTTGATGTTTCACAATTCATGCATTACTTTGTAAAGACTTACCACACCTTGTGCCATGTATTGGGAAGAGATGCTTTGGATAAGATTCCAATTCCTATGATGATGTTAGCTGAAAATGTACAAGATATTTCAACTACTGAAGCCTTTGATTATGCAACATATATATCAGACAAGATGCATGCTCAACTGATGAAAATTAAGAATAATTTGTATGTTGTAGATGTAAAGGTGGAATTTAAATGGTATTCAATTATGTGCCATATGCTTTTGTATGCTAGAATAAGGTTGTAGCATCAAGATCTGTATGTGAGAGAACAAGAACAGGATGGTACTCTCCTCCTTGTCCAATTATGGACTCACTTGCTAGATATGCACTGTGAAAGTTTAGACTATGTGATTTTTGAAGAACATTTTGTGAGAAGGTTGTTGAAATGTTTGGAGCTTGAAGGTGAAAGAATTCCAAGGGATGTGTTGGACTTTTTGAGACCATTTGAGATAACCCCTAAGCTACGAATTCAACACAATTGGGGAGATTGGTTCCTGCACACCTGCACTACTTGCATTAGAATTTATGGGACCAAGGTTGCCCCATACATACTGCCAAAATATGTGCCAAGAAGAATTTCATACTTGGAAATCATCAGACAATTGAATGAGTTAGACAGGGAGCATTTGAGATTGCAGAAGAAAGGATCATTTTTCCCTACTGCAACCAACTTTTCTAACTTTTTGGCTACAAACAAGGATGCTTTGGATCAAATTGATTAAGTACTGAAAGATTACAAGATGGGGTTTGAGGACCCAAGGATATTTGATCTAGAAGGTTTCATCAACAGGGTGAGACTTAACGTTAAAAGGCCACAATTCATCCATCAGGTTGTATTTGATGATGATATAGTAAGGAACTACTCCACTATGGATGAAATTCATTTGCTGAGGAAGAGGTGGTAAGTAGTGATGGAAGGGGAAAGAATGAGAAAAAATCTATAGAAATCCTACATATCTCGAGGCATTTGCAGATCAGAATGATCCAATAATAAGGATTCAGATTTTGTTTTTCCAATGCAAAGACTTTGATTGAAAGTGCTCCAACAGGTGAAGAGAGACTAACACATGTCAAATACCCAAGGACTCCAATCAAGACATACAGAAGAGGAAATGAGTCTCATAATTCACCTTTAGCCAAGAAATTGAAGATTATTGACTTGGAGCATGAAGAAGAAATAGAGTTTGTGGACTTGGAGGGGGAAATTAATGAACAAGAACAAGAAATTTCTCAATAGGTGAATTTACTTGAGAGAATAAGGCATTATGCCTCTCAATATAATAGGTTGGAAAGGTTACTTTCTAGTGACCAGGTAGATACAAAGGACATTAGAGTGCTCGCTTGTGCACAATTTTTAGAAGATGATACCTTTGTCAATACCCCTAAATTTAAGGGGTATGTGTTGAAAGTGAGAAATGAAGAATTTCAGAAGAAAGTGGAAGAAGCAAAAAGAGGAGTTGATCTTGAAAAATATGAAGAAATAACACAGTGGGTGATCAATGAAGTGAGCCCAGATATTGGCAGGATGACCCCTGATGAAGGGAGAGATTTGGTGGAAAAGAGTTGTCTATTGTTACTTCATCATTCGACTTTGGCATATGCAATTGCATTTGATACAATCACAAGGATGGCCACAAATATTTCTGATGATCATGTAGATAGAGCACTCTTTGGTGCAGGGTTCAATCCCAAATTTAAGACCTTGGCAATATGGGCATTGGCCCCAAACAATAATAAGACAAGGGTGGGTTTAGGTGATTTAACAAGAGATGTGATAATAAAAAGAGTATTAGATACTCCATCTCTCAAGCTGCAAGCTTGAGTGTTCACACAACTCAATTTGCTGAGGCTGTCACTAATAAATTGCAAAAGGATTATGATGATATTTTATTGAAATATGGACAAGTAATGTTAGAGATGAGTAAATACAAAGGGAAGATGTTGTTGTTTCCAGGCACCTCAACTCACAGCAGTTTAGTTCCTATGGATACTGCAGAAGCCTTCCCAACAGACAGAGATGCATTGCTCTCATAGATTAAGGAGTTGAAAGAAGAGGTAAACAATATGAAGGATGAGAAAAGGAACACTGTCAAAAAAATGGTTACAAATTTGATTAACCATAGGTTATCCAAGATCACAGCCAGGGTTGATGATACATGGAAATCTTATTCAAGTTTGAGAATAGTCCAAGACAAACATGAGAAGGATAAGGAAAGCTTGAAGGACATGATTAAGGTGTGGCTACCTAGAACTAGAGAAATAAGGGAAGTTCATAGGTGTTCAAGGTTTGCCCCAGATGCTCCAACAGAGATAAAATTAACCCTTGACATGTTGCTTCTATTGGAGGAAGTAGTGGCTTTCCAATTAAAATTGGATAAGGTTTTGAAGGAGAAAAGACAATCAATTGAGAAAATAGATAAAAAGATCATGCCAAGCATATTGGAAGATGATGGACAAATAAAAAGTTTGGACAAGCGGAAGGCTGATTTTGAAAATATAGCCGGCCAGCTCATATCTTCAAGTTGTGTAGATGGTGATCCAAATATGAAAATTTAGAGTTCTACACTTGATAATCTATATGCATTGGAATTGAATTTTGAGATATTTTGTAAGGAGGCAGAGATTCTATTGGATGCTAGATATGCAGGGCATAATGAGAAAATAGCAAAATTAATTCCTTTCCAATGGCCATTGAAGAAATCATGTGCAGCTTGGGTGGAGAAGTATGGATAAATGTGTCTAGGGTGAACAAAGATCCAATCATGTGATAGGTCGTCTTCATCATTGGGATAAAGCATCTCCAACAGTTTTTTGGCACCTCCAAGTTAAATTGTATGTTGTCTTTTTCTCTTTCATATGTAATTTAGATTAGTTTCCCAATGCCTATGGTGGTGGCTTGTAATGTAAGATTTGTAATTGATAGTTGGTAATGAGTTTTAGGGTAACATGTTCTTGTGTATATAAAAGAGCATGTTTTTCCACTTTGTAAGGGGATTGGAAGATTTGGGGAAACTTTGATAATGAAATATAGAGCAATTCTATGAAGTTGTCCATATTCTGAGTTGTAAGTTTCAATTTCTTGCATGTTGAATGTATTTTCTCTATAAGCACTTTTATCAATTTCAGATTGCAATATATAAAAAATGCCTTTGAGCATGTGTTTCCATCAATTGTCTCCTATGTTTCTTGCATTTCTCTTTTGAATAAGGATACTAAGGGTTTTTGAGTTCTTGAATATACATTGCTATATTGCATGTTTGGTTTATTGCTTATGTTCAAGGAATAGATTAAAATGCTTTGAGTCAAATATGGGGAGATGTGTTTTACAATAGGGATATTTATAAGAAGAGTTGTTAGAAATACTCATTCTTGGATTGTTACCTGTAAGGTAGGAACATGATAAATCCTCTAAAGCTGAATGTTTGTTTTGTTTATGGGACATATTATGTATGTGAGGAATTGACTCCAAACCCTAGGATTGGCACCGATCAGAGTTAGGCTTATTTTCACAAATCACCCATGATAAAAAAAAATCACATATAAAAAATGAAAAGAACAATCAACTTGTTAGTTTTTTAGGAGTAGGGTTTAGTTTTATGTTCTCTGAGCCATTTAATGAAGTAATTTCCAAAGCTAGCCAACTTTGAGGCAATTATACAATTTTGGTATGCATCCAAGAGAACATATCTACTGTAAGTGTCAATATCCAGTTGAAATAAGGATTTGTCATATTGATATTGAAGTAAGGGAATACCCCCTAGGTTTGGCAAAGCCTGAAGTGTAGAGGAGAACAAACAATTGTCTCCTGTTCATTGGCCACTGACCTAAGAATCCTGACCATTAATGATTGCAACTTTTTAGTGAAACTTAGACCATGAGTTGGGAACACCATTAGATTGGCGACTCCACTGGGGAGTTGTCATATTAAGAACCTAGAATACAACCTGAAATCTAATTTGTGGGTGGTGACTCCAAATTTATCTCCCAGCCAGTGACATCAATATTTATATGCAAAGAAGAAGATCCCTAGAAAACCCTTTATTTCAAGAACAACCAAAAATGATGTATAGAAAAAAGGGGAATAATTAGCCCAACCAGGAAGGGACTCCAAATCCTCAAAATAATGACAATATGCAAAATGATACTAGGGTTTCTGAACAACAATATTTTCAGCTACAGAAGTTAGTATCCAGGAAATCTATGAGAAGCAACAAAGTGATAGGTTGAGGTCAGGATCTGACATTCTTCAAGAACATCCTATTAGGGATCCTCTTGACAGGCTTGAAGACATAGAATCACCGAAGGATATAAATAACCCCAATGTGATTGGACCATCCTCGTCAATGCCAAAAGAGGATGTGTTGTTAGACGAAGTCAGGAACCTTAGGATGAAATTGAATATTTGGAAGCTATAATAATAAGGGATGAGATGAGACTTAGGGTTGAGGCTCTAAGGAATGCCTACCATAATGTAATTCCAACTATAAATAATGCAAACATAATGGGTAATCAATAGGTCAACAATGTTCCAAACTAGCAAAATAATCAGAAGGTAATAATCCATGGCCTAATCAACATGTAAATCAAAATTTGAAAGACAATCAAAGGCAGAATCCCAATAATAATAGAACACATCAGAACCATTTAAGGAATCTAAATGTACATGTCCATGGTAATGTAAATCAGAATATTAATGCAAATCAAAATCAGAATGCATTTGGCAGGAGACCTATGTAGTTGGAAAGATATAGATAGCTAGATTTTACTCTAGTATCCCTGGGTATCCTAACCCTATTGATAATGACATTAGGACTGAATTGTCCAAGTTTTTAGGTAATAATGCAATATCTGGTGAAGATCATTTGAAAGCTTTTCTTAATTTGATGGACAATTTGGAGGTTGAACAAGAATAAGTTTTCATGAAATTGTTCATGCAATCTCTAGTAGAAGAGGTTAGGGAATGGTATCAGAATCTTCTTGATTAGAGTATTTCATCATGGGATGATTTCATGCAAATTTTTAGAGAACAATATGGAGACAAGACTGATCTCAGCTTCATCATAAATGAGTTCACTATTATAACCAAAGGATCAAATGAGCCTGTTCCTGATTTTAATGCAAGGTTTACCAGGGTATTGAATAAACTTCCACCTCATATGAGACCAAATGAACCTATGTGCATGGTTTTGTATACAAATGCCTTTGATGCAAAAATGGCATATGAATTGAGAGACAAGAGTCCAGCCAGTCTGAGAGATGCTTTTAGAATTGCAACCAATATTGAGAACAATAGAAAAGCATCTGGTAAAGGAAATACGAGAGATGATATAAAAATATTACGAAATCCAAACAATAGAGCTCAGAATAATGCTTCCACATCTCATGACAAATTGGATAAGCTAACAAGTGCTTTTAAGGACCTAAGTTATAAACTTGCTAGAACATAAAAGTGACTGGGGCCTGAAAAGCTAAATAATTAGAGTCAAGAAAAGAGACCACAATTGCATGACATGCTATATAATACAAACTGTCTCAATGGTAAGCCCATTTTGAATAATAAAAGTAATCAAAAGTCTCAGCATGGTAAGGAAACCGTTCGACCCATTAAGGAAAGGTGTCAATGTTGATGAGGATACTCCTTGGTGTATGGTTTGTCAAATGCCTCACTCATCATTGCAGTGTATGATTGCTTAGTCTCTCCATAATGATGTCAATGCTTGTAATGAATGTAATGAATCACATTATGATGAAGATGACAATGTTAACATGTTTTCTACTAGTGGGGATTATTCTTCTTTTGATGAGGTTGATGTAGATACAGATGTGGTTGAAAAGAGATATCATATGAAGCAAGTTTGTCAGCATATTTTTCAGATGAAGAGAATGAAAATCAGCAAGTTTATGCCCAGGATTCACACATTCCAATTATAAATTTGAGGAGACCCTCTAATGAAGATATTAGAGCCCTTACAGCTGCTACAGTGGCCTAGGTTAAAAGTACTTACAATATTAGGAGCAGGGCTCAAACTGGTGACTTTGGTCAACTAGAAAGTATATTTGTGAAATAGTCTTAGAATAATTCAAAAGGGTATAGGACCTAGAGAAAATAGAGTAATGACAATAAGAGGGACTCCAAGGAAAAGTCAAGCCATAATGCCAAAGGTTCAGAAAGTAAGGCAACTCAGAATGAGGACATAAGTAGAAGTTCTAATGTGGCAAGTAACAATCAAAATGTCACAGGTGCCAAAGTTGGACATACTCATGAAAGGAATAGGAACACAGGTCGGAGCTCAGTTGTTGTACAAAACTATGTCCCATTTAATATTACTCAGGCGTTGTCATAGATAAAGGTTTTAGTCCCATTACTTGAGATGTTGAAAATTGAAGAATACAAGAATAAGGCGTTGTCCTTAATCTCTCGGATAGCTAATCAAGTAGACCAAGCTACCAAGGATCATGGTAAAGGTCAAGAAAAGGATGCTGATGAAGAATAAATTCCTGAAGTGTATCGAGGAACAACCTTGACAAAGTAGCCATCATAGGTAGAGCCATTCTATGTGTCTCCTTTCATCAATGGAAAAGTAATAAGGAATTATATGCTTGACTCAGGTGCATCTACAAACATCATGTGCCTTTGGCTATTATGGAACAAGCTGGATTGAAGATAGATTTAAGGCATGTGGTAAATGTTTTTCTATGGATGCAAGGGAGGTGCCAATTATTGGAATCATGAAGAATGTGGATTTCATGCTTGTTGCTTATCCTGAAAGAAATTATACTATGAATGTAATTGTGGTTGACATCAAGCCACAATATGGAATGTTGTTGTCCAGGAGGTGGGCAACATTGATTGGGGGAAGTATGCAATTGGACTTGTCATATGCTATGATTCCCATGAATGGCACAGATGTTAAATTGAACAGAGAAGAAAGGGCACTTGATACAATTGAAGAGTTTGAGCCAGTTGACTAGGTTTGTTTTGTTGATACTGATTGTGATAATTTTCAAGTGGTGTCTTGTGACTAGAATATAAAAAGGAAGGAACCCATTGAAGAGGAATTAGAAAGATTGAAAAACCAATATGGGCTCTAGCCTATGTATTTTAATGGTGCATGTTCAAAGGAGGGCTCTAGAGCAGGATTAGTGTTTGTGTCCCCTACTGGTAAGGTATTCAAATTTTCTTTCCTTCTGAAATTTGTGTGCACAAATAATATTGCAGAAAATGAGGCTCTTCTGTTGGGACTCAATGTTATAATTAAGCATGGAATTAAGTTTCTCAAGGTGTTAGGAGATTCAAGGTTAATTGTCTCTCAAGCAAGAGGAATGCATGCTTCTAAAAACAAAAGGTTGAAACCGTATAAGCATGCAGTATGGGATATCGTGGAATTATTTGATGCATTTTCTATAAATTGGGTAGAGAGGTAGATAGGAATGTCTTAGTAGACTTTCTATCTAATGTTGCAATCCGGCCAGATGGCATCACATTATCTGATAGTACACATGTTGAGGTCAAAGTTAGACATGTAGTCCCTAATAACATATGTAGCTGGCAGGTCTTTGAAGATGATAAAGACCTGATAAAGTTTTTACATTGCATTGATGAATATGAAAATCAAGAGATAGAATTTCAAAACTTTGTGGAAGTTACAGATGGAAAGGAATCCCTGTTTGGAAAAGAGATAATATAGCTTAAGACAAATAAGATTCCAAAAGGGTTGGTAGCCTTGGAAAGAACATTTGATAATAGAGATCAATTTGTTGTTAAGACTTCTTCCACAAACAAGCAGGATTTAGAGGAAATAAACTTGGGTACAAATAATGCTCCAAAGAAAGTCTATATTGGGAAGAAGCTTAAGCCACACATAAGGGCAATGTTGATTGCATTGTTGAGGAAGTATAAGCATATCTTTGCATGGTCATCTAAGGATCTGAATGCCTATAGAGAAGACCTTTTTCAACATGAGATTCCTTTAGAGCCTGGAGCCAAGCCATTTAGACAAAAGCAAAGGCCAATCAATCCTACTTTAGCCCCAAAGATGCAAGAAGAACTGATGAAGCTCAGGGATGGTGGAATCATAAAACCTATAAGGCATTCTACTTGGGTGTCAAACTTGGTCCCAGTCAGAAATAAAAATGGATATATTAGACTACGTGTGAATTTCACAAACTTGAATATATGACCTTTGAAGGACAATTATCCACTGCCCAACATGGAGGCTATGCTTCAGAAGGTAATAGGGTGTAAACTCTTATCCATGATGGATGGGTTCTCTGGCTACAATCAAGTGAAGGTGAAGGAATCAGAGCAGTATAAGACTACCTTCACAACCCCATGGGGAACATATGTGTATGTGAGGATGTCATTTGGATTGACAAATGCTGGGGCTATTTTCAAGAGAGCCATGGATGTTGCATTTGCAGGATTGATCGATTCAATATTGTTGGTTTACCAAGATGATTTGACTACCTACTCTAAGAAGGAGGACCCACATTGTATGCACTTGGAAAAGATTTTTATCAGAGCATTAGAATATGGCATTTCATTAAACCCTAAGAAATGTGCTTTTGGGGTAACTGGGGGAAAACTCTTAGGGCATATAGTGTCCAAAGATGGATTCATAATTGATCAAGAAAGGGTTGTTGCAATTGATAGAATCCAAATGCCCAAAACTATGAAAGGTATTCAATCATTTTTTGGATAGATCAACTTTGTCAGAAGATTTGTTACTAATTTTGTAGAAATTATGAAATCAATATCCAAGATGATGAAAAAAGGTGAGTTTGTAACATGGGAAGATGAAGCAATTCAATCATTTCAAAACAAAAAAGAAGCTATCAAAACTTCCCCTGTTCTAAAGTCTCCTGACTTATCTAAACCATTTCAGTTATTTTATTTTCCTTCTTTTCATACAATTGTTGCATGCCTATTACAAAAGAATGATGATTGATATGAATAGCCTTTTTCTTTCTTTAGCAATTCTTTGTAGGTTGCAGAGCTAAAATATGACATAATGGAAAAGAAAGCATATGCTTTGGTTAGGGCGGTGAAGAACTTCAAACCCTATTTGGTTGGAGCTCATATTGTAGCATGTCCCCCACTTTGCAGTAAAGGATATATTCACATAGCAAGAGGTAACAGGGAGATAGTGTAGATGGATTAACAAGATACTAGAATTCAATATTGACATCTAGATCACCAAGTTGGTAAGGGCACAAGGTTTGGCAAAGCTAATAGCAGAGACAAATCTAGAATCTTGTCAAGTGAATGTAGCTAAAGACCAGATGGAAGATAAAATATGCAGTTTACAATAGTCTGAGTGGTACAGAGATATTGTCTAGTATTTGCAAATCATGAATTATCTTGCTCATTTCAATGATAATAAAAAATGGACATTGAATCTACAAGCTATTAAGTATGTCATGGTTCAAGGTGAGTTATATTGGAAAAACCCTGATGGTGTGCTACTTAGATGTGTAGATCAAGATCAGAATGCAAAGATATTGACTAATATGCATAAAGGGGTGCATGGGGGACACTACATAGCTAAAACTACTACACACAAGATCCTTAGGTTAGTTATTGGTGGCGAACACTCTTTTCTGATGTACATAAAATGGTGAGGACTTGTGATGCCTATCAAAGATTTTTTGGGAAATTAAAATATGTCAGTGCATTACCACTCAAAACTATGATAGTAGATGCTCCATTTCAGTAGTGGGGAATTAATTTTATTGGAGAAATAAAATAAAAGTCAAACGGTGGACATAGTTAGATACTTGTTGCTACTGATTATTTCACTAAATGGATTGAAGCCATTCGAACTAAGAAAGCCACAAGAAAAAATGTATTAGACTTTGTCTTGGAGCACAGAATCATTAGATTTGGGGTACCAATTAAGTTGGTGATAGACAATGCAATGTGTTTCAAGCCAGGAGAATTTGTTGATCTCTACAATGATTATGGTATTAATCTGTCTTATGCATCATCATATCATCCTCAAGGCAATGGTCAGGCTGAGTCTAGCAACAAGAGTTTAATGAAGATAATTAAGAGGATAATTGGTAAAAACAAGAGGGCATGGGACTCTATATTGAAGTTAGCATTGTGGGCTGATAGAGTGACTGTTAAAAAGGCTACTGGTAAGTCTCCTTTTGAGTTAGTATATGGACTGGAAACAAAAATGCCAATAAATAATCTTCTGTCGGTATACAAGTTCATACAGGAAAATAATGATGACATGGAAGATCCAATGGTAGAAAGGGTAAATCAATTGGTTGCATTAGATTAGACAAGAAGAGAACCACAAAGAACCAATATAAAAAGACAACAAAAGGTGAAATATTTGTTTGACAAAAGGGCTTCAGAAAAGAAGTTCCATGTTAATGATATGGTTCTTGTATGGAATGCCAGATGTCAGGGTAAATACAAGCATGGAAAATTTGAGCCTTTGTGGATTGGCCCATACTTAATAAGAAATACTCATGGAGAGGATTTGTATTTTCTCCAAGCTCTTGATGGTGAATTTCAGGAATTGCCTATGCATGGATAGTTCCTGAAACCCTACTTTTCATAAGTAGGTTCTTTTTATGTGCACATTGTAAATATGTTGTATATAGTGTATATTTTTGTATAGTTGTCTATTTGTTCTATGTGTCTCTGTTCTGGTTTGCTCCCAAAGTTTTCTAGTCCTCATTAAAATTTTGCAAATTGCATGTCCCCAACTAGAGCCAATGGCGGTACCTGCCTAGGTTTTAGGGTTTTGAGTTAGTTTCATGCAAGTGTTTTCCTTATTTTCTTTAAAACCCTAAGTCTTATGGTCAAAATTTTTCTTTATGTTCTATTTTGTTGTTGACTATCTAGCCTAGATTCTCGGTCAACTAAGTTATAACCTTATGTGTTTTATGTCATGAGTTAACCAGTCCCAAGTCTTGAGTAACCTGTTCTAGCCTGTCAACTCATATGCATTGCAAAGTCTTAGTCTTATATCCTTGTAAGGGTCCCAAAGTACTGCTTGGTAGGATATTGTAAGCCCACACAACGCTGAAGGTGAGAGCATGTTTGCACTGTGGGACAGTGAGTTGAAGACAGGTGTCAAGGACATTGTGGCCTATGGCCACAATATCGATGATTCAATTGAATGAAGGCTATGGTGCTAGGTGTCAAAGGATCGATTGAAGTAGTGGGGCCACAGATATTGAAGATTTGATGGTAGCGCATTCTCGCAAGAGAATCTTGTCTGTGGGGAAGGTTCTCTGCGCTACTATGAGATGTTGACACATAGCTGACTCCTAGAAAGAAGAATAAAGCTTCCATAATGGATGTCCACATGGAAGCCTTAGTGCACACTCGTGGAGCCAAAAGGAGGTGATCTATTTTCTACTACGCTACTGTGAAATGATGCCACATGGCCACATAGGAGAAAAAAGTCAAAAAGTTAGCAAAAATGCATGTCTAAGATGGAGTAATTTGATTGGCTGGCTACTTTTCACGTAAAGGCCTAGGTTTTCAAATCTGGCGGTTGATTCACGGCCATCAATCTCACAATATAAAGTTTGCATCAACAGTTGGAATTTAAATTTTCTTTGTATACGTTGGAAGCCAGCCCTATATCATGAATTCATAGTAATGGCCAAAAAGACATGCATTTATGCACCGAGCCCTAATCTATAAGTTTGATTAAAGTTGAAGGTAAGGGTTTTCATGACATTTTCATAAACACGAAGAGGATTTCTGCGCAACGAGCAATTGGATGAGAAAATATTGTGATTTCAAGACTCTGCAACTAAACCCTATAAGTTATTCTTGCTTGATGTGTTTGTTTGAAGTTGAATTGCTTCCTGGTAGAGGATATTTTGAGCATTCTTAGAAGAGAAAATCCTAGTCTGGTGAAGTGTTATTTCAAAAAATGAGTCAAACAAGCCAGCCTTCGACTTCTAAGAGGAGTCTGGATGAGGATTTAATGAAACAGTTGTCTGGATCTTCATGAAGGCCAATGAATGCATATGGTCCAAGTGGGCCTAATGATAGACTGTTAGATTTGCATTATGGGTGCCGGGATGCTAAATCTCTTATGTATGGGTGGACTCTATTTTAAAAATGGCATGATAGGAAGGAATATAAAGCCCTTGTTTATAATAACTAGAATTTGGATGTGGCAAAATTGATGTACCCTAATGTATTTGTAAATCCTGACCTAGTGAGGGTTGTTGCACAAAGATATGATCCTGTTTCCAGGGTTGTTAGGGTAGGAAATAATGAAATAATGATCAGGAACACAAAGGCATTCATCACAAGGGTATTTGGCCTCAACCCTACTGTAAATAAAAAGATTAATTTCAACATCCTAAATGATGAATACAAAAGAGCTCGACGTGCATGTAGAGTATTCAAGTTGCCTAAGCACAGAAAGTTAATTAGAATATCAGACAGTGAAGAAGAACCTTTTGATGTTTCACAATTCATGCATTACTTTTTAAAGACTTACCACACTCTATGCCATGTATTGGGAAGAGATGCGTTAGATAAGATTCCAGTTCCTATGATGATGTTAGATGCAAATGTACAAGATATTTCAACTACTAAAGCATTTGATTATGCAACATACATAGAAGAGAAGATGCATGATCAACCAGTGTGAAAATTAAGAATAATATGTATGTTGTAGATGCAAAGGTGGAATATAAATGGTATTCAATTATGTGCCACATGATTTTGTATGCTGGAACAGGGTTGTAGCATCAAGATTTGTATGTGAGAGAACAAGAACATGATGGTGCTCTCCTCCCTATCCAATTATGGACTCACTTGCTAGATATGCACTGTGAAAGTTTAGACTATGTGATTTTTGAAGAACATTTTGTGAGAAGGTTGTTGAACTTTATGGAGCCTAAAGGTGAAAGAATTTCAAGGGATGTGTTGGACTTTTTGAGACCATTTGAGAGAACCCTTAAGCTAGGAATTCAACACAATTGTGGAGATTGGTTCCCGCACACCTGCACTACTTGCATCAGAATTTATGGTAGCAAGGTTGCCCCATACATACTGCTAAAATATGTTCCAAGAAGAGTTGCATACTTGGAAATTATTAGACAATTGAATGAGTTAGACAAGGAGCATTTGAGACTGCAGAAGAAAGGATCATTTTTCCCTACTACTACCAAGTTTTCCAAATTTTGGGCTACAAACAAGGATGCTTTGGATCAAATTGATTAATTATCAAAAGATTACAAGATGGGGTTTGAGGACCCAAGGATATTTGATCTAGAAAGATTCATCAACAGGGTGAGACTTAATGTCAAAATGCCACAATTCATCCATCAGGTTGTATTTGATGAGGATATAGTAAGGGATTGGTCCACTATGGATGAAATTCATTTCCCACAGAAGAGGTGGCAGGCAGTGATGGAAGCGGAAAGAATGAGAAAAATTATGAATCCTACATATCCCAGGGCATTTATAGATGAGAATGATCCAATAATAAGGATTCAATTTTTTTTTCTAATGCAGAGACTTTGATTGAAAGTGGTCCAGTAGGTGAAGAGAGACCAACACATGTCAAAGACCCAAGGACTCCAATCAAGCCATACAAAAGAGGAAATGGGTCTCCTGATTCACCTCCAGCTAATAAATTGAAGATTATTGACTTGGAGCATGAAGAAGAAAAAATAGAGTTTGTGGACTTGGAGGGTGAAATTAATGAACAAGAATAAGAAATTTCTCAACAGGTGAATTCACCTAAGAGAATAAGGCCTTATGCCTCTCAATAAAACAGGTTGGCAAGGTCACTTTCTAGTGACCAGGTAGGTACAGAGGACATCAGAGTGCTTGCTTGTGCACAATTTTTAGAAGATGATGCCTTTGTCAATACCCTTGAATTTAAGGGGTATGTGTTGAAAGTGAGAAATGAAGAATTTCAGAAGACCGTGGAAGAAGCAAAAAGAGGAGATGATCCTGAGAAATATGAAGAAATAACAATGAGAGTGCTTGATGAAGTGAGCCAAGATATCAAAAGGATGACCCTTGATGAAGGGAGAGATTTGGTGGAAAAGAGTGGTCTGTTGTTACTTCATCATTGGACTTTGGCAGATGCAATTGCATTTGATACTATCACAAGGATGGGCACAGATATCTCTAATGATCAGGTAGATAAAGCACTCTCTGGTGCAGGGTTCAATCCCAAATTTGAGACCTTGGCAATATGGGCATTGGCCCCAAACAATAATAAGCCAAGGGTGGGTTTAGGTGAGTTAACATGATATGTGATAATAAAAAGAGTATCAAATACTCTATCTCCTCAAGCTGTAAGCTTGAGTGTTCACACAGCTCAATTTGTTGAGGCTATCATCAATAAACTGCAAAAGGACTATGATGAGCTTTTATTGAAATATGGGTAAGCAATGTCAGAGCTGAAAAAGTACAAAGGGCAGAGACCTCAACTTAGAGTGGTTCAGTTCCTGTGGATACTGCAGAAGCCTTCCCAACAGACAAAGATGCATTGCTCTTAGAGATTAAGGAGTGGAAAGAAGAGGTAAAGAATACGAAGGATGAGAAAAGGAACGCTGTCAAAGAAATGGTTACAAATTTGATTAACCACAGGTTATCCAAGATCACTGACAGGGTTGATGATACATGGAAATCTTATTCAAGTTTAAGAGCATCCCAGGACAAACATGAGAAGGATAAGGAAAGCTTGAAGGACATGATTAAGGTGTGGCTACCTAGAACTAGAGAAATAAGGGAAATTCGTAGGTGTTCAAGATTTGCCCCTGATGCTCCAACAGAGATAAAATTAACCCTTGACATGTTGCTTCTATTGGAGGAAGTAGTGGCTTTCCAATTAAAATTGGATAAGGTTTTGAAGGAGAAAAGATAATCAATTGAGAAAATAGATAAAAAGATCATGCCAAGCATATTGGAAGATGATGGACAAATAAAAAGTTTGGACAAGTGGAAGGCTGATTTTGAAAATATAGCCGGCCAGCTCATATCTTCAAGTTGTGTAGATGTTGATCCAAATATGAAAATTTAGAGTTCTACACTTGATAATCTATATGCATTGGAATTGAATTTTGAGATATTTTGTAAGGAGTCAGAGATTCTATTGGATGCTAGATATGCAGGGCATAATGAGAAAATAGAAAAATTAATTCCTTTCCAATGGCCATTGAAGAAATCATGTGCAGCTTGGGTGGAGAAGTATGGATAAATGTGTCTAGGGTGAACAAAGATCCAATCATGTGATAGGTCGTCTTCATCATTGGGATAAAGCATCTCCAACAGTTTTTTGGCACCTCCAAGTTAAATTGGATTTTGTCTTTTTCTCTTTCATATGTAATTTAGATTAGTTTCCCAATGCCTATGGTGGTGGCTTGTAATGTAAGATTTGTAACTGATAGTTGGTAATGAGTTTTAGGGTAACATGTTCTTGTGTATATAAAAGAGCATGTTTTTCCACTTTGTAAGGGGATTGGAAGATTTGGGGAAACTTTGATAATGAAATATAGAGCAATTCTATGAAGTTGTCCATATTCCGAGTTGTAAGTTTCAATTTCTTGCATGTTGAATGTATTTTCTCTATAAGCACTTTTATCAATTTCAGATTGCAATATATGAAAAATGCCTTTGAGCATGTGTTTCCATCAATTGTCTCCTGTGTTGCTTGCATTTCTCTTTTGAATAAGGTTGCTAAAGGTTTCTGAGTCCTTGAATATACATTTGCTAGATTGCATGTCTGGTTTATTACTTCTGTTCAAGGAATAGATTAAAATGCTCTGAGTCAGCTATGGGGAGATGTGTTTTGCAATAGGGATATTTATAATAAGAGATGTTGGAAATACCCATTCTTGAATTGTTACTTATAAGGCAGGAACATAATAAATCTTCTGGACTGAATGTTTGTTTTGTTTATGGGAAGTATTTTGTATGTGAGGAATTGACTCCAAACCCTAGGATTGGCACCGATCAGAGTTGGGCTTATTTTCACAAATCACCCATAATCAAATAATCACAATAAAAAATGAAAAGAATAATCAACTTGTTAGTTTTTTAGGAGTAGGGTTTAGTTTTATGTTCTCTGATCTATTTAATGAAGTAATTTCCAAAGCTAGCCAACTTTGAACTAATTATACAGTTTTGGTTTGCATCCAAAAGAACATATCTACTTTAAGTGTCAATATCCAATTGAAATTAGGATTTTTAATATTGATATTGAAGTAAGGGAATACCCCCTAGGTCTGGTAGAGCCTGAAGTGCAAAGTAGAACAAACAATTGTCTAATGTTCGTTGGCCACTAACCTGAGAATCCTGAGCATAAAAGATGACAACTTTTAGGGTAACTCAGACCATCAATTGGGAACACCAGTAGATTGGGGAGTCCGCTGGTGAGTTGTTATATTAAGAACTCAAAATACAACTTGAAATCCCATTTGTGGGTGGTGACTTTGAATTTATCTCCTAGCTGATGACATCAATATTTGTATGCAAGGAAGAAGATCCCTGCAAAACCCTTTATTTCAAGAACAACCAAAAATGATATATAGAAAAAGGGGGAATAATCAGCCCAACCAAGAAGGGTCTCCAAATCCTCAAAATAATGACAATATGCAGAATGATACTAGGGCTTCTGAACAACAGTATTTTTTAGCTACAAAAGTTAGTATCCAAAAAATCTATGTGAAGCAACAAAGTGATAGGTTGAGGTTAGGATTTGACATTTTTCAAGAATGTCCTATTAGGGATCCCTTTATAGGCTTGAAGATATAGAATCAGTAAAGGATATAGATAACCCCAATGTGATTGGACCATCCTCGTCAATGCTAAAAGAGGATGAGTTGTTAGATGAAGTCAAGAACCTCAGGACTAACATTGAATATTTGGAGGCTACAAGAATAAGGGATGAGATGAGACTTAGGGTTGAGGCTCTAACGACTGCCTACCATAATGCAATTCCAACTATAAATAATGCAAACACAATGGGTAATCAACAGGTTAACAATGTTCCAAAGCAACAAAATAATCAGAATGTACTGGGTAATAATCAATGGCCTAATCAACATGTAAATTAGAATTTGCAAGACAATCAAAAGCAAAATGTCAATAATAATAGAACACATCAGAACCATTTAAGGAATCCAAATGCACATTTCCATGGTATTGTAAATCAGAATATTAATGAAAATCAAAATTAGAATGCATTTGGTAGGATACCTATGCACTTGGAAAGATATAGACAGCTAGATTTTACTCCATATTCGTAGGTATCCTAACCCTATTGATAATGACATTAGGACTGAATTGCCCAAGTTTTCAGGTAATAATCTAATATTTGGTGGAGACCATTTGAAAGCTTTTCTAAATTTGATGGATAATTTTGAGGTTGAACAAGAAGATATTTTCATGAAATTGTTCATGCAATCTCTGGTAGAAGATGTTAGGAAATGGTATCAGAATCTGCCTGATCAGATTATTTCATCATGGGATGATTTCATGCGGATTTTCATAGAACAATATGGAGATAAGATTGATCCCAGCTTCATCATGATAAATGAGTTCACTAGTATAACCAAAGGATCAAATGAGCTTGTTCCTAATTTTAGTGCAAGGTTTACTAGGGTATTGAATAAACTTCCACCTCATATGAGACCAAATGAACCTATGTGCATGGTTTTGTACACAAATGCCTTTGATGTAAAAATGGCATATGAATTAAGAGAGAAGAGTCCAGCCAGTCTAAGAGATGCTTTTAGGATTACAACCAATATTGAGAACAACAGGAAAGCATCTGGTAAAGGAAATAGGAGAGATGATATAAAAATATTAAAAATTCCAAAAAATAGAGCTCAGAATAATGCTTCCACATCTGAGGACAAATTGAATAAGCTGACAACTGCTTTTAAGGACCTAAGTTATAAACTTGCCAGAACAGAAAAGGGACTGGGGCCTAAAAAGCTAAATAATCAGAGATAAGAAAAGAGACCATAATTGCATGGCATGCCATATAATACAAGCTGGCACAATGGTAAGCCCATTTTGAATAATAATAACAATGAAAAGTCTCAGCATGGTAAGGAAACTCCTGACCCATTAAGGAAAGGTGTCAATGTTGTTGAGGATACTCCTTGGTGTATGGTTTGTCAAATGCCTCACTCATCATTGCAGTGTATGATTTCTCAGTCTCTCCATAATGATGTCAATGCTTGTAATGAATGTAATGAATCCCACTATGCTGAAGATGACAACGTTAACATGTTTTTTACTAGTTGGGATTATTCTTCTTTTGATGAGGTTGATGCAGATACAGATGTGGTTGAAAAGAGATATCATATGGAGCAAATTTGTCAGTAGATTAATGAAGAGGATGAAGATCAACAAGTTTATGCCTAGGATTCACACATTCCAAATATAAATTTGAGGAGACCATCTGATGAAGAGATTAGAGCCCTTACAACTACTGCAGTGGCCCAGGTTAAAAGTAATTACAATCTTAGGAGCATGGCTCAAACTGGTGACTTTGGTCAACCAGGAAGTATATTTGTGAAGCAGTCTCATAATAATTCAAAAGGGTCTAAGCTCTAGAAGAAATAGAGTAATGACAATAAAAGGGGTTCTAAGGAAAAGTCAAGTCATAATGCCAAAGGTTTAGAATGTAAGGAAACTCAGAATGAGGATAGAAGTAGAAGTTTTAATGTGGCAAGTAACAATCAAAATGTCACAGGTGCCAAAGTTGGACATACTCATGAAAGGAATAGGAACACAGATCAGAGCTCAGCTATTGTACAAAACTGTCCCATTTGATATTACTCAGGCTTTGTCACAGATGAAGGTTTTAGTCCCATTACTTGAGATGTTGAAAATTGAAGAATACAGGAATAAGGCGTTGTCCTTAATCTCTCGGATACCTAATCAGGTAGACCAAGCTGCCAAGGCTCATGGTAAAGGTCAAGAAAAGGATGCTGACGAAGAAGAAATTCCTGAAGTGTATTTAGGAACAACCTTGACAAAGTGTCCATCGTAGGTAGAGCCATTCTATGTGTCTCTTATCATCAATGGAAAAGTAATAAGGAATTGTATGCTTGACTTAGGTGCATCTACAAACATCATCCCTTTGGCTATTATGGAACAAGATGGACCGAAGATAGATAAGGCATGTGGTAAATGTTTTTCTATGGATGCAAGGGAGGTGCCAGTTATTGGAATCGTGAAGAATGGGGATTTCATGCTTGCTGCTTATCCTGAAAGAACATATACTATGAATGTAACCATGGTTAACATCAAACCACAATATGGAATGTTGTTGTCTAGGAGGTGGGAAGCATTGATTGAGGGAAGTATGCAATTGGAATTGTCATATGCTATGATTCCCATGAATGGCATGGATGTTAAATTCAATAGAGAAGAAAGAGCACTAGATACAATTGAAGAGTTTGAGCGAATTGACCAGGTTTGTTTTGTTGATACTGATTGTGATAATTTTCAAGTGGAGTGGTGTCTTTTGACCAGAATATAAAAAGGAAGGAACCCACTAATGATGAATTAGAAAGATTGAAAGACCAAGATGGACTCTGGTCTATGTATTTTGATGGTGCATGTTCAAAGGAGGGCTTTGGAGTGAGAGTAGTGTTTGTGTCCCCTAATGGGAAGGTATTCAAAATTTCTTTCCTTCTGAAATTTGGGTGCACAAATAATATTGCAGAATATGAGGCTCTTCTATTGGGACAAAATGTTGCAATTAAGCGTGGAATTAAGTTGTTCAATGTATTAGGAGATTCAAAGTTAATTGTCTCTCAAGTAAGAGGAAAGTGTGCTTCTAAAATAAAAGGTTGAAATAGTATAAGCATGCAGTATGGGATGCTGTGGCATTATTTGATGCATTTTCTATAAATTGGGTAGAGAGGTCTAGGAATGTCTTGGCAAAATTTCTAGCTAATGTTGCAATCCAGCCAGATTACATCACATTGTCTAACAGTGCACATGTAGAGGTCAAAGTTAGACCTGTAGTCCCAGACAACATGTGTAGTTGGCAAGTCTTTGAAGATGATAAAGACCTGATAAATTTTTTACATTGCATTGATGAATATGAAAATCAAGACATAGACTTTCAGAACTTTGTGGAAGTTGCAAATGGAAAGGAAACCTTGTTTGGAAAAGAGATAATATAGCTTAAGAAAAATAAGATTCTAAAAGGGCTAGTAGCCTTGGAAAGAGCATTTGATAATAGAGATCAGTTTGTTACTAAGACTTCTTCCAGAAACAACCGGGATTTAGAGGAAATAAACTTGGGTACAAATAATGCTCCAAAGAAAGTCTACATTGGGAAGCAGATTAAGCCACACATAAGGGTAATGTTGATTGCATTGTTGAGGAAGTATAAGCATGTCTTTGCATGGTCATATGAGGATTTGAATGCCTATAGAGAAGACTTTTTTCAACATGAGATTCCTTTAAAGCCTGGAGCCAAGCTATTTAGACAAAAGCAAGGGCCAATCAATCCTACTCTAGTCCCAAAGATGCAAGAAGAACTGATGAAGGTCAGGGATGGTGGAATCATACAACCTATAAGAATTTCTACTTGGGCATCAAACTTGGTCCCAGTCAAAAAGAAAAATAGAGATATCAGACTATGTGTGGATTTCAGAAACTTGAATATATCATCTTTGAAGGACAATTATCCACTGCCCAACATGGAGGCTATGCTTTAGAAGATAACAGGGTGTAAACTCTTATCCATGATGGATGGGTTCTTTGGCTACAATCAGGTGAAGGTGAAGGAATCATAGCAGTATAAGACTACCTTCACAAACCCATGGGGAACATATGTGTATATGAGGATACCATTTGGACTGACAAATGTTGGGGCTACTTTCAAGAGAGCCATGGATGTTGCATTTGTAGGACTGCTTGATTCAATATTAGTGGTTTACCAGGATGATTTGATTGCTTACTCTAAGGAGGACTAGCATTGTATGCACTTGGAAAAGATTTTTATCAAAGCATTGGAATATGGCATTTCACTGAACCCTAAGAAATGTGCTTTTGGGGTAACTGAGGGAAAACTCTTAGGGCATATAGTGTCCAAAGATGGAGTCAGAATTGATCCAGAATGGGTTGTTGCAATTGATAGAATCCAAATGCCCAAAATTGTGAAAGGTATTCAGTCATTTTTTGGACATATCAACTTTGTCAGAAGATTTGTTATCAATTTTGCAGAAATTACCAAATCAATATCCAAGATGATGAAAAAAGGTGAGTCTATAACATGGGAAGATGAAGCAATTCAATCATTTCAAAATATAAAAGATGCTATAAAGAATTCCCCTATTCTGAAGTCACCTAACTTCTCTAAACCATTTCAATTATTTTCTTTTGCTTCTTTTCATACAATTGATGCATGTTTGTTTCAAAAGAATGATGATGGATATGAGCAACCTATTGCTTTCTTTAGCAAGTCTTTGTAGGATGCAGAGCTAAAATATGACATAACGGAAAAGCAAGCATATGCTTTGGTTAGGGTAGTGAGGAACTCCTGACCCTATTTTGTTGGAGCTCATATTGTAGCATATGTCCCCCACTCTGCAGTAAAGGATATATTCACACAACAAGAGGTAACAGGGAGACGGTGTAGATGGATTGACAAGATACATGAATTTAATATTAACATCCAAATCACCAAGTTGGTAAGGGGACGCAGTTTGGCAAAGCTGATGGTAGAGACAAATCTGGAAGCTTGTCATGTGAATGTAGCTAAAGACTAGATTCAAGATAAAATATACAGTGTATAGCAGTCTGAGTGGTACAGAGATATTGTATAGTACTTGCAAAACATGAATTGCCTTTCTCATTTCAATGATAATCAGAAAAGGACATTAAAGCTACAAGCCATTAAGTATGTCATTGTTCAAGGTGAGTTATATTGGAAAAACCTTGATGGTGTGCTGCTTAAATGTGTAGATCAAGATTAGGCTGCAAAGATATTGACTGATATGCATAAAGGGGTGTGTGGAGGACATTACAAAGCTAAAACCACTACACACAAGATCCTTAGGTTAGGTTATTGGTGGCCAACACTCTTTTCTAATGTACATAAAATGGTGAGGACTTGTGATTCCTGTCAGAGATTTTTTGGGAAATTAAAATATGCTAGTGCATTACCACTCAAAACTGTGATAGTAGATCTACTCCATTTCAGTAGTGGGGAATTGATTTTATTGGAGAAATAACAGAAAAGTCAAGTGGTGGACATAGTTGGATACTTGTTGCTATTGATTATTTAACTAAATGGATTGAATCCATTCAACTAAGAAAGCCACAAGTAAAATTGTATTATAGTTTTTCTTGGAGCACATAATCATCAGATTTGGGGTACCTGATAAGTTGGTGACTGACAATTCAATGTGTTTTAGGTCAGGGGAATTTGTTGATTTCTACAATGATTATGGTATTAATCTATCCTATGCATCACCATATCATCCTCAAAGCAATGGTCAGGCTGAGTCCAACAACAAGAGTTTAATGAAGATAATCAAGAGGATAATTGGTAAAAACAAGAGGGCATGGGACTCTAAGTTGAAGTTAGCATTGTGGGCTGATAGAGTGACTATTAAAAAGGCTATTGGTAAGTCCCCTTTTGAGTTAGTATATGGACTAGAAGCAAAATTACCAATAAATAATCTTCTATTGGTATACAAGTTCATATAGGAAAATGATGATGACATGGAAGATCCAATGGTAGAATGGGTAAATCAATTGGTTGCATTGGATGAGACAAGAAGAGAAGCACAAAGAACTAATATAAAAAGACTGTAAAATGTGAAACATTTGTTTGACAAAATAGCTATAGAAAGGAAGTTCCAAGTTAATGATATGGCTCTTGTATGGAATGCCAGATGTCAAGATAAAGGCAAGCATGGAACATTTGAGCCTTTGTAGATTGGCCCATACTTAATAAGCAATACTCATGGAGAGGATTCGTATTTTCTCCAAGCTCTTGATGGTGAATTTTAGGAATTGCCTGTACATGGACAGTTCCTGAAACCCTACTTTTCATAATTAGGTTTTTTTCTGTGCACATTGTAAATATGTTGTATATAGTTTATATTTTTGTATAGTTGTCTTTTTGTTCTATGTGTCTCTATTCTGGTCAACTCCTAGAGTTTTCTAGTCCTCATTGCAATTCTACAAATTACATGTCCCCAACCAGAGCCAATGGTGGTATCTGCCTAGATTTTAGGGTTTTGAGTCAGTTTCATGCAAATGTTTCCCTTATTTTTCTTAAAACCTTACGTCTTATGGTTGAGAGTTTTCTTTATGTTCTATTTTGTTGTTGACTATCTAGCCTAGGTTCTCGGTCAGCTAAGTTATAACCTTATGTCTTTTATGTCATGAGTTGACCAGCCCCAAGTATTGAGTTACCTGTTCTAGCCCGTCAAGTCATATGCATTGCAAAGTCTTAGTCTTATATCCTTGTAAGGGTCCCAAAGTGCCACTTGACAGGATATCACAAGCCCACACAACGCTGAAGGTGACAACATGTTTGTGCCACGGGGATGCAAGGTGAATATAGGTGTCAAGGACATCATGACCTATGGCTGTAATATCAACGATTCATTTGAACAAAGGATATGGTGCCAGGTGTCGAAGGATCGAGTGAAGTAGTGGGGCCGCAGATATTGAAGATCCAATGGTAGCACATTCTTGTAGGAGAATCTTGTTTGCGGGGAAGATTCTCCGCGCTACTACGAGATGTTGACACGTAGCTGACTCCTGGAAAGAAGAATAAAGATTGCATAATGGATGTCCACATGGAAGCCATAATGCGTACCTGTGGAGCCAAAAGGAGGTGATCTATTTTCTACTGCACTACTATGAAATGATGCCATGTGGCCACGTAGCACAAAAAAGTTGAAAAGTTAGCAAAAAGGTGCATCTAAGATGGAGTAATTTGACTGGCCGACTGCTTTTCATGTAAAGGCCTAGATTTTCAAATCTGGAAGTTGATTCATGGTCGTCGATCTCATAATATGAAGTCTCATTAATGGCTGGAATTTAAATTTTCTGTGTAGACATTAGAAGCCACCCTTGTATCACGAATTCAGAGTAATGGCTAAAAAGACCTGCATTTATGCACCGAGCCCTAATCTATAAGTTTGATTAAAGTTGAAGGTAAGGGTTTTTTACGGCATTTTCATAAACATGAAGATGATTTCAACACAGTGAGAAATTGAATGAGAAAATAATGTGATTTCAAGACTCTGTAACTAAAACTTGTAGGTTATTCTTGCTTGATGTGTCTGTTTGAAGTTGAATTGCTCCCTGGTAGAGGATATTTTGAGCATTCTTAGAAGAGAAAACCCTAGTCTGGTGAAGTTTTATTTCAAAAAATGAGTCAAACAAGTCAGCCATCAACTTCTAAGAGGAGTCTGAATGAGGATTTAATGAAACAGTTGCCTGGCTCTTGATGAAGGCCGGTGAATGCATACGGTCCAGGTGGGCCTAATGATAGACTGTTAGATTTGTGTTCTGGGTGTCAAGATGCTAAATTTCCTATGCATGGGTGGAATTTGTTTAAACACTAGCATGATAGGAAGGAATATAATTCCCTTGTTTACAATGCTTGGAATTTGGATGTGGCAAAATTGATGTGCCCTAATGTATTTATAAATCTTGACCTGGTGATGGCGGTTGCACAGAGATATGATCTTGTTGCCAGGGATGTTAGGGAAAGAAATAATGAAATAATAATCAGGACCACAAAGCCATTCATCATAAAGATATTTGGCGTCAACCCTGCTACAAACAAAAAGATTGATTTCAACGTCTAAAAAGATGAATACAAAAGAGATCGGCATGCATACAGAGTATTCAAGTTGCTTAAGCACGGAGCAAGGGGAATTGATGGAAAGTTAATTAGAATATCAGACAGTGAAAAGGAACCTTTTGATGTTTCAAAATTCATGCATTACTTTGTAAAGACTTACGACACTCTATGCCATGTACTTGGAAGAGATGCATTGGATAAGATTCTTGTTCCTATGATGATGTTAAATGCAAATGTACAAAATATTTCAACTACTGAAGAATTTGATTATGCAACATATATAACAGACAAGATGCATGATCAACTGGTGAAAATTAGGAATAATCTATATGTTGTAGATGCAAATGTGGAATTTAAATGGTATTCAATTATGTGTCATATGCTTTTGTATGCTGGAACAGGGTTGTGGCATCAAGATCTCTATGTGAGAGAACAAGAATAGGATGGTACTCTCCTCCCTATCCAATTATGGACTCACTAGATATGCACTGCAAAAGTTTAGACTATGTGATTTTTGAAGAACATTTTTTTAGAAGGCTACTGAACTTTTTGGAGCCTGAAGGTGAAAGAATTATAAGGGATGTGTTGGACTTTTTAAGACCATTTGAGAGAACCCTTGAGCTAGGAATTCAACACAACTGGGGAGATTGGTTCTTGCACACCCGCACTACTTGCATTAGAATTTATAGGAGCAAGGTTGCCCCATGCATACTACTAAAATATATGCAAAGAAGAATTGCATACTTGGGAATTATCAGACAATTGAATGAGTCAGACAAGGAGGATTTGAGATTATAGAAGAAAGGATCATTTTTCCCTACTGCCACCAAGTTTTCTGATTTCTGGGCTACAAAGAAGGATACTTTGGATCAAATTGATTTAATACTGCAAGCTTACAAGATGGGGTTTGAGGACCCAAGGATATTTGATCCAGAAGGTTTCATCAATAGGGTGAGACTTAACATCAAAAGGCCAGAATTCATCCAACAGGGTGTATTTGATGAGGATATAGTAAGGAATTGCTCCACTATGGATGAAATTCATTTCTTGAGGAAGAGGTGGTAGGTAGTGATGGAAGGGGAAAGAATGAGAAAAAATCTAAATCCTGTATATCCTGGGGCATTTGCAGATGAGAATGATCCAATAATAAGGATTTAGAAAATTTTTGCCAATGCAGAGACTTTGATTGAAAGTGCTCTTGTAGGTGAAGAGAGACCAACACATGTCAAAGTCCCAAGGACTCCAATCAAGCCATACAAAAGAGGAAATGAGTCTCCTGATTCACCTCCAGCCAAGAAATTTAAGATTATTGACTTCGCGCATGAAGAAGAAATAGAGTTTGTGGACTTGGAGGGAGAAATTAATGAACAAGAACAAGAAATTTCTCAACAGGTGAATTCACCTAAGAGAATAAGGCCTTATGCCTCTCCAGGTAATAGGTTGGCAAGGTTACTTTATAGTGACTAGGTAGATACAAAGAACATCAGAGTGCTCACTTGTGCACAATTTTTAGAAGATGATGCCTTTGTCAATACCCTTGAATTTAAGGGGTATGTGTTGAAAGTTTGAATGAAGAATTTCAAAATAAAGTGAAAGAAGCAAAAAGAGGAGATGATCCTGAGAAATATGAAGAAATAACATAGAGGGTGCTCAATGAAGTGAGCCGAGATGTCAGCAGGATGACCCCTGATGAAGGGAGAGCTTTGGTGGAAAAGAGTGGTCTATTGTTACTTCATCATTGGACTTTGGTAGATGCAATTGAATTTAATACTATCACAAGGATGGGCACAGATATCTCTGATGATCAGGTAGATAAAGCACTCTTTGGTTCATGGTTCAATCCCAAATTTGAGACATTGGCAATATGGGCATTAGCCCCAAACAATAATAAGCCAGGGGTGGGTTTAGGTGAGTTAACAGGAGGTGTGATAATAAAAAGAGCATATACTCTAGCTCCTCAAGCTGCAAGCTTGAGTGTTCACACAACTCAATTTGCTAAGGTTGTCACAAATAAACTATAGAAGGACTATGATGAGCTTTTATTAAAATATGGACAAGCAATGTCAAAGCTGAATAAGTATAAAAGGCAGATGTTGTTGTCTCCAAGCACCTCAATTCAGAGTGGTTTAGTTCCTGTGGATACTGCAGAAGCCTTCCCAATAGACAGATATGCATTGCTCTTAGAGATTAAGGAGTTAAAAGAAGAGGTAAAGAATATGAAGGATGAGAAAAGGAACACTGTCAAAGAAATGGTTACAAATTTGATTAACCACAGGTTATCCAAGATCACATCCAGTGTTGATGATACACTGAAATTTTATTCAAGTTTGAGAACAACCCAAGACAAACATGAGAAGGATAAGGAAATCTTGAAGGACATGATTAATGTGTGGCTACCTAGAACTGGAGAAATAAGGGAAATTCATAGGTGTTCAAGGTTTGCCCTTAATGCTCCAGCAGAGATAAAATTAACCCTTGACATGTTGCTTCTATTGGAGGAGGTAGTGGCTTTCTAATTAAAATTGGATAAGGTTTTGAAGGAGAAAAGACAATCAATTGAGAAAATAGATAAAAAGATCATGCCAAGCATATTGGAAAATGATGGACAAATAAAAAGTCTAGACTTGAGTGGAAGGCTAATTTTGAAAATATAGCCGGCCAACTCATATCTTCAAGTTGTGTAGATGGTGATCCAAATATGATAATTTGGAGTTCTACACTTGATAAGCTACATGCATTTGAATTTGATTTTGAGATATTTTGTAAGGAGTTAAAGATTCTATTGGATGCTATATATGCAGGGCATAATCAGGAAAATAGCAAAATTAATTCCTTTCCAGTGGCCATCAAAGAAATCATGTGCAGCTTGGGTGGAGAAGTATGGATAAATGTGTCCAGGGTGAACAAAGATCCAATCATGTGATAGGTCATCATCATTGGGATAAAGCATCTCCAACAGGTTTTTGGCATCTCCAAGTTAAATTGTATTTTGTCTTTTTTTTCTTTCATATGTAATTTGGATTAGTTTCCCAATGCCTATGGCGGTGGCTTGTAATGTAAGATTTGTAACCGGAAGTTGGTAATGAGTTTTAGGGCAACACGTTCTTGTGTCTATAAAAGAGCATGATGTTCCACTTTGTAAGGGGATTGGAAGATTTGGGGAAACTTTGATAATGAAATATAGAGCAATTCTAAGAAGTTGTCCATATTTTGAGTTGTAAGTTTCAATTTCTTGCATGTTGAATATATTTTCTCTATAAGCACTTTTATTAGTTTTAGATTGTAATATATGAAAAATGCCTTTGAGCATGTGTTTCCATCAATTGTCTCCTGTGTTTCTTGCATTTCTCTTTTGAATAAGGATACTAAGGGTTTTTGAGTTCTTGAATATACATTTGCTATATTGCATGTCTGGTTTATTACTTCTGTTCAAGGAATAGATTAAAATGCTCTGAGTCAGATATGGGGAGGTGTTTTGCAATAGGGATATTTATAAGAAGAGTTGTTGGAAATACCCATTCTTGGATTGTTACCTGTATGGCAAGAACATAATAAATCCCCTGGAGCTGAATGTTTGTTTTGTTTATGAGAAGTATTTTGTGAGGAATTGACTCCAAACCCTAGGATTGGTACTAATCAAAGTTGGGCTTATTTTCACAAATCACCCATAATCAAACAATCACATATAAAAAATGAAAAGAATAATCATCTTGTTAGTTTTTTAGGAGTAGCCTGGTTTAGTTTTATGTTCTTTGAGCCATTTAATGAAGTAATTTCCAAATCTAGCCAACTTTGAAGTAGTTATACAGTTTTGGTATGCATCCAAGAGAACATATCTACTTTAAGTGTCAATATCCAGTTGAAATAAGGATTTGTCATATTGATATTAAAGTAAGGGAATACCCCCCTAGGTCTGGCAGAGCCTGAAGTGTAGAGGAGAACAAACAATTGTCTCCTGTTCGTTGGCCACTGACCTAAGAATCCTGTGCATAAAAGATGGCAACTTTTTAGGGAAATTCAGACCATCAACTGGGAACACCAACACAATCCACATAAATGTGTAAAAAATAAAAAAAAACTTTTCAACCATGCATATGCTCTTAGGAATGCTTATATAGATTTAAACTCATTTTAACTTGCAGCAAATGAAGTGTGAACATGTAAATGATATGCAAATATAACTCTCAAATTATGATTGATCAAAGTGTGTAGTGAATGCCTTTAAATACAAAGGCAAAGAAATGTATAATACAAAATTGTGTTTAGTCATCCCTAGGTGAGAGGGGTATAGGCAAGAGTTGGACAAATTTGAATTTTAAAATTTGAATTTGGGTAAGACAAGTCTATGACAACAAGGACAACCTCATGACTACAAACTAGTCTTGAGACATGAAGGGGGCTAAATCATAGTGGGTAACATGTGCATGGAGATATGTGCATGCATGGGTGTGATAAATAAGTATATCTACGGAGAACGTATGGGGATGTGTAAATATATGTATGGGGATAAGGGTAAATACATAAGAACATGTGTAATGGGTATAACATAGGGCAAGGAACCCAACTTTGTACAAAGAAATCTCCTTAAAATAGACACAAAACTAAATGGGAAATGGCATGGGTATGTAGAATTCACCATTATATTTTCCCCCCACTTTGAGATGCATGTGAACCTTAGAATGGGCATGCATCTAAAATTATGTAGCACTCACAA
Source organism: Cunninghamia lanceolata (assembly GCA_027924645.1). Lineage (NCBI taxonomy): Eukaryota > Viridiplantae > Streptophyta > Pinopsida > Cupressales > Cupressaceae > Cunninghamia > Cunninghamia lanceolata. Next base: position 805,585 of record BSBN01000889.1, read on the forward strand.
ACATGGATGCAAAGTAAATATTCAAACATCAAAGAATATTTCCATGGGGTCCATATAAAGTAATGGACCCTATGAGGATATGATCATGCGGGTTCACCTTCTATGCATGTACACTCTACAAGAACAAAAGATGAGTCTCTATAAGAACCTATAACTATCTACAAATCTAAACATGAAAATGTTAGTGATAGGTAATGGCCCTCAATAATTGGTTGTATTTATAAGATACAAGGAATTATTCGAAGAGGGAAAACAATACATGAAAAATAAATGTACTCTAAATGTATAAGCATATAATCATGTAATCATGAAAGCATATATATCAATGATTGTAAAAGAATGCATCATGTAATGATTATGTAAATGTGTCAAAAGATAAGAATAATAAGCACATGGGCTAGAGATAGTATCAATGACTAATAATGTTCCCCTAGCATGGGAAAAAAAATGGTGATGTGGTCCTCTGTGGCTAGGAACACCCATGTAAATGCAATAGCATGAAACTATGATAATGTGTAAAGAGAAGTACATGATTATGAATACAAATAAATATTTGTGAAGGTACAACATGTAAAGAGGAAGTGCAATGCTTCAAAATGGGAAGGCTTGATTCCACCTAATGCAATAAAAGGGAAGGTGTGATACCCTCCAATGTGATCCACAATGTAGTAAAGTAACTACATAGGATGAGAATGAATCACATGAGCACAACAATATAAGATGTAAGTGTGAAAGCTCATATCAAATAAGAGGCCTTGTAAGAGCACAATAATACAATAAGGCACAATGTGTGTAAAAGGGGGAAGTTAAGATTACCTTGATGCGCAAAGGCATAGCAATAAGGGATCAAGTGTAAAAAGGGGAATGTATGATGCCTCCTAGTGTGACTCAAAAGATGTATCAATGCAAGTTCATAGTCAAAATGTAATAATGTAAAAATATAATCAAGTGATCACACAATAGTGTGTCCCAATTTTTGGCCTAAGTGAGACACTGAAATCAATATTTGTAACCAAATTTTTAGTTTCTATCTCTTAGAGAAAGCAAACTATTATGAATTTGAAGATGATGCGAACTAGTGTTTTTTGAGATTTTGTGTGTAGATTCTAAATATATATTTTTAAATTTAAAAAAATAATTTGTCTCATTTTTTAAGCATTTCTTAATACTTGTTTTTATACTTTATAGTATTTTTAATGAGTGACATTTTTTCCATAACACATAATTTTTATTAGAAATAAGATAAATTCATAATTTCTTAAACATGGATCATCAACACAAATTTATATAGAGCATGCACATTTCTTCATATTTTTTTGTTGCATATTTTAGTTATTATTATTTACATTAATTATAATTTAGAGTAATTTTATTCCATAATGCATAATTTTTTTTGTATATATCCAAACTATTTTTTTCTTTTTTGAAACATAGACATCAATATGGTGTGCACATATATTTTTTAATTTTTTTCTACTTATTTTTTATTTTTCTATGTCCATCAAATGGAGACCCTTATGTTTGGTAAAAAACATATGTTCACTAAAAACTAGAAAAAAAATCATAATTAAATAAAATATATTACAAATTATACTTTTCAAAACGATTAGTTTGAGGATGACAATCCTACAAATTATTATGTCATGTTCACTCCATTTGATGGTCCAACCATTGTGTCAAACACAAAAATTTCATCTAAAAATAAGATGACAAAGGGTTCATGGTTTACCCAAGGACCTTCAAATGAAGGGTCTTTAAATGAATAACCTTTATTTAAAGGTATGAAAATATTCACATATATAAACAAACACGTGTATTATTCTAAATAAAAATAATAATATTTGATCACATTTTTTTGAAAATATTTTTCCTTTGCATTTTTGAAAGGAAAATATTTTTTAGTTGATATTTTCAAAGAAGAAGATCATTGCGATACATTTCTGTGAAAAAAAAGATTGAAAATAAAAGAACTCTAAATTTAAAATGAAGTATCAATAATGTCAACATGAGAAGTTAATGAACAATTATCAAGTAATAAGCTATCATCATGTAAAGAAAGGCTATGTGAAAGATAAGTACCAATAGATTCAACATGAGATGTAAATGATTAATCATTGTGTATGAGAGGGGATATGTTATTTAAAAGCATGAATCTGTTAATTTTTGAAACCACATCATGCAACTCTAGTAGAAGACAAACTCTAATTACTACCCTTGGGGAAAGAAATTCACACTAGAATCATGTTAGATTCATGATCAAACTACATATGTATTTGACCTATTGACAAGAGTGGGATAACTCTTCTACACTTCTAGATCTACTTAGACCAATGAGGGTGTTCCTAGAGATCTTTATAGCATAAATGAAAATAAATTGGGCAAATGATTTAGACAAACCCTATGCATAAGGAAACTCCAAAAGGTTGCCACTACATGTCCTTCATACTTGGCTTACTAGTCTTTTAGACCATAGATCTCTCAACAAAATACATTAATCAATATGCTATGATGAAACTTAGACATAAAACTTGGTTAATATTCCCATATGTAAAATTCATATGATTTCTTACTTCACCTATAACTTGGAACCTAGAAACATGCATAACTCTCTATAAATGACTCATGAGTGTAGGATCTCAAAGGATGTAGCAAAGGATATAACATTGTGTTTATGCAGATTGATAAAACATAAATTCTAAACAATTTATCATCTTTGACTAGATGATTTATCATTTAAAAGATTTCTGAAATGCATAAGAAAAAGATTGGTTCCTTGATCCATGGGAAACATAGTCAAACCCTAAAATAATAAGAAAACATGTATAAAAATCTAAAACAAAGAACAAAATTCATATGAGATCCCACTAGTCTTGCTTCATTTTCACTCAAATACAATTCAAAACTCAAGATCTTCACATGACCAAATATTATTAGTAATTAGAAAATAAATAGATAACCCCATGTGATATTAATGGAAAGCTTTTCCAACTACCATGATAGTAGACTAACTATGAACATTAGTGAGATAACAAATGTAGCTCTAGAGATTTGTCAAATCCCTCAAAATTATAAGGTACTTGTGGAGAGATTTAGATCACGGAGAGGAATTTTGATTACAAGTACCTTTTCTAAATGTACATACAATGAAAAACTCAATACATTAGACTTGAAACTAAATATTTGTTACACTGGAACACACTAAAACTAAAGGATGCTACAGAAATCTTACCAAGAGACTTGTGTTTGGCTTAGAGAGACCGAAAGACCAACCATCGCTTCTAAAAAAAATCAATATGCACCTCTAAAAAATAGAAGATTTAAAACTTTCTACATATATATAATGTTATTCTTTAACACTTTAAAAGTATTTTGCTAAACATTGGCCAATGAAATATTTGAACTTTAACACTTTTAAAGTACAAATGCAATCCTTCACATGTCCTCGAGACTTTCCAAAGCACATAAAAAAACCTATATATCTGACCTCCCCAAAAGAGATATAAACTTACTCTAACATCATGAAATCATTCAATAGAAAAAATAGCATTTACTCATTACATTCAAACAAAATTTACCCCTTGGTACTTACATTCACCCTAGGGCATAGAAAAGATATATTTCACTTTGTCCAAACTTCACCTTAGGACCACTACATAAAAAAAATTGAAACAAAACAAAAACTTAGACAATTTGTAAGTTCGAGGAGTATTTTCCACTTTTATTTATTAATTATTATTTTTTATTAAACCATTGCTCCTTATTTAGGCCCATTACAAACCAAACCTAGAACTTTGATATTAGAATAAAATAATGATGGAGATCTCTATAAAAAACATTTCACTACAATCAATCATGAGCCACCATGCGTATCCTCTTTTCTTTGCACTATATGGTAATTTTAGATCCTTATGAAGTTTTAAGATTTACAAAGCTCGCCTTTTGGGCTTCCACTCTACCTATGCATGACTCTTCCTATGTTGGCCCAATATTAGATTCAACTTCCTATGTTGGCCCAATATTAATTTCAACCTTGCATGTTTAGAAATTTGAACAATCATCTTCTTTGTATGTAGCAACAAACGAATTACAAAAATAGAGACACGTGTAACTGTTTCAATTCCCATGCTTAGAATAGTCAATCATGCCTAAAGAAAACTCAAACAATTACCTCAAAAGAAATTGAATGTTAATCACATTGGATGCAAAAGCTCCAAAGAATGCACAATTGTTGCATGCCTTTGTACCGAGGAGGCCCACCATTAACTACACAAAAAACATTTAAAAACATTTATCAATTTCAAAAATGAATTTGGGTAGTGCAAACTAACTTAACTTTCCCACTTCCCAAAAATGACGATGTGTATAGAATTTCCCTCCTTTTCTTAAAGGATAGACATTATTTGTATATCGGCCCACCACACTAGTCTATGTTGTCTATAACAAAATAATTCATATTTTTCTTAATTTATATCTTATTTCATTGTGGGAACTTTAGAGTACAATGTTTGTTAAGGCATCATATTTAATGTTAGTGGTCCTAAATAATATTTATAAGGTTATAACTATAAGGTGTAGACCTTATAATCTAAATATGCTTATAGTATATTATAATAGATATTTAATTAATTAACATAAAAATAATTACTTTTAATATTATTTAATTTATCAATTAAATAATAAATGTCTTATGAAAAAGATTGATAACTCTTTGAATGGGTGTGACTTATCTTTTCACTCTATATTTTAGGGAATCCCTATTATGAGATATGTAGAGAGAGAATGATTATATGTGAACACTTTGATATTCATTATGATTGTACAAGAGAAGTTTTACGTGAGGTCATTGAGCAATGAGGAAGACATTATTGAAACCCTAGGTTTTGGTGACTCTATAATGGTTCAGACATTGTTGTAAGTTTTCTGGGTGATGCTTATGAAGTTTTTTACCTTTATGGTTTTATCCACCATAAATCTTTGTGTTCTTGTGTATTGTTTTTGTTTAGTTTTATTTATTTCACATTTACTTTTTATGTAATATAGTTTAATTATCACACCTAAAGATCTAAGGTTTCTAACATGGTATCAGATCCTCCTTTAAGGCAAGTGTTGATTTTTTATTTGCAAAAAATAAAAATAAGTATAGTTGTAGAAAAAGAAGAGAAATAACTCATGGGCAATTACAGGTATCTTGCTAGAGTTTATTAAAAAAGTAAAATTATTTTTTTCTCCTCTACTTGTAACTATGACTTCCTAGAAAATAATTATATTAAAATTAATAAAATTTCAAAACCCTATTCTTTAATAAAATTCATAAATATGAATTAAAAAATTAAATACTAAAAACAATTATTTTACATAATTCATAAAATTACATAAGAAAATAAAAGACAAAATTGAAGTATATAACATGCTTAAAAAATAATAATAAAAATAAAAATTACATAATATAAAATCTCTATATAGTTAATCTAAGTTAAAACAAATTTTAACTTATAAAATAACGTTTTAATAAATAAGTTAAAACAAATTTTATTTTATAGAGTGTACAATTTTAATTATCAAGTTCAAACAAATTTATAAAAGCAATGTGAATAATATGATGAGCACCATATACATTCTAAGAATAAGGCATGTGGTACCATTATGGTTAGATCATTAAAACCCCATAGTTGATGATCACTCTAGTCATATGGCCTTTATTATTATTATCATTTGTATAGTCTTTGGGGAAAGCTGTAGCAAATTTTAAATATTTTCAAAAATAGCGTAATCTTCAAATAAGGTGTGTGAGATTAAGGGAATAAAATTTCTCTTATAATTATAATGATAAAAATGTATTCTTAAAAATTATAATGGTAAAAAATGTATTTCTTTAATAGTTTTTTTTCCCATACCTATGTTTTGGGGGCAATGTCTTAATACCTATACATGGTCTCAAATAGTATACTCTTGTGCAAAGTTAGGCCTACCTAACTTTTACCTATTGATAGATTTATTTGAATACATGTAGATACACATGTTAAGTATTTTGGTATATAAATATATAGACTAAAATTTAATGGCTGATAGTTTTATATCTTTTTTCCATAAAATACAAGGGCAAATTCAATATTTTTAGACCTTATCACATAAAGTGAATATTTTAATATACACTAAATTATTCTAGAGTTTTTTGTTTGTATTTATACCTAGTATATGATATTTCCTTAGTTAACTATCATATTCCTTAGCATTTGAAAGATAACTTTGATTGGGTAACCTCAAACATTACATACTTTGCACTATTATACCACCTACACATACCCTACATTCATCTAATTATCACAAATTCTCTCTTGATTTTGAATTATGACCACATGGGTAAGTGAAGCTTTGCTAACTTACTAAGATCTATTTAGATTCATGTTCATTAATCATTTATGAAATTAAAAATAGATATTACTAATACATTGACTACAACATATGTAGGTAATTATTTGATAGTATGTCCATCTTTGATATTAAGGGAACAATCCCCTACATCATGCTAATCTAAGATGATGTTGGTTAACAATATGTAAATATTTTTGGAAAAGAGTGACTAAAATTGTAATACTTTACATATGTATGAACTATGATATGTTTTGTTCTACACACTATTGTGTACGGTTTGATCTACAAATTGAGACTTGTTTTAGCACCTAAATTTGCATCTATCTTCTTAAGTGTTTTATGTAAACACATGGATTTTTGGGGGATATTTGTCACCAATTAGTAATTGTTTTTGAAACACATAGAAGCTATTATCCTTGAGATATCAAGGGTTATTAAGGTCCTATTTCTCTCGTGCAACAATTCCTAATGTGGTGGGCCTTTATTAAATTAAGTACTAAGTATGTTAAAACTTTAGATCTCTTTTGTTGCATCAACACTCCCTCCAAAAAAATTTTTAGAGGATGATTCCTTAAGAATGGTTTTTTGTTTTCTTAGTTTACAAATCTACAAGGAACTTTTGAGAGATCTAGGTGTTGCATTGATGAATGAACATCCTTGTTCTCAAAATTTTAGTAGACTTAGAGCTATTGAGTCAAAGGTGGCATATCCCAATATGTACGATATCATATAATGTTAATAGCTCCACCACTAACATTCTTGATTAATATTAATAGGAAAAATCATTAAATCGATTCAAATGCTTTAGTACTATAGTTTGCATGTTTTGCAAATATTGCTTGGTAAAAATTCTTGTAAATAAAAATGGTAGTTATGGAGATAAAATAGTCATATAGACTCTAATGCTTCAATAATTTTTTCATTCTTTAAACCAATGTTATATATAATTGTGGTACTATTTTGATATTATGCTCTTTAAGTATAGTTCTATTGATGACTATATTTGAAAATGTATGTGTTATCTCTTATTCTTATCATATCATATTTGTAAGTTATTGCATAAAAATGTGTAAAGTATTGGGGATGTTTTTTATCATTCTCATTGTGCATACATTTATTTTCTTAGAACCTACAAACAAAGGAAAAAAACTTGATCCAACTTCTTTCACAAAGTGTCTTTGTAGAATATCTAGAGGAATACCAAAAAGTTAAAAGTGTTGTGATCCCTCAAAAGGGATGACATATTAAGTATAAATATTCATATTCTTTAAAAAACCTTTATCATCAATCCAAACTACTTAAATTGAAAATATTAAAGAATATTTCATCTTAGACAAAGATAATCAAAGTCAAATTGATGAATTTAAGGGGAGGAATCTTTTGATAAACCTCAAACTAAAAGGCATGAATAAACTCAAACCCTAATTTAATAAACTAACCCAGATAATCCTTATCCATCTAAAGATGACAAGGATTCATCATACATACCATGCATTAATGACTTTCTATAAAAGCAAACTTCAAACTTTTTTAAAAACTAATAGAAACAAGAAATGGAGTGATGCAATAAAATTAGAGTATAATGTTCTAATTAGAAACAAAACTTTGGATCCTTTTCCTTCAACCTTAAAAGAAAATTTTGATCATCATTGGTTATATAAAGTTAAGTATAATTCCAATAGTGAAATAGAAAAATGTAAAGCAAGATTATTTGCTAGAGTCTTTACTGAGGAACATGGTTTAAATTATGATGGAACTTTTTACCTTGTGGAAAAATGAGCACCAATAGGATGATTCTTGCCTTAGCAACCCAAAATGGTTGGAAGATACACCAATGGATGTGAAAAGTGTATTCCTAAATGGTGATTTTCAATAAAAATTTATATGACCTAACCAAAATATTTTAAACAACAAAACAAAGAAACCTACATATGTAAACTTAGAAAATCTCTGTATGGTCTTAAACAAGCTCCTAGAGATTGGTGTACAAAGATTAATATCTCCCTTCAATCTCATACCTTACCTTTGTGTTATTTTGACAAAAAAATTGGAAATTATTAGATTAGTACTATAATTGTCCTATATATGGATGACTTATTACACGTAGTCTTGACTCTCTGATCCACAAGTATTAAAGTCAAACTAAGATGATTTTTTTTTAAAAGATAATACACCTGGTAAACTTTTTAACATGACCGGCGACGCTGGTGCGACATGCCCTCCGACTCCACGCAAATGTTTTTGCCCGGAGCAATGAACCGGTGAGGCCACAACTGGGGGACCTCATCCCCTAGGAAGAACACTTCAAACCCGCGAGCTCATTGGCCCAGCGAAGGCATAAAGCCTTGTGAGCTCGTTGGCCCAACGGGGGTTTGAACTCTGGTGGCTGCCACTACAACCGAGCAACTTAACCACCGAACCATGCCATCATCGGCAGTCAAACTGAGATGATTAGTCTAGACCTTTTTCATCATTTCTTGGGAATGAATATATTATAGGATTGATATTTTATTCTCATATCTCAAGAAAAGTATGCACATGATTACCTTAGAAATGTAACATGATGGATTGTAAACTAGTTGCTATATCTATTAAGGTTAGCACTACCCCTAAAACCATTAGGTAGAAAGATCAATTCTATCTTGTAAGAAGTTTGATATACCTAACCATATCTAAAATAGATATTACCTATGCAGTAGGTACTTCTATAGTTATACAAGATCCTTATATGAATCATTGGAAAATAGAACGAATACAATAAAAGTGTATCATTTAAAGGTATATTTTAACTATGGTCTTTATTGTTCTTGCAATAAAAATAAAAATTTATTTATTTATTGTGATACTAACTATGTTGGTGATCTTATTGATGAGAAATATACATCAAGCCATGTCTTTACAATATGATGCAAGTAAATTATCACATGTAGTAAAATGTAAGCTCTTGTAGCTCTTTAATCCACAAAGGCTTGGTATATAAGAGCAACATAAACAACAAAGGAATTAATGTGACTAAAGAAATCATTGGATGAACTTAATTTAGGTACCAAGAAGGGTATCAGGTTATTGTGTGATAACCAAATTTGTATTGATCTTGCCAAAAATATTGTTCAACATCAAAGAATAAAGCACATTGAAGTCCATAAGCACTTCATTAAAGAAAAAATTTCTAAGTGGTGAAATTTCTCTCTAGTTTTGTCAAACTAATGATTAGATGATAAATATATTCTATGTTATAGCTATGGAGACTTGGGCTTAGATCCTAATAACCAATAATGACCATGGAGATCTAGTCTTGGATCCTAGTAATCACATTTATGAAACCTCCATGTAGTGTAGAACTCTCTACAATTAGAATAATGTTGGGCCTCAAGGAGTTTCCATTAAGGGGGAGTGTGCATGACAATGATATCTCCTAGTGGTCAACTATTATATTATATGTAAGACCTATGAGGATTATGTTATATCTTCCTCTATATTTCTTCATTGTAAAGCATTGCATTACATTTGAGAGTTGACTTGGCACTTGTAAGACCTATGGGCATTAGTAAGAATTAAGAGTATTAAATTATATGTAAGACCTATGGGAATTATTTAAAGAACTTAGGTTGGTATTGCTTTAAGGAGCCCCATGCTCCAATAAGAAACTTTATAAGACCTCTTTGTGATCATCATTGAGAAAACTAGGATATAAATTCTGACAAGAAGTCTATCATGTAGTCTGGAATACATGATCTTCATCTTGGCATATATTTTGTATATTTGTCAAAGAAATATTACATTACCAAGGAAGTTCATCTTTTCTTTTAAAACAATTTGACAACATATGCGACCTATAAACATTAAAGGGAAGTGTTAGAACATAATGTTGATTAGAGGACCACATTTAATGTTAGTGATATTTGTTGGCAAGGGATGGAGGATCATAATCTAGAGATTTGAGCTTAAGGTCCCTTATGTGGTCTTTATACCCTGGTTATGATAGTGAGAGAAGAGCTAGATCAGTTGCGGAAAGAAATAACATTATGCGGTACTTATGATAACATACAAGGAATCATATAACTTATAAGAAGCCAAGTAATCCTTAAGAATCCTTATATCTTCATTCTATATATATATATTCATAAAGTATTATAATAGCAGGCATATAACTTTTGCTCTGTATTGTATTCTCCTCTATTTGTCCTCTCTAGTTCTCTTCTATCTATTACCTATTCTTATACATAAGAGTACAATAGGGACATGTCCCTTATAAAATGGATCTATTCCTACTATGCATTAGTTGGCCTTTTGCTCTGCATTCCATTTGTGGCCAGCTGCAGTGTCTTTTGATCTCTATTATGTCCACTACCAACATCTTCCCCCCTTTGAAACCATGTCTATTCCTCAAGACATGCAAAAATTAATTGGTCGTTAAAATATTTTTGTATATTATCTTGAGTTGGGCTAGTGTAGTATCCCATTAATTCTTTGTTTGTTATGGTATTTGAATTTTCCCATGTGTTTCAATCAATTTTTTTTTGCCTCTATAATGTTGGTGGGGATTTGGATCTGTTGTGTGTTCTTCTTTTCTTCTCCTAAGATACCATTCATATGTGCCAATTTGAGGCTTACTAATTCCCATTATTGTTTTGGCCTTTGATATGTTCTCTTTGGTCCTTCACTTGTTGGAGCCAAGTATGGATTTCTTCAATTTATGCTCTGACTATCCCATTCATATATTGCATTGGGTCATAGGTGCTATCCACTTGTAGAATTTGGGCTTCCAACTGGTCTATTTGGTTCTTTAGGCCCTTTGTCGATATTGGCCACTGGAGAAAAAACTAATCTATTGTATTGATATCAGTTATTGTTTGTTGTATGATGTTGATATGTCCTTCTAGTTGTGTGGGTGTTGTGGCACACTTCTTCCTAGCCTCATCCATTCTATTCTTGTTCATGTCTCCATTGTAACCTAGTTTTTTATGTTTGTGGCCTAAGTGTCTATCTTTGTTTTGACTCCATCCATTAACATTTTCAATTGTTGGCTCAATGGGAGTGATGTATCTCTCCGCAACTAGGGTAGCTTATTTTGAATTACAATTATGGCATCCTCTAGCTGCTCCACACTGTTCAGATGTTGTTTCAATATTTATTCCCTAGTTGTGCTATGAAAGATACCCTCTAATTGGAACTTTTGGATTGGGTAAATATTTTTTAAGTCTATTTGTGTTCCTATCAAAGGTAGTTGAAATAGTTGAGGTGTAAGCATTGGTTGTTTCTGCTTTTGTTGCGCCAAAAAGTCCTTAATGGACTATATAGGAGAGGTTGCGGTAGAAGAAGAGGCTCTTAGTGGAGAGGGTGGTGGCTGCGGTGGTCCTTCACCCTGATAGCTATGTGGTGTGTTGCCTTTAGAATGTGTAGTGTTTCCTACCGACTCTTTGTCTTCTCTTCCATCAGTGCCTGATAAGCTTTTCTTGTGACAACAACTATTTCTTTTTGAATTTTTGTTTTAGCTTCCTCATCCAAACTAATTAGGGTGTCTACCCTCTATTTTGACCTAAGTTCTTTTTCCTGTAGTTGTGCTAGCTTGTCTTTTTGTGTAGGAGACAAGTTAGGGTTGATCTCCTTTAATGCCTTCTTCCTTATTTCTTATTCTAGTTCTACTTCCTTTTCTATCTTCTTGTGAATGATGGAGGCCATATTAGTGGGGAAGTTTTCTATGATGTTGTCTAAGGTGTCTTTAGATACTCTTAAATGGTGGATAATTGCTTCTTCAATCACTTCTTTATTTTCCTCTCTTACTTTATTATACGTTTTTTTAGCTTGCTTGAGCATGACTTTGTTTTTATTTCTACAACTAGGATGTCAGCATCCATTATATCCTCTTTCTTTTCCTCTTGGATGTTTATTTCTACTGTTGTTTATTTAGTACTTGTCACTAAGATTTGCACCTTATGTTGAAGCGTTGTGCTACAACAATCCAGTGAAACATTGGAGTGATTTCTCGGTGTGGGACCTTGCAAGGAAATCAAACCTCTAGAGAAGGCTAGTTCCTTTTTTGAATATGAGATTCAAAGTGCGCTAAGACTAAACCTAATCTATTCACTGTTAGGGAAAAGGGGAAGAAGGAGAAACTAGAAATGAAAAGGTGATACACCAAGTTTAAATGTTTGACCCTCAAATCAACCATATATGCACAGAATAACAACAAACAACAGACCAACATACACAAATCACAAACTAGCCACAAAGGTAAAAAAAAATATTTGAAATCCAAAAGGAAAGAAGCATTCACAAATGGATACTCAAACAAAAGTATTACACAGAGAAAAATAAGTGCATAAAAAGGTAAAAATCTATTATTTATTATCAAAGAGGCATGGTTACAAATGATACAAGATGTGTTTTTTTAGACCAAAAGCCAACATAATACATTCAATTCCATGCATTTTATAGCATTTTACAATGAGGCGCCATTACCTACTGTAATAAATTCACCCTATGGGTCTGTCAGCAGATATTTTACAAAAGGAATGTCTGAAAATATCAGTTTGTCTTTGACATAAATGCAGAAAATATCTTCTCTGAAGTAGCTGAACGAATATTTTCATTCAAACCTTGCATCTTCATCTACCTACAACAATAAATTCCCAACAACAAACTCCAATTGGAGATGGATGTTTGACTTTCAACCTGGTCTGCATTATGCCTTATCAACAAGATTTCATTATGATTAACCATGGCAGATCTTGGATTTTGGTTCTTTTCCCTTCATTTCTGAAGATCGTGGAAGCCATTAGAGATTGGGCCTCAGGCCTTCAACATTCTACCTTCCAAGAGAGAGGGAGAAAGAAGAAAAACCCACCCCCTGAGCTCTGCTATACAAAGGAAGATCACAAAATCGATGGACTTCGGGCCTTGAGCCTCGGGCCTTCCACCTTACACCTTCATAGAGAAGGAAGAAGGAAGGTTCGAGCCCCAAAAGTCTAAAGACTTAGCCATTTTTTGAAAGTTTTAGTGGAGTTTGGGCCTCGGGCCTTCCGTCTTCTGTCTTCCAAAGAAAGGAAGAGGGAAGAAGAAAGATCCGAGCATCGAAGTCTGAAATACTTAGAATTATTTTGAAGGAAAAGAAATAGAACTCAAACCCCGAGACTTCCTCCTTATTGCTTGTCTTTTGTCCACATGGCAGTTTCCCGTTGTTCCGCGATCTTCAATAAAGCATCGATGGAATAATCTGTGAAATAGAGAAAGAGTCACAGATTATGCCACGTGGCCTCCTTTGGGTTCTTTAAATGTTGAGCTATCAAAACATGCCACCTATCTTCATTCTGCAATTCCACAAGCCTTTTGTGGGGTCCACCCAAAAGGCTCAGCAGAATGGTGGAATGCCTTACACTTAGAATATTTCAAAGGGAAAGAGTCAGAGCTTGGACTTCGGGCCTTCTGATTTCTCCTTCCAAAATAAAAGGAAGGAAGAAAGGAAGAAGGTCCAACCCTCGACACCTAAAGAACTTTGAACACTTAAAGGATTTTTGCAAGGAACAAAGTGGAGTTCAAGGCCGATTAGGATGGCATGACGAAGGGGAGAACTCCAAACTCTGAAATGCTAAAAACACAAGGAAAACTCAGGATTTTTTGGACTTAGTTGGTTTGGGATGTTTTTCCTTGCATTTCTAAAGGGGAAAACACTTAGAGATTTCATGGATTTGGGCTATATAGCTGGGGAACAAAATAGGACAATATTTTGGTGACTTCTGAGGGGTGTTTTCCTACTAAACAAAAGGGAACCAGTGGCCTTAAGCATTCATTGGGTATAGAGTCAAAATGGGTTGGAGCATGTTGGAGCAAATGAAACCTACCTCAAAACAACACCACAAAAGGAAAACAAGGCATGCATTCTCCTAATGAGAGTGCAACCTGTGCAAGAGCACTTACGGAAAAGGAAAACCTAAAACAAAACAAACTAAAACAATATATACAAAGACTCATACCAACCTTAGAAGTAAGATTTGAGATGGATCCCATTAACTGAGATCAGTAGAACTTCACCATCAATATTTGAAAGATTGAAAGCACTGGCCTGCTTGCAGTTGGTGATGATATATGGTCCACTCCATATTGCATCAAATTTAGTGGCATCCCATTTTAAAATAACATCTCCCTCCTTGAAAGTTTGATCCTTGGCCTTCCTGTCAAAGTACTTGGTCTGCTTCTGGTGCTCTTCCAAGGTAGCCATGGTTGATTGTCTATATTCTCCTAACCCAGTTAACTTAGCCATCCTTACAAACCTAGCATCTTCACCTTATAACTCCAACTGTTGGGCCAATTCCAATGGAGGAAGCTCCAAAGATAAGGGCAATATAGTGTCTCTTCCATACATAAGAACAAAAGGAGAATTACCAATGGCTCTTTTATAGGTCATCCTATTAGCCCATAGAGCTGATCTAATCTTATTATGCCATTGTCTCTGGCTTGTTTCCATGGTCCTCTTTAGGATTATGATCAGGTTCTTGTTGGTATATTCAACTAAACCATTATCTTGGGGGTAATAATTAGATGAAGTCTTCAAGAACACATTATACTTCAAGGCCCAATCAACTATCCTGAAACTAGTAAAAGCTCTTGCATTATCAGAGATGATAGTGTGAGAAGCTCCAATCCTTGTCATTATTTCTTCCAAGAAATCCATGATTATTGATTATGTAGCCTCATTGAATGGGACTACTTCAACCCACCTAGTGAAGTAGTCCATTATAGTTAAAACCCATTTGTGACCAGCACTAGATGAAGGGTTGATCATGCCAATGAAATCCAAGCCCCACTGTGAGAAAGGTTGATCTGCTTGAATGGGATGAAGTGGGAGGGCTGCGAACCTTTTCTTCCCAACAAAGAGAGTACACTCTTTGCACTTTCTTACCCATACATGGGCATCATTGAATAATGTGTGCCAAAATTAACCCATCCTCATTATTTTCATTGTTGTATCTCTTCTAGAGAAGTGGCCTCTAGCTAGACCAACATGGAATTCACTGAGCAATCTATCAATCTAATTTGTTTCAACGCATCTCAGCAAGACTCCATCCAAATTCCTTTTAAAGAGAACACCATCCACCAAAGCATAAGGAATGGACTACAACCTAAAATGTCTTATTTTAGTCCTATTCAATCCATAAGGATACTTACCAGTGGATAGGAACCTGGCCATGTTTGTTGTCCAAGAACTTACCATTGCTGGGTCAAATGCAGGTTCTACCTCATTCAAGTGGTAGGATGAGTTCACCTCATCTACAGTAATTTGAGCTAATTGTTCACACAATCCTCTACCTCTAATCAAATTAGGGTCTTTGATAGTAACATCATACTTCAGGATCTTAGTGACCCAGCTTGTTCTCTTTTCATTGATTTCAATTCCATTATGTAGTCCCTCACACTAGGATGAGAAACTAATACTTTGATATGGTTATTTTCCAACATATATCTAAATTTTTTAATGCTCTTACAATGGAAAAAACTTGTTTGTCCATGGGACTACACCTGACCTCATAATATTTCAATGTTTAATTGAAAAAGTCCAGGGGTTGCTCCATACCTTGGTCATTTTGCTGCATCAGGATAGCTGTAATGTTGCTCTCTCCTCCATAGGCATAAAGGACAAATTCCTTCTCATAATTTGGATTCATGAGAGTAGGAGTCTAAACAATCTCTTCTTTTATCTTCTCAAAACTATTCTTCCCCTCCTTAGTCCACCTAAAAACATCATCTTTCTTAAGCATTAGGGTTAAAGGATTGGCCAAACCAGCACAATTAGGAATGAACTTCCTAACAAAATTAATCCACCCCAGAAATGATTTTAAAGATTTTTTATGAGTAGACAGAGGAAGAGAAAGAAGAGTTGAAGTTCTTTCTGGATCTATGGAGATCCCATCTTTGGAAACTAAATGGCCTAGAAGCTTGCCCTGGGCAACAACAAAGATACACTTTTTAGGGTTCAAAGACACCCCAAACTCTCTGCATCTTTCAAAAACCTTCTCTAGATGCAACATATGATTTTCTCCTCTCTTGGAGAAGAAATTAATATCATCCAAATAAATTAGGATGAACTTGTTGATAAAGCCTTTGAAAGCAACGTCCATTACCCTCTGAAAAGTGGCACCAACATTAGAGTGCCCAAATGGAATTTTTACATACACCATGGTTCCCCACTTACTTGTAAATGTTGTTTTGAATCTGTCCTCCTCTTTCACAAATATCTGGTTATAACTAGAAAAACCATCAAGAAATGAAAACCTTTCTGCCCCTGCAATAGTTTGTAAGATTTGGTCCATGGACGATAGAGGATAGTGGTCCTTCAAGGAGGCACGATTCAGGTCCTGAATATCCAAACATAGCCTTATCTCACCATTTTTCTTCTTCACTAGTACTAAATTAGCTACCTAGGTGGAATACTTGATGGGGAAAATAATTCTGGCCTGAATGATCTTTGCAAGCTCCTTCCTCATCAGGGGCTCAATTTTGGGATTTATAGGCCACTGTTTCTGGTAGATAGGTTTGGCGCCTGGGTTGAGATCTATGGAATGGTAGGCAACATTAGGGTCGAAGCCCTTCAAATCTTCATAACTCCATGTAAAAACATTGTTGTAATTTTGATAATGGAGAATAAAATTTTGTTGTTCATCATCACAACATACCTTTCCCAGAAATAAATCTTTGTCTTGGGTGATAGAAACATTTTGATAGTCACCCTTTTTGAATGTAATGTTCTTCTTCTTGTCCTTGAATTCATCATCATGGCTAAAAATCACCTCAAGAGTGACTAATCCCTTGGGAAGCTTGTTTGTTTTCAATTGAATAATCTGATCACCATACCCTTCTTGTATCCTAGACTGTGGTTGATGAGAACTTAGCTTCATTTTGGATGAAGTTTACAATTTGCTCATTACTGTAAAAAATCTACCAGTTCACATCATTATCAAGGACTGAGGGCCTGACTACTATCTTGACATGTTGATCAGGACCTTGAAAGAGGTTGGTGGGAGGAGAAAATTGAGTACCAACTGTTTCCAATTGGTCTACCTCATAATTTAATTTTCTTGGAATCACCTGTAGGTTGAGAGCATCAAAATTTTCAAACAAGCCCCAAACTCTGTTTCTATAAGCTCTAAGAAGCTGATTTTTCATTGCACATCTCTCTGACCTGGTTGACCACCAACTCAGTATCTCCAAAGATTTCTAGATGTCTGATTTTCTTCTTTCTTACTAGTAGCAAGCCATGGACCAATGCCTCATATTCTGCAACATTGTTTGTGCAAAAGAAATGTAGTCTATGAGAAAAATGTAGTTTCTTACGCATCAAAGAAATGAGTAATACTCCTGTACCAGGTCCATTTGTTATCTTTACACTATCAAAGAAAATTTTCCATGGGCCATCAGAATCATCATTTGGCTTAATTATAGAGGGGATAGAAGAGTTCCCCTCATGGATCATGTACGTGCCTAGTCCAGTTGCCTCAATGGTGTCATAAGGATCAAAATCAAAGTGTTCCTTCACCTAGTCATCAAGGAAAAGATTTGGGGTTGGAAGGGGTGAAGATGCTATCTCAAGAGACCCTGAATCATGTACTTCCTCACCCTAAATCATGCAATGAGGGTTCACCAGGCTATGATCATAATTCTCTACATGATAATTCAAAATTGGTTCAGCCTTAATGGTGAACCTTATGCCATGCCTTGTCCTTAGTAGCATGTTAGTCCAATCAAAGGAGAGGTAGCCACCTACCTTAGCTATGAAGTCTCTTGATAAATAGATAGCAAAGAAAGGAGGAAGATTGATGACTGAAATAGCTTGACCAATATTCAAGTTTGAACAAGCATGTAAGGTTAGATCCAGTGCCCTAATCACTTCAACAGTGTTGACAAAAGTGCCATCCAACTGTAATACACTTGATGAAACAAGGGTATATTTGATGCCTAATGCATTTGCTATCTTCTTTGGCATAATTGAAACACTAGCCCCTAAATCAATCATGCAATTGTGCACTAGGAATTTCCCAATGACTAGGGACAAGTAGAAAGGGGATGGCTTCTTTGTTGGACCCCCCTGATCTTCACTTTGTTTTACAAGATTAACTGGGCTCTTTTCTTTCTGCACTGCTGATTCAGCTGTTGGGAATTACCTTAAGGCATCTTGCAACAAATCTCTTTGAGAGGGGATTGACATCACCTCCCACATTGACACATTTAGATCTGTCTTTTTCATTTGTTCTACAATATTCTGGGGAAAAGTTGTTGTTTTATGCATGGATGGAATCCCTGTTCCCCTCTTTGTCTATTCTATAGCTTGTTCAGGAACTTTTGGTCTTGATGGAACCTATTTTGCAGTAGTAGGATTGCTGCTCTGAGTTAAATTCGTAGCACTGGCGCCTTTCACTTTTGATACACATTCCTTTTGTAATATAGCAGGCATGGGGTTATCCTCAAATTGCCTCTTTTTAGATATTGTGTTGTCTGCAACTGGCATAACCACACAGTCACTAGGATGATTAACAACATAGAAATCCTTAGGAGTCCATAGCATCAAATTGGAATTTGAAGCAACCTCTCTTTGTACCTCAGGGTTGCTATTAGATGCCTCTACCAATGATGCTTGCTGAGCGTGAAAATTTTGCACCATTAGGGCTCGCTCTTGTGCTCCAAAAGAACGTGGACTGATTATGAGGTTGGTTGCAAGGATAACACCAATCTGCCTCTTGGGCCATATTATTTTGGGTAGGGACCAAGGCCCTAACTAGATTAACAACCAATATTTTTTGGATAGGTCTGACTGTTTGCAAAGGCTGGGGAGGGTTATTATTTGGGTACCTATTTGGTTGGTAACCTTGATTCCAGTTTTGATTTCTATTGGAACTATAACCTGATTCTAATTTTGATTTGAAGACCCCCCTAGTTATAATTTTGATGGGGTTTGGGGGTAGTTTGAATAGCTATGCTATTGACCTTGTTGGTCAGATTGATCACTAGGGTTTTGAGGTCATTCTCTTCTTGTGAAAGAGCAGAAGTAGAGGCTTTAGGCTTTGGGAGGGGAGCAATAGCAGGTTGTTGAACCTATGAAGGTAATACTAGGAAAATAGGTACAGGAGGTTTGGGAGCAATTTTCCCAGCATGTATTAAGCAATTTTCAGCCTTTAATGTTATCTCATATGCATCTGGTAAGGTATCAACACCCATAGATTGCATCATAACAATAATATCATAATTTAAAGCTCTTAAAAAATATAAGAAGGCACCTTGTGGAGATGGTCTGAGGAGAGCTGGGGTTCTCTCCCACGTCCTCTGAAATCTGTGTTGGATCTAGGGCATACAACTGAGAGGGGGGGGTGAATCAGTTGTATAAAACTTGCTCTTACTTTAAACACTTGATTGTTCTTTGTTAGTTAACAGCATATCAATTAACCATCTATGAAAGCATGATGCATAAACTCAGAGCAGATGAACATCAACACATTGAACACCAAGATTTTGACGTGGAAAACCCGGTTAAGGGAAAAACCACGGGGTGATTAACCCAAGAATTATTCTCTGTTAGAAGAATAAAGAAGAATGAATGGCACATGCCAATTAGGGCTCACTGCCCGAGCACACTGCTCACAAAGAGGCCCACTGCCTACAAGGAGACACACTGTCTACAAAGTGATAAAAATCATAATCTTGAACTGGAGAATGACATCTCTACTATGTCTGAATTAGCTCCATTTAAGCCCAAAACCTCTGCTCTATCTTTCGCACCTCTCTTCGCTATCCCACACTCATCCACTCCATACACACTCGAAATGAACTCACAAACCTTTATTTATACAAGACATCGACTTAGGAACAATCATCTAAGTCGGCAATCAACCATAAGAATATCCACAAGATGAATAACACATCCGGTCGGCCACCACAAGAACATTCACAGGATGATCAACTCATCCGGTCGGCTAGTCTGAACAAGAACTTCATCCGGAAGAATATCTTCAATTCTGGGCTCTACTACCAATGCGGATCAACAACACAACCTCAACACGATCCAAAAACCTTCACAAGCCTGCCTGAATGACCGGATACATCCGCACTTCCTTTACTTACTGGAATCTCTTGTCTTCCTCATCCAGAACTTCAAGAACACAGTCTGTCGCCACTGTCATAATGCAAAAGGTACTTCTGGACCTCCAAATCATACACAAATCAGGATGACACATCACAAGGACATCCCAAACACTCCTTCCAATCCGCAGATTAGGATAATACAATTCCAGACCTCACCGGACCTTTCTGTGATCCTTTGTCACCTCTGAACACTTGCCGGAACCGGTTCCATACTGACAGCCACAACTCCTTCAGATCTTCATGCGGACCTCTGAAATCTTAACTGAAGCATCTCAAGACTCATATCTACAGACCCTTTAATCCACATCCTCTGGTTCTCATCCTATACAGTACATTTGCCTTCTTCTCATCACTGTTCTTCACTGTTCCTGACTAAGGCTAATTTTCTCAATATCCTCAGCACACTGCTCATCCAATCCGTCTTGTCAATGCAATATGAGTATGTTGACATCAATGACAACACTGGTTTACCTCATACTTGCAACAATCTGAAGTTGAAGTCTGTCATCATCTCACTAGGAGCCCTCTTGATGGTTGTCAGTTGTTCTAGCAAAGAAACATTATCTTCCCTCTCTCCAAACTGCTTGTAGAGTGCTTCTCCTAGCTCATCCCAATCATGTATTGAAGTAGGGGTTAAACTCCTAAACCATTACAGAGCTCTCCCCTTGAAGGATGAAACCATGAGCTTGATAGCTACATCTTCATGTTGAATATGGTGGACTAAACATACATTTGATGTCTTTGATATGCTTAGTAGGTGTAGTAGAACCATCACCCGTAAAGGATGAAATACTCTTTAGGGATGAGGTAGGTATGTCATTATGTGCAGGAAAGTCTAAAGGGCTACCTCTATTGAAGGTCACAAAAGGTAGATTTCTCGCCATACTAGGAATATTTAGATTTATCCTAGGTATGTGCAAACCTCTTCTTGAGTACTGAAACCTAATAGGGGGAGGTGTAGATTGAGCTCTTAGGTGAGGAAGGGTAGCACTGTTATTCCCTCTTGCAGGAGACCTAGATAACCTAGTTCTCCTCCTTGAAGTAGCAATAGGTAATTCAACAAACTGATAATTATCACCTCTCAAAGAAGCTCATATTTGCAAAGGAATATAACATTGGACTGGTCTGAAACAAGAGTCTAAAGAGTCACCAGGTGCATGAAAATGTCTGCTAAACTGCAAAGTACTGAGAACAACACCAAATTCTCAGCCTAATTTTTACTTCAGATTAAAAATTGTCCTACTGGGCATGCCAGAAATTGTTGTCACTAGGATTTGCACCCTGTGTTAAAGTGTTGTGCTACAACAATCCAGTGAAACATTGAAGTGATTTCCAGGTGTGGGACCCTGCAAGGAAATCAAACCTCTATATGAGGCTAGTTTCTTTTCTGAATATGAGATTCAGAGTGCACTAAGACTAAACCTAATCTATTCACTATTGGGGAAAAGGGGAAGAAGGAGAAGTTGGAAATGAAAAGGTGATACACCAAGTTTGAATGTTTGGCCCTCAGATCAACCATATATGCACAGAATAACAACAAACAATAGGCCAGTATGAACAAATCACAAACTACCTACAAAGGTAAAAGAAACTATTTGAAATCTAAAAGGAAAGAAGCATTCACAAATGGATACTCAAACAAAAGTATTACACAGAACAAAAGAAGTGCATGAAAAGGTAAAAATCTATTATTTCTTATCAAAGAGGCACGGTTACAGCTGCTACAAGATGTAGTTTTTAGACCAAAAACCAACATAATACATTTGATTCCATGCATTTTATAGCATTTTACAATGAGGCGCCATCACAAACTGTAATAAATTCACCCTATGGGCCTGTTAGAAGATATTTTACAAAAGGAATGTTTGAAAATATATGTGTCTTTGACATAAATGCAGAAAATATCTTCTCTGAAGTAGCTGAACAAATATCTGCATTGAAACCTTGTGTCTTCATCTACCTACAACAATAAATGTCCAACAACAAACTCCAGCTGGAGCTGGACGTTTGACTTTCAACCTGGCCTGCATTCTCCCTTATCAACAAGATTTCATTATGATTAACCATGGCGGATCCTAGATTCTACCTCTTTTCCCTTCATTTTTGAAGATCACGGAAGCTGTCAGAGATCAGGCCTCGGGCCTTCAGCATTCTGCCTTCCAAGAGAGAGGGAGAAAAGAGAAAACCCCACCCTTGATCTCTGCTATACAAAGGAAGATCACAAAATTAGTGGACTTCGGGCCTCAGGCCTTCCGTCTTATGCCTTCCTAGAGAAGGAAGAAGAAGGAAGGTCTAAGCCCCAAAAGTCTAAAGACTTAGTCATTTTTTGAAAGTTTTAGTGGAGTTCAGGCCTCGGACCTTCTTTCTTCCATCTTCCAAAGAAAGGAAGAGGGACGAAGAAATATCTGAGCACCGAAGTCTGAAATACTTAGAATTATTTTGAAGGAAGAGAAGTGGAACTCAGACCCCGAGACTTCCTCCTTATCGCTTGTCTTTTGTCCACGTGGAAGTTTCCTGTTGTTCCATGGTCTTCAATAAAGCATCGAAGGAATGCTCCACGAAATAGAAGAAGAGTCAGAGATTATTCCACGTGGCCTCCTTTGGGTTCTTTAAATACTGAGATATCGAAACTTGCCACTTGTCTTCATTTTGTAGTTCTACAAGCCTGTTGTGGGGTCCACCCAAAAGGCTCAGCAGAATGGAGGAATGCCTTACAATTAGAATATTTTCAAAGGGAAAGAGTTAGAACTCAGACTTCGGGCCTTTTGCCTTTCTCCTTCCAAAAGAAAATAAATGAAGAAAGGAAGAAGGTTTGACCTCCAATACCTGAAGAACTTTGAACACTTAGAGGATTTTCGCAAGGAATAAAGCAGATTTTGGAGCTGAATAGGATGGCATGACGAAGGGAAGAACTCTGAACTTTGAAACTCTGAAAATGCCAAAAACACAAGGAAAACTCTTGATTTTTTAGACTTAGTTTGGGATGTTTTTCCTTGCATTTCTGAAGGGGAAAACACTTAGAGATTTCATGGGTTTGGGCTATTTGGCTGGGAAGCAAAATAGGACAACAATACTTCTTATTGTCCTCTTTTGCGGTGGTTGTCTAACTTCTTGTGGTTCCTTCTCTATTTATTCCCCTATTGCAACCTGTATTATGTTTCCTTTAACCCCTTGTTTTTACCTGTTTGGATTTTTATTTTTCTTTGCACTCATCTAGATGAGTATTTTCAAGACTTCTTCCACAGAGGAGTCCTTTTCTGGAGGTTGCAGAGTAGATATAGATTTTGTTTGAGAATATGTTCCTTGCCCTACCATAGCCTGTGATCCTAGAGTCCTTGAATGCAATCTTCTTGATCTTCATGATTGTGGTGTAGTGGAACTTGTTAGTGGTAGATCTTAGGGTGGGATTCCCCATTTCTCATGTAATTTTTCATTGTTCTTTTCCATATGTTCATCTGCATCATTCTTATGTTGCTTTTCCATGAACTCTTGATAAGTCCCAAATCTCTCTACATTCTAATCTTTTGGTTTTTTGAGAAGGTTATGAGCATATGACTCTATTAGGTCATTTCTTACTTCATATGGGTGTTTGGGGATCCATGAAACCCTAGGCTCTATTGCCTCCATAAGTGTGAAATTCTTGTCCACTAGAAACACTATATCTTTTGCATACTTCTTCACCATGTGATATGAAATTATTTCCCTATTTTGCATTTGCTATTGTAGGGCTTTGAAAACCCCCCAATATTCTACAGAATATGATGTTGTGTCTTTAAACTGTTGGACATGATATTTGATTTGTGTTGATACCAGTATATGTGTTTACCAAGCTTTACCAAAGAAATATGACAGTGCATTCATGAATTAAAATGCAAGGTATATGATAAGAGTATCATAGTGGAATTGATAGTGTGTGTTCTTGGTCTTTGTGTTGGGAATTAAGGTGTCTCAACCTTGGTAATTCCTTGCATTATTTATGATTGTATTTATTTATTCAATGCCTATGATGTAAATTAATTGTAAATTCTATATTGTCATTTTGTGGGATGTGGCACGGTGATGTGTCATCCTACATGGAAGATGACAACTTGTAATTTTGTCCTCACATGAGGAGATAGGCATCCCACTTTGTGGTAGAAGTATTTTTCCATGTGTTGGCATCTTGGATGTTGTGTAAGGGAATCTTGACCAAGGCGGTTATGACATGTAAGAGTCAGAAATAGAAGCTTGTAAGACAGGTGAAGACGCGTGTCAAAAAGCATCTTTGAAAAAGACATCTTTGGGTGCCTCAAGGTGGACCATGATATGTTGTAAGATAATATGCTATTTATAGCTTGTGTATGACAGATTCTCTTACAAGTTCTGTAAGTCGTAACTACTATGACAGATTCTATGATGATCGTAAGAGTCATAAGAGCATTTGTCATAGCCCATTTTGGAAATAGGCGACCTCTTTGGGATGGGAGTTGTGGACAAGTGTCAGATGCATCTTACAATGTTGACCAAGTGTCCATAGGCACGGGTTTTGGGCCATGAGACCAAGTTGGGCGCCCATTCCAAGATAGAGCCAATTTTGCCTTGTATATTCTATATAAACAGGTGCTTGGAGGAGATGTAGTATGTGATTGGCAGGTACTGTTATGCTACCAGAGTGACTCCAGACATGAGTGTCAAAGACTATTGAAGCTTGCATTACAAGTGTATTGTAAACCATATTCAGTTTTGATAATACATTGTACAGGTTTCTGAGTGTTGGGTTTTTCACCCGATAAGGGTTTTCCCCATGATATATCTGTTACCTAGATTTCACTACAAGCTCAATCAGGTAGGGCTTTTTAGTTTTAAAAAAGGAAAAGGTACATTTTACTTCTACTGTGTTAAAACCATGCACATCTGAGACAAATTGAGATGAAATTGTAGTGTTGCATTCAGATGTATTTTCAAGACTTAAGAGATTGAACAAATCTTTTAAAAGATCAGCAATATGTATTAAAAAATAAGTGTATAAGTTCTCACACAAGCTGTAAGACTAACTGGTTCATTGCAAAATGAAAAGCCAAACTATACATTTATAAATGAATTGAAAGATGAATATGCATGGAGGTAGGGTGACTCGTCATTGCCTGAATGACGAGCCTTCATGCTGTTGCCGCGTCTTGAGTCGTCCTAGATTGTCGGCGTGTCCTATCTCCAGCCGTTGTCTCCTTGCTATCCCGTCATCTGCATAAAAGTTTGAAAACCGATGTTAGAGCAATGGCGAGGCATCATACATCATATGATATCATCTATAAACATACAATTTGAGTTTTCAGAAGCAGTAAACCAATTAGCATCACAACAGCTTTTGAGAAGACAAAGAATATCGACTGCAAGCATGCATTTATTTTCTAACAAGTTTACTTCATGTGCAGATACAGATATAAGTATGTTTCTGTTTGATTCATCATTTATGTTATGAGTGGAGAAAATGTGGCTCCCACAAGGGTTGAGCTCAACTCATAAACCTTTATAGAATATTTCAGAAGCAATGAACAACTAAATGCAAAAGGCACAACTCTAGGAGCACATTTAGAAGGCAGATACAGCTGTCAAGAGCTAGCATGCTGAGTGGGACAACAAACAATCAGAGAAATCCAAGCAAAACAGGAGATATAAGGTGGTGAATGCCAGCTAAGATCATAGGACAGCCAACAATTAACAAACAAGACAGCAAGACACAAAGAATAACAGTACAAAAAAAATAGAGTAAGTATGATTGTCATGGTGTCCACATAGAAGAAAGATAGCTGTTGTTTTGAAGACAAATAACTGAATGCACAGATTTCGTCATGCATAACAGATAATAAAGTTTTTCAAGCCTCTAGAACGAACGGTAGAAAGGAAAAATTGAAAGTTTTATACTCATTTCATAATCAAATGTGCAGAAAATGGAGTTCTTTCAAGTTTTCCTGTCAAAGTAGCACAACAGAAGATCTACAACAAAAAAAGAAAAATGCATGTTTTCCTTTCCAAGTATGAACAACAAACGAGAAAACACAGAGTTTTTCAACTCTTTTCAAACTACAAAATGCTCAAAATGCCCTCGAAACTTGCTTCTGGCAGCACATAGCAGAAAAATGCATTTGTTTTGTAAGATTCAATGCTATAGCCACTCCACAGAAATACAGTTTTCAAGAGCAGCAAGACAGAAGTTTTTCAAGTTTTCTGTTGAAACCCCTCACAGAAATTTTAGTTTTTCAAGTTGCAAAACTCATAGATGTCATTTGTTGCAGGTTTTGTCATTAAGATGGAGTTCGTTTTCAGCCAAAAATGCAGAATAGAAAGGAAAATCAATTCGCCAACAACAGAAAATAGTGTTTTGAGCTCTTTTCGACAGGGCAAAAGTGAAATTTCAATTCATTTTAGACTGAAAGTAATAGAAAATGCTCATAGATGCCGTTTTTCCAATGTTTTGTCATATGAATGGAGTTCGAACAACAACAGCCAAAAAAATTGAAGGTTTTATAGTTTGGTCGGAACATCATGCTCCATTTTTGATGTAAGCGTGCCTCAGTATTCTCAGAATACACAAAGTTTTCACCTTATTTCAAGAAATAATCCTTAGGAATGTCAAAATGGCGGCCTCAACACAGCAAAGAACAACAACAACAGCGAATATACAGCAAAAACTTTCAAAAAATGAAGGAAAATTGCCAAATGAAGAGGTACCTTTCTGTTTTTGCCTTTCACTATCAAAATCATAGAGATTTCTCTTCCTTCAGCCATTCAAGAATGGCCTCAACACAACTAGCTTACAAACAACAGAGGATCGACCAAAAATAGCCCAGAATGGATAAAAACCATACTTTTTTGCTTGCAAATTCGCCATGAAGGTCAGCCATCAGCACGATGTATAAAAACAGTGAAAAATCCATTAAAACCCAGTCAAATTGAGGCCCAAATCGGCCTAAAATTGATAGAAAGAGGTTGAAAACTCAGAAAAAATGCAAGTTTGCCTCATTTCGCCTCAGATAATCAACCAGAGTAGCCCATGAATCGACAAAAATGGTGCGTTTTTGGCTTTCAAACCCTCATGGCGGCTAAGAACGAACAACAGAGAAAAGGCAAATGAAAGTGTGTTTTAGGTTTTCTCTTCAAGGAGGTCGAATAGAACTATTTCATTTTTGACTATTTTTTGATCTTACTTTGCAAAATATCATTTTTATCCATATGGCGATGGGGAAACACTTCATTTTGCTCGAACCTAGCAAAGATCATGGGGCCGTGGCATTTGTGCCTTTTTGTTGATGTTTAAATGCCAAGAAAAATGCAAAATGTATTATGAGAAAAATACAAGGTCGAGTGCCTTATGTGTTAGAGGGCAAATGGGTAAGTTATGCATATAGGCCAAGGTGTATGTTGGAAGAGTCAAAGGTAAGTTGTGAGCAACAATGTTTCTAAAAGTTACAAGATGGATAAATGATGCATGTAGGACTCAGTGTTAAGAGTCACAAGGCGAATGAAGTATGGCCACAAAGCATGTTGGTGTTGAGCTCATAGAGCGGGAAAGTTGTCTATTTAAAACATGAGTGTAGGGGAGTCATAAGGAACACCTTATAATGTATTATTTAGAGCCTTGTATCGTAATGGTGCATGTTGGGAAACGTGTGAATGGATCAAGATTCAAGAGGAGGGCAGGTCATGAGACATTTTTTGATGTTATAAGATGCGAGATGCTGCAGATGTGAGTCATGTTATTGTGCCGAGGAGTAGCAAGCATTTTTGTGTCAATTTTTGCATAATTGCAATCAGGGAAATAAATGTCATAAATATCATTATTTTCTGCATAGGGTTGTTTAATGTTGAATTGTAAAACATTTACTAAGGTGGTGCAATTATAAGCCTCTTAGTTAAATGTTCATTACATGCAGAAAATATGTCATTTTTGTCATTTATTTGAAAATATCAGATATTATGATGCTGCAAGAAGATGATGACATATGCCAGAAGCATTAGAGAGCACTAAAGGATATTTTATACTATTTTTAAGTGCCTTCATGATAGTGGATGACATGCCTCCACCATTTCTGCATTGGGACCCCTTTTTGGAGCATTTTAAGGGGATATTTTTTCACTGTTTCTGAGATGCACGGGAATGGAGCTAGTGGAGTTGGTGGAGGTTGATCTTTTTTGAGTGGAGCATGAGCTATTTACAACTGTTTGAGCTGTATATATTCCTCTTCCTTGTTCAATTTTAGGAGGTTCTGGCTCTTCACAGCTCTGTATATTGTAATTTTATGAGTTGTTTTGCAGAAGTGAAGAGTTTTGCAACCCATTTTCAGAGATATGCAGCATTGTAACACCTCTTTGGCAGTAATAAGCAGTCTATACCTTCTCATTTTCTTCTGATATTGTGTGTCCTCAATGTTAGTGCAAGTCTTTGTGATGTTCTTTGTCCTTGGAGCTGTAGTGCACGTTGGAGCCTTTATGCAGGGGTTACATATTGTTTGCAGGTTGTGAGATGTGCAAGGGATAATCATCAGTTTTTGGGTTGTGAGAAAATCTATTTCTCCTTAACAAGACTGCTGTTATTTGGCCTCCTCACAAAGTAATGATGCAAGGAATATGATTTGCTGGGTTGTGTAAGTGATTCTGGTTATTACTCGTTTTGTAGTGTGTCATTTTCTATGTATTTGCTGATGATCGTTTGGTGCATCACCTTAGACAGTAGGTTTCATTTTATGCAATCCTTCTTACCCTTTTCTCAGCATTAGTCTAGGTAGCTTAGGTGGAGTACCAAGAGGAAGTCGGCCTTCTCCGGAGGTTCTTTCCAACACAGGCCACCCACAGACCTAGGAAAGATCCCATGTTTCTCCAGATTGCCCAGTTTCACAACTCGGCGAGGGTGCAAATCTGAGAGACAACAGTTTTTGGCACACCCGGTGGGACTGTGAAGTCCATTTTACACATTTTGTTACTGCTGTTTGGTGTGTGCAGCAGTAGTTTCAACCTTTTAGAGGTATTTTGTTTACACATCTGGCGACTCTGGTGACTCTAGCAAGATCATCTACTGGTTTCAGCAGTTCAAGTGCTGGTATGTTTCAAATTTTAATCTAGAAAATGTACGCTATTCTAATTTTCTAGCTTTTTGAGTGATAGACATGTCTATGTTTCATGGGAATATGCCTTATCATCCTCCATTTCATGAGAATGATGCTTATGCCACTTATTATCAGCCATACCAAGCAGAATATGCTACCAGTTTTGTCCCGAATAACCTACCAACAGCAGCTTATCAACATAATCATCATGGTTGCCACCCTCCCACCCCTGCTCAGCTTTCCTGGCAACCTATCCACACCTATAGCCATTTGCAGGAAGCTCATTTTGCTCGTGACCAGCATAACTACCCTCTGAATCAGCCTCAAGGTGTTAACAACATCAGTATTAGGGAGTTAGCTTTATACTCACAAAGGGAATTTGACGCTGTCACAACAGAGTAGGAGTATAGTATGCAGCAGGAGGAGCTCGCTTATCAAGCTCATAAGAGAGAGATGGAGGCACAAAAGTATAAGGAGGAATGTTTGAGTAGGCAGATTACTACCAAGGAAGAGCAAATGAGGCAATTAATAGCTTAGGTTAGACAGCCTAAGGTCCAAAGCCCTTCTCCTCTTCCTAATCTCGTGCAAATCTGCACTATAGGTCAAGTTGAACCTACCAATGCACCTTCTCCAAGGTTTGAAATTCTGAGTTTCAGGCAGCCTTCTAAATTTAAAATTTCAAGTTGGAAAGGGCCATCTTTTTCACCCTGTGGAGACCCTCCACCAAACACCCAAATAGAACCATGCTCTAGCGTCCAGCTAGCAGAAGAGCAAAAGAGTGTTTTGTTGGCTCCTTTTCAAAACTTGGAAACTCAATCAGCTATTTGTTTTCTGAATCCATTCTTTGAAGAAGAGGTTTCTGAGTTCAGAATACCAAGCTTCAAGCAAGGTAAGTCTCTTAAATCTCCTGAATTGAATATTCCCAGTTTTAGAGAGTCTCACCCACTGAAAGAACCTATACTTGAACAAGAACAGCCTGTTGGTTATTTCCCTGACAGGATGTTCATTCCTAGATTTCCCTACAAGGTAGCCATTAGTGATCAACAGGATCTCTGGGCCAGGGGCCAATAGTGTAGGAGATAGACTCTATTTTTATCTCCTCTTCTTCTTCAGGCTCTGCAAAACCTAGGGGGTATTCCCTATTTAACACCCATGAGAATATGCTTGTGGGTTGGCTTGGGATGTTGACACAAAGCAGATAAATCCTCCTGTATGAAGACCAAAACTGTGGGATAAGTGCAAAGGGGCTAGCTTTGGGCTTATGTTCAGTTGTAGATAGAGGATTTGGGTCCTAAAACTACTTCTAAGGTCCTAATGGTTATTTTTGGAAGTATGAGTTTGATTTATGTTTGGATGCAAACCTGGACCTGGTGTATAACCTCAACACAGAGCTAGATTGGTGCCTATCTAGGGCTTCGAGTCGGTAGACATACACCTGTGAATGATCAGCATGAACAAACTAAAACTAGATTTCAAGAGGGTGTTGTAGTATCTGACTTACAGATACCTCCCAGTACGGAGTGTTAAGTTATCTCTACTTATGGCATCCCTATTGCAGTATATCCTTCCCAACACTTAATCTGAAAACACTTTAATCTACCCCTTGAGCAGAAGTTGAAAGATCAAGCATTCAATACAAGAATTCTATATCCTAGAATACTAGACACCCCTTAGATATCTGGATTCAGAAGAAGGACACATGCAATACTGGAGACAGAATTAACAAAACACATGCAAATACAACATTACTCATATAAAATCAATCATGAAATCAGTAGATTCATGCATGAGACATACAACAAGAGATACATAAACTCACAAGGTCACCTGCACAGAGCAGCCAGAACCAGTTGTATCTTATTACAGAGCCAGATATATCCAATTTTCAACAACCTCAAATGAGCAACACAACCTGCTACATATAGCAAGAAGGTACTCAGCATTAACTATATGGCAGATCGAAACTCGCCAGATATAGTACATTGGGAAAATGGCGCTCATCGCATTGAATGCAGCAAGTGGGAGAGGAGACAGGAAGAGATCTCGAGCCTTGCACCGCCGCCTAGGGATTCACATCTTTAGTCAGGTACTAGATCTGTCCACGCCATCGTCCATACCCTGTAAGATCTGCCATTAATGGTGCACCAACTCACGGCCTTGGGAAATGCAGAATACTGTGCATCGCAAACCTTTCCCACCAAAATGTATCATCCTGATAATTCAAATCATGCAGGATCTAATTATCCCACATGCACCTCGCGGCAACCTCCTTAACACTTTATATACTAGGTCATGAGCACATATAATGTCGGTGATTTTGCTCCCGACGGCACCTAGTATATAACCTTCATCATCATCATCCTCCAGCATGATAACCTTACCTTCACGTGAAATATCATCCTAATATTCACCTTCATCAGCACAACCTGATGCATCGGAGGAAGATCCTCCTGCTTAGCCGATACCAAATGTCTGGCCGATGAACATCCTGATGACATCACTGTCATATCCTGTTGATGTCATCAGCATATCTGCCTATCACGCACCTCCTCATATCCGGATGATGTCATTGTCATATTTGCAAATATCGGGGGATCTCCACAAGATGACTAGTGTTAGAAATATGACCCCCCAGACCTTGATGATGTCACCATCATATTGGCATCAGGATGATATTCGAAAGATAACCAGATATTTGGAAATGTCACCCTGACAGAAATATCAGGGTGCACTGTAGACTGGATGATGATGATGACCTCTTCAACTCAAGAAATATCAAGTCGGATTGAACAACTTAGAAAATGACCCCTTCAAAAGATCGGGGTGACATCATCATCATATTGGGGCAGGGTGATATTTGGAAGATCACCGGATGTTTGAAATATCACCCCCCGTAAGAACGTCGGGTAGCACTGTAGCTCCATGAAACATCGGGGTGATGTTAGAACATACCTGATATTTGGAAATATCACCTCGTCCTTAGAAAATGATGAAGCCAAAAGACATATCACCCTGACAATGAAAATCCTAATGATGTCATCGTCACATTCAGGACTAGGGTGATATTCATAAGATAACCCGATATTCGAAATATCACCCTGACAATTGAAAATCATGCTGCTGATAATAAAATATCACCTCTACAAGATCATGACATCAGCAACATCAGGGAAGTTAAAACATAAGGTGATAAACTAACATCGGGGTGATCTTAATGAAGATCACCCGATGTTCAAATATGATGACCTTGGGACATCAGGTCATACTTAGCAAAGTCTCAACACCAACATTAGGATGATCTTGAACTAAGATCACCCGATGTTAAAATATCACCTCCAAGCAGGATGTCGGGCTGGCAAAAACATGAAACCCCCACAGGATATCCGTTCATGATGAGAAATGACCCTTGCAAGGAACATCAGGGGGATGTCTGGAAATATGATGATGATGACCTCCTCCAAAGAAAATATGCATATGATGCTGAAACATGCTAAGGAGGCCCAAAGACTTAGAACTTTTTTGGATTTTTTGGGAAGGCGCCTGCATGATACCCCAAACATAAATTATTACTAACACAGCCTATATGTCTGCAAGAGACTAAGCCAATTCCTCAGGTTTTCTTGTCAGATCAACCTTCCTGCCCTTTTACTATCTGTCTTTGTCCAGGTGGACCTATTGTCTATCAAGTAGTTGGTTTAGTGGACAAAAGAATGAGTTACTCGAGATAAAAGAAGAACCTGCTGTTCATGAACCTATATGTGTTAAAAAGGAGAAGAAGTTAGACATCTTGCAAGAAGAAAAGGAACATGAACAGTCAGGGCAACAAGTTGAGGAGCTTAAAAAAGGTATCAAAAGCAATGATTTCTTGTTTTTATTTGATAAGCTCCCTTCTTTTATCGAGTTGACTGAACAGGAAGAGGTGAGACAATCTGATGAGTTGCTGACAGAAGACAATCAATGTGATAGTCAAGTCTTGGAGCAGCTGAAAGATGAAAATGAACATGAGGAAAAGATGGTTCATGAGCAGAATGACAAAGCTCATCTAGATTTAATGCAAATTCATGAGTTAGATGAGGATATGTTTTCAGGGATCATTGACATTTTTTGCTCTAACATCCATGATAGGCTAGTATCTGATGAACCAACAGCATGCAATCAGCTTGTTCAGATCAAAGAGGCAGGTTTTCCTCCATGTGAAACAATTCTTCCATGTCAGATTGATTTTGAGATGGAAGGTGAAACAACATCTTGGGAGGAAAGAAATTTTACACTGTAAATGGAGCATTTCAATCAGAAAGATGAGGAATCAGAAATGCATAAGCCAGAAGCCAGCAAAGAGAGAGTGGTGTTCACCAGTTTGAACGGATGTCCTATCAGACATCTTGCTCAAGTCAGCCCTGACAAGGTGTTATCAGTCATGTTCGCACTTGAAGAGAAGATTGAAACTAAGGAACAACTTGTCCAATCTGCCTATATGCCTTAGAACAGCAACAAGCATGATCAAAATTATGAGGTAGGTGGACTTGTTTTCCTTCTCCAAAGCTCATTTTAGTAGTTGATAATACTTTTGTCAATTGTTCACCTCCTGGAGGCTGTTTCTGAGCATGTGAGATATTGTAAGTTGTTGAGGATGGGTAGCTATTTCAAAGAACCAGTGAATGGTCATGTTTGAGCAGCGCCTCTGCTGGTTAGACATAGGATAGGTTAGGTTTTTGATGTTAAATAAGTGCTGTTGCACACTAGATTAGAGGCAGTTTTTGTTTCACTAAGTGCATTTGCACACATGTTAGTTAGTTTTTTTGGGTTTGGTTGTGCAAGTTTTGAAACTGCTACAATGTATTACAGTTGTATATAAAAGACAACCATCATATGAAACAGTGAATACATTTACTCACTGTTGCACATCACACCTATCTCTCTCATAGAGCCGTCATAAATCGCAGCAGTTTGCTAAGGAGGTGTTCCTGTTGGTTATCCCCTCTAACTCATCAAGTAGATGCATATCCTCAGTAACAGTGTTTTATTCACCATCACTGACCATACCCATGCACCTGATGACTTAGAAGAGTTGGCAGTTTTGAGGTTAGTTGCAGAAAGAAAGAAAGTGTTTTCAAGTTTTGTCAAGCATGTATGACTCTATGCCCAATGGATATGCTTCAGGCAACTGGTCTGATGTTTAGCAGGTAAACATATAGCAGATGTCGCCAAAGATGTTACCTAGATTTCACTATGAGCTCAATCAGGTAGAGCTTTTCAGTTTTAAAAAAGAAAAAGGTACATTTTACTTCTGCTGTGTTAAAACCATGCACATTTGAGACAAATTGAGATGAAATTGTAGTGTTGCATTCATATGTATTTTTAGGACTTAAGAGATTGAACAAATCTTTTAAAAGATCAGCAATATGTATTAAAAAATAAGTGTATAAGTTCTCACACAAGCCGTGAGACTAACTGGATCATTGTAAAATGAAAAGCCAAACTATACATTTATAAATGAATTGAAAGACGAATATGCATAGAGGTAGGGTGACTCGTCATTGCCTGAATGACGAGCCTTCATGTTGTTGCTACGTCTTGAGTCGTCCTAGATCGTCGACGTGTCCTATATCTAGCTGTTGTCTCCTTGCTATCCTGTCATCTACATAAAAGTTTGAAAACTGATGTTAGAGCAATGGCGAGGCATCATACATCATATGATATCATCTATAAACGTACAATTTGAGTTTTCAGAAGCAGTAAACTAGTTAGCATCACAACAACTTTTGAGAAGACAAAGAATATCGACTGCAAGCATGCATTTATTTTCTAACAAGTTTGCTTCATGTGCAGATACAGATATAAGTATGTTTCTGTTTGATTCATCAGTTATGTTATGAGTGGAGAAAATGTGGCTCCCACAAGGGTTGAGCCCAGCTCATAAACCTTTACAGAATATTTTAGAAGCAATGAACAACTGAATGCAAAAGGCACAACTCTAAGAGCACATTTAGAAGGCAGATACAGTTGTCAAGAGCTAGCATGTTGAGTGGGACAGCAAACAATCAGAGAAATCCAAGCAAAGCAGGAGATATAAGGTGGTGAATGCTAGCTAAGATCATAGGACAGCCAACAGTTAACAAACAGGACAGCAAGACACAGAGGATAACAATACAAAAAAAATAGAGTAAGTTTGATTGTCATGTTGCCAAATAGAAGAAAGATAGCTGCCATTTTGAAGACAAATAGCAGAATGCACAGAGTTCGTCATGCATAACGGATAATAAAGTTTTTCAAGCCTCTAGAACGAACGACAGAAAGGAAAAATTGAAAGTTTTATACTCATTTTAGAATCAAATGTGCAGAAAATGGAGTTCTTTCAAGTTTTCCCGTCAAAGTAGCACAACAGAAGATCTACAGCAAAAAAAGAAAAATGCATGTTTTCCTTTCCAAGTATGAACACCAAACAAGAAAACACAGAGTTTTTGAACTCTTTTCAAACTACAAAATGCTCAAAATGCCCTCGAAACTCACTTCTGGTAGCACACAACAGAAAAATGCATTTGTTTTGTAAGATTCAATGCTACAGCCACTCCACAGAAATACAGTTTTCAAGAGCAGCAAGACAGAAGTTTTTCAAGTTTTCTGTTGAAACCCCTCACAGAAATTTTAGTTTTTCGAGTTGCAAAACTCATAGATGTCATTTGTTACAGGTTTTGTCATTAAGATGGAGTTCGTTTTCAGCCAAAAATGCAGAATAGAAAGGAAAATCAATTCGCCAACAACAGAAAATAGTGTTTTGAGCTCTTTTCGACAGGGCAAAAGTGAAATTTCAATTCATTTTAGACTGAAAGTAATAGAAAATGCTCATAGATGCTATTTTTCCAATGTTTTGTCATATGAATGGAGTTCGAACAACAACAGCCAAAAAAATTGAAGGTTTTATAGTTTGGTTGGAACATCATGCTCCATTTTTTATGTAAGCGTGCCTCAGTATTCTCAGAATACACAAAGTTTTCACCTTATTTCAAGAAATAATCCTTAGGAATGTCAAAATGGCGGCCTCAACATAGCAAAGAACAACAACAATAGCGAATATACAGCAGAAAGTTTCAAAAAATGAAGGAAAATTGCCAAATGAAGAGGTACCTTTCTGTTTTTGCCTTTCACTGTCAAAATCACAGAGATTTCTCTTCCTTCAGCCGTTCAAGAATGGCCTCAACATAGCTAGCTTACAAACAACAGAGGATCAACCAAAAACAGCCCAGAATGGATAAAAACCATACGTTTTTTGCTTGCAAATTCGCCATGAAGGTCGGCCATCAGCGCAATGTATAAAAACAACGAAAAATCCATTAAAACCCAATCAAATCGAGGCCCAAATCAGCCTAAAATCGATAGAAAGAAGTTGAAGACTCAGAAAAATGCAAGTTTACCTCATTTCGCCTCAGATAATTGACCAGAGTGGCCCAGGAATCGACAAAAATGGTGCATTTTTGGCCTTCAAACCCTCATGGCAGCCAAGAACGAACAGCAAAGAAAAGGCAAATGAAAGTGTGTTTTAGGTTTTCTCTTCAAGGAGGTCGAATAGACCTATTTCATTTTTGACTATCTTTTGATCTTACTTTGCAAAATATCATTTGTATCCATATGGTGATGGGGAAACACTTCATTTTACTTGAACCTAGCAAAGATCATGGGGCCGTGGCATTTGTGCCTTTTTGTTGATGTTTAAATGCCAAGAAAAATGCAAAATGTATTATGAGAAAAATACAAGGTCGAGTGCCTTATGTGTTAGAGGGCAAATGGGTAAGTTATGCATATAGGCCAAGGTGTATGTTGGAAGAGTCAAAGGTAAGTTGTGAGCAACAATGTTTCTAAAAGTTACAAGATGGATAAATGATGCATGTAGGACTCGGTGTTAGGAGTCACAAGGCAAATGAAGTATGGCCACAAAGCATGTTGTTTTCGAGCTCATAGAGCGGAAAAGTTGTCTATTTAAAACATGAGTGTAGGGGAGTCATAAGGAACACCTTATAATGTATTATTTAGAGCCTTGTATCGTAATGGTGCATGTTGGGAAACGTGTGAATGGACGAAGATTCAAGAGGAGGGCAGGTCATGAGACATTTTTTGATGTTATAAGATGCGAGATGCTGCAGATGTGAGTCATGTTATTGTGCCGAGGAGTAGCAAGAATTTTTGTGTCAATTTTTGCATAATTGCAATTAAGGAAATAAATGTCATAAATATCATTATTTTCTGCATAGGGTTGTTTAATGTTGAATTGTAAAACATTTACTAAGGTGGTGCAATTATAAGCCTCTTAGTTAAATGTTCATTACATGCAGAAAATATGTCATTTTTGTCATTTATTTGAAAATATCAGATATTATGATGTTGCAAGAAGATGATGACATATGCCAGAAGCATTAGAGAGCACTAAAAGATATTTTATACTATTTTTAAGTGCCTTCATGATAGTGGATGACATGCCTCCACCATTTCTGCATTGGGACCCCTTTTTGGAGCATTTTAAGGGGATATTTTTTCACTGTTTCTGAGATGCACGGGAATGGAGCTAGTGGAGTTGGTGGAGGTTGATCTTTTTTGAGTGGAGCATGAGCTGTTTACAACTGTTTGAGCTGTATATATTCCTCTTCCTTGTTCAATTTTAGGAGGTTCTGGCTCTTCACAGCTCTGTATATTGTAATTTTATGAGTTGTTTTGCAGAAGTGAAGAGTTTTGTAACCCATTTTCAGAGATATGCAGCATTGTAACACCTCTTTGGCAGTAATAAGCAGTCTATACCTTCTCATTTTCTTCTGATATTGTGTGTCCTCAGTGTTAGTGTAGGTCTTTGTGATGTTCTTTGTCCTTGGAGCTGTAGTGCACGTTGGAGCCTTTATGCAGGGGTTACATATTGTTTGCAGGTTGTGAGATGTGCAAGGGATAATCATCAGTTTTTGGGTCATGAGAAAATCTATTTCTCCTTAACAAGACTGCTGTTATTTGGCCTCCTCACAAAGTAATGATGCAAGGAATATGATTTGCTGGGTTGTGTATGTGATTCTGATTATTACTAGTTCTGTAGTGTGTCATTTTCTGTGTATTTGCTGATGATCGTTTGGTGCATCACCTTAGACAATAGGTTTCATTTGATGCAATCCTTCTTACCCTTTTCTCAGCATTAGTCTAGGTAGCTTAGGTGGAGTACCAAGAGGAAGCCAGCCTTCTCTGGGGCTCTTTCCAACACAGGCCACCCACAGACCTAGGAAAGATCCCATGTTTCTCTAGATTGCCCAGTTTCACAACTCGGCAAGGGTGCAAATCTGAGAGACAACAATATCTTGTCTCTCTTCTTCTGTCTTCTTTCTGATTCTATGTGTATTACTGCAATATCTCTGTTATATGTTTCATGCTGCTATAATTGTAAGGATTAAATTGAATTTGTATAGTTCTCCCCTCATTATATTAGTGTAGGAAGCGATTTCTGCACACCTAGCTTCCTTTCACTTTGTAGGTTCTCCATTAGCTACTTGCAAAGAACCTCACACAAATAAAAGTTTTTTTTTCCCTCGACCACAATTTGATATGTGATGTGGATAGTTGTGTAAGTTGTTGAGTCCTCTCAGTTGGCATAATAAATTTTATAGGTGATACTGATGGTGGTGTACTGCACTATAGGGTTTGTGATTTCTTTTATGTTTAGGATTTGTTAGGAATTGCATGCAGAAGATATCAATTAAATGAAAATAAAGATTAAATAGAGGAATGAAAAATACATAGAAATAATAACACTGAGAGACAATTTTTAATGTGGTTCACCCAAACTCAGGCTACATCCACCAATAGAGAGTCCAATATTATTATCCAACAAATTAAACCAATTACAACTAGCAATCCCTTGCAACTCAATACTGCTGTAAATGCTACAATACAATATCTCAATGGAAACCCTAACCCTTAGCCACTTTTATCAAGCCTTATGTCAGTTACAAAAAAAGGCTCTTTTTTTTATGTCGGCCAATAGAAAAAATAACTCCCGATGCCTTCATATATGTGTTTACTTTGGATTTAGAGACTTCATATATGTGTTTACAACACCTTAAAACAACATAACAAAATATTCAATACAAGAGGAATGTTGACCAAAACAATTAGGTGTTCTACTCTATTCAGTACTGTATTATGTCATGTTGGACTTAGGCTACTTGAAGGTACACTTCTGGAGATGATCAAAAGCTAAAACTTTGGATTTAAGATCATCTAAGGACTATAGACATCTTACAAAAACCACAAGACTAGATCTTTAGCTGCGGACCAACGCTGATTAAAATACTATCTCTTTGTCGCTATCTCTGTACTTTGCCAACACTTAGCCAAAATGCTTAGTTCTGCTTTGCTAGACCAAAATCTCTATTCCAACCTCGTTTAATCTTTGTTCCTTTTCTTGTTTCCATCAATGACAACACTATCAAACATCATGATTAGCCAAACTTCATCATATCATCAATGTCTCCATTAATGATGTTTGCCAAGTTACCAACAAACTCCCCCTTTGGCATTGATGGCAACACATGATGTGAAAAACCATCATACAGCTCCCCCTTACTCTTTACACACTGCTTCCCCTAACTTCATGCTTCTCTCCTTATTTATTTTTCACTTGTCTATGTTTTTCACATGCTTCATTCTCCCCCTTTGACATCAATGGCAAAGGTGTATGATACAGAAATATGTACAAGTGGCCAAAAAATCAAAAATTGTTTGTATTGTCCACATATATACACATGAAATCAAATATCTTACTGGTTTTTAGGGAGAATATCTTTGTAGATCTTATTCAATTGCACCACATCTTCATCCCATCTGACCTTAGCATCAGTCAAAACTTGTATGTGCCCATTGATTTGGGACACCAACTCTTCTACCTTCTTCATAGTAGCAGGGACCTCAGTGATTTGCCTTGTCTTATCTACTGCTGCAAGTCTTATCATGGATGCAATCTTAAAACTTGCAATCTCCCAGAGCTGACTCATCCTGTGTCTTATGACCTCCTTTTGGGTCTGTAATTTGTGTCATAATGGATAGTTTCAACAGTTGCCCTTTGATTCCCAATAGCATCCTTCACCAGATCATAAGTTCTGGAGATGTTCATCAGTTGGGCTTCCCATCCATCTATTTTCTCTTTTAGCTCCTTCGTTATCTCAAGCCATGTTAGACAAAATTGATATATCTCACTAGCTTCTTTGATGGTCGTCTGTGCATATTCTATACTCTTATCTAACAAAATTTTATCTTGAGAGTATTTATCATTGAGCTCAACTAACCTTTTACTGTCAATATCAGCCCTTACCTTCTTTTCAGATGCTTGTTCAAGGGACTCAAAATGAGAGTTGACTGACTCCATGAGCTTCTTCAACTGTACTGCGGGAGCCAAGGATGTATCTTTCTGAAAGGAAGCAAGGTACACGGAACACACTTCCTACACCAATCTAATGAGGGGAAAGGAGTGCAAATTCATTTAAATCCTTACAATTGCAGTAACATTAAACTAATAACATAAAGATTACAGTAGCAACACAACAAAGAAAGAAGGTGACACAAGATATACCGTGGGGAAAACCTTTTCAGGTAAAAAACCCCACACTCTAAACTCGCACAATGTATTATCAAAACAACAATAGTTTACAATACACTTGAAATGCAAGTCTTCCAAGAGTCTATGAATGTTGATTCTAGAGTTAATCCGGAAGCATAATAGTACCTGTAAAAACACTATGCAACTACAACTCCAAACTATGAATTTTATAGAGATTACAAGGCATATCTTGAGAGCATCTTGGGATAGGCATCCACCTTGGCCACATGGCCATTTTCAGCATCAAAGGACACTTGTCCTTACTGCCCATACATCCGTTACATCTATCATACATCGCAGATTTGACTTTCCCAGTGTAGAGCACTCTAGCCTAAAAATAGACTATGACAGATGCCCTTACGTATCTTACAACTGTCATAAAATCTGTCCACAATAACAATCTTAAATGTTGTAAGAGAATTTGTTATACAATGCTAAATATAGCATATTCCACTTACAACATGTCATAGCCCAACTTGGGTGCCCAAAGATGCCTTTCCCTCATGCAAAGATGCCAACCAACACTTATCATCACTTGTCATAGGAATCTTCAAACTTGGCCCTTACACATCATAGATTCTATCATATGGAATATTGCCTTCCACATACCAAAGATGCCGACACATGGCAAATTAATGTTGCCTTAATATGGGACACCCAAATCCATGTAGGATTGACTTGACCATCCAAGTCACATTCCAAGTAAGCTGACATGTCACCATGCAACCTCAACTATGTGACCAAACTGAATGTGCAAGTAATTACAATATTAGGCAATAATTAAATATACAATTAAATTACCAATGCTAGGAAATTGCAAAGGTTAAGACACCTTAATTCCCAACACTTTCTTTACTCCAGGCATAATCTTCTCAAAAATTGCCGTTGCATCTCCAATTAACTCACTGTCTTCTATATGAGATTTCAAAATATCTTCTTGTGCCATGGCTTGAAAAATTGTCCCTAGCCTCAGTTTTTGTAGTGGGGACATTGTAGCCATGTTTATTGGTCCTTGTAATAAATCAAGTGTAGTCAAAATTTGACTTTCCTTTTGTTTCTCCAAAAACTCTCTTAAAGAGTCAATTGAATCCTTTTTAGTAGTGTCTCTTTTATCTCCATCATGAGATACTTTTGTTGGAATCATTTGTCGTTGCGCCAAAAGCTCGAGCTGTCAACACTCACTACAAATGCCAGACTTAACCCAGATCCACGGGAGGCTCATTGCCATGTCATGAATCCTGAGGTCAACGTTGAATGCCTCACTGACAAGGGGGCAGCTCACTGCCAACAATCCCCCCCTCAACGCAACCCAAGGGATTCGAACCTGTGACCCATGGCTCTGATACCAATTGTTGGAATCGTTTGTCGTTGTGCCAAAAGCTCGAGCTGTCAATGCTCGCTACAAACGCCAGACTTAACCCAGATCCACGTGAGGCTCACTACCATGTCACGAATCCTGAGGTCAGCATTGAACGCCTAACTAACAAGGGGGCAGCTCACTGCCAACAACTTTAGCATCATGCCTCTTCGGAGGATCTTCTTAAGTGGGTTCTTGTTCATTTACCTTTGTTTCTGGAGTAGGATTGTCAATCATCTGTTCATTAACTTCTTCTCTTTTCTCACCTTGTTCTTCAGGGACATTTTCTTGAAGTACCACTTTTGTTTCTTCAGAGTTCTTTTCTTCCACAAGCTTTTTTATTTCTTCATCCTTTCTTGTGTTCACCAGAGGAGTAACTGCACTTTGATCCACTCTTTGTTCAATATTCACATCCAAAACTGTATTAGAATTGTCAGCATCAACATTTTGTTCCTCTTCATTTGTATCTACACTAGTTGAGATGTGGAGTTCATGTAGCACACTTAGTGTCTTCTCCTCAGTTTCTTTCACTAATTTCTCAATATCTCCAGACATTAGAGTATTGATTCTCTTCTTGGTTATAAATTCCTCATTGAGCTTCTTAGTGACTTTGACTTTTTCTTCACTAGTGATACTTGGACACAGTTTCATTAGAACATATTCCTTTAACTCAGCATCTTTGGCCATAGCCCTTTCTTTTCTTGCAGTTAAAATGCTAGCTAAATTGTCCAGTAAGCTACCTATAACTTCAATTAGTGCCTTATTAAACATATCTAAAAATCTTACCAAAGTTACTTCAATTGTTTCCTTGTTAGCATCTGAGCATTTATCATATGTATTAGCAATTGGATTCAAGTTCCCATGCTCAGCCGTTGCATTAACTATAGCTTCCATAGTCATTGTGGCCTCACCTTCCTTGATCTCAGTTTTCTTTTCCTTTTTCTTCTTGTCTTTCCCTTCTCTAGAGGGCTTCACTTCTTTGCTTGCAGTGGCTTCATCTATTTTTGCCCTCTTTGCCTTTATCTCTTCATCAGTTTCTGTTTCTTCTTCTTCTTCTTCATCACCACCAAGGCTCACATATACTCTGTTGGTGGCCTTTATTTTCTTTCTTTTATGCTTCTTCTCAACAGGCTTCTTTTTAGGCAATTCTTTCTCAATATTAGCAGTGGCAAGGGGTCCAAAGCTCCCAGAGGTAGCTACAACAGAAGAGGAGGCTCTTGTTCTTCTTCTTGTGCTAGAAACAGGTTTTTCTTTATCAGACTTCACTTCAATTCTTACCGGAGCCTTTTCTTGTGCAGTTTTCTCTTCTGTAGCCTTTGTTGCTTGAGCCTTGGCTCTAGCTTGGTCCATTTTCTCCTTTGTGAATCTCTTAATCATAGCATAATCTTCTACCAAATTTCTTTCTTTTCTCTGTGATTTTGATTGAGTTTGTTCCAGATGCACTTTGAGAGATTTTTCTTCAAACCTCCTAAATCTTTTCTCTTTAGGATCATTTGGTTTGCTCAACA
This sequence comes from Cunninghamia lanceolata, assembly GCA_027924645.1. Taxonomy (NCBI): domain Eukaryota; kingdom Viridiplantae; phylum Streptophyta; class Pinopsida; order Cupressales; family Cupressaceae; genus Cunninghamia; species Cunninghamia lanceolata. The sequence continues at coordinate 849,649 of BSBN01000889.1, forward strand.
TTAAATTTGCCAAGCTAGTCAGGATGTCTTCTGTAACCTCATATCCCATTGCTGGGACCCACACTATTCTCGGTTCCACTGAGGCATTGATATTTGGTCACCATAAAAATAATATTATCTTTATACTTCTCAACTACCTTTCTAGGGATTCTAACCTTATCCTACTTTTTCTTGTGGAAATTCTTAAAAGTGTCCCCACAAAGCAGCATTCTATGCATCAATATCTCCTAAACTTTGTAGATGATTTCTAATTTGTACTGCTACATGAGGGTGATTTAACCAAACAATATTACTTATACCTGGTAATTCCCTCAGAAAGTAGAACAGTAGGCAGATGATAAGAGTACCATATTTGAATGGGTACTTTGTATCTTTTGTCCTCTTTAGATTCTCCATCAATTGTTGCTGGAGCAACTCAAACGGGTCATAATTAGTATTCTTCTTCACCATCTCATAGGTAGTGTCGATGGTTGTTGCAAAAACAGAGTTCTCCCTGTTGGAGAAGTAGACCTTGTATCCAATCACCATTGAAGCAAATCTCACTGCTAGATCTTCAATGACATTGACAGTTAATGCCCTTTTGTCAAATTTGGCACCAGTTAGCTTCATCACTGTGTCATTCTTCACATATTTAAGCGTCAGAATTGTTCCAGAGGAACACATACCTATAACTGCCTCAATGGTATCCTTGGTTATCATATGAGACATATTCAGCCAAAAGAATTCATCATGGATTCTGCTTAGGGCATACCTAACCCAACCATCTTCAGAGAAAATGGGAAAATCGATCCATGTGTCCAATTTCTTCTCATGCAGAGCATTGTATTCTTCTTTCAATTCAAACCTGTCACCAGACAACTCAGCCAAATAAACTTACCCTAATTTTATATGATCATACTCTTCCAAATTGGCATGGATGTAAACCCTAATATCTTCATTATGCATTATACCATAGGGCACTTCCGAAAACGCACCATCGGGGTCTATTTCTAAGGATTTAAATGAATGCTTCTTAAATTTGGGTCGGGGTCTTTCAGTGATCTCAATTACTTGCGAAGTAGACATTCTTACTGCTCAATGAAATTCTTTTCTTAAAGAGATAACTATAAATACCTTGTTTTTCTCTTTCCAGTTAGGGTTTCTTCATGAGAAAGAAGGGTGGCTCACTGCCAAAATGAGTGGAGTGTAAATGATGTGGGATGGAAAAGTAGAGGAAGGGATGATAGGAGGTGACTATGAAGATATAATAGAAATGAGTTGGAAAAGTGGCTATCAAAAGATAATAGTGATGGATATTGGAGTAGGGGTAATAATAGGAGTGTAAGACAAATGAGGTTGATGGATGGTTGGGAATGCCATGTGAGTGAATGTGGAGGAAGTTGGACATTGGATGGGAAAGGTAGGTGATTGGGTTAGTAAGGGAGAATAATTGAGGAAGCTTGAGAGTGTGAGGGAAGGGAAGCATCATTAGGAGCATTAGATTCACCAACAATTTGGACAATACCTTTAAACACTTCCATACAATCTAGCAATTTAAAAAGTAACATATTCTTAAAATAAAATATCATTTCACATTTAAAATATCTAATCAAAATATATTTCAATAAAATATAAATAACATTAATTAATAAAAAAAGATTAATCTTTAATTTAATTCACTTTTCTTTTTTAGATTTAAAACACACGCTCTAAAATAAATAATTTGGATTATGATCTTTTTATAATTATATATAAACATTATATTTATGCAAGTCTGCACCATTATACCAAAGAGCTGAAATCAACCAAAACTCCAAAGTGAGCCCTTGCGTGAGACACAGAAATTTTGATTTTCTCTTATGTTCCTTACATAGAAAACTTTAACTGTAATGAACAGGCACTTGAAAAGTTAAGAGGAAAACTTTATATTTCCCTTTCCAGCAAAATGGGGTTTATATGTTTATGAAAATTTGGTATATTAGTTGTATTTTCGTGATTCACAAGAATATAATGTATTCCTAGCAAACGCATTTGATTTGGATTTTCAATTTTGGTTTGTACTGATTTTAAAATATTTGCCTTGTTTATTTATTAGTTTATTACCTGAATTGAGTTCTTTATTGATTTGTCACAATCTAATAGATTGAAATCTTGGGATTACTTATGTGGATGATCGTATCGATCTGCAAAGTATAGTAGAAAAATGGAGGCATATCAACTCTTTTTTGTAGCACCGAAATATACCAGCCAATCCAACATCATTTTCTACATGAATTATTTCATTTCTTCGTCAAATTCAATTAATCAGGCTTTAAAAACATGCAAAATCCTTTTGTCATATTATATTCGCCTATCAGACTTCATTCTCTCAACAAGAATAATGAATAATTCTTAATTCTGGGGTTTAGAAAATGTTTATCAAAGATGTCAAATATTAAAAAAATGGAAGCTGCATTGACGAGGAAAGGTAGCAGAAATTTGTCTCATTACTTGGGTGTAAGCTTTTGTAATGAAAGGAACGTCCACGTACATACATTGTTGAGATCGGCTATGGCCTTAGCGGGGTCGCCTTTGTTTGTAATCATGTGCAGAAGTAAAGTCCAAAGCTCAGACTGCGGGTAAATCCAAGAGAAGAATTACATGCAGACGACTTCTCCAATACAGTAGTTTGTCCCTTGTTAATTCAACTTTTTATACCGCCCTGTATTAATTGTAGCCGGCTTTTGGTACGCGGATTGCACAATATAAGTTCAATTATGATGGCACTGATAAGCTAGTTGAGTGCTTCTGTGTATTAGGTCTAGAAGTAAGAGCAGTTGAATGTTTATTGTTGATCTTGTGTATAAATCTGTAGGTTTGCTGTTGTACCAAAATTTGTAAGTGTTAGTGAATTTTTCAAACCAGCACCTTCACCTAAACTCAGAGTGGTGATTAGTGTACGAGATCAATTCCCAGAGATGTGGCAGTTAGTCCAACAAAAACCCATTTATGTTTATGTTTGACTTGTGATCTATTTGGTTTGTAGTGGGTGTCAGTCTCTGGTTGTTTTTGGTGCTCCTTCTGTGTGATAAATATATGTCAAAATGATCAACTCTCTGTGTGGCAGCATGGCACCCATTGGTGACTCTCCTAATTCATCACGGCAGCCACTGTCTCCCACTGCGTCGGTATCAGGTTCGAATCTCTCTGGGGAATATGACAGTGGCATGGTGCAGTCCAAATTCAACGGTAACAACAACAACAGCAACAGCAATAATGTTCAGGGACAAGCTCATGAAGGTTATTTCCTTGACAGTTCAATATGGGACTCCATTTTCAACGAAGTGATGCTGGATTCTCATGGAGATTTAATGATATCGTCTCCTGCAAGGATCTCTGCAATAGTCAGTCAGAACTACAATTCCTTTTCTGATCATTTGCAGGCTGAAAATACCCACATGTTGGATTCCACCACTTCTCCACCTCTAGGGGGTTTCAGTTATGATGAGCACCCAGTTTTTAGCTTCGACCAAAGCAAAGTCAATCATGTTAAGCAGGAGGAGTTGTCGGATCTTCCTTCCATGAGGCAGTTTGATAAGTGTTACACTTCTTCCAAGAAGCTTAACAATGGAGCCTCTAATTCATCTCTATATGCTGATTGTTCAGGGAATTCGGAGATCAATTGTGGCCTGCATAAGGTTCCCAGTGCTCCCCAGCTGAGCCTGAACAATACTCTGCGCTCACGGAGCCTTAATAACAATGTAAATAATCAACATCCAATGTCAATTGCAGTTCCGAATCGCCATGGAATGCATGGGAGAAGTGCTAGCAATGATTATGGTTATGGATATTTTACTCCCACTTCTACGCTCAGTCCAGTCAGTCCTCAACCCTATCATGCACAATCTCTGAGCCCAACTGGTTCCTCACTGGATTATTCCAGTCCAAATACTAATACTAATAATAATAATCATCACAGGAGCACGCAGCAGCAGGCTCTCAATTCTCCTGGCGCCATGCAATTTCACAGTAATTTGCATGCAATGCAACATCTGAGTCCCAACTCCTCTACTCCGGGATCCCCTGAGGTACATATTATTTCCCCACTTTTTGTTGCTCTTTTGGAATTAAAGATCGGATTTTTTTTTATATATCACAGGAAATAGGCGATAATGATCAGCTCTTTTCCATTTGAACGCCTAAATTTTTTCAGTTTATTACCAACTCTGTTGTTTTCTTTTTTTCCGTAGGCAAATGTTTAGTTTGTTATATATCCCGAGCTCACTGTGTTGTTATTTGCTTCCAGAAATTGAATCTTGTGCGTATGAACTGGTTAGTTTGGCTATAGGTACAAGATTAAAAATATATAAAGATAAACTGCCGTGGTTGGTGATTTTAAGAAAGAGACCAAATTAGGGGAAACCAAATCAAGAGGTCTGACGTAGCATCAAACTGTAGTTCAGATTGTTTGTTTCGCTCTAATTTAGAACCCTGTGTTTGCCGACTGCTAAATTTTGCTGATAAAAGGTATTAAACTTATTAGATTGGATGGACATGTAGATGGGAAGGGATAGCAGCACCATGAATCAACTATAATGATTGAACTCCTTATATACATGGGTTGGGTGGATTTCATAGAATCCAAGTTATCTTTGTAGGTTTGTCATTATATCAAAATTTGTTAGTGCTAGTGAATTTTTCAAACCAAAACCAGTATTTTTACCTATATCCAGTGTGGCGATTAATCTACAAGATCAATTCCCAGAGATGTGATGATTACTCCAACAATCTTCACGGTCTCAAATCAACATTCTAATTCAATTTGATGAATTAAATTAATTCCTTTTAAAATAGACTTAAGCTGGTTATTGTTATTGATTATTGTTTTAAAGGTTGGAGGGTTTTTACATCAAATTCAGATTGTTTTTGTAACAAGTCTAAATTGATAATTCTTCAACCCAAAATCAACGACTGAAGAGTATCCATTCAACTTTGAAACTCTTTATTCATATATAAAAATAATAAATAAATTTCTTATTTAAAAAATGCTTTTTTTCCATTAAACCAGGTGCACCTCCATAATAACCTAAGTAATGTAGTCTTCTCTTCTAAGCCACTAAAGATTGCTATGACAGCATACTAATCAACTTGTAAGCTGTACATATTTAAGTCTTTGATGGATCCAAGGAAATTTACATTGATATCTCAACATAGTTTAGTTTTTCCTATTGAAGTGTTGAGACATGGACCGGCTAGGACTCGAACCTAGGACCTTCCATACGCTGCTGGAGTGCTCTACCACTGAGCTACTCGCCCCTCTTGGACCAGTCCATTGTCAGTCTGAGTGTGGCTTATTTCCAACACCAACACCCCCCCTTAAGCCACACCTCTCGTGTGCTTGGGGCTCCTAGCCTGGGCCTGGCTCTGATACCATGTTGAGACATAGACCAGCTAGGACTCGAACCTAGGACCTTCCATACGCTGCTGGAGTGCTCTACCACTGAGCTACTCGCCCCTCTTGGACCAGTCCATCGTCGGTCCGGGTGTGGCTTATTTCCAACACCAACACCCCCCTTAAGCCACACCTCTCGTGTGCTTGGGGCTCCTAGCCTAGGCCTGGCTCTGATACCATGTTGAGACATGGACCAGCTAGGACTCGAACCTAGGACCTTCCATACGCTGCTGGAGTGCTCTACCACTGAGCTACTGGCCCCTCTTGGACCAGTCCATCGTCAGTCCGAGTGTGGCTTATTTCCAACACCAACATGAAGTCTTTGTTAGATCCAAAAAAATTTATTTTGATATCTCAACATAGTTTAGTTTTTCCTAGATTGACTTCATTAAATAAAATTTAGATATCTGCTAAACCATAGGAATCCATGTAGGGCCCTATTGTTCAATGTCAATATAATGGGACAATTCTGTAATAATTTTTTTTCAAATATAATATTACTTTGTTTTCTAAATCAGTTACAAAATTAGATGATGTTTTAAAATTAAATGGAGCAATAATATTTAATAAAAAATTTCACTAAAGTAATCGTTAGGAGTAATAATTGGATAATCATTACATATCAGTAGCCTTTCTATATGGACAACAATAATACAGAATTAAAGTAATAATTGGATAATCATTACATATCAGTAGCTTTTCTATATGGACAACAATAATACAGAATTAAATATCTCTAAGCAATATTAACACAGGAGAGGAGAGAGGAGAGGATATGAGATTGTTAGTTTTAGAAGATCAATTTGAGAAGAGGAGAGAAGAGAGGAGAGGATATGAGATTTTTTAGTTTTATAAGATCAATTTTATTTATTTATTTTTTATTAAAGGAAGATTTTTTTAAGAAAAAGTTTGTATGGAGATTTGTTTAAAAAAACTTCAGCCCTAGAAAATTGAGAGGAGGAACACATGCTAATGATGGTAAATTAGTAGACTATATACATTTACGCCTGTTCTAAGTGGCCTTCCATAAAGTGTTTGTGCATTGACTATAACATATTGGTTATTTACTTGTGGGACTCTCTCCCACTGTAAACAACTGGTATGTTGAATACAACGCACTGGCACTTTAAACCCTTCCATTCTAAGTATTATAAACCAAACTTAAAAGGCGAACACCATGCCAATCAGTATAAATTCTCTGCAAGCTAATTTACACCATGCCAATCAGTATAAATTCTCTACAAGCTTATTTACAAAAATGCAAATACTTACAATCAAAATACACAATCTAAAATCAAGTGTATGTTTCAGGTAAAGGGATGGGTATATAATATCTCGTTAGAAAACATGATGACATCTGCTAAACGACCATTTAATTTAGTTGATTTAGAATTTTCAAGCGAGCAATTGAATTCCTGTATTTGATCAAGTTCTTTTCTCTGATTCTGTTATCATGTGTCAGAAGATTTGCCTTGAATTTAGTTGAGTATATTGGGTTGTTCAAAGTGTTTTTGATCCACCTCTTGTAGAGGAAGTTCACTTACTTATGAAACACAATCAAAATCCTAAACAAAGAGCAAATATTTGAATTAGCATAGTCTGAAACACATGATCAATGTGAATTAGCATAGAATAATGTAACTGGATGCTTCTAAATTAAACTGTGTAAATATTTCTCCTCTCTTGTTTTCTATTCTTCTGATGATGGATCATGGATTAGTGTGATCGGAAATGTTGAGAGAAAAATACTATCACACAGTTTAATCCAGAAACATCCAGAAACATCCAGTTACAATATTATGGACCGTGGAAATCTGATGTCTATTATAGCATAGAATAAATCAAATTCTGAATCATAATAAAAAGTGTGCATTTGTGCTACAGGAAGTGGACGCACAGGACAGCGGGCTACAACTGGTGCATCTGCTGCTGGCATGCGCAGAGGCAGCAGCGAGAGAAGACTACATGGTGGCACACAGAACGCTGCTACAGCTGAAACAAGTAGTCACTCCAAGCGGGGACTCAATGCAGCGAGTGGCGTCATGTTTCACAGAAGCCCTTCACGCACGGCTCATGGGCACAGGCGTGCGGTCATATGCAGCACTGCGCGCATACGACCTGGCCTCCTCCGAAGAAGTCCGCAACGCATACCAAATCCTGTACCAAGCCTGCCCTTACGTAAAATTCGCCCATTTCACAGCAAACCAGGCCATATTCGAGGCATTCGAAGGCGAAGAAAGGGTGCACATAATCGATCTGGATATAGTGCAGGGCTATCAATGGCCTGCATTTGTGCAAGCTTTAGCAGCCAGGCCAGGCGGGGCCCCCCACCTGAGAATAACAGGGGTGGGAATGCCTCTAGACGCCATTCAAGAAACCGGCAGAAGGCTGGCCGAGTTAGCCGAGTCTCTACACGTGCCATTCGAATTCCATGCTGTGGGTGAGCGTCTGGAGAATGTACAGTCTCATATGTTCCAGAGAAGAATAGGGGAAGCTTTGGCTGTTAATTCAGTGAACCGGCTGCACAGGTTGTTCTCAGATCCTGCTTCGCTGGGAGGAATCCTTAGCATGATAAGAGAACAGGCGCCAAACATAGTGACGCTTGTAGAACAAGAGGCGAGCCATAATGGGCCTTTCTTTTTGGGCCGTTTTCTTGAGGCCCTGCATTACTATTCTGCCATTTTCGATTCCTTACATGCCACACTTCCTCAGAGTAGCCCCGAGAGAAGAAAAGTTGAGCAGCTTATCTTTGCCTCTGAGATTTGCAACATTGTTGCATGTGAAGGGTCTGAGAGAGTTGAGAGACATGAGAAGTTGGAGAAATGGAGAAAACTGATGGAGAGTAAAGGGTTTCAGAATGTGGCACTGAGTGCCAATGCAGTGAACCAGTCGAAGCTTCTGCTGGGGCTTTATCCCTGTGATGGGTATAAGCTTAGTGAAGACAAAGGGTGTTTGTTGTTAGGTTGGCAGGACCGTTCTATAATTGCGGCCTCTGCCTGGCATTGTTAAGATTGGAATGTTTGCGAGAGTGCATGTGAATACATTTATCAGAGTTTCTGTCTGTCTGTAGTTTGATGCGCATTGTTGCCTTCTTCTGGTTTGTAATGTGCTTAAGACACTTCTACATTCTTGGTATTGTTGTGGGTGAGATTAAGAGTGAATAATAATAAAGATAGCGCCACCCAAAAGGAAACCGATTAATAACTCGGATGGATTGGAAGTTCCCCACCTTGTATATGATTCAATTTAAAAGGATTAAATGCAGATTTTATCTTCTCGTTGCCATTTTGATTATATGCACTCTTAGCAGTACAGGATTTGTTGCAATTTCCAATTAATTCTCATAAAGTAATCAAAATTAAAATAGTGTCATATTCCGATATTAAGGCATTGTTTAAATTTAAGATTTAAACATCATGATAGACGAGAAATCACTTTGATAATAACCATGCATGTAATATTATTAATATACAACAATATTAGATAATATAATAGATATATGCTAATATTATCAATTTTGATTATAATATAATATATATTATATAAATAAATATAACTTATATAATATATAATATATAAATATGAAAATGAAATATTAATGATATTAATATTTAAATATTATATCTGAGATATTATAAATGAGATATAATAAAGTAACCAAAATGCTCTAATTCCTAGCTGACTACAAGGCAGCACCAAAATCCAAGAAAAGAGGTCGTCAGATCACTAATAGCGATCAGATTATAATAGAAGCGATTGTCATATTAAAAAAATAAAGAGAACCATGAGTTTTTATAGAAAGGTGCCTCCCTTCATAAAGGACGTCTCTTTACAAGAGAGACATAAGATATGTAAAGGAAGTGAGATAGTACGAATCGATCATTCGGGGAGCAGCAGGAAAAATATCTACCAAATCATATATAGTAAGTCTCCACCATTCTTCACAACAGTCACAAGGACGAATCCTAAGGGAATATCAACAGCAGCCCATTACCATCATTCTAGCATTCCAATTTTATATCTGCATAGTTGGTTCAAGGTATGACATCTTGTTGTATTGCTGTTACAATATACTGCTCCATGCATTTATCACTAGAATGAGTATACATAAGTGGTTCTTCCTTTAATAGATATGATATGTAATAACCAATATTTGATGCATAATGAAACCAGACCAATCGCTGTTAGTAATAGCATGAAATTATCATAGATAAGATCTGAGTTGTTTATAGAATGCATTGCATTATATGGAGTAGAATAGCAGCCAATATAGTTGGATCATGTAATTATTATAGAACCTTCAGGTGCATTATCAAGATGATCTAGAATAGAAGGTTAAATGATTATATTATATGAGTTTAGGAAAGGAATATGATAAGTTAATAATAAAGAAGAGATAAGAAATAGAGGCTCATGGCCCATCAATCAATATTCCAAGGATCGAGACAAAGGAAAGGAGGCAATGCAACATGGTATTTTGGTTGATGCCTAAGTTGGTCAAGAGAACCTTCCGGGCTAAAGACCCAATAGGCCTTATCTCAATGTTGGTCCATAGGACCCCACGGGGATAAGTTTCCCATTGTCTCATGTTGGTCAAAGGGACCCCACAGGACAATGGATAGGCCCTTGTCTAATGTTGGTCAAGAGAACCCCACGAGGCAAGGGATGGGCCTTTGATTTGGGTTGGTCTCCAAACAAAGGAATGAAATATGGACCCCATGATTGTACCTCCTATAGGCCCTCTCTCGTGGGAAAGTGAATTGATGGACATGTAGACCTAAGTATAACTCTCTCAATGGATATGTGTAATAGTTATAGTGAAAGTATAATACATATGGTTTATGTTTATAAAGTTTGAATTAAGATTTCTTATGGTTTATTATGATTAAAATAGAAGAATTGGATTCTAATGTACTCTTTTTGCAAGTTGAAATTGTGTTCAAGGTTGCAAAATTTTGGCTTGTGAAAAGGGGACATTACAAATAGTATTTTAACATTGTTTAAAACTATTTTTATAAATATAATATATAATAAGAGTTTAACGTTTTAAGAAATTTTTTCTTAAAATATATTTTTACGGCTTGGCTTGGTTTATATGTCCTTACCCATGTCACTCATTGTTCTTGTCACCCTATGTCATACTCTTGTTAGGAGTGGAAAATCTTTGCATTTATTGCAAGCTTCTTTAGTTCCCCTCACTTTCGAGCGGTTGTTTTTTCCTTCTTTTTAAAATGGCTACCAGCCAAAGTGGCCTTGCATTTGATGTTGGGGTCGCTAGCTTGGATGCTTAGGAAAATGACTCCAAAAGTTCATTTCAAAGGTGGTCCACGAGGTAACTCTCCTATTCCTAATGTTATCTTGCCTACTTATGATTTTAAATATGTTTACAAATAGCTTGAAAATTATACACTTGTCAAGTACTTTGTGGGTAGAATTCCCTCTAAAAGCATGCTTAGAATCTAGGTTAACTCTACCAGGGTCCCTAATGGGGTCCATGTAGAGGCCATACAAAATCTTCCTAAAGGATTTTTTTCTATTTTGTTTTTCTAAAGCCAGGTTTGCCAAGGTCATTTTTAACACAATCCCTGGTACATTCAGTCTTCTTTTTTCTTCATGGACTCAAGACTTTGTCATTTCAGAGGGATGCTTTCTCTGTGTTCCAGTCTAGGATGAATTTCTTAGGCTTCCCTTGCCTCTCTATCCCTTCTTAGAATGCATAATAACCTCTTCAAGACAAATGGTTCATGTTGAACAAGAGCATTTCTTTCTAGTGTGCCCTTAGAAAAGGGTACCTAGCCAGGTTGACCTATCCAAGGATATTAAAGAGTCCATTGAAGTCCAGATAAGAACTCAAAGCTTTACCCAATGGGTCATTACCTCAATCTACCAAATACTTGTTATCAATGCCAATCTTCAAACCATAAAATTTAAGATTGCCCTCCGATTATTCAACATCCCAAGCCTCCATCCAAGCAATATTTAGAGGGTCCTCCACCTCAAAAAATGAGGATGGCCAAACTACTATGAACAACAAAAAAAATGTTTGCAATCCTATCACTAAAGGTTCTTGTCCACAACCACCAATTATTTGACCTCAAGTTTCAAAGCCTGTTAAGGCAAATGAAGTTGGTGATTCTCAACCCAAAGAGGAGTTATCACAAATGGTCCCTTAACCTCATTTCAACAAAACATTGATTGTGACTTGCATTATTTCATCGCGGTTAGATTCTCAGCCACCTTCTCCCCTGGTTTCATGTCATTCCCATAGTCTAATTTGTGAGACAAAGGAGGGCAAGTTTGTGCTAGAACAAAAAAAGAAGCCTCCCAAGTATTGGGTTTCATTCATCAAGTTAGGCATCACTTATAGAGGAATTTTTTTTAAGAGCTATTATGGAGCTCTTGATGAGCTCAATGATGATGACATGACTCTTGACTCCCATCTTCCATGAATTTTATGTCATGGAATGTTAAGAGTCTCACTAATCCCACAAAGAAATACATCGTACGGGATGTTTGATAAAGATTTCCTAACCTTGATGTATTTTGTTTAAATACAAGAGTTAAAAATAGGAGGTTTCATGCTTTCTTTAGTCTTCATATCATATGGACAAAAGGTCACTTTTTACATAGTGATCATGAACCCAGTTGAGGAGGACTTACCACTTTCATTTCTCCCTAGGTGTCAATCACAAATGTTGGCTTATGGATGTGACCCCACTAGTCATGCTTCACGGGTCCTATTTAATATTAACAACCACTCTCTTTGGGTTGTTAATAGTTATGCCTCTAATGATGTTATTGAAAGATCTCTTCTCTAGCATTAGATCAAGTGGAGTCCTTACCCACTACCTCTTGGATCATGTGTGGGGACTTCAATATGGTTGAGCTAGCATCTCATAAATATCACCACTTGCCTACATGTTGGATAGTTGGTGAGCTAGAATCTTGGTATTATATGCATAATAACTTATGTCTTTTTTATCTTAATGTTGGTCATCATCACCTTGATTTTCTATGGCATATGTGAATTAATTTGTGGGTAGGTACGAAAAAAAATCTTAAACACCTTGATAGACATATTGTCCATACAACCTACTTTTTTCTTTGCTAGTTGTTTTCAATTACTAGTGGAGCCCTTGCCAAATGTTGTCCTCTCTGACCACTTTTTGATCCAATTTTGTATAGAATGGAAAATGGTGGAGCCCAAGGCACCAAATACATAGTTTTATTTAAACACATCTTTGCTAAGTCATCAACCTATGTTGGCTCACATTCTTTGTATTTGGAATCTTGAACCTAGACCTATCTATGGGATTGGTTGGATCTAATAGTGGAATGATGCCATTAAATGGATGGCCTACTTTTTATAGATTTATGGGTGCCATTTGGCATTGTTCCACCACCACCCATATGAGGCCACCACATCAAAATTCCACTAAGTCTCCATGTAGCTAGAGGCACTACCATTTTCTCCTTCTTTGCAGTTGTGCATTGCCCTTGGAACTCTATCAACAAAAATATTTAATGATAATCATATAGCTTGGGGGCTTGGTTGAAGGCTTGTCTACATCGGCTCAAAATTGGAGATAAGTTTCCAAGGAATTATTTCAATCCCTATGAGCTCACCAATTTTCACAAAAGATTAAGCATATCAAAGAAGGTTAGCAAGTTGTTTCTAAACATCCTACTATTCTTTAGGGTTTTGTTTTCCATTATCAATAGTTCTTCTAGGCATAACTACCTTCTCCTAAAGTTGAACAAGCTATTCAATAGTGTGTGAGTGTGGTCCCCAATAGATTCTCCACTTTACAGCAAACCTTCTATGACCAATGTTTCACTTTGATAGATATTCATGAAGTGTATTTCTCTGTGGCTAATGATAAAGCCCTTGGTTGTGACAATTTCCTATGTGAGATTTATAAAGCCTTATGGGATATTATTGGCCCCAACTTACACCATATCTATGAAGAAACTTTTTCCCAGGGTTCTTTAGGGGTTGTCATAAATAAAGGCAATATTATTTATTCATACCTAAGGCTAGCGACCTTTAAGAAATTTGTAGTTGGCAACCAACTACTCTTTTGAATACTTCCTACAAAATCATAGTCAAGGCCCTTGCATCACACATCCACCATTTTATTCCACTTATTATCTACTTAGCTCAAATCGGTTTTATCAAAAGACAATATATTCTTGACAATATCATTTTTGTCTAGGAAGGCATGGAATGGGCTAGGCATTCATAACAACACGCCATTTTTTAAAAAAAATGATTTTTCCAAAACCTACAACCACATTGAATGGTTGTTTATTCTATCCATGCTCTAGGCTCTTGGCTTTGGTACCAATTTTCTCTAGTCTATCTAAATGCTCTTTGTGGATGCCTTATCCTATCTCACCATTAGTGGCTTCCAATCTTCATCTTTTGGGCCTTTTCACTCCATTCATCAAGGTTTTCCTCTGGCTCAAGCTCAGCTATGTAATGGTAGTTCAAGGATTTGGTTATGTGCTCACACATACAATCTCATAGTAGAGAATCAAAGGTATTTATCTTCCCAATTCTCCTCTCTATCTTGTTAATGGTCATTTTGCTAATGATTCCTTCCTCACTCTCAGAGGAGTTGGATAATTTGAGTTGAGCATTACAGTGTCTACATACTTTTTACCTTACCTCTATCTCTAGCATTCAATGGTAAAAGACACTATGTTATTTCCAATCCTTCCCACTCAAACCTACTTGGGTTGATTCCTATGGTTGGAAATGGATTGCTCATGGGGAATTTTTTAGGTTTCTTGGCATTCCCTTTTCCTTCCAATCATCTTTTGTAATTCTTTGGCAAGCTATGTTCACTCACATTGAGAAGAAATTATGTGAAGTTTGGATTTCCAAACTAATTTTCCTTACTAGGAAATTTTAGATTTGCTTCAAAGTGCTTGTTTCTACTCATGTGTATTACTCTTCTTATTAGATTCCCTCCAAAGCCTCCTACAAAAAGCTGAAGAGATTGTTCAAAGATTTCCTTTGGGCTTCTTTAGAGCAAGGAAAAGGCTTTCATAGAGTCACCTGGGATTTCAATTGTCTTCCTCATGACTCTAGTGGTCTTGGCTTAATTGACAATTGTAGATGAGGTTTGGCTTTGTGTGCTAAGGGGATAATTTGGGCCCTGGAAGGAAATGAAGCTTGTAAAATTCTCTGTAGGTACTGTATTGTGTCTAGAGTCCTTCATGGATGAAAATATTAGCAAGGATTGGATCTTAACACTATCATCATCATGAGGGAATATGTGCAAATTCAAGGCACTTTTCTTGCTATAAGAATATGGCATACTTGGGAAGTGATCAAGCCATGGCTTATTGGGAATGGGAAAAACTTTTTGACTAGGATATCTATCAACCAACAATCTCTTTGGTGATCTCCTATGGTTACTTTCTAGGATAGACCACTTGCCAAAGTTCCCTAGGTTCATGCTTTAAGGCTACACAAATGTGAGACAAGGTATACTTTAAGAAATGGCCTCTTGAAAATTTTATATATAATACATGGAAAATACACTATAAAGCAACATAATATCCTAGGTAATTTTCTTTCATATTAGAAATCAAATTTTAGAGTGGATCAGATTTTTTTCCTTGTACATTTTTTGAAATTCAATGACTAATTTTTTCTATTAATATGACTTTTATAGTGATTCAATGTCTAAATTTTCTATCAATATATGAACTTTAAACAAAGATGTTGAAATGGGGTGAGTATAGAAAATAAAAAATAGTCTTGAATAAAATGAGGAGATTAGGGTCCCAATTTTTATATATAGTAGTGTGATATGTGTCTATCCTAAAGAATTAAAGTTTGTAACATGAGACAATCTTATTGTAGGACCAAGGAAAAGCTATCAAATATGGGTAAATTGGACACTTTTGAAGAACCTAAAAATAGGCAAATTTGGGGGATAGAAATGGAAAAATATTCAAGGGTAAGTCCAAAAAGATGGGGGGCCAAAAAGTGGCCAAATTGTTTTAAAAAAAAATATACAAAATGCGAGCGCATTATAACGCGCTCAAGGCTCGTCAAAACCAAACCATAACACGAGCACGTTATAACCTATTATAAATAAATAAAAAAACTCATCTCATTTCATTTCATTTCATTTTTCTCCATTATTCCCACGGTCTGCAAACCCTAGGAAGCGCACTCGCGTTTTGGATACATCAATTCAACACAAAAATCTTATCGATTTGTCGCCAAAATACCACCACGATGTCGAGCACGCCAAAGGAGTGAGTTTATTTGTCTTTTTGTTTGAATTTGCTTTTAAATAGGTAGGTTTGAGTTGTTTTTTGATGTATATTTCGTTAATTGTCAGAAAATGTTAATGCACCTCCTCCTCCTCCTCCTCCTCAAAATCCCCAATATCATGCGGAACAACAACCTCCTCCATCCATTCCTCGACATGCCCCTGGAACACAAGAAAATATAATGGGGCAAATTGAAAACAACAAAAAAGAAATTGAAGATATAATTGCAAGGTTGAAAGATCCTTCCACTTCAACCTTGCATAGGTCCACGCTTGTTGAATCTCTTGAATCTATGTTATCAAATGTAGATTCAATTAGCAAGCAAATATCTAGTTGGCTGGATAAGAGGAGAGAGTTTAGAGATTATTATGTAGACAAACTGTCATACCAAGATGTGAAAAAATTACAAATTATAAAATTAGACTTGTGTTCGATTTTCACAAACCCACAAACAAATCAAACTCCACCCATTACATGCAAGAGTTCCCTATCCATTGGTGCAACAACCAAGCGATAAGGGACAATTTTGGGCAGAGGTGGTGGATGGTTTTTGACCATCCTCCATGCAATAATAATGAGGTCCCACAATACTTTTTGAGAAAAATCTACTGTGAGTTTGTCCTCAATAAAGTGCCAAACTATTTTGATATGCGGGACTTCCAAGGTAGAGGTGGGGGGTCAACACAAGATAGACCAGAGGCACGTCTTGACCTACAGCGGGTAGTGAGACGAGTAATCAGCAGACCAGCCCATGAGCATGTTTCTATCCCTTCCATTGTGAAGGAGAGTCTTGAGGTCGATACACTTCAGTCCATTAGTGCCTTGACCCAGAGCATCATAGAGCATGCCGGTCCTGTAGCACAAAGTGGGTTAGGAGATAGTGCGAGGAGTAGGATCCCACCCTATGCTTGTCAGACTTGCAGATCAGCCTGTGGTTATGACCCCATGGATAGTCAGGACGCAAGTGCATAGGCTACATCTGCAGCTGAGCAGATGGTAATGATAGATACCCTCCTGAGTAAGAGTTCCGGCCTTGATACTCAGGTAAATATTAGCAAGTTTATTGAATTTAATTTATTAAATTTTATTTTTGAAATGCAAGATTAACTAATTTAGTTTGATGATTTTAATGAAATTTTAGGGTCATAGCGTTGATGTAGTTTTCAGTGGTTCTCCACCTGCATATTACACTAGATCATCTACTATCGGGGTATATAACTAGTAAACAATTATAAATATTACATGTGAATAGCATCGTTATATGAATGGTATTCTAATATCTGATTTTGGATGTTGAATAGGTTAATATTGGAGATTTCACGGCAACACCTGCCAGCGGTGGTGGACTTCAAAGCTTCATGGAGGTAATAAAATAAATAGTTTAATGAATGAATTATACTTACTAGATTTTTGTATGTGACTTGTGTGCTTTATTGTCTGTACTTCCATGTTTAGATGAATGTGTGTGTATGTTAGGAGCCATAATTTGCATCACTATTATAGTTTTCGTAATTGAATAATGTTGTTTTATTTCCAGATGATGCAGGCTGTGGAGACACCTCCTGATGTTCATAGGGCAATGGAGCATGGTGTGACCTCTACGATTCATAGCTCCATGGCATTGACAGGGGTATGAGGAAAATTAGTAAATTTCAATTTACATTCATTGTTATAGTTGTCTATTTTTGAAAAATCAAAAGATTATTGATTTGAAGTTTAATTTCTATCTGGATGGTTTCTATAGGACATGACATCACCACAGCCTATTCCTGCTACTGAGGCAAGTGAGGAGACAGATTATATGGTAGCGGTAAGTGATTATTTTGTTAAATGTTTCATTTTTTATAACATGTAATTTCTATATATTAATGTCTATACTTTTTATTGTAACAGCAAAAGATGTAGAAAGAACTAAATAGGAGGAGCAGCCCTCGGGTTCGTAGTAGACCACCCACATGCGCGTCTCCATCCCCTAGAAGATCAAAGGCTACCCATGATCTATTCTCTTCACCAGCTAGAGGGGAATGACTTTTTATTGTGTTCCTTTGTTGTATGCCTATATGGCATTTGTGGACATATATTTTGTATTGTATATAGTTGACATTGTATGCCTATATGGCATTCTTGTAAGCCTATATGGCTATTTTGTATATATGTTATACTTATATCGACAGATATTGATGTATGCCTATATGGATATTTGGTTAATACAAATCTTTTTAATTGATGGTGTCCATACTTGCATTATAAATCCACGTTTGAATGGATATTTGTAGATGGCTACTTCAAATATTTAAAGTCCAATTGTATTACATAGGATGTTTGTTGATCCAATAAGCTAGCTATTGTTATTCAAGTATCACCTAAACCTCATTTTGGAACTAAAAGATAAAAGTTGTATTTAAAAAAAAATGAATCATCATGCTGAACAGAAAATATTAATATTCTTTATGAGTAGGATACAATGTCAACTATATGCAATACAAAAAAATGAATCATCATGTTATTCTTTATGTTTGAGATCCTGAAAATGACTAAGTTTGGTAGCCTAATATCCTAAAACACTAGGATGAATATTCAAGTCATTAGGATGATTGCGCCTTGAGAAAAAGTCATTAAGATGAGCGCCTAAAGGAGACTTTCTTAAACATTCAAACATTGAGCAACAAGCATGAAGGGTTAAGGTGTAATTTGCAACTCATAAAGCCTCAAAAGGGCGCCCAACTTGGAGAGAGCATTCATTTAAGACAAGGCGCCCATTGACACCTATTCCACCATAAAAGTGCATCTAAGGTGGAAGGAGAACAAGCCTCTAGTAAGTGAAGCGCACCTATTGTCTAAACCACTTCATTATGGTGCCCTAGCATGAGGAGGAGTATATAAGTCAATAGGAAATGGCGCCTAGAATGCAAATGAAGGACTAAGTGGCATTTTCAATAAGCATCAATTCAGCTTGAGCTTTCAATAAATACATCAAATTGAGCCCCATAAACCTAGGCGCCCTTTGCCTTCAAAAGAACCTTGTATTGGCACCTTGGAGGAAATCAACTTACAATGACAAGTCTTGGAGGTTTCTCATTTTGGATGATGTCTTTTGAGATTAACTACAATGATTGAAAGTTAAGATGAGTGGAAAGAACCTATCTTGAACCTTAGGCGCCCTTGATATAATTTCCCACCATCATGAGCACCTAGATCTAAGAAGAAGGAGTGAATGAAGGATCTTAACATCAAGAAGCATGTTATCAATCAACTTGGAGAATTATTTAACAATAATTATGATGAATTGAGTACATGGAAGTAAAGGAAGTACATATCAACTCCAAAGTGTGCCTAATGATCAATAAGAAATTCTTCTAAAGCAAAGGCACTCATTATGAATTTTCCTACTAGTTTTGGCGCCTTAAAGTCTAAGTGCATGAAAATCATGAGGATGAGCGCTTAGGGATGAGATAGTCTTCATAAGAGTTTAAATAAGAACATCATCAAAATGTGCCTTGGTAGAGAGACTTGAGACCATCATCAAATAAGCCAAAATATCTATCTCTAATCTAGGCGCAAATTCTAGCTCCTCCCAACTCAAATGAGCACCCAAGTTGAAGTGAACTTTCATCTATACAACCCTCAGATTGTGCCTTGATTGAGGAAGGGATTTGAACCTCAAAATTTAATCATCTCAAGACAAAAGCTTCCTTACACACTTGGCATTTGATTGAAATAATTGAGAATTAGAAAGAACCACCTAAGGATGTAAGGCATACTTTTCACCCATACAAGCCTAAAATTGCGCCTAAGGGAAATAACTTGATTTCATATCAATAGGTGAGTGCCTTGAGAGAAAGGATCACTCTAGGTCATTTTCAACTGTTGAAAGCACAAAAATGATAAAGATAAAGGCAATTGAGTTAGCCACACTTTAGCCTCTGAGTACACCTCAATGAGCGCCTTAGGTGAAATTGCATGAGATGACCTTTTGGAGTGAGCGCTTGAAAGATAGAATTCATTCTAAGACATGTCTCATCATTTAGAATTGCAAAATTGCAAGGATAAAGACATTTAAATCTAGATGCACTCTCCATCAGTACAAACCCATTCTGGCGCCTAAGGGAGAAATTGCATTGAAAGACACCTTTTGAATGAATCTCTTAAGGGAGATTGACCTCTTTAAGCCATTACAATTGTTTGAAATCATTTAAAGTGATAAATATGGACCAACTTGTGTTAGGCGCCCTTTGCTCTTCTTTTTACCTATATGTGCGCCTAGATTTGTAGTAAGATTATTCCATGTTTAAAGAGGATTCCTTTGTGTTATAAAATTTTTATCATGAGGATTGATGTGTTTCTTGGTTTGTATTGTAGGAAGATTGAAGGAAAAGGTAGGAGCAAAAGCTTGGAGTCACCTAGAGTCATCATGTAGCTGCTCCAAAGGAGCCTTTCACATTCATTCATGCCAGAGAGTTAAGATGGAAGTAATCATTGCCAAGGAAACACCACTTCAAGAGGTAGCTGCTCCAAGAGGTCACAACAAGATATATTTCAAGTCTTCTTCATCAACGACATCACCAGTTGCATCATGTTTGAAGACTTCCATCTATCACTTCAAGTTCCATTCATCTTCAAGTATCAACTAGATTCTTCATCAATCATTGCTTCAAGATCAGCATGTAGCTACTCCAAAGGAACTTCTCATCATCATCATCAAGTATTCCAAAGACATCCATTCAATTTCAAGTCCCTTTGATACATTCAAGCCTCCTTGAGAAGTCAACTACTTCACATATAAGGGAAAGTGTTATCATCAATATCTACACTTCAAAGGACTTTTCAAGTTGGAACACTTCTTCATCGAACATTCGAAGACATCCATCCAAGCTTCAAGTTCTTTCACAATCTTCAAGTCCAGGAGAAATTGCATCTAGTGAACTCATTAATTGGTGCCTAGGAGGAAAAGACCTTAAACTTACATGATTGAGTCAGCACTTTAAAAATTGAGCCATTCTTAGTCAATTGGAGTCATAAAATATCAAATACAAAGTCAAATTGGACTTAGGCACCCCTTCATGTAATTTCCCACCATCATGAGCGCCTAGATCTAGGATGATCATCCAATTGCGCCTAGAAATAAGATACAAGTCCAAGACCTCAAATTTGAGCGCCTAGAAGTGTGATGGATTGAAGAAGCTACATTGGCGCCTAAGGGTAAGTTGTATCTAATGACATCACCTAATTGAGCGCCTAGGAGGTATAAATCTTAACATTGACATGAGGACAAGCGCTTAGTAAAGGAGAGTTTTTCAAACATTTAAACATGTGAATGAAGTCATAGAAATGCACTAAGTCATCTAGGTGCCATTTTCCCCTTGTGTACCCTTACAATTGTGCCTAAGAAGAAGTTGCTTTAGTTCATTGGAGTGTTTGAGTATTGAGGATTTCTTAGCAATGCTTTGCAACTTTACACTGCCTCCTTCTAACCATTTTTGGGGCAGCAGAAAACCTTTCACCACAAGCAAACACCTTAGAGATATAAAAAATTGAGAGAGGTTATTGTAGAGGCACTCTACGTGATCGCGTTACGTTAGACAGAATGTTTCTAAGTGACACAATTTTCGAGTAACATCTCGTCAAAGATTGTTGCCTTTTTACACTTTGGACTCTTCAGGGATATCGTCGGTACAATGAAGCTCAGACTGTTTTGACATGTTTGGGTGAAAAATAGGACCATGCCTAACATAAATGTACCCATCTGCACACATTCAAATATTCAGTTTGGTCGCATCAGGAGCAAGATGAAAGTTACACCCCTTTGCAACTTTACACTGCCTCCTTCTGACGATTTTTGGGGGCAGCAGAAAACCTTTCACCACGAGCAAATGTCTCAGAGATATAAAAAACTAAGAGAGGTTATTGTAGAGGCACTCTATGTGATCGCGTTGCCTTAGATGGAATGTTTCTAAGTGACATGGTTTTTGAGTAACATCCCATCAAAGACTGCTTCCTTTTTACACTTTGGACTCTTCAGGGATATCATCGGTACAATGTAGCTCGGACTGTTTCGACATGTTTGGGTCAAAAATAGGACCATACCTAGTGTAAATGTACCCATCCAGATGCATTGGAATAGTCAATTTGGTCACATCAGGAGCAAGATGAAAGTTACACCCCTTTGCAACTTTACACTGCCTCCTTTTGACGATTTTTGGGGCAGCAGAAAACCTTTCACCACGGGCAAATGTCTCAGAGATATAAAAAAACTGAGAGAGGTTATTGTAGACATACTCTACGTGATTGCGTTGCCTTAGATGGAATGTTTCTAAGTGACACAGTTTTCAAGTAACATCTCATCAAAGATTGCTACCTTTTTGCACTTTGAACTCTTCAGGGATATCGTCGATACAATGTAGCTCAGACTGTTTTGACATGTTTGGGTGAAAAATAGGACCATGCCTAACGTAAATGTATCCATCCAGATGTGTTGGAATAGTTAGTTTGGTTGCATCAGGAGCAAGATGAAAGTTACACCCCTTTGCAACTTTACACTGCCTCCTTCTGACGATTTTTGGGGCAGCAAAAAACCTTTCACCACGGGTAAATGTCTCAGAGATATAAAAAATTGAGAGAGGTTATTGTAGAGGCACTCTACATGATCACGTTTCCTTAGACAGAATGTTTCTAAGTGACACGATTTTTGAGTAACATCTCATCAAAGATTGCTGCCTTTTTGCACTTTGGATTCTTCAGGGATATCATCGGTACAATGTAGCTAGGACTGTTTCGACATGTTTGGGTGAAAAATAGGACCATTCCTAGCGTAAATGTACCCATTTAGATGCGTTGGAATAGTTAGTTTGGTCACATTAGGAGCAGGATGAAAGTTACACCCCTTTGCAACTTTACAATGTCTCCTAACAATTTTTGGGGCAGTAGAAAACCTTTCACCACGGGCAAATGTCTCAAAGATATAAAAAATTGAGAGAGGTTATTATAGACGTACTCTACATGATTGCGTTGCCTTAGATGGAATGTTTCTAAGTGACACAATTTTCGAGTAACATCTCATCAAAGATTGCTACCTTTTTGCACTTTGAACTCTTCAGGGATATCATCGATACAATGTAGCTCAGACTGTTTTGACATGTTTGGGTGAAAAACAAGACCATGCCTAACGTAAATGTATCCATCTAGACGCATTGGAATAGTTAGTTTGGTTGCATTAAGAGCAAGATGAAAGTTACACCCTTTTGCAACTTTACACTGCCTCCTTCTGATGATTTTTGGGGCAGCAGAAAACCTTTCACCACGGGTAAATGTCTCAGAGATATAAAAAACTGAGAGAGGTTATTGTAGAGGCACTCTACATGATTGCGTTTCCTTAGACAGAATATTTCTAAGTGACATGATTTTTGAGTAACATCTCATCAAAGATTGCTGCCTTTTTGCACTTTGGATTCTTCAGGGATATCGTCGGTACAATGTAGCTCGGACTGTTTCGACATGTTTGGGTGAAAAACAGGACCATGCCTAGTGTAAATGTACCCATCCAGACGCGTTGGAATAGTTAGTTTGGTCGCATCAGGAGCAGGATGAAAGTTACACCCCTTTGCAACTTTACACTGCCTCCTTCTAACAATTTTTGGGGTAGCAGAAAACTTTTCACCACGGGCAAATGTCTCAGAGATATAAAAAACTAAGAGAGGTTATTGTAGAGGCACTCTACATGATCACGTTGCCTCAAACAGAATGTTTCTAAGTGACACGGTTTTGAAGTAACATCTTGTCAAAAATTGCTACCTTTTTGCACTTTGGACTCTTCAGGGACATCGTCGATACAATGTAGCTCGAACTATTTTGACATGTTTGGTTGAAAAAAAGGACCATGCCTAGCGTAAATGTACCCATCCGGACACGTTGGAATAGTCAGTTTGGTCACATCAGGAGTAGGATAAAAGTTACACCCCTTTGCAACTTTACACTGCCTCCTTCTGACGATTTTTGGGGCAGCAGAAAACCTTTCACCACGGGCAAATGCCTGAAAGATATAAAAAACTAAGAGAGGTTATTGTAGAGGCACTCTACATGATCGCATTACCTTAGACGGAATGTTTCTAAGTGATACAGTTTTTGAGTAACATCTCATCAAAGATTGCTACCTTTTTGCACTTTGGACTCTTCAGGGATATCGTCGGTACAATGTCGCTCGAACTATTTCGACATGTTTGGGTGAAAAATAGGACCATGCCTAACATAAATGTACTCATTCGGACGTGTTGGAATAGTCAGTTTGGTTGCATCAGGAGCAAGACACCAAAAATGCATAACATGATGATGTAAAAATGTGTATATGTGTAAAAATGCAGCAGGAAATTAAAAAAAGACAAACCTTACAAATTAATGTGCATACTTACAACTCAATGTAACATGACTTTACAAAATCAATGTGACTACTTACAAATTAATCCAATGAACCATCCAGGTTTTCTCTACTCTTTATTGTGTCAAGTATTGCTTCATGGTCAGACTCACGCACCTTCCACAAGATTTTGTTCAAAGGTCTACCCCGATACTTTATCAAATGAACATTGGATGCCACGACAAGGTTCAAGTAATGAAGAATCTTCCGATGCGTGTCAAAGCCCTAAAACAACCAAATATTAACACTCTTGTGTGGGTACCTTCTAAGCCATGTTCTAGTAATAACCACTGAGCCTGTAGGGTAATCGATGTTTTCTCCATCTGTAACAGGGGCCTCCAATTTCTTTTTGGCCTCAACACAATGACATAAGTAATAATCTATTCCATCTTCATTATCTTCATCTGCAATAACTGCATATACGTGCCCTACATTGATATGTGTAGAAAATTAGATGAAATTAGTCAACATTACAAAAACACTACAAAGTAAGATGACATTACCTAGTTGAACTAGATGAAATTAGATGCATATACGTGCCCTATATTACCTAGTTGAACTAAATCTGATATGTGGTCAAAGTCAACTGATGATTCCATTTGTGTTAGTTCCAGTGTCGTCGGGGGTTAATACGTGTCAAGTGGGCTAAGATAACTTAACTGCCATTCGTCAACCCACTCCTTTGAATCGCACTCATCCCAGACTTGAATTGTACAGGAAGAACAAAAGCATGACATCTTTCACATATGGATACTCCATGAACTTGGAATTGAGCTTCTGAAAGAGTGCATCTCATTTGATCATGTTAGTGTATAATAGTCCTCATATGGTGCAATGTTAGTATCATCTATCAACCAAAAAAATCTACGAAATGAAGACTTACCTTCATTACCTGGACCCATGGAAGCATTACACCACTCGACAATCGATTTTGCATCTGTCAACTTTGCATTGTCATTATACTTTAACTCTTCTCGTGCTATGGCTCTTTTGATACATGCTCCTGCACCATCATGCTCCCCCTTTCCATGCCCGGCCTCACAAAAGTTCCACATATGCTGAATATCTGTAAAATTATGCCTCCTACTCAGCCAATAGAAATTTCACGAGTTCTTGAATTGTGACGCACAGTTATCCGACCATATGATATGCTGACTGAACGATATGCCCCTTCTAGCCAAATCATTGTAGAACACCTGAAAGAAACCTTGAACGAACTCCATAGAATGTGTGCAATCATCACTAATATAGAAATTATACTCCTTTATGATCTTTCTATCATCCTCTGTACTATCATTTGCATGAATGAATGCGATGTGCACAAATATAGATGTAGACACCTGAAATTGGCTTGCTTCGCAAAACAATTTCCCATGTCTCAACACCAATTTATCCCTCCTATTAATTAAATAAATTCATTTTATTTAATTAAGTTATCCCTAACCATCTGTCTATCCCTTGTGATCAATTAACTCACTTAATTTATCACTAGACCTTACAACACCATCCCTCATTAATCAAATAAATATTCCCAATATTTATTTAGTTTAATTCTCCTTTTCCCTAATCCTCATTAATTAGATAAATTATGCTTATCTAATTAATCTAGCCTACTAATTGACCTACGCTAACCTACCCTAGCCTACCTCATCCTAGCCCTAGGATCAATAAACAAAACCTCTGTTTAATTAATCCTAACCTCTCATTTGGGTGGTCAAACCTAGTTTAACACCCTTCCCCACATCCTCCAAATATAAAATTAAAACAAATCACACATCACATTTACTTCTCTTACAAACCCCTTACGTCACCCATCCTCATTCATTACCTCTTATCCCCAAATGAATTATTAATTCATTTCCCATTTCCCAAATGAATTTTTAATTCATTTCCCATTCTTTCACACCCATACCTCATTTATCACCCCTTTTCCCAAAATGAATAAAAGATTTACTTTTAATTCTAGCCCTTGATCTCATCTTTCAATCCTCACCCTCCATCCTCATTTTAGAAACTCTATAAATAAGACCCCTCTCTAAGCCATTAAGGAGGGACTTTTTCATGCATCAAACCTCTGCCAAAATCACTCCACAATCTCCTCATCCATCATCATAATGTCAAAATCATCCCTCATCCCCATCTCAATCTCTATCTGAATCCACTTGTCTCCCATCCTATTGTGTTGAAAAGCATTGAGCAATCCACATGCATTCTAGTCTTGGGTAAAATTTGAGGAGCTATCAGGTGCAACTCCTTCCCTCTCTTGGATTTGTGAGTCAAAAGGAAGGTATAATCATGTGTTTTTACATTTGATTCATATTAAATCTTCATTTTGTTCTCATTAATCACATTGGCACACCCGGTCTTGGATCTAATCGTCAGTTTGCAGGTTTTGTTGTCAAAATTTTGCATTTTCTAACCCTAGTTGTAGCAACTTTTGCAAATTTTGGGAGTGAAGTGTTGCAGGTTGCATCTTGGGCAAAAATGGACTGCATTTTTTGTGATCAGGACGCTGTTTCTATGAATTTTGACAGTAAATTTGCCTAGGTTCTGTGACAAAAAAAATTTGAAAAAATTTGAAAATTTTTTAGGGTACAGTCTGTACCGTACGGATCCGTACCGTACAGATCTGTGACCCCCTGCTATGCTAATCAATGCATTCTCTATTTTTTGCCATCATTGGTTTGTAGGGTTAAGGTTTTTATTTTGCAGCATTTGTTTAAAACCGCCACTCGATCGACACCCGCCAACCACCCGTCACCGCCCCTTCCAACTCCATCACCGCCATCCCTGCCACTGTCGCCACCACTTAGACACTCGTCGCCACCACCCAGTTGCCTCTACTGAGCCCCGGTCGACCCTCTGTGGTCAGTAAACCCATCCTGTCGCCGCTACTTCTAACCCAGTCGCCACCAATGGTGGCGAGTCCCACCTCTCCTCAGCTTTCAAACCCCTGCTAACCCTTATACCCCCCAGCCTCTCCTGTCGCTGCCATCAGTGGTGACTAAACCCTCTGCTACCGGTCTCCCATTTGGCTCTTCTAAGCCTTAACCACCACTGCCTGCAGTAAGCCAACCTCCAACGCCGACCTCCACCCAAATGAAGCCCTATCGCCACTGCTGCCTGCATCTCCCGACCGTCGTCTGAGCTCCATCTCCCAACCGCCACTGCTTCTCTAAACCCCGAGCTCCATCTCTGCTGCTGGCTCCAAAGCCTCTTCCTGCCGACCTTCCAACTCTTGTACCTCTCACATTATCGTTGCCCCTGCCTAACATAAACCCTAAAACCCTAAACAATTGTGACTGCAGGCACTAGCTTCATACACGGTCATGTGCGCTGCATAAAAAACCCTAAACCATGGCTGCAAATCATTCAAACTCATGTTTTCCCTGAGCTATGTCGTGGTCATATTGGTGACTGGGATATGGGGGCTATCGATCCCCTTTATTCCCCTCTTTTCTTTTTTTAATTTTTTCCCTCCTTCAACCCTCGGTCATATGAATGATCGAGGGCCCCACTTGACTCTAAACTGTTAACCACAAGTGTTAGCGCTTCATGTGATCACTTCCACAAACTATTAGTGGTTTGTTTAAAATTGTTACGTAAACTGCCATCTTCAGACGCTCACATGTGAACAGAGAGAACTAAATAGTTAGTGGCTAAGGTTTAAACAGTCAGGGTCTCCTAGTGCTATCTACATGCCATAATAGGCTATTTTTTTCAAACTCACACAACTTTCACATACGGAGTCAAAAATTTGCAAACAAGGACTTTCCAGAAAGATGACGAGGTGAACTATGCAATTGTGAGAAAATTTTTAGGTGACTGTACCGTTTTGACCACTTTTTTTAGTCAAAGTCAAAGATGCTTCAAAACTTCAAATGCTCATATCTTTTACATTTTTGATCAAATTTTCACAATTTTTTTTGAAATTGCATAGAATTTCCTCTAGAATATGTTTATGCACTTCATTTTCTTGTATCAGTTCATTTTTCATCATATTTTATCAAATTATCAATTTTCGCATAACAATCTCCTATGCTAGTCTACTTGCTTCGTTTTCGATTTTGTGACTTACAGGTGATCATTCAGGGCTGGAACAACATCAGGAATAGCATATACAGTAGCTTGGATAGCAAAAACAATCTAGGTACATCCATTTTAATCTTTCATCTTCAATCTTGTTTTCATCACACTTTGATTTGGGCTTCTAAAACGAACATTTGTCTTCATCACATATCAAAATTGAGCTTAAAATCAACAAGTGTCTTCATCACACATTTGGACTTGGGCTTTAAAAAGAACCATTGATTGACGTGTCTTTCACACATTTCAATTTTCTAAGGGTCAATTAACCAAGTGCGAGTGTGAGTCAAGTGTGCGTGTGTATGCTCTCTCCTCGCACCGCAAGGTGACCTTGGAGATCAAAAACACCTCACTTGATTCGCTTTTGTTTACCCTTTCCTAGGAGGCCTGCTAGGGGATTTCATCACCCCTAGGGATGACCTCATTCGAGGCTGAATCGAAAGACACCCTCATTGAAATTAGAATCTTGTCACTCTTGGCTAAGCCCCAAAGAACTTTCTACCTTTGGGAAGTGAAAGTGAAGGGTGGGTTACCCCCTTCTCTCGGCTGTGTGATAGGATTTCACTTTCAATTCTTAGTCAACCTCGTGTAAACATTTCCCAAACCTAATTGGCCATACCCCATCAAACTAGACATTAGGGCTTGTTGAGGTGTCTTCCACATGTGCTTGTTTAATCATCATCATATTCTTCCAATTCAAAATTCAAAATTGCTTGTGTCTTGTGTGAGTGATTCATGATTGTACATGTGTGATCATTTCATTGAATATTGCCAAATCAAGCTAAACATCAAACACATAAAGACAAGTCATTCAACTCATTCAAATCCAATCACATTCATCCTAATCACTCATCTTTAGCCACTTCATTCCTAATCACATCTAAGTCATCCTAAATCAAATCCTAATCATATCCTTGTCACTCTACATCATCAAATCATCATCATTCTATCTAAATCATTATCCAAACAACATTATTCTAATCATTACACTACATCATTATTCCATTCTTATCAAATCACCCTTAATCCCAATCATCCCTAAACACACCCTAGTCACATCTTCATCACTCATCCTCATCCTATCAACATCATTATCCTAATCTTCCCTAATCACTCCATACCAAACCCTAATCATATCCAAGTCATTATCAAATCACATCAACATTGATCCCAATCATTATCCAAATCCCACAACATCATTATCAAAATCCAAATCCACATCAACCCAATCAAAAATCAAGACCTTAATTTGATTATCCAATCAAATCAACCCAAATCAACTCTACCACTTAAGTGTCATTAGTCCACCTTAAGTATAGAGAATCATCCTTTGAAGAAAATCAAATCATTCTAAGGTCCTAAAATTTGACTCCCAACATCACAATCATCCATCATCCCCCATCATCCCATACCATCTCCAACAACATGGATCCTTATGAAGCAATGCAACACTTACAAAGACTTAGAAAAGTCTATGAAAACATGGATCCTAATGCTAAGGAAAAATACAAAAATGACATTAAGGATGTACCCTTAGCACACCTCATCATTGGAGAATCCCAAGTCCCTACCCAACCTCCATCATATCAACAAACATCATACATATCATCCCCGTCCACATCATACCAATCTTCATTCTTTCAACCTTCATACCAACCTACATCTTACATATCCACTCCATCAACCTCATATCAACCTTCATCCTCATATCAACCTTCAACCTCATACCAACTTCCATCATATCAACCTTTACCCTCATATCAATCACCATCCCCTTACACATCCATGCCATCATACCTATCCAACCAATCAATACCTCCACCTTATCAATCCCCCAACCTTTGTCATGCTAACTTTGATCAAGGGAACACCAATCTAGCACACCTTATCTCCAAAATCCAAACCTTATATCCACAACCATTTCCCCATACAAATCCCCCATCCTCTAATCCCCATTCTATCAACCTTAATCCATCACCCTACCTACCTTACAATCCATCAATCCCAACCCCCCCATCACAATATCCTTCCAACATTATCAACCTTAATCCATCACCTTATGTATCTCCCAATCCACCAACCCCTATCACACATCCACCATCTAATCCACCATCAAATCTTCCAAATCCTAACACTATCACATCCAAAGAATCCTTGTGGGATTTCCTCCAAAGAACATCACCTAAAAATGAATGCAAAGCAATGGAATCCCCCAAATCCTATCCCTCCAACACCACCATCTAGTCCAACACCTATCCTTGAACCCATCCAAGAACCATCATTACCTAATCCTATCACCCACCTATCCAATCCCAATCCTAACCCCACATCATCCACCATCATTATCCATCCATTACATTGTTCTTCAACCCATACACTCATGAAGGATGCCATCCATTGGCTATTAGCAAGGAATCAAACACCCTCATGCAATCCAACATCTACCAAACCTCTTGAACAATCTCCTATCATAACTCAAGAACCATCATGCAGCCATGTTCAAGAACACATAAGTCAAGCACCTATCACATCCATCGAAGCACCTATCACATCAATCCAAACACCTATCACATCCATCCAAGCACCCATCACATATATCCAAGTCACTCCCACTTCTATCAAACCACATGAGTTATGTCAAGAATCAAATCCAAAGCATGTGGAAACATCAACCCCTTCTCTTAATCAAGATCTCACCATCCCATCTAATAAGATCCCCAATCCCCTACCATCTATTAATCAACTTATTGATCTCACACCATCTTCTACCACCCCTTTACCATCCCACATGAATCCTTTACCTCCATCTACCAATCCCATCCCAAATCCATCCCCTTATCTACTTGGAAAAAGCACTTTCATCTGTGGTGACTCCCTTGTAGGAGGTGAACAATTTCCATCCACCACCTATCTTTCTCTAACAAATAATGGACTCGCGTCTTGTTTCCAAAGCACCAAACATCCCATTGCATGTCACATGCTCCAACACATGAACTATCAAGGCAAAGGCTTAAGCCTTCACGAACAAGGCATCTTGGAGCCCATCCACACCACATTCCATCCATCCTCCCATGGCCTTGGCTATACACCCTAAGAAAAACAATCTAAACATGTTGATACCATCCACCCACCTTCCAAAATCTATTCATCCAATCCCAAACATGGTGCATCTCATCACGCCCCCAAAGCATATGTCACCATCCCTCCTCCATCATCCTATCATTTGCAAAAACATGTGACCATCCATCTTCCTCCATCAAATTTACCTCCACTACTTCCAACTCCAAATATTCCTATTAAATCTACTTTACCTCCTATTCTACCAACTCCCAACATCCCTATCCACAAATCCTCTTATCCTCCCAACTCCTAATATCCCTATCCTCAAATCCCCTCATCCATTTATCCATAAATCTACTTTTTACTCCTTCACCCATAAACCCCCTAAATTTCCCAATCAAGACCAACAAAAGCACACATCTTGCAAACATGAAGCTTCCCCCAAATCCATGGGATTCGAAAGTAATAATTTGAATGCCTCAATGCATAAAGCACAAAAGCCTAAAGATATTATCCCTTCCAATCAAAATGAAAAATCCAAAAGGCTATCAAAGCCCACACCATCACAAGAAAAAGTAAAAACAAAAATGGTGTGGGTCCCTAAGCAAAGAGAAATCAAAACAAATGAGGCATCTACCTCCCAATCCACTCCATAATCCCAAACATCATGCTCCCCATCTAAAAATCCCATAAATCCTAAGTCTATTTGGGTCCCTAAAACCCCAAATCGACCATTCAAAAATCCCCCATCCTGATCCCCATTACTCCCAACTCCACATCCAAAGTACAAGCTTCCAAATACATCACGATGTGTGCAGCCGTTGGTCTTGGTTCCTCTCCACCACTTAACATTCCCACATACCCCCATCTCTCCATCTTTCATTCACTATCCTACATATCTTCCCCATCACATTCCCATGGTCCATGCTTTTGCATAATCCACATCATAATCCACATAATCCATATCATAATCCACTACCCACCATACATTCCATCTTCTCCTATCTACCAACATCTATACAATCATCATCCAAAATGCTATCCAACATGGGACCATCTTCTCTGTGCTATGGAAACAGACGCTAGAGTCCCCATTGCATCAAAAAAGCAAAAAATTAAAAAATCAAGAAAATAGTAAAGATAAAAATCTATCCAATGGTGAAAACCACTCCTTGTGGCGCCTTGGGCAAGTACCATGATGAAAACCCCTTGTGGACGTCATGCGTAATCCCTTCTCCATCCATTTTTTATCCCTACACTTGGGGGCAAAATGATCTAACCATCCACATCCATAACATCCTTTTGCATATCCTATCCATGTATCCTTATCCTATCATATTCCTATCCACTACCCCCTATTTATCCTATCATTTCCCATCCATCATATCCATTATATCTTGCTTTTACCATCTCCCACCTTAGATCTTGATAAAGACAAGGGGCAAAATATCAAAAAAAAAAAAAAAACATGCTTTGGAGACCTCTTGGCGTACTCCCTATTCAAGCATATCCTCCATCCATCTACTACAAAGTCCATCCATTCAAACATGAACCCATCATGCAAAATTCTAAGCATTGGGGCATATGGTTCCTTGCAACCTAGCCCTTGGAGAAAATCCTCATCCCTATCTTCCATCTATCTAACATGCATCCCTATCACTTGTCCATTCATCTACCACAAATCTCCTATCCATTATCCTTTCATCGCCAATCCCCCAATCCAACCCCATCACCTTCACCTCTAGACTTGGTGTTCCCTTGTCATTGGTATCTAGCATAAAGGTTATCCACACGAAATCCAATGCAATCATCTCATAATAAACCATTCCATCACAAAATCATAAAAATCCAAAAACATCACAAAATCAAAAAATCAAAAAACATCACAAAATTAAAAAAATACAAAAACAATAGAAAGCACAAAAAAATCCCCAAAAAATAAATATCCATCACAAAATCAACAGTGCTCCATCAGCATCACATCATTTTCCAACATCCTCAAAATCACCCAAATCATTCATCTCATCATCTTCCAACATCATCACATCTATCATAATCTCACATCATCATCACAAATCAGAACTACATATCATAACAACCCGCATCTTAGTGTGCCTTGATCCTGTGGATACAGGGTAAGTAGGCAGTCTGGAATACGCAGGAAGTTTCCAGTACTTAGGTACATAAGATGCACCCATCCAACCCGCTGAGCTTACACTAGATCCAAGCATCGCATCACCTATCAAAGCATCATCCCTTAATCAAAAATCATCAACTATTAAATCAGCATCAACCACAACTTGTCACCATCATATCTTGAGCCAATCTTACAACATCAACTTAGCATGATCCAATCATATATCAATTCCTGCCTTAGGATATATCTTTCCTACAATAGGTAGAATCTATCAAATCATTATCTATTTTGGCAAGAGAGACAATGGCTATTTGTTTTGGTTCGTTGGTCTTTTTGTTTTGATTTTTATCTTTTGTCCTATTCGAAGATCGCATCAAAGCTACCTTGATCTCACTATATCATGGTATGTGGCAAAAACATCTAGAATGGGGCATAGTCTTGCTTTTCTATGCTGTGCTTGTGGGTTGGTTTCATTACTCCAAGCTAGTATTCATATCTTGTTGATCATAGGGTCGGTTCTAGCATATTGATCCCCTTATGCATCTAAGGTTCATCATACCTTTTGTGTACTAAGGACTTATGCTATGAGTCCCCTTCCCTCGTCAGGACAAGGTTGTACTATCTTGGGCATGCATGGGATCATCCCTTTGTTTGCGTGTCTAGTCCATGCAAATGTTGGGTAAACATCATCACCCTAGTCTTCTATACCTTGGTGAAAATATCCACTTTGCTATATCAAACCTAGGATTGCTCTATATCATTTTCAGCACAATGATCATCCACCAATCAATCTCCCACCATCATCATCCTTTCATCTCACCACTTATCCTCTAACCACTTCAACCAATCTCTTCCATCCATTTTGAGAGCACAATCGTGTTATTGCAACCCGCCTATCCTCTTGAGGGGGCATCATCCTTACAAATTATCCCCAAAATCTTACCCTATTCTTCCAAGCCAAAAATCTTTTTTCTATCCAATCTGACTCTACGTTTTAACTTCTTTGAAATGATGTTACTTAGCTACAACACCATCTCAAAGAGGGGCAAATGTAGACACCTAAAATTGGCTTGCTTCGCAAAACAATTTCCCATGTCTCAACACCAATTTATCCCTCCTATTAATTAAATAAATTTATTTTATTTAATTAAGTTATCCCTAACCATCTGTCTATCCCTTGTGATCAATTAACTCACTTAATTTATCACTAGACCTTACAACACTATCCCTCATTAATCAAATAAATATTCCCAATATTTATTTAGTTTAATTCTCCTTTTCCCTAATCCTCATTAATTAGATAAATCATGCTTATCTAATTAATCTAGCCTACTAATTGACCTACCCTAACCTACCCTAGCCTACCTCATCCTAGCCCTAGGATCAATTAAACAAAACCTCTGTTTAATTAATCCTAACCTCTCATTTAGGTGGTCAAACCTAGTTTAACACCCTTCCCCACATCCTCCAAATATAAAATTAAAACAAATCATACATCACATTTACTTCTCTTACAAACCCCTTACCTCACCCATCCTCATTCATTACCTCTTATCCCCAAATGAATTCTTAATTCATTTCCCATTCCCCAAATGAATTTTTAATTTATTTCCCATTCTTTCACACCCATACCTCATTTATCACCCCTTTTCCCAAAATGAATAAAAGATTTACTTTTATTCCTAGCCCTTGATCTCATCTCTCAACCCTCACCCTCCATCCTTATTTCAGAAACTCTATAAATAAGACCCCTCTCTAAGCCATTAAGGAGGAACTTCTTCATGCATCAAACCTCTGCCAAAATCACTCCACAATCTCCTCATCCCATCATCATAATGTCAAAATCATCCCTCATCCCCATCTCAATCTCTATCTGAATCCACTTGTCTCCCATCCTATTGTGTTGAAAAGCATTGAGCAATCCACATACATTCTAGTCTTGGGTAAAATCTGAGGAGCTATCGGGTGCAACTCCTTCCCTCTCTTAGATTTGTGAGTCAAAAGGAAGGTATAATCATGTGTTTTTGCATTTGATTCATATTAAATCATCATTTTGTTCTCATTAATCACAATAGAAACATGTGTGGAGTTGTAATATTGTGATTGCACCTCATGCTGTGGCTGTAGATTGTAGTTCTCTGCAAAGTCGATGACTGAAACAATTCTACCAACTAGAAATGTGTCCTTGCATAACTTGAATTGTAAGTCCAACCATCGAGCTCTATGGGCATGTCTTGCATACTCATACACTATGTTGTCATGAAATATAGGCATAAACTGATACACTGGAATCTTTTCAATAACCAATTCACACCTCTTTGCTTCTTTACCATCTTTTGTATTGTATGCCACTGTTTTATACTTGCCAAACTCTACTAGTTCATTTCCAGCCGCATGTGTTATTTCCATATGTTCACATATTGGCAAATGTTGCAAGCCACCGCAACGATGACATGTGCCATCCAAGCATAATTTCTTGTAGAATATTTGACCTTCCTCTCTTTCACATAAAATTCTTGATATGAAGTATCTTGAAGATGTTGGTGGGGCACATATGGCACAACCCTGCAAAACATTGTTAGTATGCATATCTAAACATATAGACCTATAAGCATCAAAATGGTTAGAAAATTTAATATGTAATCTACAACAACAAGTAGTGCATGTGTGATTTATCTTGACATAGAAAGGTTTTAGCATTTCAAAATATCTTTGACAAATTTTAATTTGAGGATACTTCTCTAGAAATTTATGATAAAACTATGTTTGAGTCTCATCCAAAAAATGCTTTGGATGTGGCTCACAGTTCTGACTACCGATTCTCCTTCTTACCACGTCCTTTTGATTCGGAGATACCCTTGTGTAATTCTTCCAAAAGTCTTCAATTAATGATCTCAATGCTTCAACAATTAGTTTATCTTTTCGTGGTAGTCTCCCCGAGAACGCCCATAATTCATTGGCATTAGTATCCTTAATTCTTTGGCGTCTTCCAATGGCTCTTGATAAAGTTTTCCTATTAATTCTCAATTCTTGACTCATTTTTCTAATGAGACGAGCTTTCCTCGTTTGACTACTTACTATATTTGATGTAATCACATGCCGTGTTGCATTACTATCTTTTGTGCGTGAGGTGTTACCCACACTCTCATATGCACTCATTAGATTCTTGACAATAGATTTTTCACTTGAAGCCTCTGATGTTCTCAACCCAAGAATCTTCATGATGGACCTATACTTTATAATTCGCATCATTTCAATGAATAGTTGACATCTTGCAGTCTCATTTAACTTTTCAAAGAACAATCTCCAAATCTTATGAGCATATCTTCTACAAGTGCGTTTTAGAATCTTACCTTCCATTGGCTACAAAATATTCTCATCAATATCAATCAAATACTTTGGCTTTCTATGCAAAATTCTAGGTGCTGTTAAGTTAGGTAAATTCATCTCAACATTAAGAATTTTATCAATATTTAAATGAGATGGGCTAGATGGCATACCTTCGATCGAAGATGGAATAGATGACATACCTTGAGGTTGAGGTGGGAACGATGGCGTACCTCCTTCATCACATGTGAGTGATGATGTACTCTCAACTTGAGATGTGGTAGATGGTGTCCCTACATGTTGACTTGTGGTAGAGGACGTGTCTCCAACTATGGTATTCAAATCTCTCATAGCACGAAGTTTTTGCATTCGTTCTCTTTGTGCCACCAATACCATATCTCTTTGTGATGGTTGTGGTTCCTCTTCAATTGGTATGTCTTCATTTATCATGTCCAATTTCCTATTCTCATGAAGTTCCCTCATAGCCACTAATTTCTTTGCATTCTTAGCTTCTATCTCTTCCTGTGTTGCTTTAATTCTTGATCTTTTCCTCGGCATGATGGAGAATTTGTCTGTAGCATGATAAAGAGACCAATATTACTTCCTAATAAATGAATACAAGATAATAGTGGGATTGTGTTTTTATTATGTTGTAAGGATTTATTCTTGTATAGTTTGACATCATGGTATGTTAAGGTCTGTTTATTACACATAATTATTAAAGAGGCCAAGTGTAGAAAATATACATGGCATCATGTGAGATTGTAGGCTGCTTTCTTGATTAGGAATGTGTCTATTTTAAACATGTACGATAAAGCATGATAAAGTAATTCAATCCGAATTAAGGAAAATTTAATGAACATGCATGCAAAGACTTGACATACCTAAAAAATGAAGATTCGAATAGAGAGAGTACCAAATTATGTAGTGTTTTTTTCTTCTTGCATCAAACTCCTCAACAATTTGAGTTTTTCACCACTTACTTCCTTTTCAATGTTAAATTGAATAACACTCAAATATAATTACTAACAAAAATACTATTAACCAATCTATAATGTTAAATTCCTAAAATTGAATCACAATCAACATTGCAACACTACAAAAATTGAAAGTTGAATAGATATATATCAAACTTGGTGTGAAAACTATGTTATTTCCTCCTTCTCAAGTTGGCAAAGCAGAAAAGGTGGTGGAAAGATCATGCAAAGGTGGTACAATGTGTCAAATGTGCATGTGAACTTCCCAACAGCATGAAAGCACTTCTTTTTTGTCGGAGCACGTGCAGAATCAGTATGAAAATAGAGCATGTGGGCCTGGATCACGGGGGTCAACACTTTTTTACCATTTCTATAGCAGCCCAAAAAGGGAGCGCGTTATAACGCAGTTGCATTTTGTCCTGCTATAGATTGATCACATCCTGTGCATTATCTTCCTTAACATAAGCAGGGATGACCACATCCTATGCTTCATCAACTGACACTTCCAAGCCTTACAATTCCTCTTAAATACGGGAGGATCCATGACTGGAAGAGCCAAGCCACTTGGTCTCGCCTTGCTGAAGGATGACATTCTGGGAGAATTAGGAGATTTTCCTTTGGAGATCATATAATCTTTAAATGCTTTCCATCTTGGTAGGTCCTCTGTATCAGAGAAAAACCACTGATGGTGTCTAAGAAATAAGAAATTCTTCATCTCTTTGGTGATCCATTTCTCTTTCCAAACCTTCCCCTTCAAACTTGAATGACCACAAGGTTTTTGAGGGAGAACTTTTCCTATTTCCTGCAAGAGCTTTCCAGATGCTCCACCATATGATAGGCATAACAATGAAGGGGCAAGCCCTCATAATCAAGTTCTTGATAGAAAATGCCCATCAAGGAAGAAAGACAGATCTTCTTTGGAAGCAGAAGTTCTAGTTTGTGACAAATCCTTATCCAAGCATAAATAGCAGGGGTTCTATCAAGTGATTGCCAATCCACTTCCACAAAGTCTCCTAAAGACTTCCTAATTGATTCCAAAACATCCACACCCCAAAACTAGAGAGGCAATCAATATAATCAAACCCATAAATCTGCATTTGATGACAGAAACTCTCTTCAGGTTAGATTAAGAGTCCAACATTTTAGCTCAAGTCTAAACCCATCAACATCTAAATAACCTGAATACAAAATCTTTGTTTGCCTATCTTTAGAACTCAACCCTCAATGTCAAACCCTAATCCCTCAACCCTTAACTTTGATCCCTTGACCCTCAACCCTATCCCTAAACCCTAAACCCTAAAGCCTCAACCCTCAACCCTCAACGTCAAATCCTAATCCCTCGACCCTTCACTCTAATCCCTCAACCCTAAACCCTATCCCTAAACCCTCAACACTATACCTTAAACCCTAATCCCTCAACCCTCAACCCTAAACCTTATCTCTAAACCCTAATCCCTCAACCCTTAACCCTAATCCGTCATCCCTCAACTCTAATCCCTCGTCCCTAAACCCTAAATGCTATCCCTATTCCTAAACCCTCAACAGACTTGATACTATACCTTAAACCCTAATCCCTTATCCCTAAACCCTCCAACCCTATCCCTAATCCTTATACCCTCCATACTCTACTTTAACCCTAATCCCTTGACCCTCAACCCTATCCCTAAACCCTTGACCCTCAAACCTCAACCCTCAACCCTCAACGTCAAACCCTAATCCCTCAATCCTTAACTCTGATCCCTCGACCCTCAACCCTATCCCTAAACCCTAAAGCCTCAACCCTCAACATCAAATCCTAATCCCTCAACCCTTCACTCTAATCCCTCAACCCTAAACCCTATCCCTAAACCCTCAACACTATACCTTAAACCCTAATCCCTCAACCCTAAACCTTATCCCTAAACCCTAATCCCTCAACCCTCAATATAATTACTGGTCAACCTAAAGATTCAGAAGCAGATTTAACTGATTCTAAAAATTCTTTTTTCTGCATGATGCTTCGCAGAAATACAGGAGTAGAGTTGGACAAGACAATTGAAGAAATTGTCCAACTTGAAAGTAAACTGTATGCTATGGCTATGGGACCAGAAACATGGAGAAAGATGACTAACAAGTTAGAATAGCTAAAGTCAAAAAAGTATTTCTTGTTAAAAGAAAAGGAACCTCCTAGCCCAGTCATCCGAAGAACACCTGTGCTTGATTATACTCCTAGGCCAGCCTCACCAATTGAATCCACTATGCCTATAGCACAGCGTAGTATTGATAGTGTTCCCTCTGCAGGAAGCATGGCTAGAAGACTGTGGAGAAGACAGAGAAAGATTTTTCTTGAAAAGGTTATTCAACAAGCTCATGCCAAAATCAGTGAGATTGAAGAAGAAGAAAATATTAATCTTGTTGAAGAAATGGAAAAATCACCTGAACTAGATAGATACATTAATCAGTATAACTCTTCTTTAGGAATCCAGTTACCCAAAGACATATCACCACAAGAAGAACAATAGTTCCATGCAGAAAAGGCCCTCAGTCTAGAAACCCAGTTATTCTGTAATGAGACACTACAGAGTCCACTGCATATTGAAGAACCTGTGCAAAGCTCAGTTCTTATACAAAATAAAGCTCCTTATTTAGATGAAGGTAGTAGCAATACCTTTAGAACAGCTCAAACTGTCTACACTACAACTTGCCCTGGTGTAATTCTCAATATTCACCTTGCAGGCATAAAGATGTATCCATTAGCTTTTTTATGGGATACCAGAGCTGATATTAATCTTGCCAGATACCAGTGTTTTCCAGCAAATCTCTGGATAAAGGGTTCTACAGAAATAGAATTTGGTAAAGGCAAATTTGTTTCCCAGTTTATCTGTAAAGTTCCTATTCAATTAGGAAAAGATTTCTTTGATGAACTTACTTTTGTTCATTATGAAGTAAATAATTATGATGGTGTCATTGGTAGTAGAACTATGCAGAATTGGGAACCCATCATTATGGATTCCATGTTTATTACTCTACTTGGTACATTCCAAATGCCCCATCTACACCAGAATGTAGCCTTCACCAAACAGATTGAAATAGAGAAAAAGAAGAAAGGGACAAACACAATCTGGTTAACGGAATAGATTGAAGCAGTAGCGACAGATTTGGAATAGTTGAAAGCAGCCTATGCTTAGACTGTCATGACTAAAGACCTGAAGAAATAGAAGAGATCTCTCACTTGCTCTCTTCCTCTCAAAAAGGATGCTTCAGGTAATGATATTGTTCCTAAGGCCAAAGCAAACTATTTTCTCATGAGCATGGCAGAAGTTAAGCTTTGTCGCAAAGAAATTACAGAATTAATGTCCTTAGATATTATTCGAAGGTCAAGTTCCCCTTTTTCTTGTCATGCTATGTATGTTCCTAAATTTGATGAGCATGGTGTAGAATTAACTAAGAAAAGACTTGTGGTTAATTATAAGCCACTCAATGAATGCCTTGTTGACAATCAGCATCCACTTCCAAGCAAAGATCACATATGACAAGCTATTCAGGGTAGTAATATTTATTCCAAATTTGATCTAACAAAAGGGTTTTGGCAGATAGAAATGAATCCAGCGGACATCTACAAAACAACCTTCTCTGTTCTGCAAGGACTATTTGAATGGAAGGTTCTTCCATTTGGAATCAAAACTACTCCCTCTATCTTTCAGCAAGCTATGGATAACATATTCTATCAATTTGCTAAATTTATTCAGCCATATATTGATGATATCCTTGTGTTTAGTCAGGATATGAAGAAGCATCTAGAGCATTTACAGGTCTTTCTCCAACTTTGTCAACATGGTTTGGCCATAAATCCTTTGAAATCTCACTTTGCTCAACGTGAGATTATTTTCATTGGCATCAAGCTTCTCCCGAGGGGGAAAATGGAAGCACAACCACACATTTTGACCAAGATCCAGAATCTTCAGGTAACGACAGTCAAAGAACTTCAACGCTTTCTTGGTCTTGTGAATTATATTGCTGGATTCTACAATAAATTAGCAGAAGATAGGAAAGACTTAAATGCATTACTAGGAAAGAATCCACCACAATGGTCGGCTAAGCATGATGCCCTTATAAAAAGAATTAAGCAAAAATGTGTTGAACTACCCCCTTTAAGACTCCCAGGTTCAGGGTTCAAAATTATTGAAACAGATGCTAGTGAGTATGCATGGGCAGGAGTCCTTAAAGAGACGGTGTCCAATGAGAAAGAAGAAATTGTCAGATACATCTCTGGAAGCTGTAAAAATAGTGAACTTAATTATCACAGCACACATAAGGAAATATTGGCTGTAATCAATACTCTAAAAGCATTTCAAATGTTTGTTGCTGATAAAAGGTTTCTGATCAAAAGTGATTTACAGAATCTGAAAGGGTTCTTTAAGAAGGAATCATAGGATAAAGTAGTCCGTGGAAGACTCCTGCGATGGGCACAATTTCTAAACACATTTGATTTTGATATTGCTCATCTTCATGGTTCTGCTAATATCTTTGCAGATTTCCTTTCCAGAGAAGGACATAAAGCGATTCCCCTAGAACATGATGTGCATGTTCAACCACCACCAAGTAAAGGACATGTTAATCTTGTTCGGATTAGAGGTATGAACCCAGTTGTATGGAATGGAGCACAAATCCCTTTGCTATGAGGGATCGTCACAATTTTTATATGGCTAATGACTTTTTGCATGACAAGTTTAGATGTCTTGTTGCTGCCCAACAACTGACACAAAGTGGATTATGGACCAATCATCCATTCTTTGAAATGTCTGCTTCCTCTGAAGACATTGATCCTGAGATCCAACCAATTCTTCAAAACTGGTGTGACGATAATCACCAGTTACCTATCCAATTTTGTAATCCATTAATCATCCGTCCCGACAGATGGTTAGACCATGAAGGAGGCAAGAATCTCATCCGAGATCTATTTCAAGGACCAAATGTTGCAGTTGCAGAAATGGACTTTCAAGGAACATCTTCTTATTCAGGATGTTTATTCAAGTTAACATTTGCCTCATTCACAGAAAATCTTATTATCAGGCATATGATGCAGACTTATGGCCCTACTGGTTTTGGTTCTCGTTTTCAATACTGGAACATCCCCAGTAAATTACAACATTTGTATGTAACCAAAATGCCTTTGTGGATTCACACCAAAACCTACCGGATTGATCAAGCTAATGCTACGTCTATCAGCCATGGCATGTATGGTGCTCATAAGCTTAAAGTTCTGAGTGTAATGTGGAAGGAAGATCCCAAAATTCCCATCCCACCTGTGGATCCTTCTCATCCATCAGGCTCATAATCACATTGGGGATTATTACCTAGTTGTACTCCTCATCCTATATGGGAACATTGTGATCATTGTCGCTACTTTGAAGAATGAGCTGGCGAACACTAAGACGATGCAGGACCTTCTCAACCGCCATCCAAAGGAAAAGAAAAAGATCATCATGCTCCTGACTATTCACATGATGTTACTCATTCTTGTGAGGGATGCTTTGATTATACTCCAATGAAATCAAGCGACACCAGCACTAGCTAGTGGACCAGGCATGTTGGCCACTGAAGGAATCTATCCCTTCATGATAAAAGATAGACGTGGCCCACACCACGGTAAAAGGGGAAAGTACATGGGCCTAAACATGTACACGGGTTATCCTTCCCGTGATCAAAAAGATGCTTTGTACATCTTGTCTATTTTCCTTATCTTGTTCACGGATTATTTGGTCCCACCTTGAGGAATCTTATCCTCGCCTGGGTAATCCTTCGGATAAGGATCCACGTGTCCGTCTGTCCTTGGTGGACTTGAATCTCGAACTTAATTGGGAAGGTTAAAGAACCGCCTCATCCAAGATAAGCTTTTGAGAGTAAGCAAGTCTTGATGATTAGAGTCTTAGCAAGTAAAGTCTT
Source organism: Cunninghamia lanceolata (assembly GCA_027924645.1). Lineage (NCBI taxonomy): Eukaryota > Viridiplantae > Streptophyta > Pinopsida > Cupressales > Cupressaceae > Cunninghamia > Cunninghamia lanceolata. Next base: position 893,274 of record BSBN01000889.1, read on the forward strand.
CAAGCAAAGTCTAGAGTCTAAGTGTTTTTAGGGTTTTTAAGAGTCTTTAGATTAGTCTGTAAGCAAAAGAGTACCATTATCTCTGGTTCGCTCTCTGCATACAAGTTTGAAAGTTTGTCTCTAGTTAATGTAGTTTGTGCTATACAGTGCGCAATGAATATGAGAATACTATATTGTTTCCACCTTTATGAAAAATAATACATACAGCAGTTTGAATTATATTTGTTCCAATTCTGTGTTGGATCTGTCTCATATTGCAGCTGTGTCAAAAAATGGTATCAGAGCGAGTTATAGTAAATGTGTTACAACTTTTAGTCTGCTTTCACTAAATACAGTCTTTGTGTGACTATATTAGTTTTAGAATATTGTTTAAAATCCATAATTGGATGTATCGTTCTGTATTGCTCTCTGTATTGCTCATACCGTCACTTTGTGTTGTAAGTCCTTAAATAAGTCCCATCTAAAGCCGGGTTAGGCGTTTAGGGCAGTCAAGGCTGTTATCTGGTATTTCAAGCGCAGATTCGAGCACATACATTATGGATCGAGCTTCTACATCTGGAGCTGAGATAGCACCTGAAGATCACACTAAGGATCACAGTGCTGAGGTTAGTTTCACAAATTTCTTTCCTGACTTTGAGCAAACATTTTCTTTACCTACAGAAACTAGTAATGTCATAGATGAGTTGTCTAGCAGTAGTAAGTTTGCTAATGACGAATTTAAAGTCCCTGTGATCAAACCCTCTGAGATATACAAAGATATACCTGACAGTCTAGTGTCTATGATTAGTTAGTCTAAGGGTTTGAAAATTTTCTTTGGTTATACCTCTTGGAAGAAATGCCATATTGCTTCTTTGCAACACACAGTTACAGGAGGATCCGAAGGATCATTAAATCTATTCAGTGATAAAGAAATTTAGAAATTTAAAGCTCAGGCTATAGCCAGCCCTAAGAACCCGCAATTCATGCATCTGTCGTATGTCAGAATAGGTGTAACAGGACATTATAGGAAAGGACTTCCTATAATAATGATGATGATGTTAAAAGATGCAAGGTTTTTTAAAACATCCCATGCTTTATTAGGATGTGCTTGTGATTCCATGTCTGAAGTCCAATCTATTTAGATTGTCTATTGGATTTCCCTATTAGTTTGAAAGATGGTAACCTGGATAAAGTCCTTACATATGAATTCAATACTATGAACCTGTTCATGAAAGATAATTCTGTAGATCATTCCCTTGTCTTTTTGGTTCATTATCATCTGTACAACAAAGTTCTCCCTTTAATGATGAATCCCAGATGAGCCCAAGGAATAGAAGGCTTTTCCACCATCTGAAAATCTACCTCAAAGCACACCCAGTTAGTAGTCCCCAAAATTGTTAAGCATAAAGACATCAAGCTACCAGAAGAATGGGCTATATCTCTTTGGGATAAGGACTTTAAGCCTCCTAAACAAAAACCTCCTCAGTTACGTGGCGTAACTCTTGAGGAAATAGATGACCAAGCGGTTATTTGCTTCTCCTCTGGATGCACTCCATCTACGAGAAAGGAACAAACATTTACTCATAATAACCATTTGCCATCTGTGTATTCTAGATCATAGAGTGTTCGTCTTCAGCCTTCAAAAGGTTTTGAAGATCTTTTTAAAATTCCTGTTGTTAAAAAACCTATACAAGGAAACCCTGGTGCTAGTTCCTCTTCTCAGGCACCTGTGTCGAATCCATGTCCCCATGACCAGTATTCAGCCCTAGATAATGGATTCTTTCAATGTGAAAAATGTTCTTTCATTTTCCATCCACCCTCTGGCAAAGTTAATATGCTGTCTGGTAAACCTGCCATTTTACCAGAACAAGATATCAAAGAAAGTACTGAAAAGGCTATTTCTATGCCTTTTGGATCTTGTACTGTGCCCGGAACCATCCCTCCTTTTAAGGATTTTATGCTTAAGGATTTGTCCAGCCAATATCAAGCTGACTTCTGGCCTCTACATGTGACCCCTGTTGGAGAAGTCCAAGGATCCAACCAGAGTAAATTATTGAATTGGACCAACTTGTGTATCCGTAAAACCCTCCTGTTCATCCATGATAAGAAAACTCAGGATGAAATTCGTGGTTTGCAGTAAGAGAAACAGTTGTTATCTCTGCAGGCCAATATGCATGTTGTCGTTGCCTCTCTGGAACGACTTGAAAAAGATCTCTTGCAACAAATGAAAGCGGAGATCCTTGAGCTGAAAGCTGCATATCTCCAATTCAAAATGCATGCTGAAGCATGGTGGACCGCTCAACAACGTGTTGTTGATCTACATAGAGAAAAGCTGTAGCAGGTTAGAGCAGAAATTCATATGGACTATGAAGTGTTAAGCTCGCAATTAGGAAACTGTAGAATACAGTTAAAGCACACTGAAGACAAGATGGATCTTGTCAGACAAGAAATTCAACAAGTCAATGATAACACTATATTGGTGAAAGATTTTGTTGTTCAAGAATCTTCTACAATACAAACTTTAGTCACTACTATTCAGGTACAGTCTCAACAAAAAATGTTGAATTTCCCATCTAGTGCCCAAGGATATTTATAGGCCCAACATGAAGGCCCTAAACTTCTGGTAAAGCCAAAACAGCCTGTAATTGAGAAAATCTTTGATCCCTCAACTGGTAGACTTAGAGAAACCACTACTGATGAAAGATTATCTGGTAAATTCCAGATGGCACGTGGTAGTGGAACTAATCCAAATGGTTCCAATCCGATTGATCCATTCAAAAATATCCAAACTTATAAGCCAGATACTCCTCCTCTAATTAATTTTGACAGTTTTGAGGAAGTAGAAAATATGAGGGGAATTGACGCCATGCGCGCCTAGATCACTAACTACATGTCCACAAATACTGGAGCTGATGAAGCTCAGGTGATCAAGCAAGCCCTCAATTCCATGACTGGAATGGCAAGAAATGTTTGGGATCGTCTTGAGAATGGCTACAGAGAAAACCTGATAAACAGAGGCACAGATCAGGTATGTGCACAGTTGACATGTCTGTTTGTTGGTAAAACAGACACAAGAGAAAGATTTGCCTATAATAAGTTCATGAGAGGCAAGTGTAAAGATTTAAAATGTTTTAAAGAATATTGTGAAGATCAGTATAAAAACCTTTATCTCTCTGGTTGTGAACAAAATCAAGATTTTATGTTCACAACTTTCTTGAAAAGCTTTGGCCCCGATGTAGGTGAATTTTATCATAAGAAAGTTCTAGAGAATATGGTGAATGAAGGTTTAGAATTAAAAGAACTGACTTATCCACAATTAGTGTAGTTCTTAGTTGAAATTAATGAAGATATATGTCAAGAAACACAGAAAAGGAAAGAGATTAAAAAATTCAAGCCAATGATCTCTTCTTCTGTTTGTTATCAGCTTCTACCTTCTTCTCAGTATGATAAATGTAAAACCTGTCAGCCTTCTTCTTGTGGCGATATGTCTTTGGGTAACTGGATTCCTGAAGAAGAGTTATACTGATTAATGTATCTATCTAGTTCAGGCGATTTTTTTATTTCTTCAACAAGATTAATATTTTCTTCTTCTTTAATCTCACTGATTTCGGCTATCCCTATTCCTGGACCCTCAACGGGCTCGATACTATACCTTAAACCCTAATCCCTTATCCCTAAACCCTCCAACCTTATCCCTAATCCTTATACCCTCGACACTCTACTTTAACCCTAATCCCTCGACCCTCAACCCTATCCCTAAACCCTTGACCCTCGAACCTCAACCCTCAACCCTCAACGTCAAACCCTAATCCCTCAACCTTTAACTATGATCCCTCAACCCTCAACCCTATCCCTAAACCCTAAACCCTAAAGCCTCAACCCTCAACGTCAAATCCTAATCCCTCAACCCTTCACTCTAATCCCTCAACCCTAAACCCTATCCCTAAACCCTCAACACTATACCTTAAACCCTAATCCCTCAACCCTCAACCCTAAACCTTATCCCTAAACCCAAATCCCTCAACCCTAATCTGTCATCCCTCAACTCTAATCCCTCATCCCTAAATGCTATCCCTATTCCTAAACCCTCAATAGACTCGATACTATACCTTAAACCCTAATCTCTTATCCCTAAACCCTCCAACCCTATCCCTAATCCTTATACCCTCCACACTCTACTTTAACCCTAATCCCTCGACCCTCAACCCTATCCATAAACCCTTGACCCTCGAACCTCAACCCTCAACCCTCAACGTCAAACCCTAATCCCTCAACCCTTAACTCTAATTCCTCGACCCTCAACCCTATCCCTAAACCCTAAAGCCTAAAGCCTCAACCCTCAACATCAAATCCTAATCCCTCAACCCTTCACTCTAATCCCTCAACCCTAAACCCTATCCCTAAACCCTCAACACTATACCTTAAACCCTAATCCCTCAACCCTCACCCCTAAACCTTATCCCTAAACCCTAATCCTCAACCCTCAACCCTAATCCTAAAAGGAAGCTAGGTGTGCAGAAATCGCTTCCTACAATAATCTATTGAGGACAGGGCTATGCAAATTCAACTTTATCCTAACTATTATAGCAATGTTAAACCATTAACATGAGATATAGCAGCAATACACATACACATAGAAAGTAGACAGAAGAGAGAGAGACAAAATATACGTGGGGAAAACCCTTACGGGTGAAAAATCCCACTCCAAAACATAGCTCAAATGTATTATAGTAAACAATAACAAATTACAATACAGTTTAGAGCCAATGCTCTTTCAGGATTCTTTGAATGTCGAATCTGGAGATATTCTGGTAGCATAACAGTACTCATACCAAAGTTATCTATCTCCCATCCAAGCACCTGTTTATATAGAGTTTACAAGGCAAATATGGAACCTTCTAGAGATGGGTGTCCATCTTGGACTCATGCCTCAAAACCCACGCCTAAGGACACTTGTCCAACATCCCATCCCGAAGTGGGTGCCTGGTCCCAAGATAGGTTACAACAGATGCTCTTACGCACCTTACAGCTGTCATAGAACCTATCATACACTGACTAAAAATATCATATTCCTCTTACATATCATAACCTCCCTTGACTGCCCAAAGATGCCTTTCTCTCATGCAAAGATACTCACCGACACTTGTCTTGGGGGTGCTGGCCCCAAACCCCCGTTAATTATTCAAGGGGGAAACCGCGACTACCAAAGTCACCAAAATTTATGCTGCTGCATATACACAAGGTGCTGACTATGCCAACTCAACGTGGGATAAATAAATACAACATTATGAATTTGCAAAGGTTGAGACACCTTAATTCCCAACAAATCCATCATCCCTCAACTCTAATCCCTCATCCCTAAACCCTAAATGCTATCCCTATTCCTAGACCCTCAATGGGCTCGATACTATACATTAAACCCTAATCCCTTATCCCTAAACCCTCCAACCCTATCCCTAATCCTTATACCCTCGACACTCTACTTTAACCCTAATCTCTCGACCCTCAACCCTGTCCCTAAACCCTTGACCCTTGAACCTCAACCCTCAATGTCAAACCCTAATCCCTCAACCCTTAACTTTGATCCCTCGACCCTCAACCCTATCCCTAAACCCTAAACCCTAAAGTCTCAACCCTCAACGTCAAATCCTAATCCCTCAACCCTTCACTCTAATCCCTCAACCCTAAACCCTATCCCTAAACCCTCAATACTATACCTTAAACCCTAATCCTTCAACCCTCAACCCTAAACCATAATCCCTCAACCCTCAACCCTAATCCGTCATCCCTCAACTCTAATCCCTCATCCCTAAACCCTAAACACTATCCCTATTCCTAGACCCTCAACGGGCTCGATACTATACCTTAAACCCTAATCCCTTATCCCTAAACCCTCTAACCCTATCCCTAATCCTTCTACCCTCGACACTCTACTTTAACCCTAATCCCTCGACCCTCAATCCTATCCCGAAACCCTTAACCCTCGAACCTCAATGTACTCAACCCTCAACATCAAACCCTAATCCCTCAACCCTTAACTCTGATCGCTTGACCCTTAACCTTTAAAACTTGAACCCTAAAACCTATCCCTATACGCTTGACACTCGACACTATATCTTAAACCCTAATCCCGTAACCCTCATCCCTAAAGCCTCAACCCTGAATCCTTAAACCTTCAAACCTAAACCCTATCCCTAATCCCTCTACCCTTGACACTCTTATTTAACCCTAATCCCTTGACCATTAACCCTATTCCTCAACCTCAACCCTCAACCCTCAACCCTCAACTCTCAACATTAAACCCTAATTCATCAACCCTAAACCCTAATCCCTCAAACCTAAACCCTATCCCTAAACCATCAACCCTCAACACTATACCTTAAACCCTAATCCCTATCCCTCAACCCTTAAACCTTAAAACTTAAACCCTATCCCTACACCCTCAACACTTGACACTATATCTTAAGCCTTAAACCCTCATCCCTAAAGCCTCAACCCTCAATCCTTAAACCTTCAACCCTAAACCCTATCCCTAATCCCTCTAACCTCGACACTCTAACCCTAACCTTGACATTAAACGCTAATCCGTCAACCCTAAACCCTAATCCGTCAACCCTAAACCCTATCCCTAAACCCTCAACCCTCAACACTATACTTTAAACCCTAATCCGTCAACCCTAAAACCTAATCCCTCAACCCTCAACCCTAAACACTATCAATAAACCCTCAACCCTCGACACTATACCTTAAACCCTAATCCCTCAACCCTCAAACCTAATCCCTCAACCCTCAACCCTAATCCCTCATCCCTAAACCCTAAATGCTATCCCTATTCCTAAACCCTCAACCCTCGACACTATACCTTAAACCCTAATCCCTTATCCCTAAACCCTAAACCCTATCCCTCAACCCTTAACCCTTAAAAATTAAACCCTAAAACCTATCCATAAACCCTCGATGCTCAACACTATATTTTAAACCCCAATCCCTTAACCTTCAGCCCTAAAGCCTCAACCCTCAATCGTTAAACCTTCAACCCTAAACCCTATCCCTAATCCCTCTACCCTCAACACTCTACTTTAACCCTAATCCCTTGCCCATCAACCCTATACCTAAACTCTCAACCCTCAACCCTCAACTCTCAACATTAAACCCTAATCTGTCAACCCTAAACCCTAATCCCTCAACCCTAAACCCTATCCTAAACCCTCAACCCTCAACACTATACCTTAAACCATAATCCCTCAACCCTAAACCCTAATCCCTCAACCCTAAACCCTAAACCCTAAACCCTATCCCTAAACCCAACAAAACTACTTTGCCTTATGTTAGGTTGTTAAACCCATCATTTTTGACTCTTCTCTTATAGATATTTGAGTTGCAAGAATATATTAGAAAAATGGCTATGAACTTTTTTAATGTTAGTAATGTTATATGGCATATTTTTTTGGCCCATCTGGGGTTCATTATGCCAATAGGTGTACACACTATGAGAAAAGCTTTGCGTATGGTACATCCACAGTGAGTAATTAATAGTTGAAATTAGAAGGATGATCATTATGAGAAAAGATTTGCATTGGGGTACATCTATGTTTCTTGCTGTCCACCCCGCACTTAGGGGAGGTATATTGTTATGAAACAAGAAAATAATCTCCCATTGTTTACTGGCTCTATCCATAAGAACTACTAAACTATACCTCAACCTTAAACTTTCAACCCTAAACCCTATCCCTAATCCCTCTACCCTCAAAACTCTACCTTAACCCTAATCCCTCGACCCTTAACCCTAAATGCTATCCCTAAAGCCTCAACCCTAAACCCTAATCCCTCAAGGTCCTAAACTCTAATCCCTTATCCCTAAACTCTAAATCCTATCCCTAAACGATCAACCCTCAACCTTAAACCTTAATCACTCAATCCTTATCCACCCCTCTCCTCCCCTATCTGGCTCACTCCCATCTCTACCCTCCTCTGCCCTCGACACTATACATACATACATATAGGCATACATACATACATACATACATATAGGCATACATACATACATACATACATATAGGCATACACATATAGGCATACATACATACATACATACATGATTAATAGCCTTGAACATAAAAAAATTTAAGGGGAACATAACACGAGCGCGTTATAACACTCTCACGTTATTTCAAACATGGCAAACAACACAAACTTTTGTGGAAAAGGAAAAATGCAAAGCAAAATATAACGCGAGCGCGTTATGTTTTGCTTTGGGAATCCCAAGCCTTGGGCTTGGGATTTGCTCTGGATTTCCAACCCAGAGGCTTGGAGTGCCTTTTGAATAGCCACAGACGTGTTTTTCCATATTCTTCAAGATTTCACATAATTTCGTTCGTGCTAACCCTCAAATTTGCATGTGTTTCAAGGTCAAACAAATCAAACACCTGGGTAATGTTAGGCTTTCTCTTAGCTATTTAATGATGTAATTTTTTTCACATTTTAACAATGTTAAGCCTTTCATCTTTAATTTCTTTTGTTTGTGTGTCTATTTTTGGGCAAAAACCATTGTTTGGTCTTTTTTCATTGTAAATTAACTATTCATTAAAATTTCAAAAAATTTACATATTTAGAAACTAGACTCCATTCTACAAATATTAAAAAAAGAAAAAAATAATTTTCAATTAGTTTTCAAAATTTATAGGGGTAGCACGGCCAAAATTCTATTTTTTAGGATGTGTCCACTTTGAAAATTAGTAAAAAATCAAATATTCATCAAAAAATTATCAGAAAAATTGGGCATAAACTACATGCTATTAGCTAATTTCTCACTGAAGCAATTTTAAAAATACCAAAAAAAAGTTGACCTTTTGAGGGAGCCACAAAACATGCTATGTTATGTTTTTTTGACAGAAACAACACCAATTTCTGTGGCTCCCTCTTTTGAACCCCTTAATCTATGCCATTTTTTTAAAAAAATAGTAGTTTAGAAAGTAGACTCGGAGCACTACGAACATTGTTTTGGTTGCATCTCCAAATTTTAAGTGTAACTATGCTCAATTTCTCATCTAAGGCCAGTATTTCCTAATTTCAGAAAAAAAGTGGCCACTTAGACCCCTTTTTGGCCCCCCATCTTCTTGCACTTACCCTCAAATGGTGACATAGCCACTAAAAAATTTCTTGATATGAGATATTTACTATTTCAAACCTTTTTATATAGCAACTAAGACTTGGCTTTCTTGGTTAGAATTCAATTCCAAATACAAGCTTGGGAACCAAGGTTTGGAGTCGTATAACACTATTTTGGAATTGGTTCCTCCTAACATGATTCAGAAGGTTAGAATTCATTACATCAAACCTTAGTGGAAGGATTATAAATGGTATCTTGATACCTCTTTTAGGAATTACAAACCATTTAAGAGGTATTCTTGTCTTTCTCCTCATTTTCCCATGGTTTCAAAAATCAAGGCTAGGTGGAACCTCTAGTTCACTATTCTTCAATGGAAACACAATTTACAAATAGTTTGGTCTACTCTAGTAGAACCCATGCTAACTCATGTTTCTTTGTGTCTCATGTATTAGGGTCTCCCAATTAGATCTTATCCATTTGGGTGTTTCTAATCCCCTCTATCCTTTTTGTGGACATATGGAAACTCTCAAGCATCTGTTCTAGTATTGCCCACAAGCCCAAGTTGCATGGAGCTAGATTCATGATTTTGTCAAGCCTTTCCAACCATAGCCTTTTTCTTGACAAATTATTCTTTGAGGTGACTAGTCCAAAATGCCAACAAAATATACTTAGATTTTGCATGCTTTTAGAGTGGAGATTCTATTTACTATATGGAAAGATATAAATTCTACAATATTTAGGATTTTCTATGAACACTCATTTTTTGTTTAGACTAAAGCAATTATATGTTCTAATGTTATGTTACAAATACAAGTCTGGGCCAATAACGTGGCTCTAGAAGTTTCTCACTTGGACTCTCATGGAGCACTGAGCTAATGCCCCTTGTATGGTTGCTCATGTGCCATTTTATCCTACTAGTTGGAATGCATCTCTGCCATGTGGGCTTCCCATGACCATAGCCATAGCTCTATATATGGCCCTCATGGTTCACAGGGATCTTCCCATCACTGACGGTGTGGCTAGTCTGCCCCACCATGTGGTCATTCCTTTGCCTCCCAACATGGTTATTATGGTTGACCTAATAGTGGAAAGTTTCCCTAGATAGACCTTGTTATTTCTCTTATCCATTCAGATCCTGCTCAAGATTATACCAATTCAAATTGGGAGCTCATTTCAAATGGCCAAGATCTCTCAGATGGTTGCGACTGTCCCCTTGATAAGGATCCTCCATCTTCTCCTACTCATATAGCCCTAGTGGCTTAGTGATGTGACCACTTCTTTTTATAATCACTTCATGATTTTTGTATAAACTCTTAGGGTGTTATGTCATTCCACCCACTTTTTATGTGATCAATGTATTATATTTTTGTTTTATTAATATAAAAGTATATCACTATTCATCATTAAAAAAAATAATTTTACCTATTATATTATTTTGTGCAAACCATATTAATTATTAATATTACTTCTCTAAATTAAAAAAGCATTATAATAATTTTTACACATTTTATATTATTTTAAAACAATATTAATCATTATTTTAGTTTTCTAAATTAATTTTATGTTATTTTTTTTTATGTTAAAGCCACCATTCATTATTTTGGGATCTTTTATTTTGTCTTTACTTTGAAAAGTGTAGTAAATATTATATACTTATATGTTACTTTTTAATAGTTTCATTTGTAGGCATCAGCAGATATTTTAAAATTTTGATGTCTTTATATTTAAAATATAAATGTTGGCTCTAAATAGTTTTTCTTTCATAGTCATGACATAGATGTTTCTTTTATATTAATTATAACTTATAATAATTAATATTTTTTTAATTAAAAGAAGTTATTCTTTAATATATGATAAATTGTTACTACTTATTATTATATACAAAAATCTATTATTAGTCTTTTTTAAATTATTTGTAATTTTATTTTAAAAATTGCAATGGTGAAAAATACATCCTAAAGGCATTTTTCTATTTAATTTTGTGCCTAGTTTAGGGTAATGTTGTAATGCATTTATATAGTTACAAATGGTGTATTTTTGTGTATAGTTGGTTGATCCTATGATAGTGTGCCCCACTTGTGGGATAAACTGATTTTTGCCTAAAATCACATATTTTTTAGAAAAAACTAATGATTTAAGGCTAGAGGGGTTCCATCTATGTGGGTTTTATTCTTGGATAGAACCCCCCAGGCTTAAATCAAACCCCCAATGGAGTCTCCTCTGCACCTATCAAAATATTGAAAAAAAAAATTCTTCAACTTTGGAGGGATCAACTAAGTCATTTGGAAATGTCATTTTGTAAGGATGTAGCCCTTAGTATTATCTTTACAAAAATTATAATATGTATTATGTTTTCTTTAATATTATATATTTTAAAAAAATTATAATGAATGTAGGTCTATTATGAAAAAAATAATGACCTCTATTAAGTAACTAGGAAAAATAACAAACATTTTTTTAAATATTAAAAAATACACTACACTCCACATAGATTTCCTTGTTTCAAAGAAAAAAATAATTTTGATATATATGCTAAGAGAAATGTGTTATGGAATAATATTGTTCTAAAATTTTTGTTAGTACTAATTCAAAAATTACTAATAAATAAAAATATTTAATAAAAGATTACCAATAAATATCCATGCACTACACATTGGAGTTAATTAACTAATTATAACAATTCATGAAAAAAAATTATTATAGTGAAAGTTATGTGCTATGGAATAATGTCACTCAATAAAAAATAATAGAAAAAATAAAAATTGATTAAACAATAAAAATAAAAAATGATAGAAATAATTCCTTAATTTTTTTAAATATAGGTTGAATCTACATAAAAATGCTATAGCTCATTAATCCTTAAATTCTTGATCATTTGTTCCCTATAATTGACACAAATTGAAAAATACTAAAAAATGTTGATTTTGAGCATCCCACTTAGGCCAAAAAGTGGGGCACGCTATTGTGAGATCACCCACTTAGGTCTACATACCTAGCCTTACTTTCACCTAGCCCCATCTTATCAATTATCCCTATACTTATGTGCATGCATTCCAAATCTAATTGTCATATCTATTTGATTCTAATCATTTATCATAGCCTTATCCAATCCAATCCATCTCAAGCACTAATCTAACCTAGTTGGCTAATCTAGGTTGTGTCTATGAGTGTAAGGCTATCCTTGTATTCATGATCTTGATTATTTTAAATGCAAAATCAAAATCAAACATTTTAGCTAATTGGCCCATCTTACACTTTGGTCCCAAGCTAACTATGCATAAATCTTCACCATCTGATGTTATTTTTTTTGTATAAAAGGAGATTCATTATATTCATTCTAATGATTGAAGAGCTTAGAAATCATTCACCATTATTGTTTATCACAAGAGAATAATTATTTTCATCTACACCTAAGTACTAAAATCTAGCAAAGAAAATGATCATACTCATCCTTGTGCATGTGAATCACCTAGAGATTATTCTAGAATTCGTGTGCAAGTTTGAAGCTTGTTGTTTGTTAAATTCCAATACAAGACAGAAAACCTAAGAGTGCAATAGATAATATTGTTATCTAACAATATACTTTTTATAATAATTCACAGAGTAGAATCTAGAGATCATCAAATGTCACTCATTCATAGTTATAGATTAGGGTCACAACTATGCATTAGATCTAGATGCACAAATTTAATTGACACAATGCAAGAAGGAATATTCCAATTTTGATCTATACATATGAAGTTATCTAGGACATTTCTATATTTTGAAGTGCATCAACTTCACTATCTACATCAATCAACATTCATCTTTGATCATAGAGCTAAGTGATATCATCCTTTATCAATTATTATTTATGGTGTGATTACATTTGTACTATCTAATGTTAATTGATCCATTCTATTCCAGTCCATATAAACCTAACCCTGATCAACCCTCTTACTCTCCTTAGGTCAATAATTTGTGCATGTTTGCCTACTTAATCTTAAGAACCATAGATTATCCTTTTTTATTTTATTTTGGTGAGCCTAACAAACTTACCTAACCTTGAAACCCTAATTTTATATTTATAATTTAATTCTTATATTCTAATTTTCTAAATTTGATTTGTTTATTTTTCTAAAGATATTAATTGATTACTCTTTTTTTAGGGTTTGGTAATTAAAATTATTCCCTATCGTTAGAACCACCATACCCACCCTTGATTTGACCTAAAGTTTCCATTATTAGTATATTTTTAGATCTAATTTATTTTTTATTCCATTCATATTATTGTTTATGCTAAAGTTTCCACATAATCATTATGTTCCATTGAGAAAAGCCATAGCTTAAACCTTAATATGACCGTTGATTGCAATGACAATGTCAACATCTTTAATCATGGTTGGATTAAGATAAACCTAGGTGATAATTATGATCATAAGGTACACATTCAAAAACAAGATCTACTAGCAACTTTCTAGTTTAGTTAATACACAAAATCCTAAGCATCTAACAAATATGCTTCACACATTGTTTGAAAATCATGAATATGGGAAAGAGACATTAGAGGCAACTTGTGCTAAGTGTGCATCATCTCTTAATATTATTGCATGATCTACCCCTTCCTCCACCATAGAAATCTCAATGATTATTACTTCTACCATAAACCCTACCTCTACCATTGCTTTAGCCTCTACTACTAATCCCACTACTTCATTCCTTAATGAAGTTCCATCCTTATATAATCTTCTAAGCCTACGATGCCCTTAGAAATATTTATTACACCATTATTTTGACACAAATCATTGGATCCTCTATTCGTCGTACATCTTATGCCTATACTTGTCATAACCCTAATCAATCCCTTGTTACCATCCCATCCTTCACCCTAGATGAACTAATCCAAAAAATTGATGGAGTGAACAAGAAAGTAGATAACAAGAGTAATAATAATAAATTTTAGATCTTAGACAAACTCCACTTGCTTTTGATATTATGACGTATCCATTGTCTATGTAATTTGTAGCACCTCAGTTTTCTATGTATGATGGTAAAGGGGATCCTAGATTAAACTTCTTAAGTCTTATATAGCTACATGCGTAGACTTTATGTATGAAGATAGAATGTTGGCAATGCTATTTCTAGGAAGACAAAGACTATGCTATTGAATGGTTGTATATATTGCCTCATGGATCTATTCATTCATTTAATGATTTGAAAAAAGATTTTCTTAAAAAAATTAAAGAAAATATGGGCCTTAGAGTTATAGTTGATTTATTTGAGTGTTCCAAAGGATCAAATAAAAGAATAAGTGATTATGTGATGAGATTCTCTTTTATGTGTTCCAAATTAATTACACTTTTGCATGATTAAGAACTTTAGATTATTTTTATCAAAGGGCTTATCAAACTAGTTCAAGATAAGTGTGTCTTAACAATTTTTGTTTCATTTATGGATCTTTGTGCTCATGTCAAAATAATGTAATCTAAGTTGGTTGCAAGAAATTAATTTAGTTATGGCCCAAGTCAAAGTGATTCTTACCCTTCTAAGTATAAAATGTCAAGTTCTTTTTCAAAGATAGTGAAAAGAAGAAAATGCAAATTAAGGAGCTCATAAATTTATTCTTCTTCCTTCAGACCATATAAGAGAAGGGAGTTTACTAAACTTGATTATTCTACAGATAGTGTGCTTAAAATGTTGTTGAGTGGAAATATCATCACTCTTCCTCCTATTCATTCTATAGACACTACTCTACCACTTCATAAATATTATAATGAAAATGCATATTGTAATTATCAACATGTTAATAGATATATTACAAATAATACATAGATCTTAAACCCAATGTTGAAGATATAATTCAGAGTAACACAATCAAAATTGGAGTAAATGACAATACTAATCCATCAGCTTCACCTACTAACAGCCATTTGGAAATCTTCACTAATCCATTTCTAAAGCATTCAAATAATGTAAAATCTATAGTTATTGAGGATAGTAATGATGATGATTATGCTTTTGTGGGTAATGTTGATACTAGATCTTCTTCTATGCCACCATTGATTACATCTTATGATGACAAGTTTCCAAAACATAATTATTAATGTAGACACCTAAATTTTACCATATCTTAACATCACACTAATTACCTCTCACATTCCCACATCATCAAATTTATTTAATTAATTTAACTATTCTTTTAATGTTAATTAAAAAATAAATTTAATTAATTAATTAATTAATCTAACTTGTCATCTAATGTTCCAATGCTAATTAAATAAATCATAATTATTTAATTAAATCAATTTATCCCCCAACATTGTAAGGAAGTTAAAATAGTGGAAACAACTTCCTACTCCAATCTTGAGGAAAGAAATTATGCAAAACTTTAAATATGATCTAATAGTCATAGAAATTTCAGAAACACATTCAAAAACATGAAATAAACAAAGAGACACAAAACACCAGATATACGTGGGGAAAACCCTTTCGAGTGAAAAACCCCACACTCCAAAAGCTTGCTCAATGTATTTCAAATCAAATACCAAGATTACATACACTTGTAGAGCAAGTTTATTACAGAAGTATCACCAGTAAACAACTCTGGAAGAATTATGGCAACATTCTAGCAACATTCTAGCAGCATAACAATACCTACAAACTCACACTATGCAAACTACTCCTCAAGCCTCCAATTTATAGACTTCTGGCTATACAAGAGACCATCTATGGTTTTACACAAGAAACCATCTATGGTTTTACAAAACCATGTGCGAAGCTTCTTAACCAAGATTCTAGTCTAAAAATAAGATCTCACGTCCAAAATGAAATCCCCTATTTTTTACCCTTACAGATGTCATAGAATCTATCATAATATGCCTAAAAATAGGCCTTCCATAATATATTATCATGTGGGCATATTTTGACACCTAATAAACCAATTTTCAAGGCACCGACAATGTGTAACAGTTGTAGTAAAATATTAAATGAAAATAACTATTATGAGAAATATGCAAGGTTGAGACACCTCATTTCCCAACATTCTCCCACTTGTCAAATACCTTGCAAGAGCAAAGGGAATAACACCATCATGGATCAACTGCTAGGGGCCAAGAGGCCCATAGACTCAGAACACCACCTGAATTTTGCTGTGCTCACAGGCTTAGTTAATGCATCCACAACATTTGCCACAGTCTCTACCTTTTCCAACTTCACCCTGCCATCCTTGACCATATCTCTCACGAAGTGATACTGAACATCAATGTGTTTGGTCCTGGAATGAAAAGTTGGGTTCTTCGCAAGGTAGATTGCACTCTGACTGTCACAATAAATTGTAACCGCACCCTGTTTCAATCCAATATCTGAACACAAACTTTAGCCAAATGGCTTCTTTACAGGCATGAGTAGCTGCCATGTACTTTGCCTCAGTAGTGGACAAAGTAACCACAACCTGTCGCTTACTCATCCAACTGATTGCACCACCATTAAGAGTAAAAACATATGCACTGGTGGACCTTCTACTATCGACATCACCAACCCAATCTGAATCCACAAAACCGTGAATACTCAAGGAATGTTGATCTCCTATACCATGAAAATAAATAGAGTACTCTATTGTACCTAGCAAATATCTGAAGACCCTCTTAACTGCATCCCAGTGCAATCTTCCAGGATTAGACATAAAACGAGAAAGAACTCCCATTGCTTGGGCAATGTCTGGTCTTGTACAGACCATAGCATACATTAATCTTCCAACTGCACTCTACTCATGTCTTCCATCTCCGATGGGGATGTAGGACATTATGAAATAGAGAGCTTTGTTTCCAATGTAATAGGAACACAAAGTGGTTTACAATCCTGCATATTAAACCTTTGCAAAACTGAACAAACATACTTACTTTGGCCAAGCCATAGCTTTCTGTTCTAACGATCTATTCTGATCTCCATCCCAAGTATGTGTTTTACTGCACCAAGATCTTTCATTTCAAATTTCATAGAGAGCTGAGATTTCAATTCTGTAATCAAACCTTTGCCTTTCCCAATAAACATGTCAACATATAAAGTAATTACCAGGAAACGATCACCATCAGATTTAAAATATACACAGTGATCAGATTTAGACCTCACAAATCCCAAACTCAACACATATGTATCGAACTTCTGGTACCACATCCTAGGACTTTGTTTAAGGTCATACAGAGATTTCTTTAACTTACAAACCAACTTGCTTTTACATTTCACCATGTAGTGCTCTGGTTATGTCATATAGATTTCTTCCTCCAAATCACCATGAAGGAAAGCAATTTTCACATCCATTTGTTCAACCTCTAGGTCATAAGCTACTGCAATAGATAATAAAAATTGAATGGATGTCATTTTAGCAACAGGAGAAAAGATCTCACCGTAATCAATACCCTCAACCTAAGAGTACCCCTTCGCAACCAATCATGCCTTATACTTTTCAACATTTCCATCTGAACCAATCTTTTTCTTGAAGACCCATTTACATCCAACAGGTTTACGTCCTTTAGGAAAAGGTTTACATCTTTGTTCTCTTCTCCTTAGGCACATGTGCATATGCCTCACAACCAAAAACTCTCAGATGTCTAAGTGAAGGCTTTTTCCCCGACAACGCCTCCATAGGCGTTTTATCAACAAGTGATGATGTAGGAGATCTATTTATCAAATAACAAGTAGTGGCAACAGCTTTAGCCAAAAACTTTTATTCTAGACCATCTCCACTCAACATGCTCCTAGCCTTCTCCATCAACGTTATGTTCATTCTTTCTACAACTCCATTCTGCTGAGGAGAATACGGAGTTGTCTTTTGTCTTTTAATCCCGTAATCTATACAGAATCTATCAAAATCAGCAAAACAGTACTCACCACCATTGTCAGTCCTCAAACATTTAATTTTCTTTCTAGTCTGAGTTTCTACCATAGCCTTGAACTCCTTAAAACAACTAAAAACTTCATATTTACTCTTTAAAAAATATACCCATGTCCTCCTACTAAAATCATCAATGAAAGTAACATAATAAACCGATTTACCAATAGAAGCAACATCAACAGGACCAAATACATCCGAATGGATTAGATCAAAAATACATGAAGACTTATGAGAAGACGAGTAAAATTGAATGCGGTTTATGTTTGCCATAAATACAATGTTCACAGAAATCAAACTCTAGATTGCAATCATTCAAACCTTCAATAAGGTTCTTATTTTTTAGGGCTTTCAAACCCTTCTCTCTAATGTGGACAAGTCTCTGGTGCCATAACATGGTCTTCTCTGCAGGTAACTTTGATTCGGTAGACAGAGCACCCTTGGGTACTCAAAAGCCATGACCATCCGTAGAAGAGGAAACCATCTCTTTTTTCAGCAAAGTAGTTTATGGCTTGATTTTATCAGAAGTGCTATTGCACTCAACCGTGCATGCATCAAGCTGGTACAATGTACCCAATCTGCTTCCTCTTGCTATCACCATAGTACCTCTCACCATTTTCACACCTACTTCATAAAATTGTACATGCACACCCACATCTATCAGCTTGCTAATAGATAATAAATTTCTTGCTAGTCCTGGGATATGCAAGACACCATCAAATCATCTAACTCTACCATCAGAAAATTTCACATGAATACTACCATGGCCAACAATGTCAAGGAAAACATTATCACCCAAAAACACATTACCACCATCATAGTTTTCATACTTACTAAACTAGTTTCTGCTAGGAGTCATGTGGAAAGATGCACCTGAGTCTATCAACCATGCATTATCACCTGCACGAGTGGCCAAGGCTGCAATAAAGGTATCTCCATCTTCTTTCTCAGACTCAGAATCAGAATCTTGCTTCTTCTTCTTCTTTTTCTTCTCTTCTTTACATTCCTTTCGAAAGTGTCTAGATTTTCCACAGTTCCAGCATATTGCCTTAGACTTACCAGGAGATTTTGATCTCCCCTTATTCTTAGACTTGGAATGGCCATGCTGCTTCTCATCTTTGCCACATTCTTTTGCTATTCCTCGAACACTTAAAGCCTCTTTGGTATTCAAGGAGGCCTTCCTTCTCATCTCTTTAGAGAGTAGAGAACCAACAACATCCTCCATCTTCAGAGTGACTGAAATGCTCCCAATGGCCATGACTAGGTCGTCCCATGAGTCTGGCAGCGAACACAGCAAAGTTTGGCACCTTTCTTCTTCATCCATTTTCACCCCAATTGAGGTCAACTGAGTCACCAACATATTAAATATTTTTAGATGCTTAGAAATTCCTCCACCATCTTCCATTCTCAACGAATACAACTTATTCCCCAAGAAAACTTTATTTACTCAAGATTTAGCTTGGTATATCTCACCCAACATCTTCCAAAGCTTCTTCGAAGTGGATTCTTCATGGACATTTATCAAAATCGAGTCTGCAAGACATAGTCTTATGAGACCTTTATCTTTTCTATCCATTACATCATATTTTGCAGCTAAAGCTGGATCCATAGGCCTCTAGACATTTTCATCCACCGCATCCCATGGATCCTGATCAATTAACAGCCACATTTCAAAGTTTGTGCCAGAAAATTTTTAACCTCCATTCTCCCAGATGTGCTCGCCATCTGAAAAATCCTACAACAAGATCACAAAGTATCCTCTACACAAGCTCCCACTCAAACTTTGATTAGCACAAAAAACTCAACAACCCACAACTGAAACCAAAGGTGATCAAGTTCTGATACCACTTGTAAGGAAGTTAAAGTAGCAAAAACAACTTCCTATGCCAATCTTAAGGAAAGAAATTATGCAAAACTTTAAATCTGATCTAATAGTCGCAGAAATTTCAAAAACACATTCAAAAACATGAAATAAACAAAGAGACACAAAACACTAGATATACGTGGGGAAAACCCTTTCAAGTGAAAAACCCCACACTCCAAAAGCCTACTCAATGTATTTCAAATCCAATACCAAGATTACATACAATTGCAAAGCAAGTTTATTACAGGAGTATCACCAGTAAACAACTCTGGAAGAATTCTGGCAGCATAACAATACCTGCAAACTCACACTATGCAAACTACTCCCCAAGCCTCTAATTTATAGACTTCTGGCTATACAAGAAACCATATGTGGTTTTACAAAACCATGTGCAAAGCTTCTCAACCAAGATTCCAATCTAAAAATAAGCTCTCACGTCCAAAATGAAATATCTTATTTTTTACCCTTACAGATGTCATAGAATCTATCATAATCTGCCTAAAAATAGGCTTTCCATAATATACTATCATGTGGGCATCTTTTGACACCTAATAAACCAATTTTCAAGGCACCGACAATGTGTAACAATTGTAGGAAAATATTAAATGAAAATAACTATTACGGGAAATATGCAAGGTTGAGACACCTCATTTCCCAACAAACATTCCTACATGGATTAAATAAATACATAATATCAATTTAATCAATCCAAGTCCCCCTCATCATTTCAATTAGTTAAACAAATTAAGTTTAACTAATTAATCTTGCATGTGTTCCTCCCTCACGTTATTTAAAATAAAGTAAAAATCCATGACTAACTAAATCCAAAAGTCAAACTAACTTTAAACCCCCACCATCCATTTCTTTTTCTTCATCTTTTAATCCTAGCCATTCACATAAGGATGGCTCTAATCTTTCACATTCCTCAACCTATTTATTTAAAATAAATAAAGTCAAAACTACACAAGGCTCTTAAAAGTACCTTTTGATCTCCACCCTCTACTCAAAATAATGTAATCTCCACCCTTCATCTTCCTCAATCCTTGTGTTATTCACTTTCACCTATCCCAATCTTCCACTTATCAGCATCTCCCTTCTCCATGTGCATAAGTAGTTTTATAATTTATGTTGATAATTTATAATTTTATTATTAATCTAGTAATAAAAACTACCATTGCAACCATAGTAGTAGATGTCTTATAATCAACTAAGTTAATAGAGATTGTTTAACGACAAGGTCCTGTTGTAGCAAAGAGATGATGGCGGTTCTAGGTTATCTCTGTAGATCTTCTCTTCTCTAGAATATTTATCTACGTTTGTGATCTTCCATAGATTTTGCTAAATCTCAACCAATGTAGTACCATATGCAAAACAATACCCCAACAATTCTTTAAATGTGGAAAAGTGTGTAGCATTATCGGTGACAACATTCAAGGGAAGTTTGCAATGAGAGAATATTCTCCTTTAGAAAATATCATATAACCTTAGACTTGTATCTATTTTGACTTGAAAAAACTCAATCTATTTCATGAGATAATATTTTCTACTATTCATATAGGTATGATCTTTTCTCAAACATGGATTTAGAGTGTTGATGAAGTTGATTCCCCACTACTAAAATGAAGTGTCAATCATTATGATATTGAGAGCTTGTGTGATGAGATTTGGCCTTCCCATTAATTATTGATAAGATTGACATTGTTCAACACATGAATATGTATCTCTAAACATTATTGGAACTTAATAAAATTAAAATTGAACAAAAGTATATATATGCATGTAAATTTAAATTTTAAATAATTTACTTTTGTGCAACACAAATATGGATGATCTTTTTGGACATACCGATAGGGAGATTAGTATATTGCAATTAATTTAGGAGCACCCACAAACCATAGAGGTTTACAAATCAAACTATGAGAAGATATTGGAAAGTTTAGTTCGCAATAGACATTCATTAGGAGGTGTTAGTGCTTATTCCGGTGAGACTTTAGTATTTATTCTTTCCCAAATGCAGAAAAAAGTTTCTAGTGATGTTTCATAGTCCAACTAAATGTGCCAAAAGAAGTTATTAAAAGAGATTGTTTTCCTCAATATGCCCCCAAAACTAGTGTTAGGCCATTTTAGGTGACCAAGTGCATGTGCCCTCCTATGGAACCATTGATTTACCCTAGTGTTCTTTCTACCAATGGTTGGTATCCCAATAATGACCAAATTCCATTATATTTTGCACAACAAATGTACGTTGAGGTTCATTTAGGCCTTGTTGTGCCTTACACAACACGTCCCATTGGCAAATGAGGATCCCTCTTTTTTATTATTCTTCACTTGTCTCCTCTTCCTATGGTGTAATGCCAGTGTTATTTTAGTACATTTTCTTAGAGTCTTTTTCTTCATGTTGGCTTGTTTGATCGTGTTTTGGCGTCTTTACCTCTTCTTTTGGGTGTTGACTTTCTTCATGTTTTTTGCCCTATTGGAGTATCGGGATTTGTTATTCCAACATGATAGTGAAATCACCCTTGAAAACCTGACAGCCTTCCTTGGATGTTTATGTGGGCGAGTTTTTATCTTATCAGGGTTTGCCATTTTAGTATGGCAGTAGAAGCACCCCCAATGTCCCAAAGTCTGTTGATGCTAGTGGCGGCTTCATACGTCACCCTTGTCAATTTTTTGGAGTATGATGTGACAGTAAAAGCATCTCTGTTATTTTGAATGAGCAAGGGATGTGACCTTGTCCCTACCTACCCTCAAACTTGCATTATTGTAATTTCTCACATGCATGTCAAGGTGCCTTTTATTACCATTTTCTCAATTTTCTATTTTAATTTCTGCATTTTGTGTCTTCCCCCAAAGCTCTAGTGATTTTAAAGCATATTGCAAACCCTCTAACACAAAGTCAAGGCTACTGAAGCATTCGAGGGCTAGCATGTGTGGTCTACTAGCTTTGTTTGTTGCTTGTTGTGTGTGCTTGAGCAGTTTCACAATCTCATCACTTCTTCAAGTAGGACTTTGTGCTTCTTTTTCATGTCTAATGGTGTTTCATCAATTATCATCTTCGCCTTGCTTTGTGTTCATAGGACATTCGTGTTTGTGTCCTTTTTGAGTTCTCGGGTCTTGGATTCCTTTTTGTGCTTAGGTTTTCATTTTCCCCTTCCATTTTTTGTAACCCTGGCCATGTCAATCTATTTTTATTTTAGCACCCTCTTCGGGTTATTTTTGGTAGCACCATGTTGCCCTTTCAGAGCTTCAATTATTTTAATTCTTTCTTTATTAGGCAGGCGATATGGTTATGTCCCGATCCTTGACCTTAATACTTGGTATCTACTAAGTCCTTCGGGATTGGGTTGTCAGGTTGTGTTGTGCTCGTTTTCTTTTAAGCTAGGTTTGGGGTTTCCCCGATCCCCAATCTCTGATGCTTTTCCTAAGTCTTCCAGAGTTAGGTTTATCCATCTCCTATTTTTAACTTTTTAAGTTTTGAGTCTTTGATTTCCCAAATCCCTGATCCCTAATGAACATTACACCATTAGAATTGACATATGCGATTGCCTTGTTTTTGTTTGATATTTCTTTGTCACGAAGACCAAAAAACTCTCTGATCCCAATCTCTGATATTACAATGTACTAGTCTCATCAGAATTGTGGTATCGAGCCTGCTTCTTTTCTATTTCCTTTTGAGCTTAAATCCAAAGATCTCCCTGATCCCCAATCCCCGACAGCTCAAATCGATGAACTTTCAAGATCGGTGGTTCTGTGTTCTATGTTTTACTTGCCTTTTGACATAAATTTTCAAGATCACCCATATCCTAGTGCCTGATGCTTTCATAGCACTATATGTTACGTAGGTAGTGGATTCCTGTGATCCCTAACAATTCACAAGGAAAGACATGAATTTACTATTTGGTTTGATGAATTTCTAGCTAAATTATTTTGAGAGCATGGAATATACTAACCTTGATGTATTCTTAAGTCATTTCTAGTGATATGAATATGTTTTGAGAGATGGTTTGGCATTCGATGCGGAGATGTGGGAAAATCCTCTAGCTGGAGAAATTACATATCTAAAGATTGGAGGCACCAATCCATTACATGTTGGTGTCTAGGCGTTTCTACAGATGGTGCATGAGGAAGGAGGTAGACCCTTTTCGGCTCAGTGCATGTCTAGTTCAGGATTGGTTCAGGCTGCTACATCCTAATATCCTTACAGCCTCCCAAGCTAGTTTCAGCATGTCCACGAAGATATGACTAGAAGCAGAGGAAAATGTTTGATCTAGCATGTTGAGTGGTTCTAAATTCTGGTTTTAGTTTGAAAAGAAGATTTTCAAATTCCCCACCTATGCTAAGCACGAGAAGGAAG
Source organism: Cunninghamia lanceolata (assembly GCA_027924645.1). NCBI lineage: Eukaryota > Viridiplantae > Streptophyta > Pinopsida > Cupressales > Cupressaceae > Cunninghamia > Cunninghamia lanceolata. Next base: position 917,446 of record BSBN01000889.1, read on the forward strand.
TTTGTTATCTCATGCAACCAAATTAAAGAAACCAAACAATAGGTGGTGGTATAGGGAGAGTTGGGGAACCACTTAGACCTAAGGAACAAGAAGAGAAAGAACAACTATATTGTAGGAGGGATTAGACTCAAAGGGATTTCAATACATTTGAATGTGCACAATTGGAATGACATCAAAAGTATTACCCCTAGAGTGGAAGTCCTTCACAAAGATAGACGACTGAAAAAAGTTCTTGACAACAGGGTCATCAAAGAAGAAATGAGAGCCTATCACAATATCAATAATGGAACCTAGAGATATTAAGGAGTAAAGTTAGCAATTAATGTTAATATAGGGGAATGTCTCTTAGTTTATATTTTAAGAGGCCGACCTAATTTAGGTCCTAGGTACCCTACTAGGCTGACCTTGTGATGAATGTAATGAAAGATCAACTCTATAAAGAGAGGAATGTGATATGATTTTAGGTGGGGGAATAGATAGAGATTTGGCTAGAACAAGGCTACAACTTTGTAATTTTGACAAGGCATGTAACTGGCAAACTATAACACATTTGCAATGTGTGAATCTTGTTGTCACATGTAATCTTCTAATTCTGGTGCCCATTAATAGCAAATACTCAATTCCTCTATTTTTTCCTTCTATCTAGCAATAATGCGTTTGCATCTTCACTTGTATTGTGTATATCTTGGTGAGATCTAAACTTGATTACATTTTATATATGAGATTGAAGATTAGTGTTTTATTATTGTGCATGCAATATGGTGTTTTCATATCTCTTACTCAAATTTTTCATATCATTCCTTAGACTCTTGCATCTGAAATGTATATGATTGTGTGAATACAAGTCATCGCATTTTGGGTTATTTTGATCTCATCGGATCTACTACATATAGTGAGATCAAATGCAAATGCTAGCCATTTACTTTATGGTATTCTTTCTCTAAACCCTCACCTTTTGTTCTTTCTTTGCAAATCTGGTTAGTTTAGGAGTAGGTTAAGGCTAGACTAAAATCATATATCCATATGACTTGTTATAGATTAGATTTGTCTCATCCCTGCAAGTATATCTATTGTTGATCCAGAACTGAAAGTATTCATTCTCTAGAAATAAGCAATCAAAGTAGTCTATTTATGCACATGTTATTTAAATTTTTTGATCCCTTTTTTGCAATCGATCATATGTCTACACAATTACCAGTAGCCCCTTGTATAGGTATGGATACATGAGACATTGAATTACCCAACATCATTGTGACCCAAAAAAATAAGGAACTTGGGGTTATCAACCTCTTTAGGTTAGTTTTCTTTCAGTAGAGGTGGTACATTATTGTGTTCTACTTGCATGTTGACGAGTGTGTCAAAACACCCCTCAACATGCCTCAACGTCAACTATTTAGATTTACCTCCACATTTGTGGCAGGGGTGTGGCAAGGTATGTGACAAGGATGCATATCATTATGCAAATCAATAGCCTTCTACTTATAGTAGCTTGTTTTGTGAGAGGATGCATGTGATCTTTCTATCCCTCAGCGATATTGGTGATCATGTGGTTAGCAATTAATAGTATTGTTGAGATTGTTGTGCAGACTCTCAGATGATATCTTTAGATCACATGGGATAGTACTTGATGAGGCATCCATGTAGGACATATACTCACTCAAATCCCTATCATGTTGTAGGCATCCCATCTCCAAAGTATCTTGGTCACATTATAATGGATTGTCAAATTCAGAGGTCGACATGTCCTGATCCCAGACCCTGATACTTGATATCCACTGAGTCCTTCAGGATCAAGATGTCGGGACATGCTGTGTTCCTTTACTTTTGAGCTAGGTTTGGGGTTTCCCCAATCCCTGAACTCGTATGCTTTTCCTAAGTCTTCCAGAGTTGTGGGTTTATTCATATCCTATTTTTACCTTTTTGAGTTTTGAGTCTTTGATTTTCCCGATCCCTGATCCCCGATGAACATCACACCATCAAAATCAGCATATGGGGTTGTCTTGTTTTTGTTTGATATTTCTTTTTCACAAAGACCATAAAACTCTCCGATCCTAATCCCTAGTATTATAGTGTACTAGTCTCATCGAAATTGTGGTATCGAGCCTACTTCTTTTCTGTTGCCTTTTGAGCCTAAATTCAAAGATCTTTCTGATCCTCGATCCCCAACAGCTTGAAACTCTATGAAATTTTAGGATCAGTGGGTTGGTGTTCTGAGTTTTACTTGCCTTTTGACATAAATTTTTGGAATCACCCATATCCTAGCACCCAACACTGTCACAGTATTATCCCTTACATAGGTAGTGGATTCTTGGGATACCTGACAATTCACAAGGAAAGACATGAATTTACTATTTGGTTTAATGAATTGCTAGTTGAATTCCTTTGAGAGCATGGAATGTACTAACATTGATGCATCCAAAACTTATTTCTAGTGATATGAATACGTTCTGAGAGATGGTTTTGCCATTCGATGCAAAGATGCAAGAAAATCCTCTAGATGGAGAAATTACATATCCAAAGATTGAAGGCACCAATCCACAACATGTTGGTGTCTAGGAGTTTCTACAGATGGTGCATGAGGAAAGAGGTAGACCCTCTCAGGCTTGGTGCATGGCTAGTTTAGGATTGGTTCAGGCTACTACATCTCCTTATAGCCTATGGAGTTGGTTTCGGCATGTGCACCAAGATATGACCAGAAGTAGAAGAAAATGTTTGATCTAGAATTTTGAGTGATTCTAAATTCTAGGGTTGGTTTGATAGAGAAGGTATTTGAATTCCCCACTTGTACTAAGCATGAAAAGGAAATTCTTTATCTCATGCAACCAAATCATAAAAACCAAGAAAAAGGTGTCTTTGAGAGGTGACAGTGCAGGGAGAGTTGGGGAACCACTTATAGCCAAGGAACAAGAAGAGAAAGAATAGCTATTGGAGGAGGGATTAGAATCGAAGGGATTTCAATACATTTACATATGCACAATTGGAATGAAATCAAAAGTATTACCTCTGGAGCAAAAGTCCTTCACAAAGATAGTCAACTGACAAAAGTTCCTAATAGCAGGGTCATCAAAGAAGCAATGAGAGCCTACCACAATATCAGTAATGGTTCAACCTAGAGATATTAACAAGTAAAGTTAGTGATTAATGTTAATATAGGGGAGTCTCTTAGTTCATATTTTAAGAGGCCAACCTAATTTTGAAAATATGTAATTTGTAAATAGGTCCTCCCCTACTAGGCTGGCCTTGTGATGAATGTAATGAAAGATCACCTCTATAAAGAGAGGAATGTAATCTAATTTTAGGTGAAGGGCTATATAGATGTTTGGCTACAATGGTGCAATTTGTAATTTTGAAAAGGCATGTAAGTAGCAAATTGTAACACATCTGCTATGTGGGAATCATGAACTGTCACATGTAATTTGCCAATTCTGGTGCCCATTAATAGAAAATATTCAATTACTCTATTTTTTCCTGCTATCTGGGGGTAATGTGTTCGCATCTTCACTTGTATTGTGTATATATTGGTGAGATCTAAAATTGATTACATTTTTTATATGAGATTGAAGAGTAGGGTTTTATTAGTGCGTATGCAATATGATGTTTTCAAATCTCTTACTCAGATTTCTCATATCATTCCTTTGACTCTTGCATCCAAAATGTATATGATTGTGTGAATACTAGTCATCACATTTCAAGTTATTTTGATCTCATCAGATCTACTACATATAGTGGGATCGAATGTAGAGGTTAGTCATTTACTTTATGTTATTCTTTCTCTAAACCCTCACCTTTTGTTCTTTCTTTGCAAATCTGGTTAGTTTAGGAGTAGGTTAAGGCTTGACTAAAATCATATATCCATATTCACTTGTTATTATAGATTAGATTTTCTCATTTTTGCAAGTATATCTATTGTCGATCCAAAACTGAAATTATTCATTCTCTGGCAATAAGCAATTAGAGAAGCCTATTTATGCACATGTTATTTAATTTATTGATCCCTTTTGTGCAATCAAGCATATTTCTACATGATTACTAGTAGGCCCTTGTATAGGTACAAATACATGAGCCATGGAATTACCCAACATCGTTGTGACCCAAAAAAATAGGGACCTTGGGGTTATCAACCTATTGGGGTTGGTTTCCTTTCATGAGAGGTGGTGCATTCTTGTGTTCTACCTGCATGTTGACGAGTGTGTCAAAAGACCCCTCAATAGAACTGGCACTAGAAGGAGGGAAAACAAAGTGTACATATGGTTATTTGGACATTTTTGATGAGTTAGATCTTTGGGAGATCTAGCTTTAATGGGTAGCCCTCTATGCATTCCAAGGGATCTTCATGAGATTCCCCTACATGTGCACAATAGGATCCCTCTTTTCTTTCCCAACAATGGATAAAATACTTTAGATCATATGAGGATTTGTAAGGATCTAATGATTTTTATTAAGATTGAACATGAAGATGTTGTTTGTAATGTATTTGTCAGGACATTTCAAGGTGCATCACTTCGGTGGTATGTGAGTCTTCTACCTAGTTCCATTAGGTCATCAGCCAAATTAGAATACTCATTTCTAAATCATTTTGATCCCAATGTGGGTGTACAAGATTCATTATTTTAGTTTTCGGCTATGATAAGAATGCCTCTGGAGTCTATTATGCAATTCAATCATAGGTTTCTTTTCATGTATCAAAGGGTTCAAGATTTGAATCAAATGGTAAGTGATTTTATGTTAAAAGAACATTATCTATGGTGTTTGGATGTCTCATTTGCAAAAAATATTAGGCTATTGGGGGAGGTTACTACTTTGAATGATACATTCAACAAAGCTCTCCTATTGGCACAATATGGATATGACATCACAAATGGTACAAAGAGTCAAGTTGGGGGGTGTAATGCACAATTGCTTGCCAGTTGCCAACTATTATAGCCTTACATAAGTCAATCTTACATGTCTACTCAACTACAATCCTTCCAATTAGTCAATTGTAGCATTCTCAATATTCAAAGTACACAATCAATCCAAGCAATAAATCAGAATAGTCAAATGGGCCTAAATTCAATCATACATGTGAATGTTACATATGCATCTATGTAATCCAAGTATGGTTGGGGTGCATCACAATGGGTATCAAATTCTTCATATAATAGTAATTCTTTAGATGATAATGATGATGATCAACCATATCAAAAATATACCATCTCTATACAAAGTCATCCTTCGGGTTAGAATACACAAGATACGACCATGAAAATTAATCAAGGAAATGAGTTCCTAGGTGACTCTCATGGAGGTAATAAGATTTTGCATAATGAAGATTATATTCAACCAAATGGATGTAGAGTACACTTTACAAAATCCCACTTTGATAAGGATGGCAAGATTTCTATTGCAAGAGTTGGTGCCTACCTAAAGGATGAACCTGATCAATTTCATCAAGATGAAGCACAAAAGGTTTTACAATTATCAAATTAATTAAGTGAAATGAATAGCGAAAGAGAAAGTTGTGTTGAGCCTATTTCAAATAATGAAAACATTCACAAGGTGATATTGGATCCACTATCATTTTGTAGCAATCCTGCACCTAACATTGAAGTAGATTCATTATTTAGTAGTGGGTATCCATCTTGTTTGGATCCATTAGATGAAGAAAGTGAGTTTCTGAATGCCTTCATAGATGCATTCATGACATGTGATAATGATGAAGTATCTCCTAAAGAACTCTGTGCTAGTATGAATGCTAATCATGATGAAAAAGGGAATGGTATGCCTCTAGATGAGATAGTAGGTGATCTAGGTAATGGGATGACAGATAGGGTTTTTGTTGGAAGTTAAGAAAATGATACACAAGATTATTTCTAGGAAGATAAGAGACTTCTTCATGATTGGGACAACCTAGTGGAAAATCAGTGGTATCAAACCTATAACAGCCAAGAATTAAACAAGTTGGAAGGTCAATCAAACTTTGGAATAATAGATAGATCTTATGGTGTAAGTCAAGAATATGGAAAAGAAACTAATTTTTTAGAGGAAGATGGCCCAATGCGTATTCACACCCATCCCATAGCCTCTAATCATCAGTCATATCAGACTTATATTAGTCAAGAAGGTAAAGTTAAGGTAAGTTAAGTGTTGATGTATATGCATGTGTTGATGAAAATATGGCTAACTTTTTTGTTGCAGTTAGAGATGCATGATGAAAATTAGCTTGAAGAGGTAAAAGAAGACAGAGCAGACCATGCGGAAGAAACTCTAGAGCCTAAATCACTTCAACATGACCAACAAAGTGGAATAAGGGAGTATTTTATAATTTTGATATTGTTGATCTATTGCATTCGAATGAATTGTCTAGGGCAGACAGTGGTTTATCATGTTTCAATGTTTCCAGCCCTATTGACAAGGACTTTTTACTAGACTCATATTCCTCCAATGATGATATAGAAGAGTTTAATGAATACAATGAAATATCTCATGAGGTGGAAGACCCTCAAGATGCACAAAATAATAGAATCTATCCTTTTGACCCACATTTAGAAGTACTTGAACAAAATGTGGTGGTGTATCATGAGTTAGGACCTCTAGAAAGAAGGACTATATTGAATAGACATATACATGTACAGTTGGAAATCCAATAAACTAGGTTGTGTCTTTCCTTTCTCCATTGCATTTTGATAGTTTCAAGTTTGAATATGATAATAAAAGTGGTAAAACATGTTTATGGATTGATCATGGTCATGAAGAAGACCCTCAACTCTTGATTTTGCAAGATTTGTCCTTGGAAAGTGAGCCTATTATGCCTAAATCTTATTTTTATGAGTACAAGGATGAGTTTTCTTTCCTCAGGACTATATGGGGTGGGTTATTTCTATTATGAAAAATGAGAAATTAGTTGAGGGACAACCCATACATGCTCATTGTTCTGAGTTTTGTATGCACAGTCTGGGTTATGTTTAGTTAGATAGGTAGCTAGTTGATTTTTAGATTGGTTAGGTTGAGGGTGTATGCATGGAGTTGTGGGACCAAAAATCTGCCACATGACTTTTTGGTCCCATGCAGAGGAAAATGTGGGAGCGTTATAACGTGAGCATTTTTCTCTACATAAAAGTAAAAAAAATAGACATTTCCTCATATCTGCGACCAAAAATAGAGTTTAGAGAGAAAAAACTATTGACATAGCGCAAGTGTGTTCAAGGAAGGCTAAATCAAGCAAGTGCAAAGAGAGATCGATGTTTTCATGATGTCACCTCGCCAAACCTACTCCCGAAGATGTCATGAAGCTAATGTAGAGGGTCTAGCGGTCAACGAAGGTAGGGTTTGATTAATTTTTGTGAGTTTGAAAAGAATTTTTGACTTTTGCAATGTTTGATTAGTTTTTTATATTGAATATACATTTAATGAGGCAGGACAAAACACAAATCCAGCTAAGGAGGGTCAAAACAACCTCAAAAACCCTCAAAACCCTTAAAACCCACCACCTTCAAGTCCTCACCATGAAAGAGACACTCAAGAAAACTATTTAGTGCCAATAGAATAAAATAAAAAACATCTTTAGACTCTAATTGAAATGTTAAACAATCCAAGTGTAAGCACTGATCATAGGAGAGTGCTTGCAAAGTCATTAGAGATGATTGTTTCTCACACCGAATCAGTGACAAAACAAATCACCGAATTTCATGACTATAGGGAGAGGTTTTGGCAATACTATGCCGACAAATTGTCTTATGAACAAGTGAAGAATGAAAAAATTACAAAATTTGCATTATGTTCACACTTTATTAATCCTAAAACTAGCCAAAGATTAGAAGAGACTTGCAAACACTTCCCTATTCATTGGTGTAGGAATCAAGATATATCCCAAAACTTTTGGGATAGATGGTACATGGTGTTTGCGGAGTGTCCATGCAACAACAATGAGGTGCCACAATATTTCTTGAGGAAACTCCATTGCGAGTTCGCCCTCAAGAAGATTCCTAATTATTTTGACATTTGAGAGTTCCAGAGCAGAGGTGGTTGCTCTACCCAAGATAGAGAGGGGACTCAACAAGACCAAAACTATGTACCTAGACCCTTGTTGAGGCAAGAACGTGTGTCACTCCCTTCGAATTTGAAGGAGAGTGTTGAGGTGGAGACACTCTATTCATTGAGTGCTCTCACGCAGTCTCTAGCACAACATGATGATGATCTCACCCAAGCCGATGAGGGTGAGAGCAATAGGCATCATTTGTACCCACATTTGTGCAATTCATGTGGGAACTTGTGCGATTATGGGATGCAGGACTCATGGCAGGACTCTCGGCAGGATGTTGCGACACAGGGGCAGCATCCAATGATGGACACATCCATATTGGATGATATTGTTCTCACAAATGATGTCTTACAGTGTACATTTGGTATTGAATCTCAGGTAATTTTTTACAAGTTTCATCTTGATTTAATATATTCTTTTTTGAAATTTGTAATTAATTTTATATGACTATCTATTATTAAGTCAAAATTAATGTATGTAATTGTCTGTGCAAGGATATTCCAAGGTCAAAGTCTTCATCTTGCCTCTGTTAGCTGTCCATTGGTGGGTTATGAAAGGAGGTCAAGTCAACAGGTATGCAATTTATCACATGATCATAAATATTGTACATATATCAATGGCAATATTATTTAGTGACAATTTGATGATTTCAACAGGGAGCTTCACCAATACATCCATAGTTTCCTTGGTCCCCTGGATGTAAAACCACTTATACGGAGGTAAATTTAACCATTTGTAATCATTATGCATTTAAATAATGTTATGTATCTATTTTAGTCGAATAACCTTGAACTCTATTTTCAGATGTTGAATATGGAGACTCCTCATCTTCATGAGTCGGTGCAAGTGGGCATTGCTGCAACCATGTTGTCTTCAAATCCTTTGACCGAGGTATAAGCCAATAACATGAAAATGTCATTTTTTATTTCTTGTTTTATCTCATGTCATTTGATGTACATAAATGATATTTATGTTTAGTCAATTTTACTTCTTGATGCTTCTCATAGGAGGTCACAACTCCAACTCGTCCAACTATGGATGAAAAGAGAAAAGATGATCGAGAGTGATCATCAGGTAGCAATAAGTGATTGATTACATATGTGATGTTATATATTTCATGTTTTATATATTAATGTGCATATTGTTTGATTGTATTAACAGGTGGAGCTGCAAAAATCTCTGTCGAGGATGTCTACTCGACGAGAGAGAGAGGATGAGTCACTGATTGGCTCTACATCTTCACAGCCAAGCAAGGGCCACCGATTATTTGATGAAAGTCCATAGGAAACTAGATTTTGGAATTTTTTTTATGCCTAAATGGCTTTGTATACATACTTTTGTATGTTACCAATGTATATTTTTGTATATTCCTATATGGCTTTGTTTGGACATGCCTATATGGCTTTATATATAGACTAGATGTTGTGTTCATGACATTATGTATATGACAGTTTATATTAAATATTTAATATGATGATCAATTATAGTTACAGGAATTTGGTTTTACACATGCCAATTGCATTTTCTTGAAAGTTTATAAATCATTTTCAAATAATCCATTTTGTGCATATCTTGCAATCATTACATTCCATGAGACTATGGATTTCTTTGAGGCATCATGTCAAATAGTTCACACACCTTGTCTATGCTTCCACACTTTCCATACATGTCTACAAGGGCAGATACAAAAACAATATGTGACAAAATTCCTACATGGACTTTATTCTTTGATGGTTGTCCACACCTTGTTCCCCAGATCCCATTTTGGCATAGGCAAGGAGGATGTTGGATAAGGTTGTGCAATTTGGTTTTAGACATGCCAGTTGCATTTGGTTGAAAGTTTGTTTTGTGCATTTGCTTGAAAGTTTCTAAAGCCTTATGAAAAATCCATTTTGTGCATATCTTGCAATCATTGCATTCCATGAGACAACATTTCTTTGAGGCATCATGTCAAATAGTTCACGTTCCTTGTATATGCTTCCACACTTTGCATACATGTCTCACAAGGTAGTTGCAACTACAACATTTGACAAAATGCCTATATCCTTTATGTTTTGATGGATGCCTATACCATGTTCCAAAGATACCATTTCTAAGGTTTTGGAATTTGGCTTTACACCCGCCAGTTGCATCTACTTGAAAGTTTCTAAAGACTTATCAAAAAATCCATTTTGTTCATATCTTTCAATCATTGCATTCCATGAGGTGAGATTTCTTTGAGGCATCATGCCAAACAGTTCATGTGCCTTGCCTATGCTTCCACACATTGCATACATGTCTTCGAGGGTAGTTGCAACAACAACATCTAACAAAATTCCCATATCTTTTATCCTTTGATGGATGTGTTAGACTTAGGACAGACAACTGAGAGGGGGGGTGAATCAGTTGTCCAAAACTTTCTTGTAATTAATCACTTAAATCCTTTTCTTAAATCAACAGTATAATGATAAATCAATCATGGAAACTAAATGCAACAATTCAAGAGCAAGAACACATTAACATATATGACACCAAGATTTTTAACGTGGAAAACCCGGTTAAGGGAAAAACCACAGGGTGACTAACCCAAGATTGTATTCTCTGTTAGAAGAATAGAAAGAACAAAATGGCACATGCCAATTAGGGCTCACTGCCTAAGCACACTGCTCACAGGAGGCACACTGCCTACAGGAGACACATTGTCTACAAAATAATAAGTATTACATACTTGAACTGAAGAATAGCATCTTCACCATGCTTGAGTCAGTTCCATTTAAGCCCAATACTTTTGTTCTGCTTTTCGCTCTCCTCCTCTCTATCACTCTCTCATCCACCACAAGATGCCTTTGAAATGACTTTACAATTCCTTATTTATACAAGACATCAACTTCGGGATAATCATCCAAGTCAGCATATATTTCAAAGCAAATACATAAATACAACATGACTTATTACAAAAAGACTTCACGTGGATCAACACATTATCGGCCACACAAATCTGAGACTCCAATACTCCTTTAGGAACATGACATTCTTCATATAACATCTCCAAGATCATCCGTAGTGTGTGTAACTCATCTAGTAGGCCATGCTCAAGAAGAACATCATCATCCAGAAGTAATTCTTCATTTACTAGCTCAAACTCCAATGCAGACCACCAACATGAACTAGACACGATCCAAAGACCTCCACAAGCTTGCCTGAATCACCAAGAACATCCACAGTACATCTTCTTACTGAAATCCTTCTCTCCTTCATCCGGAACCTCAAGAACACAGTCTATCATTACTGTCATAATGGAATAGATGCTTGCAGACCTCCAGACCATGAACCAATTGAGTTGTCAATTCACATTGACTTCCTAAACACTATATAAAATCTGCAGAACAGGATATTTCATTCTAGATCTCACTGGACCTATCTGTGTCACATTGTCACCTCTGAACATCTGCTAGAACTGGTTTTTCTTAAGTGGCCATAACTTCTTCAGATCTTCATGTGGACCTCTAAAATATTTACTGGATCATCTTAAGACACATAGATACAAACCCTTTGAAGCACATCCTTTGATCTTCATCTTATCTAGGATCTTTAGCTCACTATCTTCACTGTTCTTCTCTATTCCTGATTAGGACTAATTTTCTCAATATCCTCATCACACAGCTCATCCAATCCTTATCATTAATGCAACAGGAGTATGTTGACATCAATGACATCATCGGTTAGGCCCATACTTGCAACAATCTCCCCCTTTGTCTTTGATGGCAACATATGATGTGAAAAATTATTTTAACCATCAAGAACTTTTCTTTACTAACACAACTCCCCCTATCACCAACAACCATTCACATGTCTTCTCTTCCTTTACTGCACCCCCTTTGATTAGAAATCACTTGTTTTTCACATGTCTGCTCCCCCCCTTTGACATCAATGGCAAAGGGCACATACTTGCAACTCCATCACTTCAGAGTCATACCAGTTGCTCCCCTTAAGTAGCAGCTCCCCATCATCAATCTGGACCACAAGATATGACTGTGATATCCACTGAACTCATGCATATCAGTGCACCTTAGTTCATCACGGGGGGGTAATAACCCCTAACTTCTCCCTAAGATACTCAAAAGAGTCCTTAGGTAGAGGTTTAGTAAAGATATCTGCAATATGATCCTTGGAAGGCACAAACTCCAATCTGACTTCATTTTTATTCACTTGCTCTCTCAAAAAGTGAAACTTGATGGATATATGTTTAGTCTTTGAATGTAACACCAGATTCTTAGATATATTTATTGCACTTGAATTATCACAAAAGATTGTGATAGGTTCCTCATACTCCACTCTGATGTCTCTTAGCATCTGCTTCATCCATAAAACTTAAGTGCAACTACCTGCTACTGCAATATATTCTGCTTGGGTTGTGGATAGAGATATTGCCTCTTGTTTCTTGCTTAGCCAAGAAACCAATCTTTTCCCCAAAAAGAATGCTCCACCACTTGTACTCTTCTGGTCATCCTTATCTCCTACCCAATCTGCATCTGTATATGCATGAAGAGAGAAATTATGATCTCTAGGATACCACAGACCATACTCAACTGTCCCTTTTAGATATCTAAAAATCCTCTTGATTGCCATGACATGAGATTCTCTAGGACCAACTTGGAATCTATCAACAAGACCAACAACATTCATAATGTCAGGTCTAGTTTGAGTAAGATACAACAATCCTCCAATCATTGACCTATACTTTTTCTGATCAGCCTTAGGAGAGTCATCATCTTTACTCAATTTACATCTGGTTGCCATGGCAGTACTCATTGATTTTAAGTCTTCCATCCCAAATTTCTTCAACAATTCTTTCACATATTTGGTCTGAGAAATGAAGATTCCTTTCTTTGTTTGAGTGATTTGTAAGCCCAAGAAGAAATTCATTTCCCCAAACATGGACATTTCAAATTCACTTTTCATTTGATTTGCAAAGGTTTTGCACATACTATTTCTTCCTCCAAAAATGATATCATCAACAAACACTTCAACAATCAAGATATTTTCATGATCAATTTGAAGTACAAATTACTGTCAACAGTACCTTTGTTGAAACCAATCTTCAAAAGATGCTTATCCAATCTTTCATACCAGGCTCTTGGAGCTTGCTTCAGTCCATACAATGCTTTCTTCAACTTGCAGACCATATCACCATGATCAGACAATTGAAATCCATCCGTTTGCTCAATGTATACTTCTTCTTCTAAGTCTCCATTCAGAAAGGCAGACTTGACATCCATCTGATATACTTTGAAGTCCTTAAAGGCAGCAAAAGCAAGAAGCAATCTAACTGCTTCAATTCTTGCTACCAGAGCAAAAGTTTCTTCAAAATCAACTCCTTCTACTTGGGAGTAACCCTTGCAGACCAATCTAGCTTTGTTTCTGACTACTTCACCATCTTCATTCAGTTTATTCTAGAAGACCCATTTGGTTCCAATCACATTCTTGTTTTTAGGTCTGGGAACAAGATCCCATGTGTGATTTTTCTCAATTTGCATTAGTTCTTCCTCCATTGCTTTAGTCTAGTTTTCATCATTGCAAGCTTCATTCATTGTCTTAGGTTCAATCTTTGAAATCAGACAATACTCTTCTGAGTTTTGAGCAATCCTTCTTCTTGTTTGTACCCCTTTGCTTTTATCACCTATGATGTGATCCTCAGAGTGATTTAGTATTACATACCTAGGAACTTTGGGAGTTTCTTGCTCTTCTAATTTTTGAACAGGCTCATTCAAACTCATCTCTCCTACTTGATTTACTGGATCAGTCTGAATCTGAATTTTAAAAGGGGCTTGGGCTCCTTGAATTAGAACATCATTCTGATCATCTTCATCATATTCATAAAACCTTGAGGGTTTTTCAATTCCTTCATCAACCTTCACATTTGTACTTTCTATAATCTTTCTCAGTCTCTTGTTATAACACCGGTAAGCTTTGCTTTGAGTAGAATAACCCAAGAATATTCCTTCATCACTTCTAGCATCAAATTTGCCTAGATCTTCATCTCTTTTAATGTAACATTTTCTACCAAAGACTCTGAAATACTTCACAGTAGGAGTGATGCCAAACCAGAGTTCATAAGGAGTCTTACTGGTATTGCTTCTAATTTGAACTCGATTAAGAGTGTAGAATGCAATGCTCACTGCTTCTCTCCAGTAGATCTGAGGAACATTTTCTTCCATCATCATGGTTCTAGATGCTTCTTGGATGGTCCGGTTCTTTCTTTCCACTACTCCATTCTATTGTGGAGTCCTAGGAGCAGACAATTGTCTTCTTATTCCATGCTTTTCACATAATTCTATGAATTCACCGGATGTGAATTCTCCACCTCTATCAGACCTTAGACATTTTATGTTCAATCCGGTTTCATTCTCCACCATAGCCTTGAATATTTTGAATTTCTCAACAGCCTCTAATTTCTCCTTCAGAAAGGTTACCTACATCATCCAGGAATAGTCATCAATTAATAGCATAAAGTATCTATCACCTTGAACACTTCTGATTCTTGCCAGACCACATAGATCAGTATGAATTAAGTCCAATAATCTGGTAGAAGAATGTTCCTTACTCTTGAATGTAACCTTGCTCTACTTGCCTAACTGACATTCTTTACACAAGCTGTTAGAAGGTTTCACTAGTCTTGGAAAATCTCTCACAACCTGGATGTTGCTTATTTTAATGATGTTATCAAAATTTACATGACACATTCTTTTATGCCACAACCAACTCTGATCAATTTGAACAAATAAACAACTATTACCAGTACCAACCAAGTGGAAGATGTTACCTTTAGTTTGGGTACTGGATGCAATCTCTGTTCCGGAGCTTTCAAAGATCTTGCATTTTCCATTTTTGAATCAGAGATCATAGCCTTTATCCACCAACTATCCAACACTGAGAAGATTATGTTTCAAACCTTCAACATACAGTACATTACCGGTTTTTTTCTTTCCATCAAAAGAAATAGTTCCTCTACCTCTGATTCTGCCAGCAGGATTATCACCAAATTTTACCACTCCTCCTTCATACCTTTCCAAATCTATAAACTTGTTTTTGTCACCTGTCATATGGTGGGAGCATCCACTGTCAATGACCCAATCATCATTTTCTCCAACTTGGGCAGCCAAATCTTTTTCAACAATTTTATGATTGACAGATTTAGAGGGCATTGGATCTTCTTCCTTGATGGCAATAAACACCCAGCCACTTCCAGATTTGTTTCCTGTCTTTGATTCATCATCTGTTACTCCTTCATTATCATCATCTTCATGAACATAGTAGTATTTCTTTTGGAACCTTGATCTGTTAGAGTTTGGCCTTGAAAATCTTTCTGGACACCTTGAGGCAAAATGACCAATCTTATTGTAGTTAAAATGCTTAAAAGGCAATTTCCCTTCATACTTACCGAATCCTCTTGGCAGTCTTTTTGCAATAAGGGCTTCAAGTTGAGCATTTTCTGCTTCATCTTCTTCCAGGTGTTTTCTTGCTTTTTCATACCATGATAGTTTCCTTGAAGAGTTATCTCCTGGATCAAACCTTTGTTTACCTTTTACAGAGGCACTAGCTTTGAATGTAGATTCAATCTTGGGGGGGCATCTCCAAACTCGGTCAATTCAAATGCAGCCAATTTACCAACCAATTGATCTCTTGTGACACATGAATGAGCTCTGAATTCTTCAATGGCAGTAACCTTGTATTTGTAAGAATCAGGAAGGGATATGAGAACTTTGCCAATAATCTCATCTTCATCCAAGACTCCACCAACACATCTAATGCCACAAGCAAGCTCATTTACTCTGGGCATAAATGTAGTGATATTTTCATCTTCTCTCATTTTCAGGTTTTTAAATTTTTCTTTCAGACTCTGTAGCTTGGCACATTTCACATACTTGTCTCTTTCATGCAGAAGTTCCAACTTTTGCCAAATCTCATATGCAGTTTTTAGATCAACAACATTTGTCAGTTCTGAATCAGATAAGGCACTTAGAAGAGCTTCTTTAGCCCGTAAATTATTTTCAGCATCTCAGATTTCATCTACAGAGCGCGAACCATTCTATGGGGGATCATACTTCTTTGAAGCCATAATCCAATACTGCATTCCCATACATTGCAAGTGGCATTCCATGCGACTTTTCCAAAGAGTGTAATTTGTTCCATCAAACCTTGGACTATCCTTCTTGTATGATGACATCCTAGATCTCCTCAAGCAGTTAAGCTCTTTGAGAGGAACTTAGCTCTGATACCAATTGTTAGACTTAAGACTAACAACTGAGGGGGGGTGAATCAGTTGTCCAAAACTTTCTTGTAATTAATCACTTAAATCATTTTCTTAAATCAACAGTATAATGATAAATCAATCATAGAAACTAAATGCAACAATTCAAGAGCAAGAACACATTAACACATATGACACCAAGATTTTTAACGTAGAAAACCTGGCTAAGGGAAAACCCATGGGGTGACTAACCCAAGATTGTATTCTCTGTTAGAAGCATAGAAAGTACAAAATGGCACATGCCAATTAGGGCTCACTGCCCAAGCACACTACTCACAAGAGGTCCATTGCCTACAGGAGACACACTGTCTACAAAATAATAAGTATTACATACTTGAACTGAAGAATAGCATCTTCACCATGCTTGAGTCAGTTCCATTTAAGCCCAATACTTCTACTCTACTTTTCACTCTCCTCCTCTCTACCACTCTCTCATCCACCACAAGATGCCTTTGAAATGACTTTACAATTCCTTATTTATACAAGACATCGACTTCGGGATAATCATCCAAGTCGGCATATATTTTAGAGCAAATACATAAATACAACATGACTTATTACAAAAAGACTTCACGCGGATCAACACACTATCGACCACACAGATCCGAGACTCCAATACTCCTTTAGGAACACATCGTTCTTCATATAACATCTCCAAGATCATCTGCATGGTGTGTAACTCATCCAGTCAGCCATGCTCAAGAAGAACATCATCATCCGGAAGTAATTCTTCATTTACTAGCTCAAACTCCAATACAGACCACCAACATGAACTGCACATGATCTAAAGACCTCCACAAGCTTGCCTGAATCACCAAGAACATCCACAGTACATCTTCTTACTGAAATCCTTCTCTCCTTCATCTGGAACCTCAAGAACACAGTCTGTCATTACTGTCATAATGGAATAGATGCTTGCGGACCTCCAGACCACGAACCAATTGAGTTGTCAATTCACATTGACTTCCTAAACACTATATAAAATCTGCAGAACAAGATATTTCATTTTCGGATCTCACCAGACCTATCTGTGTCACACTATCACCTCTGAACATCTTCCAGAACCAGTTTCACTTAAGTGGCCATAACTTCTTTAGATTTTCATGCGGACCTCTAAAATATTTACTGGATCATCTTAAGACACATATATACAAACCCTTTGAAGTGCATCCTCTGATCTTCATCTTATCTAGGATCTTTAGCTCACTGTTCTTCTCTGTTCCTAATTAGGACTAATTTTCTCAATATCCTCAGCACACAGCTCATCCAATCCTTATCATTAATGCAACAAGAGTATGTTGACATCAATGACAACACTGGTTAGGCCCATACTTGCAACAAGATGTCCATTTTGGCATAGGCAAGGAGGATACTAGCTAAGGTTGTGGAATTTGGCTTTACACCCGCTAATTGTATTTTCTTGAAAGTTTATAAAGCCTTATAAAAAAATCCATTTTTTGCATATCTTCTAATCATTGCATTCCATGAAATGGCATTTCATTGAGGCATCATGTCAAACAATTCATGTACCTTGTCTATGCTTCCACACTTTGCATACATGTCTACTAGGGTAGTTGCAACTACAAGATCTGACAAAATTCCCATATCCTTTATGCTTCAATGGATGTCCATACCATGTTCCAAAGATCCCATTTTGGGATATGAAGGGAGGATGTTGGATAAGGTTGGGGAATTTGCCTTTACATGCGCCAATTGCATTTGCTTGAAAGTTTCTAAATCCTTATCAAAAAATCCATTTTTTCATATCTTGCAATCATTGCATTCCATGTGACGACATTTCACTGAGGCATCATGTCAAAGAGCTCTCGTACCTTGTCTATGATTCCACACTTTGCATACATGTCTACTAGGGTAGTTGCAACTACAAGATCTGACAAAATTCTCATATCGTTTATGCTTTGATGGATGTCCATACCATGTTCCAAAGATCCTATTTTGGCATATGAAGGGAGGATGTTGGCTAAGGTTGTGGAATTTGTCTTTACACCTACCAATTGCATTTGCTTGAAAGTTTCTAAAGCCTTATCAAAAAATCCATTTTTTTCATATCTTGCAATCATTGTATTCCATGTGATGACATTTCTTGAGGCATCATGCCAAATAGTTCACGTGTGTTGTCTATGCTTCTACACTTTGCATATATGTCTCTGAGGGCAATTGCAACTACAACATCTAACAAAATTTCCATATCTTTTATGTTTTGATGGATGTCCATACTGTGTTCCAAAGATCCCATTTTGGCATAGGCAAGGAGGATACTGGCTAAGGTTGTGGAATTTGGCTTTACACCCGCCAATTATATTTTCTTGAAAGTTTATAAAGCGTTATCAAAAAAATCCATTTTTTGCATATCTTGCAATCATTGCATTCCATGAGAGGGAATTTCATTGAGGCATCATGTCTAACATTTCACATATCTTTTCTATGCTTCCACACTTCGCATACATGTCCACTAGGATAGTTCCAACTACAAGATCTGACAAAATTCCCATATCCTTTATGCTTTGATGGATGTCCATACCATGTTCCAAAGATTGCATTTTGTCTTTACACCTCTCAATTGCATTTGTTTGAAAGTTTCTAAAGCCTTATTAGCAAATCCATTTTGTGCATTTCTTGCAATTATTGCATTCCATGAGATGGCACTCTTTAAGGTGTTATGTC
Organism: Cunninghamia lanceolata; assembly: GCA_027924645.1. NCBI lineage: Eukaryota > Viridiplantae > Streptophyta > Pinopsida > Cupressales > Cupressaceae > Cunninghamia > Cunninghamia lanceolata. Next base: position 936,441 of record BSBN01000889.1, read on the forward strand.
AAACATTTCACATGCCTTGTCTATGCTTCCACACTTTGCATACATGTCTACTAGGGTAGTTGCAACTACAATAGATTTGACAACATTCCCATATCCTTTATTCTTTGATGGATGTCCATACCATGTTCCAAAGATCCCATTTTGGCATAGGTAGGGAGGATGTTGGTTAAGGTTGTGGAACTTGGATTTACACCTACCAATCGCATTTTCTTGAAAGTTTGTAAATCCTTATCAACAAATCCATTTTGGGCATATCTTGCAATTATTGCAACTTATAACTTTGAGCTTAATTACTGCAAAAATATACATAATAATAATTCCATCAATAAGGGTTTCATTAAAAATCATTTTAGAGTTACAATAAAGCCATAGGTCTATCCTATAGCCCTTGTAAACATTTCAAATTCTTTTAAGGTAGCATTTTTCTCATATGCACATACATAAATGCTATCCACATATTCAATCAAAGTAAAGCATTTTCACTCTATTCTTAAGGGCTAATAACAATACATCTTATCAATGAGACCATACACCTGAAACAAACAAACCACAACAATATTCAAGAGAAAACTAGTCATTTTAGAAGGCACTCTACTTTTTTATTTACCATCATCTACAAATTCATTCCGAACACATTAATAAAGGGTGTAGGGACAAGTTGATCCCACCATGAGGTTTTTAATCCAAGACTAGCATTTCAAATTTTTATTCTAACTTTATTCTCCACAGGAAAGAGAAAAGTTGAGTATAGGTATATTACATTGCATAAGCCTCTAGGGTTTGTCACTATGACTAACACAATGTCATTGACCTTCATCATAATGCTCATAAGATAAGTTACAAATGTATAATACTTCTCGAGAAACCAAACCCTTTTCCACCATTCAAAATAAAACCTAGATAATATTCATCACAATTAACTTCACAAACACCTTCACAAACCCTTACCACTATTGTAAAACACAATCAACCCAAAGAAGTGAACTTGAGAACCCACTTGAATCCAACCATGTAATAGGGTCATAGTACCCAAAGAGAAGAAACAACTAGAAGACTCAATATTACACAAAATTCATCACAACCAAGCCTTCACCATGAAGAATACAAGCCCCCAAACATATTCATGATAACTTCAAGTGAAGTACACACCAAGAATGAGTAGTAAGATAAACCATAATGAAAGCCAAAAATCATGTGCTCTATCAAACAATCCACGTGCCTTGTCTATGCTTCCACATTTTGCATACATGTCTACAAGGGCAGCTACAATTACAACATGTGACAAAATTCCTATATCCTTTTTGCTTTGATGGTTGTCCATACATTGTTCCATAGATCCTATTTTGATAGAGATAGGGAGGATGCTGGCAAAGGTTGAGGAATTTGTCTTTACACATGTCAAATGTATTTGCTTCACAACAAAGAATAGACAAAGAATAGACACAATTAATGAATTAAACCCTTATCTAACATGTTGCAACAATGTTAGGAGATGGCTACCTCAAGATAACTACATTTTTGCATTCAAGACTATTGTAACATTCTCCCTTTGATATAATATGTATGGGGTTTTCTTAACCTACTATTCATGTAAAATTACAACCCCTATTTTAGCCATGATCACCCTAGATGGAATAGTGAATTCTTTGGGTTCCTAATGAGTTTTGTGATAATCTTAATAGGTTGTAATAGTAGGGGAATATGATAGTCCACTCAAAGATAATGTCTTGCATATGAACAATTGATTGCCAATAATGACTCTAGATATGTGAATCATGTGTGATGAACTTGTATATGGCCATGTAGACAATTCGTTGAATGCAATAAGACCTTGATCTCCATATCCCTACATCCCAAATAAGATCAAAATATTAGCCCTACTACATAAGTACAATGATCAAACTATATTGTACTCATACAAATGAATCAAATCAAATCACTAGCCATTAGTTTATGCAATTAGATCAAACTCCCAATTGAAATTCTTCATTTAAATCATACAAGATCTGGAAAAGATGAACATCCAACACCATGAGGGCTTCCAAACTCTTTCCACTACCATAAACTATCAAGCCCTAGGCTGAAAATGCTAATTAAGGCAAGGAATTTCTGATTTTTCTCTATAAGAATGCCTTAAATATGCAAAACAACTACATTTTGATCAAAGATGAAAATGTTAAGATTTTGTATCTGTAAGGAAGGTAGGTTGGTGCTCAAAATGCTAAAAAAACTCATTTTTCAATGCTCATAACCCTCAAAAATTTGCCAAAAATCTTATGACGTTCAAAAACTCCATGCACAAGCTTCTGAAGGGTAAGTTGGCTGTCATTTATAAAGCAAATGGATGAAATATGTGTCCTCAATACCTTGTCCATACATGTGTATTGAAGTTTCATTACATGTGTATTGTAGTGGAAAGGTGCTAGGAGTGACATTTTGCATTACGTAGCTCATGGGGCCAAACCAACTGTGCCAACACATCAGGGTGGGTCGGTAAATTCTAGGGGAGGTCTTGTTTCATGTGCCAAGTGTCCCATTCATTCAAGGCAGCAGGCTATCAGCAAAGTCCCTTAAGATCCCTAAGACCAAAAAACTACCAAACTATGATAGAGCAGTTCTCAAATTTTGTTGTAGTTAGGTTTGTTCCATTTGGATCTACAGGTGCACGTGGGGGCCGTCTAATATAACCTCTCTTGGTTTTGGTCAACTCCAGTCTGTTTGATCATTCCAAAATCAAATGTATTCTTACAAAATGCTTCAGTTTCATGAGTGGAAAGGTGCTAGGAGTGACATTTTGCATTCCATAGCTCATGATGACGAACTGATTATGTCAATGTGTCGGGGTGGGCAGGTAAATGCTAGGTGAGGTCTTATTTTGTGTGCCAAGCATCCCAGTTGTTCGAGGCAGTAGGCTACTGGCAAAGTCACTTAAGATCCGTAAGACCAAAAAACTGCCAAACTATGACGGAGCAGTTCTCAGAATTCATGGTAGCTAGGAACATTTTGTTTGGACCTATAGGTGCACGTGGGGTCCTTCCATAATAACCTCTTTCTATTTTGGTCAACTCCAATCTATTTGATCATGCTAAAATCAAATGCATTCTTGCAAAATGCTTTAGTTTCATGCAGTGGAAAGGTGCTAGGAGTGAGATTTTTCATTCCATAGCTTGTGGAGCTGAACCAACTGCACCAACACATTGGGGTCAGTAGGTAAGTTCCAATGAAGGTCTCATTTCATGTACCAAGGGTCCTAGTCATTCAACGTAGCAGGCTACCGGCTTAAGAGCAAAAATTGCCAAACTATGATGGAGTAGTTCTCAGAATTTGTGGCAGCTGGGAATATTCTATTTGGACCTACAAGTACACATGGGGTCCATCCACAATAACCTCTCTTGGTTTTGGTCAACTCCATTCCATTTGACAATGTTGAAATCAAATGCATTCTTGCAAAATGCTTTAGTTTCATATAGTGGAAAGGTGCTGGGAGTGATATTTTGCATTCCATAGCTCGTAGGGTCAAACTGACTATGCCAATGCATCAGGGTGGGTGGGTAGACGCCAGTGAAGGTCTCATTTCATGTGCCAAGGGTCCCAGTCATTCGAGGCAGCAGGCTACTAGCAAAGTCACTTAAGATCCTAAGAGCAAAAATTGCCAAACTATGACGGAGTAGTTCTCAAAATTTGTGGCAGCTAGGAATGTTTTGTTTAGACCTACAGGTGTACATGAGGTCCGTCCATAATAACCTCTCTCAGTTTTGGTCAACTCCAGTCTATTTGACCGCATCGAAATCAAATGCATTCTTGCAAAATGCTTCAGTTTCATGCAGTGGAAAAGTGCTAGGAGTGAGATTGTGAGACCTCTATTCTATGTACTCTTGTTTATTTGAGATCCTTGATGTTCCTAGAGACATTTTGATTATTATGATACTCAATACTTATGGATGGCACATTTATTTATTGTGTATGGTATTTGATATACTTATGGATGTTATATTTTATGATTTGATTCCATATGATATCCTTTGATGAGATTATTTGATTTATGTATTTGTGAATGATGAATTTTATATGTTAGTCTATGGTTACTAATGGATTTGTGATATATATTTTGGCTATATATTGTACTAACACTTCTTGTTGAGTGTACATGTAGATTTATTATGTTAATGGATGATGGGGGTCATTTAGCCACTTTATGTCTTTCTATGTGATGTCGGACCTAGACAGGGAGCCCTAAGGTCTATTGGTCGTGATGTTAAGAAATGTTATTTTTAGTTTTATGTGATAAAATGATTATGTTCTTGTGTGGCTTTTAACCTTGTAATTTTTAAAATGATTTTTAAGTGTTTTTAAGAGGTCTAGGTTGTATTTTATGTTTGGAAAATTGTCTTATGTCTAAGGTACATAGGTTAGAAGTTTATTTTTGTCATTTATAATATTTTAAAAGGATTTTAGACCCTCCTTTAAGCCCCACTTACAAAAGTGACGAAAATGGGAAGGTAGTTGAGTGGTTGAGGTAGTTGATTGGTTGAGTTAGTTGGGTGGTTGAGTTAGTTTTGGGTAGGAAGTTACTCCATTCTTCTCTTTAAAAACTCTTTATGGAGTAGGGGGTGAGATGCTCATTTTTATGATTTTCATTCAAGGATTCTACCATTAGTGGGATATCGCAATTAAGGTATCATGTTTTTCTTTATTGATTAAATGTAAACATTATATTTTTCTTTATTGATTAAATGTGAATTTTATACTTTTTTCTTTGTTGATTTAATGTAAATATTATATGTTTTTCTTTATTGGTTAAAGGTTAATATTGTATGTCCTAAATATTATATGTTTTATTTATTTATTAAATGTAAGTGTTGTTTTATAAGGGTTTGTTGCTTGTGAAATTGGAAAAACAAACATTTCAATGTAAATCTTGAAAGAACCATATTTGTTTCCTTATTTGCATGTCATAAACCTAGATCATCATAGCATGAATTATATCTCTGATTTTTACATTAGATCTGATTAGAACAAAAGCAATTTGTCATTTAATAATTATACATATTACATTTAAAATATCTTCATTGCTATATGGTGCAGGAGCTCCACAGTTTTGTGTTGTTTTTCCCAGTTAATTTTCATACATCTAAGGCTTTGAAAGCCATTTTGTTGTGTTGAAATAAAAGACTTAGTCATTTGATTGACTAGTCCACTTTGGAGTTAATCTAGGCCTATTTTTTAGGAGTTATCTTTTTGAAATTTGGAGTTTTCTTTAGAAACTCTAGTTTCCATCGATTTACTGCCTTCTTGGGCAGTTGTATGGATAGAAGAGGAAGTGCAAAGGATGGCAACTTCCTATAAACTTGGTTTTTGTGTTAACATGCCAGATATGAATGGAGATAAGGAGTTTTATAAGGAAAAATCTATCTTTTTTGTGTTTTTGCTAAAAATAGTCTTCTTGTACGGACAGGTATGGACTGTAGAGGATCCATGGTCTGTGGATTATTGTGGTGGATCTAGTTACCTTTCATTTGCATCTATTGGGAGCTCTTGAAACATCTTTATTGTCTTGTTTGGTTTCATTAATTGCAAACTGGTTTCTAACCCTCCATAGCTAGGGTTTGTTGACAAAATGCTCCATTCTTCCTCTGCCCTCTGATGGTGGTCGTCCATATCTAGGTGGGATGGAGGAAGATAAAGTAGTTTTTATGTTTTTAATGTTTGCATGTTGGTTCTCCTTCCTCCTAGGTGGTTGGCATGTTGTTAACTAGTCAAAGAGATAGTGACTAGTTAGTTTTAAGACAGGAAAGTGCAAGACCAGTTTTAGATTGTTCAATATGGTGATTGATCTTTGTATTATGGAAGAAGATAGGCCTGCACAAGAGCCTCATTAATCCAGGAAAGGAATCCTTGAGATACACCTTTCATATAATCTCAAATAGCCTGGCTTTTTAGAAGAAAACCCATAGTATTTGACAGAAATACAGTTTGTTGTCCTTGCACGTACAGTACGGCTGCATGCTGGAGGAAGAGTGCATGTTTCCTGTAGGTAATTGGATGATGCATGGAGTGAAGATAATCATTGAGAGTTGGGGGGTGTTTAATGGTGTGTGAAGACTCTCTTTATTCACAAAATTAACTTCATTTTATGACTGTTTCTTGAAGACAGTCACATCAACATCATTATTTCTGTCAGAAAAAAGTACTGAGTTGAGGAGCTGGGTCAGAAATCTCAAGGGGTCCTTGTCCAAGGTGAATGTATGTGGTGTTTAGACCTTTCATGGTAGAGGATTTAATGCTAGTTTCTATTCTTATAGGCTATAAGAAATAACTGTCATTTTAGTACTGTCATAGGACAGTTAAGTTGTTGTTACTGTCCTCTGCCCTGCATAAGACAGTATGGTTAGTGCATAGGAGTAAATAGTTGTTGTTTATATGGAGTATTTAGTATACATTGGGTGTTGAGAGTCCCTTGAGGCCTTAAAAGGTTGAGTAAGTCAATTCTACAAGATCTAAGTCTTCTTCAAACACTATTCTAAGATAGTCCTTTTATTATTGTTGTCCATTGCCTTAGAAAGTGTAGAAACTAGTCTTTTGGTCAGAGACCTTGTTATCCTCCATGCCTTAAATAGTCCTATGTCAAATTGTGTATTGAGATCCTGCTAGGTGTTAGGAGTGGAATGTTGTCCTTGAAGGTGAATGTGTTGACTGTTTGGGTAGAGTAGTGACTCCCCAAGGTGAGTGTTGAACAACCTGTGTGGAGGACTTAGGTGTGTTCCTAGGTTTGATCAATCACCTGAACAAAGCCTTGTGTAGGCTTATAGACAGTCCATCTTTGGAAACAAGAAGAAGGAAGCTTTGACAACTGAGTTCATTTAGTGAACTTCTAGATCCACTACCTAGACCTCTGCATCATATTGGTATCAGAGCTAATATTCTAATTGGAAGCAAGTGTATGTCAGAAGAGGAAATTGAAAAAGAGGCTAGTACAATGGCTCCCAAGACAATGAGTCAAGATGCCATCAAGAAGTTGGTGGAAGAAATGGTTGAAGCAAGACTTCAAGAAGCAAAATTGTAGGAAGAGAAGAAGTCTAAGGGAAAGACCAAAGAAGAAGGAAGTTCTTCAGACACAAATGAAGAAACAGAGGCAAAAGAGGATCCTCAAGAGCAAGATATGTCTGTAGATCAGAAAGCCTTCTTGAATGCACTTAAGGGTGCTCATGGAGACAGTGGTGATCCCAAGATGGAGGTGCCTACCTTCCATGGCAAGTTGGATGGAGATGTTCTCACTGACTGGATAGAAGCTATGTGTAACTTCTTTGATTACAAGGAGTTTAATGACAGCAAAAAAGTTAAGTTTGCCAAAACAAGGCTAAGGGGTTCTGCACTTGTATGGTGGAACTATATGCAGAGTGAGAGGGAGAAGATTGGGAAAAGTCCCATCACTAAATGGAACAGAATGGTGGCTATGCTCAGAAGCAAGTTCATGCCACCTGACTATGAGATTCAAATCATAAGAAGATTTCAGAATTTGAGACAAAAAGACATGGATGTGTTTGCCTACACAAAAGAATTCATAGACTCAGTATGAGGGCCAATCATAATGAAGATGAAAAAGGGATGGTGGCTAGGTACCTGAATGGACTGAAATACAATCTGTAAGATGAGATAAGTTTGGTGTTACCAAAGACAGTGGATGAATGTTTCCTGTTGGCCTCCAGAGCTAAGGAAAAGCTAAGAAGGAAGGGTGATCAAAGTGCCAGAGGTAGAGGTGGCAAAAATCAAAGAGGTAGAGGCAATTTTGGCCGTGGACAGTTCAACAAAACTGAAAATAACAGCTAGCAAGAAACACAATCAGCAACAGAGCATAGAGGAGGTTTCAGAGGTGGTAGAAATCATAATGGTAGAGGCAGAAATGGTGGAGGTGGTAGAGGACCAGGAGTCTTCACTGGAAGATGTTATGGTTGCAACCAAGTTGGCCATACAATGAACAAATGTCTAGGGAAAGCCAGCAGCTCTCATGACAGTGGGCAGAGAAATCAGTTAGTGAAAGATGATGACTGTGAAAGTGTAAATTCACCAATGGGAAGTACTGCACCTGTTCTAGATGGAGAGAGTATGATGATAGAAAGGTCTATGTTGAAGATGCCATTGAAGCAAGAACCCCCTCAGAGAAAGAATCTTTTTAGAACCCAAGGCCTAGCCTATGGGAAACTTTGCAAAATCATAGTGGATTTAGGGTCTACTGAGAATGTGGTATCCACTGAGATGGTTGAGAAGTGCAAGTTGAAGAGGCTGCCTCATACCAGTCCTCACAAGATTTCTTGGTTGAACAAAAACCAAAGTTTCATGGTGGAGGAACAAGCTTGGGTTGAATTTGCAATTAGTGACTACAAGGACAAAGTGCTATGTGAAATCATCCCTATGGATGCATGTCACCTGCTTCTTGGTTGTCCATGGCAGTATGATGTTAAAGCTCAACATGATGGTGAGAAGAACACTTATGTCATCACCAAGAATGGAAGGCCATTCAAAATGGATCCTTTGTTGGAGCTGCCCAGGGGAAAGGAAAATAACAACAGTGTCATGTTGGTGAATGGAAATGAGTTCCTAAACATCTTGAAGGAGAATGACAACCAGGGGTATGCCTTGGTCATGAAGCCCAAGAATGGATCAGATCAGCAAGATCAAAAACAAAAGGAAATTCCACTGGAAGTACAGCAACTTCTGGATAAGTATCAAGACCTTGTGGTAGAGGAAGTTCCCAACTCCTTACCACCCATGAGGGATATTAGACATCAAATTGACTTAATACCTAGTGCTACATTACCTAACAAGGCTGCATACAAGCTGACTCCATAGCAAAATGAAGAGGTGGCAAGGCAAATTCAAGATCTCCTGGAGAAAGGGCTGATTAGGAAGAGTCTAAGTCCCTGTGCAGTTCCAAGTGTACTAGCTCCTAAGAAGGATGGAAAGTGGAGGTTATGCACAGATTCCAGGGCCATAAACAAGATCACCATAAGATACAGATTTCTAATGCCAAGGATTGAAGATCTCTTGGATTACCTGGGAGGATCATGCTATTACTCAAAGATTGATTTAAAATCTGGATATCATCAAATCCGGATCAGACAGGGAGATGAATGGAAGACTGCTTTCAAGACCAATGAAGGTCTTTATGAATGGCTTGTTATGCCATTTGGTCTTAGCAATGCACCAAGTACATTTATGTGCCTGATGAATGAGGTATTGGTTGAATTCATTGGTAAATTTGTTATTGTTTATCTTGATGACATACTAATCTTCAGTAGGACAAGAGAAGACCATGTGAAGCATATTGGTCAGGTGTTAGAAAAGTTGCATGAGCACAAGTTGATGATCAACTTAGACAAATGTGAGTTCATGAAAACTGAACTTGTATATCTGGGATTTGTCATTTCTAATGGCTGTTTGAAGATGGATCCCTCTAAGGTTGAGGCTATTCTCAGTTGGCCCACCCCAAAAACATTGGGAGATGTGAGAAGTTTCCATGGATTGGTGACTTTCTATAGGAAGTTTATCAGAGGTTTCAGTCACATTATTGCTCCCATCCTCAACACCATCAAGGGTGGAGTCAAATGTAGATTCCAGTGGACAAAGGAAGATGATGATAGTTTTGAGTTGTTGAAAACAAAGGTGGCTGAGTTACCTACCTTAGTACTCCCTGATTTTGATAAGGTGTTTGTTGTTGAGTGTGATGCAAGTCAGCAAGCTATTGGTGTTGTTCTTAGCCAAGAAGGACATCCAGTGGCATTCTTTTCAAAAAAGTTGAATGAAGCCAAGCAAAGGTATTCTACCTATGACTTAGAACTCTATGCAATGGTGCAAGCTCTTAAGAAATGGAGACATTATTTGCTACCCAAGGAATTTATTGTGTTTACTGACAATCATGCTTTAAGCTTTCTTAACAGTCAAGAAAAATTGAACCATAGACATGTTAAATGGATGGAACAGCTACAAGTTTATACCTTCACAATTAAGCACAAAAGAGGTGTCTCTAATAAGGTGGCTGATGCATTGAGTAGGAGGTTGCTTCTTGTTCATGAAATTTAGTTAGAAAGCATGGGTATTGACTGTTTAAAAGAGCTGTATAAAGAAGATTCTGATTTCAAAGAGGCTTATGATGTTTGTGTGAACTTGGCTAACACATTCCATGGAGAGTATGCAGATTTTATTTTGCAGGAAGACCTCTTGTTTAAGGGCAATTTGTTGTGTGTCCCTAAGTGCTCTATGTAGGACAACATCATCAAGGAGAAGCATAATGGTTCTTTAGGAGGACATTTTGGCTTGAACAAGACACTAGAACAAGTCACAGGGTTCTATTTTTGGCCAAAGGTGCAATCAGATGTGAGAAAATATGTAGCTAGTTGTGTAATCTGTCAAAGAGCCAAAGGTATGTCTTCAAATGTAGGTCTATACTAGCCCCTTCCCATTCCCAACAGACCTTGGGAAAGTATCAGCATGGATTTTGTGCTTGGGTTACCCAAGACAGCCAGAGCGGTGGATAGTGTGTTTGTCATTGTTGATAGATTTAGCAAGATGGCTCATTTTGTGCCATGTAAATGCACAAATGATGCATCTCATGTTGCAAGTCTATTTTTCAGAGAGGTAGTAAGGATGCATGGTTTACCATTGTCCATTGTAACTGACAAAGATTCTAAGTTTGTAGGTCACTTCTGGAGGACCTTGTGGAAGAAGTTGGGCACACAATTGTCCTTTTCATTAGCCTACCATCCACAAACTGATGCTCAGACTGAGGTGGTTAACAGGTCTCTTGGAAACCTTCTCAGGTGCCTTACAAAGCAGCATGGTTTGGCATGGGACTTGGTTATCAGTCAGGCTGAATATGCCTACAATGATTCAAGGAATCGGAGCATTGGTAAAAGTCCTTTTGAGATAGTTTATGGTTTTCATCCAAGAGGGCCACTTGAGCTAAAGGATCTCCAAGGTTGGGATAGAAGGAGTGCACTTGGTGAAGAGTTTGCTGCCTCCATGAAAACAGTTCATGATCAAGTCAACTTGCAACTAGAAAAATCAGTCACAAAGTACAAAGAAAAGGCAGATTTGAAGAAAAGAGAAGTACAGTTCAAAGTTGGTGACTTAGTCATGGCATATCTAAGGAAAGAGAGGTTGCCAAAGGGTCAGCCAACTAAACTCCTGATGAAGAAGATTGGGCCATGCAGAATAGTGCACAAATTCGGTCCAAATGCATATGAAATTGAGCTACTAGATGGCCTGGGTATCTCTCTAATTTTCAATGTTTGTGATCTTTTTCCTTTCAGACCTCCATTGCTTGATGAAAGTGGATCAGATGTGGTGACTGAAGATGCTGATTGGATCAAGGATTTGCCTCCAAGCAAACCTTTACAGTTGGAGTGCATTCTAGATTCCAAAGTTATCAAGAAGACTCAGAGAGGTGTCTATAAGGACTACTTGGTGAAATGGAAGGATCTTCTTGATTCAGATGCCACCTGGATGACTGAAGCAGATATCTTGAAGCATGGTTTAACACTTCAATAGTTGGCAACTCAAGGGACTTGAGTTCTTCCTACAGGGGGAGTATGGGGCAGGAGGTCCACAGTTTTTTGTTGTTTTTCCTAGTTAATTTTCATACCTCTAAGGCTTTGAAAGCCATTTTGTTGTGTTGAAATAAAAGACTTAGTCATTTGATTGACTAGTCCACTTTGGAGTTAATCTAGGCCTATTTTCTAGGAGTTATCTTTTTGAAATTTGGAGTTTTCTTTAGAAACTCTAGTTTCCATTGATTTACTGCCTTCTTGGGCAGTTGTACGGACAGAAGAGGAAGTGCAAAGGATGGCAACTTCCTATAAAGTTGGTTTTTGTGTTAACATGCCAGATATGAATGGAGATAAGGAGTTTTATAAGGAAAAAGCTGTCTTTTTTGTGTTTTCACTGAAAACAGTCTTCTTGTACGGACTGTAGAAGATCCATGGTCTATGGATTATTGTGGTAGATCTAGTTACCTTTCATTTGCATCTATTGGGAGCTCTTGAAACATCTTTATTGTCTTGTTTGGTTTCATTAATTGCAAACTAGTTTCTAACCCTCCATAGCTAGGGTTTGTTGACAAAATGCTCCATTCTTCCTTTGCTCTCTGATGGTGGTCGTCCATATCTAGGTGGGATGGAGGAAGATAAAGTAGTTTTTATGTTTTTAATGTTTGCATGTTGGTTCTCCTTCCTCCTGGGTGGTTGGTATGTTGTTAACTAGTCAAAGAGACAGTGACTAGTTAGTTTTAAGACAGGAAAGTGCAAGAACAGTTTTAGATTGTTCAATATGGTGATTGATCTCTATATTATGGAAGAAGATAGGCCTGCACAAGAGCCTCATTAATCCAGGCAAGGAATCTTTGAGATACACCTTTCATATAATCTCAAATAGCCTAGCTTTTTAGAAGAAAACCCATAGTATTTGACAAAAATACAGTTTGTTGTCCTTGCACATACAGTACGGCTGCATGCTGGAGGAAGAGTGCATGTTTCTTGTAGGTAATTGGATGATGCATGGAGTGAAGATAATCATTGAGAGTTGGGGGGTGTTTAATGGTGTGTGAAGACTCTCTTTATTCACAAAATTAACTTCATTTTATGACTGTTTCTTGAAGACAGTCACATCAACATCATTATTTCTGTCAGAAAAAAGTACTGAGTTGAGGAGCTGGGTCAGAAATCTCAAGGGGTCCTTGTCCAAGGTGAATGTATGTGGTGTTTAGACCTTTCATGGTAGAGGAGTTACTGCTAGTTTCTATTCTTATAGGCTGTAAGAAATAACTGTCATTTTAGTACTGTCATAGGATAGTTAAGTTGTTGCTACTATCGTTTGCCCTGCATAAGACAGTATGGTTAGTGCATAGGAGTAAATGGTTGTTGTTTATATGGAGTATTTAGTATACATTGGGTGTAGAGAGTCCCTTGAGGCCTTAAAAGGTTGAGTGAGTCAATTCTACAAGATCTAAGTCTTCTTCAAACACTATTCTAGGACAGTCCTTTTATTGTTGTTGTCCATTGCCTTAGAAAGTGTAGAAACTAGTCTTTTGGTCAGAGACCTTGTTATCCTCCATGCCTTAAACAGTCCTATGTCAAATTGTGTATGGAGATCCTGCTAGCAAAGGTGTTAGGAGTGGAATGTTGTCCTTGAAGGTGAATGTGTTGACTGTTTGGGTAGAGTAGTGACTCCCCAAGGTGAGTGTTGAACAGCCTATGTGGAGGACTTAGGTGTGTTCCTACGTTTGATCAATCACCTGAACAAAGCCTTGTGTAGGCTTATAGACAGTCCATCTTTGGAAACAAGAAGAAGGAAGCTTTGACAACCGAGTTCATTTAGTGAACTTCTAGTCCACTACCTAGACCTCTACATCACTATATTTTACTAAAATGAAAAAAAGAACATTTTTTTAGAAGACATAGTTACTATTGAAATTTAGGATTTGCATTTAATATCTTGTTTCAGATTTACTGCTGTAATTTACATTCTTAAATCTGATTTTAATTTGTTGTACCTCATGCCACATGTCATATTGCATTGAAATTTGAAAGAAGGAACAATTTTTATTTAAGGATTTTGTTGGGGTTTGTGAATACATGCTTTACTTTGTGTTGTGTGATGTTCTTTATGTGTTTGATAGGGGAGTTGACCCCCTCTTGTATAGAGGAGCTTTGGTCCTCCATGTATAGGGGTTTGAGTGGGAGTAGCTCCCTCACATTGGGGCTTTTCATTTTTGGAATATGAGTATTCCATTCAGGTAATGGCCATTACCGAGGTATGAGTACCCTTGTATCTATGGGATATGAGTATCCCCTTGTATTTTGCAGAAATGCATATATATGTTGTTGGGAGGTATAAGGTGTGAATTGGGTGGAGGGTATGATATAGTTTGTTCCCCATGTCTGGTTGAGCCCCCGCTCCCCCTAAGTGGTTTTCTCTTGAGGTAAACCAATGTGATAGAAATATGTTGTTCTTTATGTATATGTAAAACATTGTTGTACTTGTGTACGAGTTGTGTGGCTTCATATGGCTAAGTGATTACCGCATGCTTGGGGGTGGGCTTTTATACAACCCTATGGATGGGTGGAGAGCCCATTGGCATATTGTTGTTTCTCTCTCTTGTTCATTTTCAGGTTCTTGGATGGAGGTTGAAGATGTTTTGGAGTTGTTCGAGTCTCTTGGACAGAAAAGAAATATTGTTTTGTTTTCAAGAAAGACATCTTTCTTTCATGATGTACTTCATGTACCAAATTTTGTAGATCATTTGAAAAGTGTTAAAGTAGAAAACTTGTGTTGTTACTTATGCTTTTGGGGAAAAGAAAAAGAAAAGATCAATTGTTAAGTTTTAAGTAAAAAAATGGATGTGCAAGAAAAGCAAGTTATGTGTTTCTTTGGAAGAAAAGATTGTATCATTGCATTATTTAGTTATCAAGGATCCTCATGTTTCATAGATTATATTGTAATCATTTCTTATACACTTGATTTAGAAAATGTTAAACAAAGACAAAAATGATTTGAATGTATAATCATATTGATTGCATTGTATGATTCAACAAAGGAAATCAATAAGAAGAGAACTAGTTTTTGAGTTAAGAATAAGGTAGTTTCTATTTAAGAATCTTTAAATTAAGATTTGGGGAATAAAAATTAAGTTAAATGGAGTTAAAATATAATTGTAATAAATCTATCAATTTAAAATTTAATGAAAGCATAATTAAAATTTCTAAAACCATTAATATTGTGATGTAATATATACATGTATTTTAACTTGACTTAGACATTAATCAAACTTAGAATTGGATTATCATTAAACGTTAAACTCATCTAGTGGTGGTGAATCAATTGCCAATAAATTATAAAGTTATGATTTGACAATAATAGTAATAAGTTGGAGTTGTAATTAATCTTAAAGTTTATCTCAATGAGTGAATCTAGTAGATAGGATAAATTCCATAGAGAAATATAGGAGATCTTCTTGAACTGCGAATGAGAGAGGAAATCCTAAATTGAAAACCAAGTCAACAAAGCAATAGCTAACTTATTTAAACCTTTGATCAAGAAAAGTAGTATAAGCAGGTTGAAATTTTGTTTAGTTTGAACATTAAGTCAATGAAATCAAAGCTTAGTATATGAGTTAAAATGTAGCAAGTAGTTACATCTAAATCTAAAACTACTAGAAACAATAAGTAATTGTCATTTATAACTTAGAACTTGAAACTAAGGTAATCTATCTTTTGAGTCTTGATAGCATCAAATGATTCTTGTGTCATTGATGTTAATAGTAAAGTAAATAAATAGTTTCATTCACATTAAAATTTTGTTGCATGTATTATTATTTGTGTAAGGTTATTTATATTAAACATAGCTCTTCATTTTCAAACTCTTGATAGTCAAGTTATTATTAAGCAATATTTTTTCTCTTTATAGCTATACTAGGGAAACAAATGTAGATAGAAAATGGGAAATTAGTTAGAAGAGCGACAAAATTCTATACTCTAGGATACCTAGGAAAAGTTTTGTACATCTCAATAAGGAAACACTTAGGGAAAAATGCAAACTAAGATTGTTTAAGTAGTGAGAGGACATTGTAAACTTGATGTCATCGATTCTAGATTAACTTTAAAACTTGAATTTACCTTAGTAGGACTAGAAATTCAAAAAAAAATTGATAGTTGTGTTTGGTTTAGATTGAGTTAAATTTAGGGCATGACAGAGATTTTACATTCCATAGCTCATGGGGCCAAACCGACTGCACCAATGCATCAGAGTGGGTGGTTAAATGCCAAGGAAGGTCTCGTTTCATGTGCTAAGGGTCCCAGTCATTCAAGGTAGCAGGCTACCGACAAAGTCACTTAAGATCCTAAGAGCAAAAATTGCCAAACCATGACGGAGCAGTTCTTGGAATTCATCGAAGCTGGGAATGTTATGTTTGGACCTACAAGTGCACATGGGGTCTGTCCACAATAACCTCTCTGAGTTTTGGTCAACTCAAATCCATTTGACCGCGCCAAAATCAAATGCATTCTTGCAAAATGCTTCAGTTTCACAACCTTGTCAGGTGCCATATTTTTTGTTCTAATCATCCTGGGGCCAAACCAACTACGCCAACATGTCAGGTGGGTGGGTAAATTTTAGGGGAGGTCTCGTTTCTTGTGCCAAGCATCCTAGTCGTTCAGGACAGCAGGCTATCGGGAAAGTCCCTTAAGATCCCTAAGACCAAAAAACTGCTAAACTATGACGGAGCATCTTGGAATTTTTTGCATATGGGAACATTCCATTTTGACCTACAGATGCATGTGGGGTTCGCCCATAATAACCTCTCTCAGTTTTGGTCAACTTTAGTCCGTTTGACCATGCCGAAATCAAATGCATTCTTGCAAAATACTTTAATTTCATGTAGTGGAAAGGTGCTAGGAGTGGCATTATGCATTCCATTGTTTGTGGGGCTGAACTGACTATGCCAACACATCGGGGTGGGTGGGTAAATGCTAGGGGAGGTCTCGTTTCGTGTGCCAAGCATCCCAGTCGTTCTGGGTTGTAAGCTATCGACATAGTTGAAAGGTGCTAGAACATAAATTTTGCATTCCACAGGTCATGGGGTCGAACTGACTATGCCAACACATCCAGGTGGGCAGGTAAATGCTAGGGGAGGTCTCGATTCATGCACCAAGTGTCTCAGTTGTTCTGGGCTGTAAGCTACCGACAAAGTTGAAAGGTGCTAGGAGTGAGATTTTGTATTCCACAGCTCGTGGGACTAAACTGACTATGCCAACGCATTGGGGTGGGTGCGTAAATGCTAGGGGAGGTCTCGTTTCATGTGCCAAGTGTCCCAGTCATTCCAGGTTGTAAGCTACCGGTAAAGTCAAAAGGTGCTAGGAATGAACTTTTGCATTCCATAGCTCATGGGGCCAAACCAACTATGCCAACACATCAAGGTGGGTGGGTAAATGTTAGAGAAGGTCTCATTTCATGTGCCAAGCATCCCAATCATTTCGGGCTGTAAGCTACCGACAAAGTGACTTTGTCAAAACCTTACAGCCCAGAACGATTAGGATTCTTGGCACATGAAACGAGACCTCCCCTAGTATTTACCCACCCACCCCAATGTGTTGGCATAGTCAGTTTTGCCCCATGACAAGTAGAATGAAAAATATGGCTCTTGGCAATGTTGTGTTGCATGAAACTGAAGCATTTTGCAAGAATGCATTTGATTTCGACACGGTCAAACAAACTAGAGTTGACCAAAACTGAGAAAGGTTATTATGGACAGACCCCACGTACACCTGTAGGTCTAAATAGAACATTCCTATCTACTATAAATTCTGAGAACTGCTCCGTCAAAGTTTGGCAGTTTTTTCTCTTAGGATCTTAAGTGACTTTGTCAGT
Source organism: Cunninghamia lanceolata (assembly GCA_027924645.1). Lineage (NCBI taxonomy): Eukaryota > Viridiplantae > Streptophyta > Pinopsida > Cupressales > Cupressaceae > Cunninghamia > Cunninghamia lanceolata. The sequence goes on from BSBN01000889.1 coordinate 953,856, forward strand.
AGTTTGCTACCTCGAATGACTGGGACACTTGGCACACAAAACAAGACCTCCCCTAGCATTTATCCAGCCACCCAGATGCATTGGTGTAGTCAGTTTGGCCCTATGAGCTATGGAATGCAAAATCTCACTCTTAGCACCTTTCCACTGCATGGAATTGAAGCATTTTGCAAGAATTCATTTGATTTCGGCACGGTCAAATGGACTGGAGTTGACCAAAACCGAGAGAGGTTATTATGGATGGACCCCATGTGAACCTATAGGTCCAAATAGAATGTTCCCAGCTGCCATGAATTTTGATGACTGCTCCATCATAGTTTGGCAATTTTTTGGTCTTAGGGATCCTAAGGGACTTTGTCGGTAGCTTGCTACCCCGAATGACTAGGATGCTTGGCACACAAAATGAGACCTCCCCTAGCATTTACCCGCCCACCCCAACGTGTTGGAGTAGTCGGTTCAGCCCTACAATGAGCAGAACAAAAAATATGGCACCTGGCAAGGTTGTGCTGCATGAAACTAAAACATTTGACAAGAATGTATTTGATTTCGACACGGTAAAATGGATTTGAGTTGACCAAAACCAAGAGAGGTTATTGTAGATGGACCCCACATGCACCTGTAGGTCTAAACAGAATGTTCCTAGCTACCACGAATTCTAAGAATCTCTGCCATAGTTTGATAATTTTTGGTCTTAGGGATCCTAAGGGACTTTGTCGGTAGCCTACTGCCCCGAACAACTAGGACACTTAGCACACAAAACGAGACCTCCCATGGTATTTACCCACCCACCCTGATGCGTTGACACAATCAGTTTGGTCCCATGAGCTATGGAATGCAAAATGCCACTCCTAGCACCTTTCCACTGCATGAAACTGAAGCATTTTGGAACAATGCATTCCTTGCCACCATAGGCAAACGAAATTGATTTAAAAAAATTAAGGTAGGTGTTTGTAGGTGGACCTAACATCCACCTATACATGCAAAGAAGATGTTCCTAGGTGTCACAGTTTGATGGAATAGCCGGTCCAAAGTTTGTCACCTTTTTTTTCTTAGGGCTCTTGAGAGATTGTCTGCATTCGATATAGCCAAGAATGACCATGAGGCTTTGCCATCAAAAAGACATCTCCCCTAGCATTTACCCACCTACCCGGATGCGTTGGTGTCATCCATTTTGCCCCAGGAGATGTTGAATGTAAAAATTCAATCATAATACCTTTCTGGTAGATGAAAATTTAGTACTATAAAGGTGTTCTCATAATACCTTACCGCTGCTATCAATTGTTTGTCATTAAAACTCATTAAGACTCATTATGAAATAGTAACATCATTAAAACAAATTAAAACTTATAGTAACATCATTAAAACTCATTATGAAATAGAAAGTAAAGGACATATCATCGTGAAATAATCATGAAAACCTACCTTACTTTCCTTCCAAAGGCAACTTCATAAGGATTATGCCTACCTCCATCATACTAAAATCCTGCAAGCAAATGCAATTGCACTATTTAGCTAAAATGAGTAGCTAAAATATACAAGGTGAAATGAGGATAGCAAAGAAAAATAACATACCATTATGTCATTCCACTAATTCAATCCAATGAACCATCTGAGTTTGCTCTACTCTTTATTGTGTCGAGTATTGCCTTGTGATCAAACTCACGAACCTTCCACAAGGTCTTGTTTGATGGTCTACCCCCATATTTGATCAAATAAATGTTTGATGCCACAACGAGGTTGGAATAATGAAGAATCTTCCTATGTGTGTCAAAGTCCTCCAATAACCCCACATCAAACTTCTTCATTGGGTACCTTCTAAGCCATGTTCCAGTAACAACCACTGATCCTGTAGGGTACTCAATGTTTTCTCCATCTATAATAGGGGAATCTAATTTCTTTTTTGCCTCAACACAACGACACAAATAATAATCCATTCTTTCTTCATTGTCTTCAGGTGCAATAACTACATAAACATGCCATGCATTGATACGTGCATTCAGTTCGATGAATATAGTCAACAATACAAGAAAAACTATAAAATAAAATGGTATAATGAATTTTATTAAATTTAAATACTGATAATACCTGGTTGAACTAGATCTGAAACATGATCAAAATCAACTGATGATTCAATCTCCATGATTTGTAGTGTTGTTGGTGGTTGATACATGTCAATCGGGCTTAGGCCTATTGTACACGAATCATCAACCCACTCCTTTGACTCACAATCATATCAAGCTTCATATGTACATGAAGAACAAAAGCATGCCATCTGATGAAATGTGATACTCTCCCTTTCAAATATACAACATAAACCTACACAATAGCTTATGCAAGAAGGCTACAAATGAAGTAATACAACAAAAAAATTAAAGAGAAATATGCAACACAATATTTTATTTAAATCTAAAAATTCATTACATCAATATGAAGCTTATGAGCTTCTTGGAATCATACATGCAACACCTACAACAAATAAATTTCTCAACATCTTGGACTCATTCCGGCAGCATTTGGGTATGTCAAAATCTTCTTCTCTAAAGCCCCCCTACCAAATGAGCAAGCCTCAATATATAGAAATTGCGTGAGAAGAAACCACTACTGGTTTCTCAAAACAACCTCCACTAAACCACCAAGAAAACTTGTCACTTTCTTCCTATCAATTCTCCCTCATTTTTTTGAATTTTCTAAAATTATTTCTGGGTTTTTTTCACCTCCTTCCCAGCTTTCCAGAATATTTTAATTTTTTTCTATTTTGATCAGAAATGAGAAAGTTATGCCTATTTTACTGAGACTAGGTCTCATAATTACGGCCCAAACATGCAACAACATGTAAAGCTTGTGGCCAACATGCAAATGCATGCAAAGAATGCAATTGAACATGCAATAACATGCATACCAAGTGGTCCCATCTAGAAATGGGATGCCCAAATGGAATATTCCACCATTTATGCCTTTGAAACATTTATGAGAGCATAATTCCTCAAAAATTACATTTACCAATATGCCCCAGGAAAATACATTTGTTGCAAATTGAAATATTAATTTCTCAAAGCCCACACATTATTGAAAACAAACCAAATTAAAATAACAATATTTTTGGTGATGCAAGATTGCTAGTACCCCCAGATGCTCTTGCATCAAACATCCAGGGTAGGAAATTTTTTTGTGAATATGGATTCACAAAATGGAGTTGAGTGGTAGTTCCACCCTTTCGGATTACAAGCAATCCTCAGTAAACTCCATCACTGAATTTGGTACCTGCAATTATTTCTTCTTTCTCCTCTTCAAACATTTAATCAAAACAAACAACCTCCTCCTTTGACAACTCTGCTCTACACTCAACCTCATGAATGTGGAATCATTTCCACCATAAGCTGACCACCTCCTCCTAGTGTAATTCACATCCTCATCCAATCTTGTGGGATTCGACCCACCATAGTCCATCCACCTCCACCAATTTGCACCTGCACTTAACTCTGCAACACCATACAAATCCTTCTCTGCATACCAATCATCTCTAACAAAATCTAACTGAACCATTTCATCTACATTCACTAACTCATCCATCTCAACATGAAAATAATTATTCTTGAATTCACAAAAATTTGAATTTACCTTTTCATCACCTATTGCATCTTCAACTTTGTTTTCTTCTTTCATGCCTTCTACAAGACATGCAACTGTACCACTTCCTTTTCCTATATACAGTGTTGCAAATTCAATGTCAGTAACACAATCAATATATTCATCCTTTCCATCTTCCTCCTCAACATTCATTTCAATGTTAATAACAGAATCAAAATATTCATCATTTCCATCCTACAACAAATTTTCATTCATACAAATCTCTTTATCAAACTCCTCTTTTACCTTCACCTCCTGTTTCTCAGTTTTAACATTCTCAAATTGATTCATTGCTGCAACAACTTTATCCATTTCTAAATTCTTATCCACATCAAAACATACATTAAAATTTGATTTTACCTCATTACTTTTTGCTACAAATTTTACCGTTGCAATTCTTTCTTCACTATAACTCATCATATCATTCAAACACAAATCAGATTTGGTTCTAATATCATCAAAATCTGATATCCCTCTTTTCATTACTGTTGCAACATAATTTTCAGCTTCCTCATATTCACCTATTCCATTCCTATAATTCATAAGCAAATCATAATCACCAACTAACTCACAAAATGCAAGTTTTACCTCATCTTTTACTGTTGCAACTTTGATGTCCTCTCTTTCAATGTTCTCCATTCCAATCAACTATTTTGTTGCTGTTGCAACCTCTTTAATCTCTATTTCACTTTTCTCTTCCTTCTCACTCTCTTTCTCCATGCCTTCCTCAAAGCATACTTATGCAATATTTTCTCCTTCTTGTTCACTTACATACACAACTATGACAAATTTTTTGCCTTTCTTCTTTGACATTCTATCAAACACTTAACCTAGATCAGGTATATATTGCCTCACACTTAGTGATCTGTCTACACACAAATCACACACACACACACACACACACACACACACACACACACACACACACACACACACACACACACACACCACCTTAGGTCCTGGTGCAAACTACCTCACATCGATGCTTCTACCTGCACACTCAAGAACAACCCTCTCTGATACCACTGATGAAAAGGGATACTCTCCCTTTCAAATCTGTAACATAAACCTACACAATAGCCTATGCAAGAAGGCCGCAAATGAAGTAACACAACAGAAAAATTGAAGAGAAATCTGCAACACAATATTTTATTTAAATCTAAAAATTTATTACATCAATATGAAGCTTATGAGCTTCCTAGAATCATGCATGCAACACCTACAACAAATAAATTTCTCAACATTCTGGACTCATTTCAGTAGCATCTAGGTATGTCAAAATCTTCTTCTCCAAAGCTCCCCTCACCAAATGAGAAAGCCTCAATATATAGAAATTGTGTGAGAAGAAACCACTACTGGTTTCTCAAAATAATCTCCACTAAACCACAAAGAAAGCCCGTCACTTTCTTTCTATCACTTCTCCCTCATTTTTATGAATTTTCTAAAATTGCTTTTGGGTTTTGTGTGCCTCCTTCTCATCTTTCTAGAACATTTTGAATTTTTCTATTTTGTTTAGAAATGAGAAAATTATTCCTATTTTACCAAGACTAGGTCTCATAATTACGACCCAGATATGCAACAACATGCAAAGCTTGTGGCCAACATGCAAATGCATGCAAAGAAAGTAATTGAACATGCAATAACAAGCATACCAAGTGGTCCCACCTAGAAATGGGATGCCCAAATGGAATATTCCACCATTTATGCGTTTAAAATATTTATGAGAGCATAATTCCTCAAAAATTACATTTACCAATATGCCCCAGGAAAATACATTTGTTGCAAATAGAAATATTAATTTCTCAAAAGCCCACAAACATTATTGAAAATAAACCAAATTAAAATAACAATATTTTTTGGTGATGCAAGATTGCTAGTACCCCTAGATGCTCCTACATCACCATTCGCCACGTATGAATACTCCATGAACCTACATTAGAGCTTCTAAAAGAGTATAGCTCATTCGATCCTGTCAACGTAAAATAGCTCATGGTGGGCGCCAAAATGTGAATGGGAATATGAGATTGATCAATTAAGATAATATTAACCCAAACAACAATGAAATGTGCGAATAACAAGAATAAACAAATGAAAGAACAAAACTTACAAACTTGTTACCCTACGGCTTCCATTGGTCGCCTATTCTTTCTTGATCTTGAATGATGAAGATGGGCCCTCAGGGAGCTTGCTTCCTTGCTTCGATTCCTCAAGATGACAAGGAGAAATCACTATAATGCTTTCTACATTACGATGGTATGAAGATGATGATATAAGAAGAAGAAGAAGATTCCCTAGAAGAATTTGGGTATAGTGATTGTGCAAATGAAGTTCCTCTTCAATGGCTTAGAAGAGGGTTCTATTTATAGATTTTCTGAAAATAGAATGGAGGGTGAGGATCTAAAGATGAGATCAATGGCTAGGAATAAAAGTGAATCTTTTATTCCTAGTGGATTATGACAATTGAATTAAGAATTCAATAGTGGAGGACAGTGGGTTATGACAATTGAATTAAGAATTCAATAGTGGAGGATAGTGGGGAACATTGAATTAAAATATTCAATGGATGAAGGCTAGTGGGGAACATTGAATAAAATATTCAATGGGTGAAGGCTAATGGGGAACATTGAATAAAATATTCAATTGGTGAAGGCTAGTGGGGAACATTGAATAGAATATTCAATTTGTGAAGGATAATTGATTTAAAGATTTATTTTGGAAAATGAAGGATATTAGCTAATTAAATATTAAGAATATTTAATTATATGTGCAACATGGTGAGGTGGAAGAGATGAGGTGGATTGATGAGGTGGATTTTAGGAATTGGGACATTATAAGAAATTAGGGATTCTAATTGACAGAAGGAAATAAGAATTAAGATAAATATCAAAATATTTACTTAATTCAACCTGAGCCAATTTTGCGTGTATACATTATCAACCAACCAAAAATATCTACGAACTATATGTTGATGATTGTTTTTACACATTCATAACAAAAGTTAAAATTCACAAAGTGAACCTAACTGTCTTGAAAGATATGAAGAAATCAATTAAGATTTCTTAATCCCAAGTTTCTGTATGGTCAGGTCTTGACCTTGTGGACAATTCAGTAGGTTAATGTGAAACTGTCATATGCAATGGACTTTACTTGATTTAAGGTGATTATGACTTACTAGACTCGAATTATGCAAATTGTTACAAAAATCAACAGATTATCCACTTGTTTGCATAAATTTATTACTGTATCACAAAGCTTTGTATGATTTCTAATAAAACAAGCTTTTCTTTTCAAATGTTATGAAATTGTCAAATATTAACTCAATTGTTCTTGTTTCTTTCAAATGTCAAACAATCTTCTTTAAATTTCTGCGTTTATACTAATTATTTCAAATATTTTGGGAAAAGTTAGAGAAATTTAAATTAAACATCATTCTACTACAGGATCTAAATGTTCTATTATCCACGTTGTAAGAAGTACAACAAACTTGATCAAATCAACAAACTAAATCATTAAATGTGAAGTCCTGAGTATTTTCACGAACATACATTCAAGATTGCAAGCTTTAAGAGATAATGTTTCAAATACAAGTAAAAGCAGGAAAACACTCTGACAATAGATGCAGAATTCCAAATGTATTTGTATTTAAAACACACAGTCATATATGATTTACAATGTATGAATGGCTCTTTGCTTCATTAATCAATTTCACAGAAAACTTACAACATCTTATAGATACAATAAGAAAGCTGGACATTCCACGCATTCCTTAGTGCAGACACAAGTGACCTCCTCTTATAAACTAAAATACTCTTTCAAATTAAAGTGTTCAAACAAATTACAATTGCTAGCTATCTTTCAAAAATCCCTACGTAATTAATGTACAAGTAGCAAAGTTCCTTATATAGATTTTGAAACTTCCCATTGCTAAAGCTACAAACTTCATCTATGGTCAAGATCCTTCTATTATTGATCAATGGTGCACATTCATCTCTAACCGTCTATCAAAATATCTAAATGGCATCTTTTTCCTCTCAAAGGATGCTATTGGAATCTTTTCAAAAAATAAGATTCCCCTTTTTCTTTGACTTCGGCTCGCTGATACTCTTTACTTGACTTTTCTAAAACTGTTGCTTCCTTTATCTTTTCATTCCTTTAAGTATATTTTGAAATTATTGATCACACCTTCTACAAAAGTGCAGTCCCCTCCTCGGCTCTTTGTCCATATATACTCCTACAGTGTAACTCCTTCCTTTAGTTTCTTTTCTCTATTTTCTGAACCCTCACTTCTTTTCTTGTACTTCCTCATTTTAGCACTGTCTTCCATTAATGAATCCATCATCTGCTTGCTCAAGTATGCTTCAGGGTTCTCCATGCATGGTGTGAAAATGGCATTAAATTCTGTCAAAGCCCTTTCCAATTCATATGCTGGTATGTCCATGCATTCATGCTCTAAGAGTCTTTCTACTATCTTCTTATGCATTCTAATCATGTCATTTGCTTTTTCTTCTAAATCTTGAGCAACTGTTATACATTTTCTGAAATTATCCTCCTTGAATTTGAGTTCCAATCTTACCTGTGGCACTTGATTTGCCAGTGAAGGGGTAATTACTCCTTCATTGATTAACTACTCTGCTCTCTCCTCAATTTCTGTCAATTTTTCTAGTTCAGATCTGCATTCTTCCCTTCTAAATTTGCAATTATGCACAAGTATATTACATTTGTTCTTTTCTCTTGCAACCACTTCCCAACTTTTCACAGGCTGCTTTATTACCTGCTCACCTTCTTGTATAAAATCTTTGAACCATTCATCAAAAATATTGGCCTTGAGCCTCTTATTTTCCATGTCCTTTATTTCATCCCTGGATACAACTGCTATGTCACTGGGCAATTCTGGGACTGTGGTATTGGGATCAAATATCCCTTTAATAAATTTTTGTAATTGGACAATATGTCCCTTCAAATATTTTTGTTTGTCTTTATCTTTTCTCAACATTTCTGATATTACTTGGTGCATATCTTCCCACTCAGTGATGTGCTACTCCTGTGTAGTATGCCCAAGGTCAAAATTTAGTATTTTATACTCTTCTAAGGTTATTTCACCTTTTGCCTTTTCCTTCCGAGGTATGGCTAGATTCAGCACCCTAGATCCATCTAGACCTCTTTGTATGGCTGACATTGTTCTAGCCTTTCTCTTTTCTTTCCCTGGTGTTGTATTACCTAATAAACTTTTAATGTCAATAGGTACTAATTGTACCTCTTTCTTTTCTTTTCTTATCTCTGATCCTAGCCAAGCAGGAATCTCTTTTGTATCCTCAGCATTCTTAACTTCATCAATTACTTCTTCATGAGGTTTATATGTTTCTACTTCTCCTTGTTGCTATTATTCCTATTGTTGTTCTTGTTGTTGTTGTTGTAGAATTTACTGTTGAGGTGGAGGCTCTTGTTCCATGGGATCATTTTTCTATTTGGACTCACCTTCATTTTCTTCTTCTTCAATTTATGTGTCCCCTCCAGCCTCATCTTCTTCTTCAGGACCTTCTCCTTTCAATGATTCTTCTTCCTTGTCCTCTTCCTTATGTGTTTGTTCTTCATTTATCCTATTTGTATCTTCTATTTTTTCTTCAACTTTACTTTCTTCAACATTTTCTATAGGTGCTTCCTCTTCAGGCCTCTTGGTCACATCTTCTGTAGTTTCATCCTCTTTCTATACTTGTTTTGTATGTACAGGTGAACTTACCCTTGTAGCATCCTTTTTTACTTCTTTTTCTTGTTCGTGCCTGCTTTCGGTGTTCTTCTCTTCTTCGCTTTGTTCACCATACATATTTAAAATATTCAATACATCTACTTTTGAAGTGTCAGCTTCTGTTTCAATTTGTGCTTGAGCAGGTTTCTCTATGATTGTTTCCTCAGGTCCACTTTCTTTTTCAGCTTCTTCAATTTTATGTGCCTCTTCTTGCACATCTTTCATGATTTCAGGAGATACTAAGGTACCAAATGGATCTATTGTCTCTTATTCTTCCTGTACCTTCTCCTCTTCATACTCTGGCCCTTGTTCAATCTCCATTTCGGTCGGAGTGTTTATCTCCTTTTCCTCACTTAGGAATTCACTAGATTCCTCTTCTATTTCAATTTCTCTTCCTGCATACATTCCCCTTTCCTCACCTTCACTAATGTCACTCTCAATATTGACAGTCTCAGTGGTTTGTTTGGCTTTATGTGCTTGTGACTCTTGCAGCATTTCCCCAGCCAACTCTGTCTTTACTTGAACATATGCCTATCTCTTTTCTATTGTAGTGGAGACACTAGGTACATCACTCAACTTCACACCTACTTGTTGTGCTCCAATGATCTCACTTGCTTTAGAAGTTTCTCCTTTGGATATACTTATTGGTATTGCTCTTTTAACTTGCTGTCCTACTCTTTCTTTGGAAGTCTGTGCCTCTTTTGCACTGATCTCATGGCTTAGTGATTTTGGATCTACAAATGTATCAGTTGATACCGCTACTGTTATTCCCAATGCATAGGGATCCATTAGAGTAGCATTCCTATCTTTCTCTGCAATCTTAGCCTCTATAATCTTTCTCTTCTTCTTATAAAAGCACTGGGAGTCATCATTAGGTTCTCTTACTCTCTTCCTCCCCTTCTTAGGATATGTGATTTATTTCCCCTCATCTTTGAGTTCTTCAATCCTGTCTTTTAACCATGTCTTTGAAAATAATATAACTAGTTTGGACAATATGTCCAGAAATTTGTTCCAAGGTTGTGACCAATCAGGCTCTGTAATGGGAGCAAGTCTGGCCTCTGCATAACTATGATGCAACAATTTACCATCTTCTTGAACTTCTGGACGAACATATATATCTCCCATAGTTTTCATTTGCTCAATGGTCAGTCTTTTATGGGCTCTCTTCCTTACCTCCTTATCATTTTTGCAATCAGACCAAAAATATTCAATGTGTATTTGATGCTTATACTTTTTATCAACTGTGTTTTGGATCCTATGGAAAGGATCAAACTTTCTAGCTAAATCAAATTCTTCAAACCCATAATATCTTAGCTCTTGCTCTGAATAACTAGCCACTTCCTCACTGTAGCATGAATTTCTACCTATAGCCCAAGGTAGCTTAAGGTTTCCTCTGTTGAACTTCCTCTTATACATTCTAAAGGCGTTCAGATTTTGTCTTGAAAACTCCAACACAACCAATTTATCAGAAGGATATCAGGGTAGCATAAAAGGCTTTCCTTCAAATCCTTCAGTTCTGATACAAGTAAAATGGGGAAATTGAATATACCATGAACTGTGCAACCCAATTGCATCTTCTGCATTCTTAGACAATCTTTTATCAGGTTCCTCTCGTAGAATTCTCACCATATATGTATAAAATACATCATTAACTAAAGCAAATTTCTTCAATGCATTCTCCTCTTGTAGATCAGGGTAATGCTCATATACCAATTTATGTCCTGGACCACTGCCTAAAGTCCCAACCCTGTCTATTCCATGTATGAATGGTCTCGCTTCTACTGCACATGAATACAATACATATGAGGACAAATAAAAAGGCAACAACTTTTGCTTCCTCAGCATGGCATGTTTCCATATAGCTGTGCTTATGGTCTTGGCCCAATGAATCTGTCCTTGCTCTTTTCCTCCTTCTCTCATGAACTCAATAACAGTGAACATCCATGTCTCACATTTTGTGCCATCTCTCAATCCTATCAGTCTACTCAGCATTGTGATCATCAAGTAGATTTCCTCCTTGAAGTATATTCTCATCAGATTTTTGTACACTCTAGCTACAGCCTTGGGTTTGTTTTCTAGGTTGTACCAGTTGTAAAATATCTTACCTCTACAATTCCTTTCATTAATTTGAAAATCTTCATTGTAATGATCTATGTCAATGTCTGTCATTTTCTCATTAATCTCCAGGCCAAATGTCTTTGCAATACCCTCTGTGGACATATCAGAAATGAGCTTGTCATAAAACATTATCTTCCTGGTTGATAAATCATACAGAGTTAAACAATCCAAACACAAATCTCTAGCCTCCATAGCCAATGGAAAACTTGCAGCTCTGTATAACCTGCTCTCCCATATACACTTCATATCCGGTGTAGCATCTGCAACTATAATCTTTTGTAAAACATCATTTGCATCATAATTTCCAATGTTTGTATCTGCTCCCACTCCACTGTAACTGATCAATGTCAGGTATCCTCTATGTAATGGCAATTCTTTTTCTATCTCCTTTTGTGGTTTCCTCGCCTTTTTCACCTCGCCCCCTGTATCTTCCTTTTTCTTCTTCGGGGCCATCCTATAGAAAATTCATCTTTTAACTTTTGTTTTACTTTCCTATATAGGGTTTTACTATGAATTTCTATTTTTTACTATTTTACCCTAACCCAGTTTGTCCTTTCTGTTTTGACTTTCACATTTGTTAATCTCTACCCAGCTAATTAACAGTTAAAATAGTGATTTAACAAATGCCTATGTTTTATAATGACATTATTGAATTTTACGTGCATTTTTACCATTTGAAATGTAACGGCATTTTGGGATAAATACCTGTATTTCTTGACCACTCACTTTCTTTCGTTGACTTACTTTACCATTTTGCTTTCCGCCCAGCTCCTGTAATTCTGTCGCCCTGATGAGTTCAGTTCAATTCTTGTAACAATTCTCTTTTTCTGCAATTTTCTAACTCTTAGCAGTGTAAATTTGAAAGCAAAATGCATTTAAATTTACCCTAACGCCCTTGAATTTTACTCTTTTTTATGTTAGCTCAACATTAATTACAGCAATTAATGCGCCTAAAGCTTCAACTTTCTATTTCAGTGTTTAAGTTTTCAAATTTTTACCCATTAGTTCATTTCTACATACATACCGTTTTCTTTGTATATTTCATTGTATGTTAGTATTGTATCTTTTCACCATACAAACTGATATGCAAGAAACCAAAACTAACGTTACTTCCATTTTTCCTTTTGTCTGTACTTGTATCTTCACTTTGTATATCACTCCTTGCATGTCTCATTAGATACAAATGCATATACAAACAACCTTATACAAACCTCCTTTTTATTCTTTATCTCCCGTGATGCCTTTTATTCCTTTGTATCTCGAATATGTATATCATAAACATACAAGCGCCCCAAACATACAAAGACTTTTCTATATTTAACTTCCTTTTCGCATCCAGTTTGTATCTATTATTTGCATCTTTTCTTGTACATCGGCTTGTATATCTAAGATATACATTGTTATTATACAAGCTCGATATGCAAGCGGTGGGACCCACTTTCTTTCACTTGTATCTCTGTGATACAACAATACTTCTATCAATCCCTTTAGATACAAGGCTCGATACATACAAACTTGTTTGTATCTCCTTTCAGACTTTTTGTCTTTATAAACTGCAGTATATAACCTTTCAGATCCATCATGTATATAAAGTGAAATGTACCTTTTCAATTATACATTAAGTCACGATGCATCATTTATATCAAAATTTAACTTCCTTTGAGTTCCGCGTTGTATGTATACCAAAATGTATAACCCGAAGCCTACAACATACAAGCAGTGAAACATATCACGACAAAACCAATTTTAATACTCTTTTTGAATCCACAGCATGTATATCATGTTGTATATTACCTTGTATATTTCTTTTCACTCAAACATACAAAACCCGATATACATTCGGTGAACTTAACCGATTGGCCATTTTAACTCGGAATTATGTCAGGTCCCACTTATATGTAAGGATAAAGCGTTAGCAAAATGCATACAAGTATAATAATGTAATAAACCCGACAACTCTTCTATGTGACTCATACAATGACTTGACATACAAATGACTTTGTATATGCAACATACAAACCCTCCTATAGTGCATTTTACCAAAAAGACACACATATCTTGCAAAATATTAGAAATTTTAAACTGGTTCAAAAAGCAACCCTTACTCATTTTTGACAAGGAATTCACCCCCATTCTGCTCTGGTACTTAATGTTATTTTTCTTTATTTTCAACAAGGTTTGTAACTTTCACTTCCTTTTCCCTTTTACCACCAAGCAGACCCAGACACAAGCAAAAGCCACAACCAAAATAGGGGTCCTCATTTTGCTAAGAAGTAAAATGGGGCGTGTTGTGAGCATCACAACAACTAGCAACCAAACAAAACAATTAAATTAAAACCATTAAAGAAAACTAAATTCATAACTTCTAACTATCTTTTCTGCAAATCATTATTTAACCTGAGACTTAATGTATTCAATAAAGTGCATGAATTTTCCCATTCAATTTAAGTGGGTGCACGTGCTTAATAATCCTCATCTTGAAAATCAATTGAATAAACTAGTGACCAATATTAACCTACATAGTTGATGTCATTCCCTCATAGCCAACCGGATAGAGCCTTGCTGCCAGTAGACGTCTATAGCCCTGACAAGGTTATCGTTACAATTCTCCTAAGTAGAGCCCCACTGCCAGCAAGCGACTATAGCCCCAATAGAGTAACTTAGATGGCTTAATCTGGATTTTCAATAAAAATTAATTTTATTTATTTATTTATTTTATATTTTGTGTAAGATAGAGACTTTATAAGATATTACATTTGTAACTTCATGATGCAAGGAATGATCACTTGTTGAAATTAAGCTGAGAATTGTAATGGTAGCAAGGGTGACCTCTGATTTTTCACCTAATATTTACATTGGTATGTTCAAAAAACCCAAGGATTTTAGATGTGTCATTGTGAGAAACTTCCCTTGAATACTCAACCCACAGTTATTGAATGCAAAATTTCACAAGTCCAACAACTTTTCTACATTCATAACAGTCACAACAAGTTATGCATAAATTTCAAATAATTAACCTGAATGTTTTGAATTTTCTATTATTTTTAGTGGTTGTTAGTCTACTCCTGTATACTTCAAGACAAAACAAACATCCATACCAAGGTAACACAACACTCACAAACCAACACAACAAAACAAAACAAAAAACAACACCAAACAAAATTGTACATTATTCACATTATGATACAGAACATCCCAACTACCCTTACCTCAAGCCTGAAAGTAATGTTTCAAATGTTGGCCATTAATAGGTAATGGCACATCTTCTCCAGTTAAGGTTTTGAGCTTGAAAGTATTGTCTCCTATTATTTCTATGACCTGTAAAGGACCCAACCATAATTTGTTAAATTTTCCATGATTTTCTTTCTTTTCATGTGCTTTGTCCCAACACAACACTAAGTCTGATATTCTGAATGTTTTGACTCTAAATCTTTTGTCAAACCATCTTTTGACCAATGCTTGATGCTTGGCAAATTTCTCAATGGCTTGATCTCTTTTCTCATCTAATTGTAACATTTGGATTATCCTTGCTTCTCTATGATCATCAAAGCCTAAATATTCATTAGCAAACTTCCAGACAGGTATTCTTAAATTCACTGGAAGTATGGGATTAGTCCTATAAAATAGGTGATAAGGTGCATTGCCTAAGGTTGACTTAACCTTAGTCCTATCTACCCACAGCACATACTTCAGCAATGTATTCCACTCTCTAGGATTCTTTTCAATTAGCTTCTTAATTATATCTAATAAAATCTTATTTGTGGACTCAACTAATCCATTCCCCTGAGGATAATAGTTTCAAGAAAATTTTAAAACTATCACATATTCAAAAGCCCATTTAGAAAATTTCAAAGAAGAAAATGCAGGGCCATTATCACATACCAGCGAATAGGGAGTTCCAAACCTTGTTATGATGTTTTCTTCAAGGAATTTGATAACCACCTCAGTAGTAGAGAACTTGCAACATGTGGCTTTAGTCCACCTTGTACAATAGTCAGATGATGGAGGATTAATAACTCCAATGAAATCTACGTCCCACTATGCAAATGGTCTAGACTCAATGACTGGTTGTAATGGATTAGCCTGATTCCTTCCCTTATCTGTTGTAGTTTGACAAGTGTGACAACTTCGAATATGACTCTTTGTATCTTTAAACATTGTAGGCCAATAGTATCCCGCTCTTAATATCTTATGTGTGGTAGCTAAATGAGAACCGTGAGTAGTTGCATACTTATCATGCAACTCTGACAATACCTTATTTGCTTCAGCTCTGTTTAAAAATCTTAAATATATGCCTTCATGGTTCTTCTTGAATAGAAGACCTCCTTGTACCATGTACCTCTGTGCTTTAATCTTTAAAGCTCTCCTTTGAGAAGATTTCATCTTACTTGGATATTTGCCTGATATCAAAAAAGTATTCAAATCATCATACCACCCTGATGCATCACTAGTATTCAACACATACTGTTGTTTCACCAAATTTGGATCTATGTTGGCTATGGTCTGCACTAATGCATGTCCTCTAACCAGCTTCATTGGGATAATTTCCATATCAAACTCTTGCAATGTTGTAATCCATTTGGCTCTTTTCTCTCCAGGCTCATTCTGCATCAACAGCATCTTCACGGCTGCATCTGGTACTATGGCCTTAACTTGAATTCGTAAGATGTAATGTCTAAACTTTTTCACTGCTCTTACTAGTGCAAATGCATGTCTTTCTATATCCAGATACTTTAGCTATGCATCTTTCAGAGGTGCACTCATAAAAGCTATGGGTTTTTCTTCATTATCTTCTCCTTTTTGTGTCAAAGTAGCTGCAACTGAATGTGAGGATGCAAAAGAATATATGTAAAATGGCTTTGTATAATTTGGACTTGCCAATATAGGAGCATCAGAAATGGTTTCCTTAATATCTTCAAATGCAGCTTTGGCTATTGGTGTCCATTCTATCTTTGCATCCTTCTTTAGCATGGTGTTTAATGGCTGCACAATCTCTATACACCCTATAATAAACTTCCTGACAAAGTTAATCTTACCAAAAAAGGACTTTAGTTCCTTCTTACTATTAGGTAATTGCAATTTTTTTATTCCTTCTATTCTGTCAGGATCAATGGATATACTATTTTCAGAAATGACATGCCCTAACAATTTTCCTTCAATTACACCAAATGAACATTTCTTTAGGTTGAGAGAAATCTCGTACCTTTCACATCTTTTAAGTACTCTTCTCAAATCTTCAACATGAGTGGATGCATCTTTAGAATAAACAGTTAAATCATCCATATAAATTACAATGCATTTACCTGATAACCCACGCAATATAATGTCCATGGCTCGCTAAAAAGTGGTACCTGCATTAATTAGACCAAAAGGCATTCTCCTATATGCATAATTTCCCCACTTGCAAGTAAAAGTAGTCTTCAACCTATCTTCTTTATCAACTAAGACTTGGTTATATCCTGGAAATCCATCTAAAAAAGACATCATCTTAGCCCCATTTACTGCTTGCAACACTTCATCTATTGGAGGCAGGGGATAATTATCTTTTTCAGAGGCCTTGTTCAAATTTCTAAAATCTACACATAACCTAATGTCTCCACTTTTCTTTCTCATAGGTACTAAATTAGCTACCCAGGTTGAATGTCTGACTAGGAAAATTATCCTACAGACAACAATTTTTTCACTTCTTCAAATATCAAAGGCTCTAAAATAGCATTCACGGGCCTTTGTTTCTACCTAAATGGTTTAACATCTAGTTTCAAGGGCATCGCATGAGTTATGATAGACATATCATATGTCTTCAAATCTTCATATGTCTATGCTATGACATGTTTGTATTCTTTCAGAACATCCACAATTTCTTTTCTCAACTCCTCAGAGCAAGCCTTTCCAATCAGTACATTCTGTGGACTCTGCTCTATTCCAAGGTTATATGGATCACATTTACCTCCCTCAGTTTTGGGCAAATCCTTCTGTCTTGCTACTCCATCAAAGTTAAAAATTTGTTCTAACTCAATTACTAGCTTAGGTAAGAAATTGCTTTTCAAGTTGATTATGTCTTCTTCATCCAAAGACACATCAGGCCTTTCCTGCTCATCAATCCTTTCCTGCTCATCAATGATTTGAGCTTCAAACACCTCATTACAAGTTAGAAAATCTACAATTTACTGATCTCCTTCAAATACCTAAAAATGAGTAACATTATTTGGTATGTTAGGAACATTTACTAATTCAACAGCAAATCGTTTTAAACCTAACAATGTTAAGGGCTCCAAAGTGCTAGCAGCAACTGCTAGTGCATCTGGTCTATGATTCAATTCTCTAGGGATATGTTCTATGTTAAAGGCATCAAATGAATCTATCAAATCCCACACCCTATGCCTATAACAAACCATCTTTTTATAATTGCATGCATACAATTTTCTTACTTGTCTGACTACTAACTCGAAATCTGAAAACACTCTGATCACTTTTACCTTTTTTCTTGATAGCCATAACAAGTCCATAAATCAAGGCTTCATATTCTGCTACATTGTTAGTACAAGAAAATTGTAGCCTAGGGTAAGTGCAAAAAGATGGGGGGCCAAAAAGTGGCCAAATGGTTTTAAAAAAAAAATCATACATAACGTGAGTGCGTTATAACGCGCTCGCGTTATTAACTATTATAAATAAAAAAAAGGCTTGTCATTTCATTTCATTTATGTTTTTCTCCTCTATCCCCGCGGCCTGCAAACCCTAGGAAGCGCTCTCGCGTTTTGGAAAAGACAATTCAACACCAAAATCTTGTTGATTTGTCACCAAAATGCCACCACGACGTCGAGCACACCAAAGGAGTGAGTTTTATTTATTTTTTTGTTTGAATTTGCTTCTAAATAGGTAGATTTGAGTTGTTTTTTGATGTATATTTCGTTAATTGTCAGGAAATGTTAATGCACCTCCTCCTCCTCAAAATCCACAAAATCTTGAGGAGGAAATACCTGCGGAACAACCTCCTCCATCCATTCCTCAGCATGCCCCTAGAACACAAGAAAATATAATAGAGCAAATTGAAAACAACAAAAAAGAAATTGAAGATATAATTGCAAGGTTGAAAGATCCTTCCACTTCAACCTTGCATAGGTCCACGCTTGCTGAATCTCTTGAATCTATGTTATCAAATGTAGATTCAATTAGCAAGCAAATAACTAGTTGGATGGATAAGAGGAGAGATTTTAGAGATTATTATGCAGACAAGCTGTCATACCAAGATGTGAAAAAATTACAAATCACAAAATTAGACTTGTGTTCGATTTTCACAAACCCACAAACAAATCAACCTCCACCCATTACATGCGAGAGGTTCCCTATCCAATTGTGCAACAACCAAGTGATAAGGGACAATTTTGGGCAGAGGTGGTGGATGGTTTTTGACCATCCTCCATGCAATAATAATGAGGTCCCACAATACTTTTTGAGGAAACTCTACTGCGAGTTTGTCCTCAATAAAGTGTCAAACTATTTTGATATGCGGGACTTCCAAGGTAGAGGTGGGGGGTCATCACAAGATAGACCAGCGGCACGTCTTGACCCACAACAGGTAGTGAGACGAGTAATCAGCAGACCAGCCCATGAGCATGTTTCTATCCCTTCCATTGTGAAGGAGAGTGTTGAGGTCGATACACTTCAGTCCATTAGTGCCTTGACCTAGAGCATCATAGAGCATGTCGGTCCTGCAGCACAGAGTAGGTTGGGAGATAGTGTGAGGAGTAGGGTCCCACCCCATGCTTGTCAGGCTTGCGGGTCAGCCTGTGGTTATGACTCCATGGATAGTCAGGATGCAAGTGCATAGGCTACATCTGCAGCTGAGCAGATGGTGATGACAGATACCCTCCTGAGTGAGACTTTCAGCCTTGATACTCAGGTAAATATTAACAAGTTTATTGAATTTAATTTATTAAATTTCATTTTTAAAATGCAAGATTAACTAATTTAAATTGATGATTTTAATAAAATTTCAGGGTCATAGCATCGATGCAGTTTTCAGTGGTTCGCCACCTACATTTTACACTAGATCATCTACTGTCGGGGTATGTAACTAGTAAACAATTATAAATATTACATGTGAATAGCATCGTTATATGAATGGTATTCTAATATCTGATTTTGGATGTTGAATAGGTTAGTATTGTAGATGTCACGGCAACACCTACCAGCGGTGGTGGACTTCAAAGTTTTATGGAGGTAATAAAATAAATAGTTTAATGAATGAATTGTACTTACTAGATTTTTGTATGTGACTTGTGTGCTTTATTGTGTGTACTTCCATGTTTAGATGAACGTGTGTGTATGTTAGGAGCCATGATTTGCATCACTATTATAGTTTTCATAATTGAATAATATTGTTTTATTTCCAGATGATGCAGGCTACGGAGACACCTCCCCATGTTCAGAGGGCAATGGAGCATGGTGTGGCCTCTGCAATTCATAGCTCCATGGCATTGACAGGGGTATGAGGCAAATTAGTAAATTTCAATTTACATTCATTGTTATAGTTGTCTATTTTTGAAAAATCAAAAGATTATTGATTTGAAGTTTAATTTCTATCTGGATGGTTTCTATAGGACATGACATCACCAAGGCCTATTCCTGCTACTGAGGCAAGTGAGGAGACAGATCATATGTTAGCGGTAAGTGATTATTTTGTTAAATGTTTCATTTTTTATAACATGTAATTTCTATATATTAATGTCTATACTTTTTATTGTAACAGCTAAAGATGTAGGAAGAACTAAATAGGAGGAGTAGCCCTCGGGTTTGTAGTAGACCACCCACATGCGCGTCTCCATCCCCTAGAAGATCAAAGGCTACCCGTGATCTATTCTCTTCACCAACCAGAGGGGAATGAATTTTTATTGTGTTCCTTTGTTGTATGCCTTTATGGCATTTGTGGACATATATTTTGTATTGTATATAGTTGACATTGTATGCCTATATGGAATTCTTGTAAGCCTATATGGCTATTTTGTATATATGTTATACTTATATCGACAGATATTGATTATGCCTATATGGATATTTGGTTAATACAAATCTTTTTTTATTGATGGCATCCATACTTGCATTATAAATCCACATTTGAATGGATATTTGTAGATGGCTACTTCAAATATTTAAAGTCCAATTGTATTACATAGGATGTTTGTTGATCCAATAAGCTAGCTATTGTTATTCAAGTATCACCTAAACCTCATTTTGGAACTAAAAGATAAAAGTTGTATTTAAAAAAAAATGAATCATCATGTTGAACAGAAAATATTAATATTCTTTATGAGTAGCATAGAATGTCAACTATATGCAATACAAAAAAATGAATCATCATGTTATTCTTTATGTTTGAGATCCTGAAAATGACTAAGTCTGGTAGCCTGATATCCTAAAACACTAGGATGAATATCCAAGTCATTAGGATGATTGTGCCTTGAGAAAAAGTCATTAAGATGAGCGCCTAAAGGAGACTTTCTTAAACATTCAAACATTGAGCAACAAGCATGAAGGGTTAAGGCGCAATTTGCAACTCATAAAGCCTCAAAAGGGCACCCAACTTAGAGAGAGCATTCATTTAAGACAAGGCACTCATTGACACCTGTTCCACCATAAAAATGCGCCTAAGGTGGAAGGAGAACAAGCCTCTAGTAAGTGAAGCGCACCTATTGTCTAAACCACTTCATTATGGCACCCTAGCATGAGGAGGAGTATATAAGTCAATAGGAAATGGCACCCAGAATGCAAATGAAGGACTAAGTGGCATTTTCAATAAGCATCAATTCACCTTGAGCTTTCAATAAATATATCAAATTGAGCCCCATAAGCCCTTTGCCTACAAAAGAACCTTGTATCGACATCAAGAGTTGGTCGTATCGACGTATCGGCAGACCTTGCTTAGGCTTCGCCGATAGTGGTCTGTCTTGCTGATGAGTGTGGTTCAAAGTCGAAGACACGGTGTATCGGAAGATAATCCCATCAGCGCATTGGAAGAGCAGTTGAGAGCTTCACCGATGAAAGGGGTCACACCGACAGTCGAAATCCATTGGTGTATCGGCCCAACAAGATTAGAGTTCACCGATGTTTGGAGTCTCACCAACGGGTGTGGTCCGAAGGTTGTCATTAGTGAGATCGGTGTGTTGTAACTTATTGAACCACTATGATTTTGAATATTTAGATTTAGAGGGCATTAGACACCAAAACTTCTTGACCTTTAACAACCCAACCTAGAATCAATAGATTTTTGTCCATCCCAACTATTCTAGTCGAGACAAAGCATGTTGATTCTCATTCAATCCAAAGTTCATTAACAGGATTATCTTATCATAATATTTAGGGAAATGACCACCTAGATGGACAATGATGTGAGCTATCTATAAAGAAACTTGCAAGAAGTATAGGAGGCATGAGAATCCCTCCATGTTGTTTATCAAGTTGAATGATCTATGACACATCATGTATCATTAGAAAATATTCTTGAAGAGAAAGAAAGTGAAAATACTCAAAACAACCCATAACAAGGTGGAGAAGTTTAAGGGATGGAGGTTGCAACACTTTCCAACCTCATAGCCACACTAGTCCAATGGATCAGGATGCTAAAGGCTAGAGGTGTTGAGAAACCTCTAAAGGACAAAACTATAGAAAGACCAAAAGTTCAAACGAATCCATTCAACACTAGGGTTGAGAAAAACTAGGGGCAACTAAATCTTCCCTATCTA
Organism: Cunninghamia lanceolata; assembly: GCA_027924645.1. Lineage (NCBI taxonomy): Eukaryota > Viridiplantae > Streptophyta > Pinopsida > Cupressales > Cupressaceae > Cunninghamia > Cunninghamia lanceolata. Next base: position 976,080 of record BSBN01000889.1, read on the forward strand.
AACTTTTTTTTTCAAAAAACTAGTAATGACACTTTCCCACATCTTCAACAACCTAGTGGAGCTTATGCGCCACAAAATCATGTGACTCCCATAGTGTATCATCCCATCACTGTCCAACCAATGTATCTAGGATATCAAACAAATGTGTAAATGAAAAATCAACTTAGTACACAAGCCCCATCCATGGGTCTCATGTTCATAAGAACTCCAACTATTACCTTCCAAAGGTCTCTATACATTTCTTCATATAACCCATTGGTGATTTTGTGAGCCCTTTCAATATGAACAAATTGGTCAAGGCAAGAATTTGAGAGTTCCTAAGTATGAATTTGAGAGTAGATAATCTTATCAAAAGTCACAGAGAAATTTGTAAGGATCATAGTGTTATCCCTATGACTTGACACATACTGCTTGTTTCATAAAGCAAAGGGACATGATATAAATATTGTTGTTATATGGAGCCTAATCAGACTTGGAGGTTAAATTTACCCAACTTTTATCAGCGTGGTTTCCCCCCAAATATTTTCCTACTAGTTTTGGCACCTTGAAGTCTAAGTGCATGAAAATCATTCTGAGTTGGCAACCTAATCCAATGACTTGACACGGATCCCAAAACCACCTATTGGACCAATAGGATCCTAGGCGCTCACTTCATGCATTATGATTTCTAGGCGCCAGTTTGATGCTCCATCACAAGGAAAGTGCGCCCACACTTGCAAGTGTTTTTCTTCAGGATCTAGGTGCCAATTGAAGGTTGTAGTTGCCAAGAAGAGCGCCTAGCAAGAGGAAGTCTTTTCGAGTCTCCAAAACACATCAAACACTTGACTAACAACAAGATAACTTTTTCTCAAGTTAGGTGCTTCAAGAGGGAAGTTAAAACATGAATAAGCACCAACTTGTCTAGGTGCAAATTCAAGCTTGTTGAGGATACACATGGCACCCAACATTCCTTGGTGATTTCACGAACTTCAAACGCTCAGAACTGTTCAAGGAATGCCTAATGCCCCTTCTTGATGATAGGCACCAAAGTGAGGGTGGAATTGCTCCTTGATGGCATTAGGCGCTATCTAGAGTATGCTACTCCATGGAAATGTGCCTTCTTGCTTAGAGTAATTCAAACACTCCAAGGTCTTCAGTGATCAATTCCCCAACTTATGAAATGTCCTTCATTTTAAAACACATTGTAATGCTCCAGAGAGATGACTATACCTAGGCATCAATCTAGGTTAGAAATGCCTCCAAAGTGCGCCTTCTCTTTTAGAATGCAAAACAAGGTCCAAAGGTGCTAATAAAGTGAAGCGCTTCTTTGGAAAAGTCCCAGAGGTTAAGATGCGCCTTGTCTTAATGAGGTGCAACTCTTAGGTAAGAAAGCTTGTAAAGTGCGCCTAACTTAGTGAAGAGGTTGATAACTTCTAAACCCTTCCTGGAACTTACATTGCTTCAACTGAAGATCATCTTGCACCAATACATCACCAAACTTTCAATCACAAGATCAATTCAAACTTAGGCACTCATTAAGAGTCTTTCCAATGTTGGTGCATCTAAGAGGTTGAACTAGCAAGAGATGGCGCCTACCTTCCTAGACCTTGTTTCAATATGTTTGAGTTCCAAAGTTGACTCAATGGTATCAAGATGGAGCCATAGAGTCTTTGGACTAGTTCCTTAGAGTTTCAAAAACATTCTGGCTCCTTGAAAATTCCTCCTACATGCTTGGGCGCCATTTCAAGGTCCTGGAACCATGATGTAGAGCCTTATTGCTCTAGGCACCCATTCATGATTGTGCAACTTGAGATTGGCACCTAGAGTGAATAGGATTTCATCCTGACTTAATACACTGCCTCCTTCTGATAATTTTTGGGGCAGCAGAAAACCTTTCACCACGCGCAAATGTCTCATAGATACAAAAAATTGAGAGAGGTTATTGTAGAGGCACTCTACATGATCGCGTTGCTTTAGACGGAATGTTTCTAAGTGACACGATTTTTGAGTAATATCTCGTCAAAGATTGCTGCCTTTTTGCACTTTAGACTCTTCAGGGATATCGTCGGTACAATGTAGCTCGAACTGTTTCGACATGTTTGGGTGAAAAATAGGACCATGCCTAGCGTAAATGTACCCATCTGGATGAGTTGGAACAGTCAGTTTGGTTACATCAGGAGCAGGACGAAAGTTACACCCCTTTGCTACTTTACACTGCCTCCTTTTGACAATTTTTGGGGCAGTAGAAAACTTTTCACCACAGGCAAATGCCTCAGAGATATAAAACCGAGAGAGGTTATTGTAGAGGCACTCTACATGATCATGTTTCCTTAGATGGAATGTTTCTAAGTGACACAGTTTTTGAGTAACATCTCGTCAAAGATTGCTGCCTTTTTGCACTTTGGACTCTTCAGGGATATCGTTGGTACAATGTAGCTCAAACTGTTTCGACATGTTTGGGTGAAAAACAGGACCATATCTAGTGTAAATGTACCCATCTGGATGTGTTGGAATAGTCAGTTTGGTCACATCAGGAGCAGGACGAAAGTTACACCCCTTTGCAACTTTACACTGCCTCCTCACAATTTTTGGGGCAGCAGAAAACCTTTCACCACGGGCAAATGCCTCAGAGATATAAAAAATTGAGAGAGGTTATTGTAGAGGCACTCTACATGATCACATTACCTTAGACGGAATGTTTCTAAGTGACAGTTTTCGAGTAACATCTCGTCAAAAATTGCTGCCTTTTTGCACTATGGACTCTTCAGGGATATCGTCAGTACAATGTAGCTCGGACTGTTTCGACATGTTTGGGTGAAAAACAGGACCATGTCTAGCGTAAATACCCATCCGGATGTGTTGGAATAGTCAGTTTGGTCACATCAGGAGTAGGACGAAAGTTACACCCCTTTGCAACTTTACACTACCTCCTTCTGACGATTTTTGGGGCAGCAGAAAACCTTTCACTACGGGCAAATGCCTCAGAGATATAAAAAACTGAGAGAGATTATTGTAGAGGCACTCTACATGATTGTGTTGCCTCAAACAGAATGTTTCTAAGTGACATGGTTTTTGTGTAACATCGCGTCAAAGATTGCTGCCTTTTTGCACTTTAGACTCTTCAGGGATATCATCGATACAATGTAGCTCGGACTGTTTTGACATGTTTGGGTGAAAAACAGGACCATGCCTAGCATAAATGTACCCATCCGGATGCGTTGGAATAGTCAGTTTGGTTGCATCAGGAGCAGGACACCAAAAATGCATAACATGATGATGTAAAAATGTGTATATGTGTATAAATGCAGCAGAAAATTAAAAAAAGACAAACCTTACAAATTAATGTGCATACTTACAACTCAATGTAACATGACTTTACAAAATTAATGTGAATACTTACAAATTAATCCAATGAACCATCTGGGTCTGCTCTACTCATTATTGTGTCAAGTATTGCTTCATAGTCAGACTCACGCACCTTCCACAAGATTTTGTTCAAAGGTCTACCCCGATACTTTATCAAATGAACATTGAATGCCACGACAAGGTTCGAGTAATGAAGAATCTTCTGATGCATGTCAAAGTCCTGAAACAGCCAAACATTAACACTCTTATGTGGATACCTTTTAAGCCATGTTCTAGTAATAACCACTGAGCCTGTAGGGTATTCGATAATTTCTTTTTGGCCTCAACACGACATAAGTAATAATCTATTCCCTCTTCATTATCTTCATCTGCAATAACTACATATACATGCCCTACATTGATATGTGTAGCAAATTAGATGAAATTAGTCAACATTACAAAAACACTACAAAGTAAGATGACATTACCTGGTTGAACTAGATGAAATTAGATGCATATACGTGCCCTATATTACCTGGTTGAACTAAATCTAATATGTGGTCAAAGTCAACTGATGATTCCATCTATGTTAGTTCCAGTGTCGTCGAGGGTTGATACGTGTCAAGTGGGCTAAGATAACTTAACTGTCATTCGTCAACCCACTCCTTTGACTCACACTCATCCCAGACTTGAATTGTACAGGAAGAACAAAAGCATGACATCTTTCGTGTATGGATACTCCATGAACCTGCAATTGAGCTTCTGAAAGAGTGCATCTCATTTGATCCTGTCAGTGTACAACAGTCCTCATATGGTGCAATGTTAGTATCATCTATCAACCAAAAAAATCTATGAACTGAAGACTTACCTTCATTACCTGGACCCATGGAAGCATTACACCACTCGATAATTGATTTTGCATCTGTCAACTTTGCATTGTCTTTATACTTTAACTCTTCTCATGCTATGGCTCTTTTGATACATGCTCCTGCACCATCATGCTCCCCCTTTCCATGCCCGGCCTCACAAAAATTCCACATATACTGAATACCTGTAAAATTATGCCTCCTACTTAACCAATAGAAATTTCGCGAGTTCTTGAATTGTGACGCATAGCTATCCGACCATATGATATGCTAACTGAAGGATATGCCCCTTCTAGCCAAATCATTGTAGAACACCTGAAAGAAACCTTGCACGAACTCCATAGCATGTGTGCGATCATCACTAATATAGAAATTATACTCCCTTATGATCTTTCTGTCATCCTCTGTACTATCATTCGCATGAATGAATGCAATGTGCACAAATATAGAAACCTGTGTGGAGTTATAATATTGTGATTGCACCTCACGTTGTGGCTGTAGACTGTAGTTCTCTGCAAAGTCGACGACTGAAACAATGCTACCAACCAGAAATGTGTCCTTGCATATATTGAATTGCAAGTCCAACCATCGAGCTCTATGGGCATGTCTTGCATACTCATACACTATGCTGTCACGGAATATAGGCATAAACTGATACACTGGAATCTTTTCAATAACCAATTCACACCTCTTTGCTTCTTTACCATCTTTTGTATTGTATGCCACTGTTTTATACTTGCCAAACTCTACTAGTTCGTTTCCAACCGCATGTGTTCTTTCCATATGTTCACATATTGGCAAATGTTGCAAGCCACCGCAACGATGACATGTGCCATCCAAGCATAATTTCTTGTAGAATATTTGACCTTCCTCTCTTTCAGATAAAATTCTTGATATGAAGTCTCTTGAAGATGTTGGTGGGGCACATATGGCACAACCCTACAAAACATTGTTAGTATGCATATCGAAACATATAGACCTATAAGCATCAAAATGGTTAGAAAATTTAAAATGTAATCTACAACAACAAGTAGTGTGTGTGTGATTTATCTTGACATAGAAAGGTTTTAGCATTTCAAAATATCTTTGACAAATTTTAATTTGAGGATACTTCTCTAGAAATTTACTATAAAACTGTGTTTGAGTCTCATCCAAAAAATGCTTTGGATGTGGCTCACGGTTTTGACTACCGATTCTCCTTCTTACCACATCCCTTTGATTCAGAGATACCCTTGTGTAATTCTTCCAAAAGTATTCAATCAGTGATCTCAATGCTTCAACAATTAGTTTATCTTTTTGTGGTAGTCTCCCCGAGAATGCCCATAATTCATTGGAATTAGTGTCCTCAATTCTTTGGCGTCTTCCAACGGCTCTTGATAAAGTTTTCCTATTAATTCTCAATTCTTGACTCATCTTTCTAATGAGACGATCTTTCCTCGTTTGACTACTTACTATAGTCGATGTAATCACACACCGTGTTGCATTACTATCTTCTGTGCATGAGGTGTTACCCACACTCTCATACGCACTCATTAGGTTTTTGACAATAGATTTTTCACTTGAAGCCTCTGATGTTCTCAACCCATGAATCTTCATGATGGACCTATACTTTATACTTCGCATCATTTCAATGAATAGTTGACATCTTGCAGTCTCATTTAAATTTTCAAAGAACAATCTACAAATCTTATGAGCATATTTTCTACAAGTGCATTTTGGAATCTTACCTTCCATTGGCTACAAAATATTATTGTCAATATCAATCAAATACTTCGGCTTTCTATGCAAAATTCTAGGTGGTGTTAAGTTAGGTAAATTCATCTCAACATTAGGAATTTCATCAATATTTAAATGAGATGGGTTAGATGGCATACCTTCGATCGAAGATGGAATAGATGACATACCTTGAGGTTGAGGTGGGAACGATGGCATACCTCCTTCATCACATGTGAGTGATGATGTACTCTCAACTTGAGATGTGGTAGATGGTGTCCCTACATGTTGACTTGCGGTAGAGGACGTGTCTCCAACTATGGTATTCAAATCTCTCATACCACGAAGTTTTTGCATTCGTTCTCTTTGTGCCGCCAATATCATATCTCTTTGTAATGGTTGTGGTTCCTCTTCAATTAGTATGTCTTTATTTATCGTGTCCAATTTCCTCTTCTCACGAAGTTCCCTCATAGCCACTGCTTTCTTTGCATTCTTAGCTTCTATCTCTTCCTGTGTTGGTTTAATTCTTGATCGTTTCCTCGGCATGACGGAGAATTTGTCTGTAGCACGATAAAGAGACCAATATTACTTCCTAAGAAATCATACAAGATAATAGCGGGATTGTATTTTTATTACGTTGTAAGGATTTATTCTTGTATAGTTTGACATCATGGTATGTTAAGGTCTGTTTATTACACATAATTATTAAAGAGCCCAAGTGTAGAAAATATACATGGCATCATGTGAGATTGTAGGCTACTTTCTTGATTGGGAGTGTGTCTATTTTAAACATGTATCATAAAGCATGATAAAGTAATTCAATCTGAATTAAGGAAAATGTAAAGAACATGCATGTAAAGACTTGACATACCTAAAAAATGAAGATTCGAATGGAGAGAGTACCTAATTATGTAGTGTTTTTTTCTTCTTGCATCAAACTCCTCAACAATTTGAGTTTTTCACCACTTGCTTCCTTTTCAATGTTAAATTGAATAACACTCAAATATAATTACTAACAACAATACTATTAACCAATCTATAATGTTAAATTCCTAAAATTGAATCACAATTAACATTGCAACACTACAAAAATTGAAAGTTGAATAAATATATATCAAACTTGGTGTGAAAACTATGTTATTTCCTCCTTCTCAAGTTGGCAAAGCAGAAAAGGTGGTGAAAAGATCATGCAAAGGTGGTACAATGTGTCAAATGTGCATGTGAACTTCCCAACAACATGAAAGCACTTCTTTTTTGTCAGAGCACGTGCAGAATCAGTATGAAAATAGAGCATGTGGGCTGGATCATGGGTTTACCATTTCTATAGCAAGACAAAATGTGAGTGCATTATAAAGCACTCGCATTTTGTCCTGCTATAGATTGATAACATCTTATGCATTATCTTCCTTAACACAAGTAGGGATGACCACATCCTATGCTTCATCAACTGACACTTCCAAGCCTTACAATTCCTCTTAAATACGGGAGGATCCATGATTGGAAGAGCCAAGCCACTTCATCCGTCCATGATAATCTTTAAATGCTTTCCATCTTGGTAGGTCCTCTGCATCAGAGAAAAACCACTAATGGTGTTTGAGAAATAATAAATTCTTCATCTCTTTGGTGATCCATTTCTCTTTCCAAACCTTCCCCTTCATACTTGAATGACCACAAGGTTTTTGAGGGAGAACTTTTCCTGTTTCCTGCAAGAGCTTGCCAGATGCTCCGCCATATGATAGGCATAACAATGAAGGGGCAAGCCCTCATAATCAAGTTCTTGATAGAAAATGGCCATCAAAGAAGAAAGACAGATCTTCTTTGGAAGCAGAAGTTCTAGTTTGTGACAAATCCTTATCCAAGCATAAATAGCAGGGGTTCTATCAAGTGATTGCCAATCCACTTCCAGAAAGTCTCCTGAAGACTCCCTGATTGATTACTTGACATCCACACCCCAAAACTGGAGAGGCAATCAATATAATCAAACCCATAAATCTACATTTGATGACAGAAACCCTCAACACTATACCTTAAATCCTAATCCATCATCCCTCAACTCTAATCCCTCATCCCTAAACCCTAATCCATCATCCCTCAACTCTAATCCCTCATCCCTAAACCCTAAATGCTATCCCTATTCCTAAACCCTCAACAGACTTGATACTGTACCTTAAACCCTAATCCCTTATCCCTAAACCCTCCAACCCTATCCCTAATCCTTATACCCTCCACACTCTACTTTAACCCTAATCCCTTGACCCTCAACCCTATCCCTAAACCCTTGACCCTCGAACCTCAACCCTCAACGTCAAACCCTAATCCCTCAACCCTTAACTATGATCCTTCGACCCTTAACCCTATCCCTAAACCCTAAACCCTAAAGCCTCAACCCTCAACCCTCAACGTCAAATCCTAATCCCTTGACCCTTCACTCTAATCCCTCAACCCTAAACCCTATCCCTAAACCCTCAACACTATACCTTAAACCCTAATCCCTCAACCTTCAACCCTAAATCTTATCCCTAAACCCTAATCCCTCAACCCTCAACCCTAATCTGTCATCCCTCAACTCTAATCCCTCATCCCTAAACCCTAAATGCTATCCCTATTCCTAAACCCTCAACAGACTCGATACCATACCTTAAACCCTAATCCCTTATCCCTAAACCCTCCAACCCTATCCCTAATCCTTATACCTTCCACACTCTACTTTAACCCTAATCCCTCGACCCTCAACCCTATCCCTAAACCCTTGACCCTCAAACCTCAACCCTCAACCCTCAACGTCAAACCCTAATCCCTCAACCCTTAACTATGATCCCTCGACCCTCAACCCTATCCCTAAACCCTAAACCCTAAAGCCTCAACCCTCAACCCTCAACATCAAATCATAATCCCTCGACCCTTCACTCTAATCCCTCAACCCTAAACCCTATCACTAAACCCTCAACACTATACCTTAAACCCTAATCCCTCAACCCTCAACCCTAAATCTTATCCCTAAACCCTAATCCCTCAACCCTCAACCCTAATCCGTCATCCCTCAACTCTAATCCCTCATCCCTAAACCCTAAATGCTATCCCTATTCCTAAACCCTCAACAGACTTGATACTATACCTTAAACCCTAATCCCTTATCCCTAAACCCTCCAACCCTATCCCTAATCCTTATACCCTCCACACTCTACTTTAACCCTAATCCCTCGACCCTCAACCCTATCCCTAAACCCTTGACCCTTGAACCTCAACCCTCAACCCTCAATGTCAAACCCTAATCCCTCAACCCTTAACTATGATCTCTCAACCCTCAACCCTATCCCTAAACCCTAAAGCCTCAACCCTCAACCCTCAACGTCAAATCCTAATCCCTCGACCCTTCACTCTAATTCCTCAACCCTAAACCCTATCCCTTAACCCTCAACACTATACCTTAAACCCTAATCCCTCAACCCTCAACCTTAAACCTTATCCCTAAACCCTAATCCCTCAACCCTCAACCCTAATCCGTCATCCCTCAACTCTAATCCCTCATCCCTAAACCCTAAATGCTATCCCTATTCTTAAACCCTCAACAGACTCGATACTATACCTTAAACCCTAATCCCTTATCCCTATACCCTCCAACCCCATCCCTAATCCTTATACCTTCCACACTCTACTTTAACCCTAATCCCTCGACCCTCAACCCTATCCCTAAACCCTTGACCCTCGAACCTCAACCCTCAACCCTCAACGTCAAACTCTAATCCCTCAACCCTTAACTCTGATCCCTCAACCCTCAACCCTCAACGTCAAATCCTAATTCCTCCACCCTTCACTTTAATCCCTCAACCCTAAACCCTATCCCTAATCCCTCAACCCTCAACCCTAAACCTTATCCCTAAACCCTAATCCCTCAACCCTTAACCCTAATCCGTCATCCCTCAACTCTAATCCCTCATCCCTAAACCCTAAATGCTATCCCTATTCCTAAACCCTCAATAGACTCGATACTATACCTTAAACCCTAATCCCTTATCCCTAAACCCTCCAACCCTATCCCTAATCCTTATACCCTCCACACTCTACTTTAACCCTAATCCCTCGACCCTCAACCCTATCCCTAAACCCTTGACCCTCGAACCTCAACCCTTAATGTCAAACCCTAATCCATCAACCCTTAACTATGATCCCTCGACCCTCAACCCTATCCCTAAACCCTAAATCCTAAAGCCTCAACCCTCAACCCTCAACCCTCAACGTCAAATCCTAATCCCTCAACCCTTCACTCTAATCCCTCAACCCTAAACCCTATCCCTAAACCCTCAACACTATACCTTAAACCCTAATCCCTCAACCCTCAACTCTAAACCTTATCCCTAAACCCTAATCCCTCAACCCTCAACCCTAATATGTCATCCCTCAACTCTAATCCCTCATCCCTAAACCCCAAATGCTATACCTATTCCTAAACCCTCAACAGACTCGATACTATACCTTAAACCCTAATCCCTTATCCCTAAACCCTCCAACCCTATCCCTAATCCCTATACCCTCCACACTCTACTTTAACCCTAATCCCTCGACCCTCAACCCTATCCCTAAACCCTTGACCCTCGAACCTCAACCCTCAACCCTCAACGTCAAACCATAATCCCTCAACCCTTAACTATGATCCCTCGACCCTCAACCCTATCCCTAAACCCTAAAGCCTCAACCCTCAACCCTCAACGTCAAATCCTAATCCCTTGACCCTTCACTCCAATCCCTCAACCCTAAACCCTTTCCCTAAACCCTCAACACTATACCTTAAACCCTAATCCCTCAACCCTCAACCCTAAACCTTATCCCTAAACCCTAATCCCTCAACCCTCAACCCTAATCCGTCATCCCTCAACTCTAATCCATCATCCCTAAACCCTAAATGCTATCCCTATTCTTAAACCCTCAACAAACTCGATACTATACCTTAAACCCTAATCCTTTATCCCTATACCCTCCAACCCTATCCCTAATCCTTATACCCTCCACACTCTACTTTAACCCTAATCCCTCGACCCTCAACCCTATCCCTAAACCCTTGACCCTCGAACCTCAACCCTTAACCCTCAACGTCAAACCTTAATTCCTCAACCCTTAACTATGATCCCTCGACCCTCAACCCTCTCCCTAAACCCTAAACCCTAAACCCTCAACCCTCAACGTCAAATCCTAATTCCTCAACCCTTCACTTTAATCCCTCAACCCTAAACCCTATCCCTAAACCCTCAACACTATACCTTAAACCCTAATCCCTCAACCCTCAACCCTAAACCTTATCCCTAAACCCTAATCCCTCAACCCTCAACCCTAATCTGTCATACCTCAAGTCTAATCCCTCATCCCTAAACCCTAAATGCTATCCCTATTCCTAAACCCTCAATAGAATCGATACTATACCTTAAACCCTAATCCCTTATCCCTAAACCCTCCAACCCTATCCCCAATCCTTATACCCTCCACACTCTAGATTAACCCTAATCCCTCGACCCTCAACCCTATCCCTAAACCCTTGACCCTCAAACCTCAATCCTCAACCCTCAACCCTCAACGTCAAACCCTAATCCCTCAACCCTTAACTTTGATCCCTCGACCCTCAACCCTATCCCTAAACCCTAAACCCTAAAGCCTCAACCCTCAACATCAAATCCTAATCCCTCAACCATTCACTCTAATCCCTCAACCCTAAACCCTATCCCTAAACCCTCAACACTATACCTTAAACCCTAATCCCTCAACCCTCAATCCTAAACCTTATCCCTAAACCCTAATCCATCAACCCTAATCTATCATCCCTCAACTCTAATCGCTCATCCCTAAACCCTAAACGCTATCCCTATTCCTAGACCCTCAACGAGCTCGATACTATACCTTAAACCCTAATCCCTTATCCCTAAACCCTCCAACCCTATCCCTTAACCCTAATCCCTTGACCCTCAACCCTATCCCGAAACCCTTAACCCTCGATCCTCAATGTACTTAACCCTCAACGCCAAACCCTAATCCCTCAACCCTTAACTCTGATCCCTCGACCCTTAACCCTTAAAACTTGAACCCTAAAACCTATCCCTACACGCTCGACACTCGACACTATATCTTAAACCCTAATCCCTTAACCCTCATCCCTAAAGCCTCAACCCTAAATCATTAAACCTTCAACCCTAAACCCTAACCCTAATCTCTCTACCCTCGACACTCTTATTTAACCCTAATCCCTTGACCATTAACCCTATCCCTCAACCTCAACCCTCAACCCTCAACCCTCAACTCTCAACATCAAACTCTAATTCATCAACCCTAAACCCTAATCCCTCAAACCTAAACCCTATCCCTAAACCATCAACCCTCAACACTATACCTTAAACCCTAATCCCTATCCCTCAACCCTTAACCCTTAAAACTTAAACCCTATCCCTACACCCTCAACACTTGACACTATATCTTAAGCCTTAAATCCTCATCCCTAAAGCCTCAACCCTCAATCCTTAAACCTTCAACCCTAAACCCTATCCCTAATCCCTCTACCCTCGACACTCTAACCCTAACCTCGACATTAAATGCTAATCCGTCAACCCTGAACCCTGAACCCTCAACCCTCAACACTATACCTTAAACCCTAATCCATCAACCCTAAACACTATCAATAAACCCTCAACCCTCGACACTATACCTTAAACCCTATGAGAAAAGCTTTGCATATGGTACATCGATAGTGAGTAATTAACAGTTGAAATCAGAAGGATGATCATTATGAGAAAAGATTTGCATTGGGGTACATCTATGTTTCTTGTGGTCCACCCCACACTTAGGGAAGGTATATTGTTATGAAATAGGCAAATAATCTCCCATTGTTTACTGGCTCTATCCACAAGAACTACTAAACTATACCTTAAACCCTAATCCCTCAACCCTAAACTTTCAACCCTAAACCCTATCCCTAATCCCTCTACCCTCAACACTCTATTTTAAACCTAATCCCTCGACCCTTAACCCTAAACGCTATCCCTAAAGCCTCAACCCTAAACCCTAATCCCTCAAGGTCCTAAACTCTAATCCCTTATCCGTAAACTCTAAATCCTATCCCTAAACACTCAACCCTCAACCTTAAACCTTAATCACTCAATCCTTATCCACCCCTCTCCTCCCCTATCTGGCTCACTCCTGTCTCTACCCTTTTCTACCCTCGACACTATACGTACATACATATAGGCATACATAGATACATACATACATACATACATATAGGCATACATACATACATACATGATTAATAGCCTTGAACATAAAAAATTTTAAGGGGATCATAATGCAAGTACGTTATGTCAAACATGTAAAACAACACTTGCGGAAAAGGAAAATGCAAAGAAAAACATAACGCGAGCGCGTTGGGAATCCCAAGCCTTAGGCTTGGGATTTTCTTTGGATTTCCAACCCAAAAGCTTGGAGTGCCTTTTGAACAGTAATAGACGTGTTTTTCCATATTCTTCAAGATTTCACATAATTTTATTCGTGCTAACCCTCAGATTTGCACGTGTTTCAAGGTCGAACAAATCGAACACCTGGGTAATGTTAGGCTTTCTCTTAGCTATTTGATGATTTGATTTTTTTCACATTTTAACAATGTTAAGCCTTTCATCTTTAATTTCTTTTATTTGTGTGTCCGTTTTTGGGCAAAAACCACTGTTTGGTCTCTTTTTCATTGTAAATTAACTATTCATTGAAATTTGAAAAAAATTACATATTTAGAAACTATACTCCATTCTACAAATATTAAAAAAAGAAAAAAATAATTTTCAATTAGTTTTCAAAATTTATAGGGATAGCACGGCCAAAATTCTATTTTTTAGGATGTGTCCACTTTGAAAATTAGTAAAAAATTAAATAATCATCAAAAAATTATCAGAAAAATCGAGCATAAACTACATGCTATTAGCTAATTTCTCACTGAAGAGATTTTAAAAATACCAAAAAAAAGTTGACCTTTTGAGGGAGCCACAAAACATGCTATGTTATATTTTTTTGACATAAACAATACCAATTTTTGTGGCTCCCTCTTTTGAACCCCTTAATCTATGCCATTTTCAAAAAAAAAATAGTAGTTTAGAATGTAGACTCGGAGAACTACGAACATTGTTTTGGTTGCATCTCCAAATTTTGAGTGTAACTATGCTCAATTTCTCATCCAAGGCTGGTATTTCCTGATTTCAGAAAAAAAAAAGTGGCCACTTAAGACCCCTTTTTGGCCCCCCATCTTCTTACACTTACCCCCTGTATGCTGCTAAATAGGACTTACCATTAGGATCTATAAGCTCTACACCTGCACCTGCACCTTGTTTAGATTTAGATCCATCACATTTCAGTATCCACATGCCTTCTTTATTCTTTTGACTTTTTACTTTGGCATGTTTTGCTTTTCCTGTCACATGTGAGGTGTTATCTTGTTTCTTCATAGGCAATTCATTTTGACCTACTTGCATATTTATACTTTTAGTTTGTAAATCAGAATGACAAACACTCTTGTCTTTTGTTTCTTTTTCTAAATCTGGAATTAATACACCCATATTATCCTGAAAGTATCTCTCTGGTTAACTAGAATTAACCTTTCCTTCTTGCAGTTCCATCCCCTTTGTGCACTTTATGTATTGATATTCTATAATGTCTCTGCACATTCCACAATTCTCTTCAGGATGTGGCTTATTATGGACTCTACACATACCCTTACATAACTTGCACTAAACTGGAATATTTTGTTCAATGCACCTTTCCATTTCTTGTCTAATGATTTGACCAAAACTATTTATTGCATTGTCTTCCTCATCAGAAGAATTTTCATCAGACTCAATGAATAACACTATTTCTTTACTGACATGTTTTTCTCTAAAATTCAACATCAGGATTTCTTCAATTTGTACTCCCCTGTTAGTGACTCTATAAACACTAGGTTCAATAGAAGCATACAATATCTCATTAGTCTTGTATTCTGTAATCATGTGTTTTATTCCGGGTTCAGCTTCTATCCTGATTTGATTTGGAACACCTCTCCAGGGTAACCACATGTGTGAAAAATCAGTGGCCATATATCCATTCAATGTTTTGGACCAGTCTCTACTCAACAACATCCCATAATTCACAGGTATATCTACTACCTGAATGTCAATAAACTGACTCACCCTAGGATCTGAGGCTAACTACATTTGAATATGCATTAATTCTCCTATCACATTAACCTTAGTTTTATCCAACTGTGTAACAACCTTGGTAGATTTGGTAGGGGTTAGCCCTAAAGTTTTGCATATCCCTAAAGGCATTACATTAGCTGATGCACCAGAATCTACCATGCAATTATGTATGTTCTTTCCAAACATCCTAATGGTCAACAAGAAAGGAGGGGCTTCCCTCTTATCTGCATACATGACCACATTAGTGTTGGAAGACTATTCAGTTTTCTTACTCTTTTCTTTGGGCTGTGAATCCCTACTAGGAACATTCATATCAACAGAAACCTCACCTGTCACAGATGTATCCAAGGATTTTATGAAAGCATTTATGACCCCTGGACTTTTCAATAATTCACATAAAGGTATACTGACCTTAATTTTCTTTATCTCTTCAGACAAGTAACTCATCAATCTCATTGTTTCTACTATCTCTGTTTTCCCTATTTGAACCTTTGATGCTATTGTTCCATTATTCACATGATGATTTGCCTTTAGTATAGTAGGATTATTACTGGTGTTTTGATCTGGTGGAGTATTGAAATTGTTAGGAGGAGTGGAAGTGGTGAAAGGACCTCCTGGCCTAGTGTTATTTCTCAAATTGTAGGTATGATTTTTGTTTAACTGTTGAAAAGCCTGTACCTCTTCTGTTTCATATAATACTTCATTGTCAGCTTCAAAGGGAAACTGAAAAGCATTTAATATTAAGGTTGATTTAGGATATAGGTTCTCACAAAAGTAGGGTTCATCTTCCAACAACTGATCCTCTTCCTCCCTAGTTGCAAAGGTAAAAGTCTCTAAGACTAAAGTGGTCTCATATCCTAAGGGCACTATTTCATTACCTTTGGGAATGAGAAACTCAAAAGTGGGAGCCTGTATATCTACATTGAAAATACTTGCTGCCAAATGAAACTGGGGACAATCTAGTTCAACATGGGCACTGGTATTATGAATTCTGCACCAATTCTTCAATGTTATGTTAGCCATTTGAATTCTAGTTGTTTGCTTTGTCTCCTGATTATCCAAATTTTTAAATGGAGAAGCTAGAGTGCCATTATTTGGCCCTGTGTTCCATGTCTTAGGTGGCCTTGGATGATTCTGATTTCTATTGTTATTACCCTAGGTTCTGTTATCTACAGCAAGTCCTCTATTTTGCATTGCTTGTCCTTGATTATGATTTTGACTTTGACTGTAATTCTGACCCTTATTTGAACCTTGACCCTGGTTATAATTCTAGTTATGGTTTTGGTTATGGTTCTGACTATATCCTTGATTATTTCTACCATAGAAATTTTCATTTCTCAATTGTGTCATTTCAGTAGTCAATCTTCTCAAATGTGTAGTAATTTCTTTGATTTCTTCCCTATCCTCTTGTGCCTTTGCTACAAATGTATCCTGAGGAGGCTAGAAGAAAGACTGACCATTACTCTGATTGTTATTGATAGCATTACCAGTATAAGGGACTATAGCCTGGATTGGGGCAGGGTTATACACAGGTGTGTATGTAGGAACTGGATTCAATAATGGAGTATTGTGTAGGGACTCCATTCCAAGGTTGTGTTTGACTTTGCATCCCAGGATTTCCTCCATTAAGAAATGGATTATAATTCATTTGTCTTATTTCCTGGTTTACTGAAGCTGCCTCCTTATAAGCTTTGGATATTGTATCTATATCAACCATTCTTTTGACAAACATAGTAGTCAGTGGATCAAGGGCAACATAATACATGGCCAATAGTGCATCTACAGTTACTATGTAAGGAGCTACTAACCTGGAATAAGCCTTTTGAAACCTATCATTAAATTATCAATCAGTTCTCCTTCACCTCTCTTAATTGCAACCAATTTGTGATATAAAGTGGAAGGATCTACAGGTCCTCTAAACTTAGACAAAAATCCTTCCTCCATAAGTGCACAAGAAGAAATATAACCATTAGGCAAGTTAACATACCAGTTAGAAGCCTGCTCATTGAAGGTGTAAGGGAATAATCTACACACATCTTCATATTCTAACCTAGCCCTAAAGCATGCCTCCTTGAATATCCTGATGTGATCTTCTGGATCCTGATGCAATTGATATTTAGGACATATCTTTTCAGGATTCTTTGGCATCTCATGATAACCAGGGAATGTTATAGGATAATTGACATTAAAATAAGCCATTGCAGGTACCTGTGCTTGACCTGGACCTTTGGGAGTACCTGGATTTCTAGGAGGACTGGGACCTCTAGGAGGACTTATACCAAGATTCAAAGATCTGAATGAAGAACTATCAGGACTCACAATGTTATGGACATTAACCAGTGATCCAGGGGGCATTCTAGCTAAGCCTCTTATGTGTGATATTCTAGGATTCCAAATTAAAGGACCTTTACTTTGTCTTTTATCAGGTAATTGCACAAAGATATCCTCTGAACTAGATCTAGACCTGGTCACCCTATTACTGTTATGAGCTAGCTTTACTCAAATTCAACCTTAACTCCAATCAGGCCCTCCTTCTAGTGCCAAAAACTATTGATGATTGTTTTTACACATTAATAACAAAAGTTAAAATTCACAAAATGAACCTAACTGTCTTGAAAGATATGAAAAAATCAATTAAGATTTCTTAATCCCAAGTTTCTATATGGTTAGGTCTTGACCTTGTGGACAATTCAGTAGGTTAATGTGAAACTGTCATATGCAAGGGACCTTACTTGATTTAAGGTGATTATGACTTACTAGACTCGAATTATGCAAATTGTTACAAAGATCAACAAATTATCCATTTCTTTGCATAAATTCATTACTGTATCACAAATATTTGTATGATTTCTAATAAAACAAGCTTTTCATTTCAATTGCTATGAAAATTGTCAAATATTAACTCAATTATTCTTGTTTCTTTCAAATGTCAGACAATCTTCTTTAAATTTCTGTGTTTATGCTAATTATTTCAAATATTTTGGGAAAAGTTAGAGAAATTCAAATTAAACATCATTCTACTGTAGGATCTAAATGTTTTGTTATCCACGTTGTAAGAAGTATAGCAAACTTGATCAAATCAACAAACTAAATCATTAAATGTGAAGTCCTGAGTATTTTCATGAACATACATTCAAGATTACAAGCTTTAAGAGATACTATTTCAAATACAAGTAAAAGCACGAAAACACTCTGACAATAGATGCAGAATTCCAAATGTATTTGTATTTAAAACACACAGTCATATATGATTTACAATGTATGAATGACTCTTTGCTTTATTAATCAATTTCACAGAAAACTTACAACATCTTATAGATACAATAAGAAAGTTGGACATTCCACACATTCCTTAGTGCAGACACAGGTGACATCCTCTTCTAAACTAAAATACTCTTTCAAATTAAAGAATTCAAACAAATTATAATTGCTAGCTATCTTTCAAAAATCCCTATGTAATTAATGTACAAGTAGCAAAGTTCCTTATATAGATTTTGAAACTTCCCATTGCTACGGCTACAAACTTCATCTACGGTCGAGATCCTTCTATTATTGATCAATGGTGCAAATTCATCTCTAACTGTCTGTCAAAATATCTAAATGGCAACTTTTTCCTCTCAAAGGATGCTATTGGAATCTTTTCAAAAAATAAGATTCCCCTTTTCTTCGACTTCTGCTCATTGATACTCTTTACTTGACTTTTCCAAAACTGTTGCTTCCTTTACCTTTTCATTCCTTTAAGTATGTTTTAAAATTATTGATCACACCTTCTACAAAAGTGTGGTCCCCTCCTGGGCTCTTTGTCCATATATACTCCTACAGTGTAACTCCTTCCTTTAGTTTCTTTTCTCTATTTTCTGAACCCTCGCTTATTTTCTTGTACTTCCTCATTTTAGCACTGTCTTCCATTAATGAATCCATCATCTTCTTGCTCAAGTATGCTTCAGGGTTCTCCATGCATGGTGTGAAAATGGCATTAACTTCTGTCAAAGCCCTTTCCAATTCATATACTGGTATGTCCATACATTCATGCTCTAAGAGTCTTTCTACTATCTTCTTTTGCATTCTAATCATGTCATTTGCTTTTTCTTCTAAATCTTGAGCAACTGTTATACATTTTCTGAGATTACCCTCCTCGAATTTGAGTTCTAATCTTACCTGTGGCACTTCATTTTCCAGTGAAGGGGAATTACTCCTTCATTGATTAACTCCTCTGCTCTCTCCTCATGTTTTGTCAATTGTTCTAGTTCAGATCTGCATTCTTCCCTTCTAAATTGGCAATTATGCACAAGTCTATTACATTTGTTCTTTTCTCTTGCAACCACTTCCCAACTTTTTAGAACCTGCTTTATTACCTGCTCACCTTCCTGTATAAAATCTTTGAACCATTCATCAAAAATATTGGCCTTGAGCCTCTTATTTTTGATGTCCTTTATTTCATCCATGGATACAACTGCTATGTCACTAGGCAATTCTGGGACTATGGTATTGGGATCAAATATCACTTTAACAAATTGATATAATTGGACAATATGTCCCTTCAAATATTCTTGTTTGTCTTTATCTTTTCTCAGCATCTCTACTGTTACTTGGTGCATATCTTCCCACTTAGTGATGTGTTGCTCCCGTGTAATATGCTCAAGGTCAAAATTTAGTATTTTATACTCGTCTAAGGTTATTTCACCTTTTGCCTTTTCCTTCTGAGGTATGGCCAAATTCAACACCCTAGATCCATCTAGACCTCTTTGTATGGTTGACATTGTTCTAGCCTTTCTCTTTTCTTTCCCTGGTGTTGTATTACCTAATAAACTTTTAATGTCAATAGGTACCAATT
Source organism: Cunninghamia lanceolata (assembly GCA_027924645.1). NCBI lineage: Eukaryota > Viridiplantae > Streptophyta > Pinopsida > Cupressales > Cupressaceae > Cunninghamia > Cunninghamia lanceolata. The sequence goes on from BSBN01000889.1 coordinate 996,011, forward strand.
ATATCTCTTTCTTTTCTTTTCTTATCTCTGCTCCTAGCCAAGCAGGAATCTCTTTTGTATCCTCAGCAATCTTAACTTGATCAATTACTTCTTCATGAGGTTTCTCTGTTTCTACTTCTCCTTGTTGTTGTTGTTGTTGTAGAATTACTGTTGAGGTGGAGGCTCTTGTTCCATGGGGTCATTTTGCTATTTGGACTCACCTTCATTTTCTTCTTCTTCAATTTTTGTGTCCCCTCCAGCCTCATCTTCTTCTTCAGGACCTTCTCCTTTCAATGATTCTTCTTCCTTGTCCTCTTCCTTATGTGTTTGTTCTTCATTTATCCTGTTTGTATCTTCTATTTTTTATTCAACTTTACTTTCTTCAACATTTTCTGTAGTTGCTTCCTCTTTCTATACTTGTTCTATATGTACATGTGAACTTACCCTTTATCATCCTTTTTTACTTCTTTTTCTTGTTCTTGCCTACTTTCTATGTTCTCTTCTATAGTTTCATCTTGGTCACATCTTTTGTAGTTTCATCCTCTTTCTATACTTGTTCTATATGTACAGGTGAACTTACCCTTTATCATCCTTTTTTACTTCTTTTTCTTGTTCTTGCCTGCTTTCTATGTTCTTCTCTTCTTTGCTTCATTCACCATACATATTCAAAATATTCAATACATCTGCTCTTGAAGTGTTAGCTTCTGTTTCATCTTGTGCTTGAGCAGGTTTCTCTGTGATTGTTTCCTCAGGTGCACTTTCTTTTTCAACTTCTTCAATTTTATGTGCCTCTTCTTGCACATCTTTGATGATTTCAAGAGATACTAAGGTACCAAATGGATCTATTGTCTTTGATTCTTCCTGTACTTTCTCCTCTTCATACTCTGGGCCTTGTTCAATCTCCATTTCAGCCGGAGTGTTTATCTCCTCTTCCTCACTTAGGAATTCACTAGATTCCTCTTCTATTTCAATTTCTCTTCCTACATACATTTCCCTTTCCTCACCTTCACTGTTGTCACTCTCAATATTGACAGTCTCAATGGTTTGTTTAACTTTATGTGCTTGTGACTCTTGTAGCATTTCCCCAGCCAACTTTGTCTTTACTTGAACATATGCCTGTCTCTTTTCTATTGTAGTGGAGGCACTAGGTACATTACTCAACTTCACACCTACCTGTTGTGCTCCAATGACCTCACTTGCTTTAGAAGTTTCTCCTTTGGATATACTTATTGGTATTGCTCTTTTAACTTGTTATCCTTCTCTTTCTTTGGAAGTTTGTGCCTCTTCTGCACTAATCTCATGGCTTAGTGATTTTGGATCTACAAATGTATCAGTTGATACTGCTACTATTATTCCCAATGCATAGGGATCCATTAGAGTAGCATTCCTATCTTTCTCTACAATCTTAGCCTCTATAATCTTTCTCTTCTTCTCATAAAAGCACTGGGGGTCATCATTAGGTTCTCTTACTCTCTTCCTCCCCTTCTTAGGATATGTGATTTCTTTCCCCTCATCTTTGAGTTCTTCAATCCTGTCTTTTAACCATGCCTTTGAAAATAATATAACTGGTTTGGACAATATGTCCAGAGATTTGTTCCAAGGCTGTGACCAATCATGCTCTGTAATGGGAGCAAGTCTGACCTCTGCATAACTATGATGCATCAATTTACCGTCTTCTTGAACCTCTTGAGGAACATATATATCTCCCATAGTTTTCATTTTCTCAATGGTCAATCTTTTATGGGCTCTCTTCCTTACCTCCTTATCATTTTTGCAATTAGACCAAAAATCTTCAATGTGTATCTAATGCTTATACTTTTTGTCAACTGTGTTTTGGATCCTATGGAAAGGATCAAACTTTCTAGCTAAATCAAATTCTTCAAACCCATAATATCTTAGCTCTTCCTCTAAATAACTAGTCACTTCCTCACTGTAGCATGAATTTCTACCTATAACCCAAGGTAGCTTAAGGTTTCCTTTGTTGAACTTCCTCTTGTACATTCTAAAGGCATTCAGATTTTGTCTTGAAAACTCCAACACAACCAATTTATCAAAAGGATACCGGGGTAGCATAAAAGGGTTTCCTTCAAATCCTTCAGTTCTGATACAAGTAAAATGGGGAAATTGAATATACCATGAACTGTGCAACCCAATTGCATCTTCTGCATTCTTAGACATTCTTTTATCAGGTTCCTCTCTTAGAATTCTCACCATATAAGTATAAAATACATCATTAACTAAAGCAAATTTCTTCAATGCATTCTCCTCTTGTAGATCAGGGTAATGCTCATATACCAATTTCTGTCCTGGACCACTGCCTAAGATCCTAACCCTGTCTATTCCATGTATGAATGGTCTCACTTCTGCTACACACGAATACAATACATATGAGGACAAATAAAAAGGCAACAGCTTTTGCTTCCTCAGCATGGCTTGTTTCCATATAGCTGTGCTTATGGTCTTGGCCCAATGAATCTATCCTTGCTCTTTTCCTCCTTCTCTCATGAACTCAATAACAGTGAACATCCATGGATCACATTTTGTTCCATCTCTCAGTCCTATCAGTCTACTCAGCATTGTGATCATCAAGTAGATTTCCTCCTTGAAGTATATTCTCATCAGATTTTTGTGCACTCTGGCTACATCCTTGGGTTTGTTTTCTGGGTTGTACCAGTTGTAAAATATCTTACCTCTACAATTCCTTTCATTAATTTGAAAATCTTCATTGTAATGATCTATGTCAATGTCTATCATTTTCTCATTAATCTCCAGGCCAAATGTCTTTGCAATACCCTCTGTGGATAGATCAGCAATGAGCCTATCATAAAACATTATCTTCCTGGTTGATAAATCATACAGAGTTAAACAATCCAAACACAAATCTCTAGCCTCCATAGCCAATGGAAAACCTGCAGCTCTGTACAACCCGCTCTCCCATATACCCTTCATATCCGGTGTAGCATCTGCAGCTGTAATCTTTTGTAAAACATCATTTGCATCACAATTTCCAATGTTTGTATCTGTTCCCACTCCACTATAACTGATCAATGTCAGGTATCCTCTGTGTAATGGCAGTTCTTCTTTTTCTATCTCCTTTTGTGGTTTCCTCTCCTTTTTCACCTCGCCCCATGTATCTTCATTTTTCTGCTTCGGGGCCATCCTGTAGAAAATTCATCTTTTAACTTTTGTTTTACTTTCCTATCTAGGGTTTTACTATGAATTTTTATTTTTTACCATTTTACCCTAACCCAGTTTGTCCTTATTGTTTTGACTTTCACATTTGTTAATCTATACCCAGCTAATTAACAGTTAAAATAGTGATTTAACAAATGCCTATGTTTTATAATGACATCATTGAATTTTACGTGCATTTTTACCATTTGAAATGTAATGGCATTTTGGGATAAATACTTTTATTTCTTGACCACTCACTTTCTGTCATTGACTTACTTTACCGTTTTGCTTTCCGCCCAGCTGCTGTAATTCTGTCACCCTGATGAGTTCTATTCAATTCTTGTAACAATTCTCTTTTTCTGCAATTTTCTAACTCTTAGTAGTGTAAATTTGAAAGCAAAATGCATTTAAATTTACCCTAACGCCCTTGAATTTTACTCTTTTTGATGTTAGCTCGGCATTAATTATAGCAATTAATGTGCCTAAAGCTTCGGCTTTCTATTTTAGTGTTTAAGTTTTCAAACTTTTACCTGTTAGTTCATTTCTACATACATACTGTTTTCTTTGTATATTTCATTGTATGTTATTCTTTGTATGTTAGCATTGTATCTTTGCACCATACAAATTGATATGAAAGAAACCAAAACTAACGTTACTTCCATTTTTCCTTTTGTCTGTACTTGTATCTTCACTTTGTATATCGCTCCTTGCATGTCTCATTAGATACAAATGCATATACAAACAACCTTATACAAACCTCCTTTTTATTCTTTATCTCCCACGATGCCTTTTATTCCTTTGTAGCTTGAATATCTATATCATAAACATACAAGCGCCCCAAACATACAAAGACTTTTCTGTATTTAACTTCCTTTTCGCATCCAGCTTGTATCTCTTATTTGTATCTTTTCTTGTACATCAGCTTGTATATCTAAGATATACATTGTTATTATACAAGCCCGATATGCAAGCGGTGGGACCCACTTTCTTTCACTTGTATCTCCATGATACAACAATACTTATATCAATCCCTTTAGATACAAGGGCCCAATACATACAAACTTGTTTGTATCTCCTTTCGGACTTTTCATCTTTATAAACCGCAATATATAACCTTTCAGATCCATCATGTATATAAAGTGAAATGCACCTTTTCAATTATACATTAATTCACGATGCATCATTTATATCAAACTTTTACTTCGTTTGAGTTCCGTGTTGTATGTATACCAAAATATATAACCCGAAGCCTACAACATACAAGCAACGAAACATACCACGACAAAACCAATTTTAATACTCTTTTTGAATCCACGACATGTATATCATGTTGTATATTACCTTGTATATTTCTTTTCACTCAAACATACAAAACCCAATATACATCCGACAGACTTAACCAATTGCCCATTTTAACTCTGAATTCTGTCGAGTCCCACTTGTATGTAAGAATAAAGCGTTAGCAAAATGCATACAAGTATAATGATGTAATAAATCCAACAACTCTTCTATGCGACTCATACAATGAATTGACATACAAATGACTTTGTAGATGCAACATACAAACCCTCCTATAGTGCATTTTACCAAAAAGACACACATATCTTGCAAAATATTGGGAATTTTAAACTGGTTCAAAAAGCAACCCTTACTCATCTTTGACAAGGAATTCACCCCCATTCTGCTCTAGTACTTAATGCTATTTTTCTTTATTTTCAACAAGGGTTGTAACTTTCACTTTCTTTTCCCTTTTACTCCAAGCAGACCCACACACAAGCAAAAGCCACAGCCACAGCAGGGGTCCTCATTTTGCTAAGAAGTAAAATGGGGCATGTTGTGAGCATCACAACACTATAGACTTACCTTTATTACCTGGACCCATTGTAGCGTTACACCATTCGATAATAGATCTCGCATCTGTCAACTTTACATTGTCTTTGTACTTTAACTCTTCTCGTGCTAATGCTCTTTTGATACATGCTCCTGCACCATCATGCTCCCCCTTTCCATGCTTAGACTCACAAAAACTCCACATATGTTGAACACCATTCATCGTATGCATCATACTCAACCAATAGAACATTCGTGAGTTCTTGAATTGTGATGCACAATTATTTGACCATATGATATGCTGACGAAATGATATACTTCTGCTAGCCAAATCATGGTAGAACGTCTGAAAGCAACCTTGCACGAACTTCATAAAATGTGTGTGATCATCACTAATATAAAAATGATATTCCCTTAAGATCTTCCTGTTGTCCTATGTACTATCTTCTGCATGAATGAAAGCTATTTGCACAAATATAGTAACATGCATAGAGTTGTAATACTGTGATTGCACCTCATTTTGTGGCTGTAGTGTGTAGTTTTGTATAAATTCAACAACTGAAACAATGGTACGAAGTGGAAACATGTCCTTGCATAACTTGAATTGCAAGTCCAACCATCGATCTCCATGGGTATGCCTTGCATACTCGTAAACTATATTATCTCATAAAATAGAGATAAACTAATACATTGAAATCTTTTCAATGACCAATTCACACTTTTTTGCTTCTTTGCCATCTTTCAAACTATATGCCACTATCTTGTATTTACCAAAACTTACTAGCTCATTTCCAATTGCATGTGTGTTGTCCATATGTTGACAAATTGGCAAATGTCGTAACCCACCACAATGATCACACGTGCTAGAATAATTGACCATCCCCTCTCTGGCATAAGATGCTTGATATGAAATCTCTTGAAAATCTAGGTGGACACTTTATATTACACTCCTACAAAACATAGTTAGTATGCAAATCTACACATATATATCTATAAACATCATAATGATTAGAAAACTCAATATGTAATCTACAACCACAAGTTGTGCGTGTGTGATTTATTTTGACATAAAAAGGTTTTACCATTTCAAAATACCTTTGACTAATTTTGACTTGAGGATACATCTCTTGAAATTTCTTGAAAATTTGTGTTTGAGTCACATCAAAAAAATGCTTTGAATGTGGCTCATGGTTTCGACTTGACCAATTCTTCTTCTTACAACATCTCTTGCATTAGGAGATACCCTTGTATTATTTTTCTAAAATTCTTCGATGAGGGATCTTAAGGCTTCAACAACAACTTTGTCTTTCTGTGGGAGTCTCCGAGAGAATGCCCACAATTCATTGGTGTTTGGGTCCTCAACTCTTTCACGTCTTCTAACGACTCTCATTAGAGTTTTTCTACTTATTTTCAATTCTTGACTTGTCTTTCTAATGAGGCAAGCTTTCTTTGTTTGCTGGCTTACTATTGTCAATGTAATGACACGTCGTGTGACATTACTATCCTTGGTGTGTGAGATGGAACCCACACTCTCATATGCACTCATTAGATTCTTTACAATTGATATTTCACTTGAGGCATCCGATGTTCTTAGGCCAAGAATCTTCATAATGGGCCTAAATTTTAGATTTCTCATCAATTCAACAAATAGTTGACATCTTTCGGTTTCATTTAAGTTCTCAAAGAATGATTTCCATATCTTATTTGCATATTTTTTACAAGTGCACTTGGGAATCCTATCCTGCATGGGCTTCAAAACATTCTCATCAATATCAATTAGAAACTTAAGTTTCCTATTCAAAATTCTAGCAGGTGTTTTCATTGGTAAAGTTGACTCAACATTAGGAATTTCTTCAATATTTACTTTAAATGGGATAGTTGACGTACATTCAATTGGAGATGAAAAAGATGAAAAGGCTTGAAGTTGAAATGGATAATATGGTGTACCTTCAACTTGACGTGTGAATGATAGCGTGCCACCAAATTGAGAAGAGAATGAAGATGTACATTCAACTTCACCTGTGAAAGATGGAGTGCCTCCAAATTGAGAAGATAATGATGGTGTTCCTTCAACTTGACCTGTGGACAATGAAGTGCCTCCAACTTGGAGATTCAGTTTCCTCATTGAATGAAGGTTTTACATTTCTTCCCTTTATGCTGCCAATTCCATCTCTCTCTTAGCTTCATTAGATGTGTCATATTCCTCTTCAATTGGAAATGGTGGAATGTCTTCTTGTATAGTTGACAATTTCCTACTTTCACAAATTTACCTCATTCTTTCTCTTTTCATCTCATTCTCAGCTTCATGCTCTTCTGGTGTTAGAGTCTTTGCTCATTTCCTCGGCATGATGATGATTTCTATATGCATCATGAATAAGACAATGATGATGCTAGAAGCATAATGAATAATCAACATATAGAAATTAGCATATGATGACTAATGAATAATCAACATTTAGAAATCAGCATCTATGATGACTCCAAACTTGTTGATTTTGACATGATTAGATTCTAGAAGTGAAATGTGTAATGATAGTCTAGGCATAAATATTTTTGTGACATAGATGAGCACATGTTTATTGTTGATGTTAATTTACAAATGGTGGTAAGCACAATCTCTAGGTTAGTTTCATATTTTCTTAACATATCTTCTCAAACTCGCTTTCTTAACCTCCCATGGATACACCTACTCAAGACAAGATAGAAGAAGTCACTAGCACTAAGGAGAGTTATGACAAGCACATTGTGATGGACCAACCATTCCAAATGGAGACTCACAAGGTAAAACTAGACCTACCAGCATGTTAAAGGACATCCCAAATTCATATATTGTGGGTGGTGAATTAGTTAGAGTAGCTCATGAAGACAAGTATGAAGTCATCTCAAATTAGCAATCTATTGTCAATCAAGGTCATGGGAGTAATGATTACAAAGGTAATTCAAAAAAAAACAATGGGTTTCATGGCAAGAAACACAATGATGATGTTAGAAGCATAATGAATAATTAGTGTGATGATTGTTATGAAAAACAAGCTAAGTATGATGTACCCTTGTAAGCACTGAAAATGTTGAATTATCACAATCAATCAATACAAATCAGTCAATTGACAGTAAATAAGACATTGAGTATGATGGCACGCCTAGTCCCAATGATGAGCATGAGTTGAATGGTTTATATGTCACTATTGAGAGTGGAAATGAAGAGGTATTTTATGATTATGTTTGTCTAATAAATGACTCCAAACTTGTTGATTTTGACATGATTAGATTATAAGTCAAATGTGTAATAATGGTCTAGGCCTAGATGTTCTTGATGACATAGATGAGCACATGTTGATTGTTGATCTCATATTGTACCATGATAAAACTCTTAAAGTTTCATCTCTTTTGTGTAATCCTAACTATGGTGCAATCTTCAAAAGTTAGGAGAATGTCCTTGGTTTGACTAGAAATGATGTGACAATCGGTGTCATGTCTCGTTTTTATGGACCATATAATTATTCTAGATTAGTGAACATTTACTATGGTTGTTTTACTTTGAGTAATTCCACGTGCATGAAGGTAATTATCAAGAAGTTATATTTTCTTAAATTGGAAAGTTGATTTAAATATTAAATATTATCAATATGATTATAATGTTTTGTTTTGGCTATGTTTTGGGGAACTAACCTATTGACGTCGAGTTGAGTGCAAATGAATGCAGGTACTCGTCGAAGACGAGAACATGGTTGAGGTGGAGATGTTCTAGCCACTTGGCAAGAACTGTTGGGATGGTTAACCCTGATGCACTCACACACTCACATAGTCTCATATTGCATTATTTTGAATGGTTTAAATTGCATTGAATTGTGTGGATAATAAATGCGATGGATGGTTAGATATTTAGAAAATATTATGTTTTAATTAAAATAGTAAGTTCTTTTTGAATGTGTGATTTAGTCATAAGTATTAATGTTCTTTTGATTATATGTAAAATTGTGTGTTTATATTATTTATTATATATATGATTATATGTAAAATTGTGCGTTTATATTATTTAAAAAATAATAATAGTATATAATATTTTTCTATTTATACAAATATGGATGTTTGGAAGACAATATTTAAGACTTAATATAATTGTATTTAAATTACAACAATTATATATATATATATTTAAATACAATTATATTAAGTCTTAAATATTGTCTTCCAAACATCCATATTTGTATAAATAGAAAAATATTATATACTATTATTATTTTTTAAATAATATAAACACACAATTTTACATATAATCATATATATATATATATATATATATATATATATATATATATATATATATATATATATATAGTTTAATATTATTTTGGATACTTCTTGTTTGATTTAAGTGATTATTTTATTTCAAAAATAAATAAATTATATTAATAACACTTATTATATTTAGAATTCTAATAAAAGAATTAAAAATAATAATCAGCCATGCAAGCCAAAGGAATAAACAAATTATTTTAATTATATTTTTATGTGGCTTTTGAAAGGCCAAAATGCCATGCAAACAAAAGTGAACTGGAGATTAACCAAAAAACAATCAAACCTAAATCTAAATGTCAATATTAGCAGAGATTTGGAATAAAATAGGGGACAGTAGAAAGGAAAGGTCACCCACCATTATTTTGAGCGACTACAAGGCAGAGAAACATAAATTTTTGAACCACGATTGCAGTAGGGAAAGGGAGATTTTTATCACTGATTTTAGTAGCGACAAAAAGCAGCTATAACAGTGATAGGTAGCAGCTAAGAGAAGCAATAGGAAGGGCAGAATCGACCTTCTACTTCAGCAAACAAATTCGAGTATTTTTCTTATTAAAAGTTGCAATAAAATATGTTGATTATGACTGTGAAACCGTAGCAATCTAGCCTAAGTTTTATTCTTCCTTGGACTGCATTCTATTTTCCTTCCTATCAATTAGAATCAGCCTTGGTCTTGAAGGCGTTGGTCTACATATAGAATGACCTATCTGCTTGTTTTCCTCTGTTTTATGCTTGAAATTGACCCCTCTGTTGTGACGTCAACCTGCCTTAGTTTTAGTCCCTTTCGTCAGCATACTTTCCTCTGAGATCTTACTTGGGTCAACCTTTTTCTTATCTGACGTCGGCCTAAGTAATCTTGGCCATGTTCTTTGTTTGGCGGCCTAATTTTAGCAGCCTAGTTGTGGGAACGACCTGATCTTGTTTAGTTTTTGGTAATTTTATCTTTGTCACAGTCTTTTTAACCTGTAGCTGCTATCTTACATTTGATGATTGTTGTTCTAAATTTCATTTGACCCTTGTTGTAGATTTCTACTATTCTACCATAACAAATTTGTCATCTTAACTGAGATAATGGATCATTGTTCCTGTAGCTACCTTTTATCTATTTATTTGTTGCTCCGACCTGTTTAGTGCTAATCACAGTCTTTTAAATTCTGTATTGGCTTGTGTGAGTTCATGTAGCTTCTTTTTATCACTATCGCCCTACTCTAGTTCCTGTAGCAGGTATATGCTTGTTATCTATAGCTGTTATAAGCTCTTGTAGCTCAAATAATTTGCTTTTGTAGCCTATTTAAATTTCTTTAAAACAATTAATATTTTGCAAAACAGAGACAGATTAATTTTTTGAATATTTCCTACATTTAGTTATTACTGAAAATAGTCTTAAACTCCTATTTAAAAACTCTATGAATTACTAAAATTAGGAAATGATATTGAATGGAAAGAGTTTAACATTTATTTTTCAAACCCTTTTAGACAATGACATTTATTTAAAGATCATAACCAGACTATAAAAATTATAATAAAATTACATAAATGAATGAATGAATGATGTTCTTCTTGCTCAAATAATACATCTAACATGAAAAGAAATGGGTAAGAACAAAGGGAAAGAGGAAACAAACTCTCGTGCATTTGATTTTCCTCCAAACCTACACAATACAAAGACAGAGAAATTTATTGGGGTTGTTTAGGGTCTTTCCTTGGTCAAGCCCCCATTTTGGTTTTCCAACCTCCACAATACAACCAATGATACAAGAAAAATGAAAACATAAGTGTGTGCAAGATCTTACTCTAAGTGCATCTAGGAGCTAAGAGCAATAACAAAATACCAATCTATAAGCATTTATCCCTGGACTACGGGGAAATACCCTAGTGTGTGTATGGTAAAACGAGTGGTGGCAACAACAATAAGAATCACACTATTCTAAAAGCATAGAACAATGTTACCCAATATTGGCATTGTAGAGGAGGCTGCAAGCTCTTTAAGGGTGCAATTTGTTGTTGAACAACACAAACCCTTGAGTGAAAGAGCCTCTTCCTAGCTTCCAAATCCAATCAATTCACAAAATTGACAATGGGGGATGCCACAATGTGACAAGCATCCAAATCTACCAAGTCTATTTTCAAGAGAGATTTCAATCCTTTTGCGGTGCTTGAGAGAAGATTTCAATGTATTCATCAAAGAGCCAAGAGAAAATTGATCATCTAGAGACCCAAAAATGTTCAAGAAACTCCCTTTTGTCAATCTTTCTCTTTTTGCATTCAAGAGGAGAATATGCCAAGTCAGATATGCCACAGGGACCGTTCTAAGGTCGCATGAGCATTACCTTCCCTCAAGATTCTGAAAATGGGCGGAAGAATCTTCGTTTGAAAGTTTGGCATATTCAAGACACTAGTGCGATGCGGGGACGTTCACGCATGGTGCTTGTGTATTAGGAATATTCCATCAAACTTCACATGTGTTCTCAAAACAATGTAACAAATAAATATCTGATGTACATTTTTGGCAAATAGTTGGTGATGAGGGAAAAATAGGCAAAAAGGTCAAGTTTGGTGACCCTAGAAACATGATATGGGTGCGGACACTAAAGCGAGCGAAACGTATCATGAAATTGTGAGGGTAGGTAATTTTTTACATTACACAAACAACTAGGGTTTCTTCTCTAAAATTACATGTGGATGTTGCATGGGATATATATTGTTATTTGTCATTTGTAAAAAGGGATTTTTAATTGGAAATTGTTGATATGAGTCAAACTTTTTTTACGTTTGCTTCATGGTTCCCAATCATTTAATGGAATTGTCTATTGTTTATACATCAATGTGATAAATATTTGATGGATCTTGTGTTCATACTACTGGTTGCCTGCTGACCGTAAGTCACTCTGTGTAGTTAGCCTAAACACTTTCAGTTCTTATTTCATATTATGTAATAACTTGTTAAGTTGTGCCAGAATTGTGTGTTTGATGAGATTGTTTCATAATTTAAAAAATCATTTTCTATTTAAGATTACACTATCTTTGTGGCTCTATGAAATCTTTGATAAATATTAGTTTTATTGAAGATTTGTCTATTTATGCATTATGTCATTGTTGTGGAAATTCATAATAAAAATTTACTAAAAACTCTCTCCTTTCCTCACCCTAACTTTTGATATATGTATGTACTAGTTAGTTTAGGAATAGATTTAGAAAAAGCATAAAAAATAATTGAAAATCAAATAACTAAAACTATTTCCAACAACAAATTATATTTAGATTTGAAGATCTAGGAAACATCCTAGTGTTAGAAGTTAAAAGCAAAACAAGTCATTTTCATATTTAACCCTCCTATTAGATTCTACTGAACAAAATTCGTATAAGTCCCTTTTGTGGAAACAATAATTCACATCAACTACTAAATTATTTTGCAATGCCAAGACCTAGCAGTAAAGACCTTGGAGTAGTCATTTTCTAATTTTGGGATTTGATTCCTTTCATGAGAGGTAAGCTACTCAACATCTTACCTAAGTTGAGCAGTGTGCAAGACACACCCATCAATAGGTAGATTGCAAAAGTGTGTTATCCTTAAAAGTGGAGTTGAGAGAGAAGATGAAGAGGTAAGGAGTTCAAACTCACCATTGGAATTTGGCCTAGGTCAGTTACCAAGCCTAGTCATTGAAAAAAAAAGTGGCAAGATTTAATTTTTGACAAACAGCTACTGTACGACTAAAATGTTAATGGACACTAGTGCGTCGTGCTAAAGTCCAAGTACAAAAAGTCAGCTAAATACTTGGCACATCAACACAACATGAGATAAGTGCGAAAGTGACACTGGTTAACACAAAAAAAGTAGAAAAGCACATAAAAACAACAAACACAAGTTGGCACTATGGGCGAAAGAAGGCTAAGGTAAGGTGAACTGAAAATAAAAACACGCTAGGGGTTACAAACACTAAAACGAGTCCAAAACATAATGTGCAATTACAAGGGTATGTAATTTTTCACATTACATTTGCCCCCACTTTAACAGGCTAATGACACCAAGTGATAAGCTACACTAAAGTATAGAAAGCAAATAATATCATAAAAAGGATTCTCCAAAAAGGATATTATATAGGATGCAACACAACTCTTCAAATAGATAAATCATGCCCCCAAGCTGAGAACCTATAAAACAAACATGTTAATAACACAAGTCTACATAAGAAATAATGTAAGAACATAAAAACCTGCAACATACAAGTGTTAGAGAAATATAACCTGCAAAACAAGAGTGTCAGTAGATCATATATAATCTAACACGTAAAACATACACACAAAGAAAACTACACAACAAAGGATACAAACAAGCACAAGAAGAATATACATGAAACACACAAATAAATGAAGAGAAAAAGAGAACAATCATTTTCCAACATACTTTGTTGCTAGAAAATGGAAAGGTACAATCTCAACATACTCTGTTATTAAGAGAATTTAGGGTATGGTTCAAGGTCTAGCGTTCTTTTTTAATAGGAACCACATAATACTCTCATGAATCACAAACACCAGCCAACTTCATTGATAAGTGACCTATGAAAAGTATAATAAGTAGCCAACATGAGGTGCATGGACTAGCTTACTATGTTGCTAGGTGGCTCATATGTGAGTACAATATGATGGATTATGTGGGCTAGCATACTATGTTGCTAGGTAATCTTGATAAGGGTTGTCAATCCAAGAAGCTCTCTATACTTGGAACTACAAGCTATTGAAACTCGCAATGTGGTGTATGCACATGTGTGGATGCACAAGTGAAAGTGTAGAAAATGCCCCCTTAAAATAATTGCATAAATCAAGATTATGAAATTGATTTTAAAGTACAAAAGGGGAAGGTGAAGGATCTCCAAGAAATATATATATATGAAAATGCCTCTAAAGTCACCAATGAGAAGCACCCCCAAGAAGAGGCACAAAAGACGATGTTACTATCATGATACACCTAAAATCGTGCTCATAGAATGACATTGAATGAAGAGGCAATGCCACATATAAACTAGCAACATCGCACAAAATCACACAAAGGGATCTACATGCTTAGGGTTAGTATAGATATATACAAGTAAAAATTAAGGAATAGAGATTGAACTACCATCATCTCCCAAGCATCTAGAACTATAAGGATGAAGGAAGAAAGGCACATAGAAAACAAGAAAAGAATTTTTTTTTAAATTAGGTCAATATGGAAGAGACCTAAATGTCCAAATATTTTGCATCGTCTCCAAAATACGCAAAATGCAATTGTATGACATATAGAGGAAAGTAGATACAAAAGGAAGAAGATCACAATATTTCATTCCTCGTATATCCATGTACTTACAAGGCTAGCATGGGTCCTCTCAGGAGAACTAACAAACATGTAGCATTGAAGGATACATGAATAGAGGAACAAACATAACAAACAAGCATACTATCTAAACACATGCATACATGTGAAATGAACATGCTAGCCCCTAGGTTCTCAATCTAGCAAGTCATCCTCTTCCTAATCTCAACTAGGCATGGTAAGAAGAACACTAAGTGGGGGAACTGACTCAAAGATAGTACATGCAAAAATATGATCAAGGGGATATCTTACATCAACAAGAGGAGCAATGTCCTCTCAAGCGTTCATTGAAGGGGCAAGTGTCAGTGATGGTGTGCAAATTGTGGACAATGTTAATACATCTGATACTGACTCAAACAAGCACTCCTCTTGGGAGAGGCCGGTATATTAGGATTGGAGTAATCAACCAATCATTCATCCTCACTATTAGCAATAGGGATGTGAGCACCAAGATCAATAAACTAGGGTGGAGGAGGAGCCTCCATGCTAGGGGGAACTGATGTAGCAGGGATCAGAGATGGTAAAATGGGGTTAGGCTTAGGTTTGTGGTAGGATGGTGTAGGGTAACTCTCAAGTTTACATTTAGTAGGTGGAGGAGGCGTATCAATGTCTCGTGTGAAAGGGTGAAGCTCAAGAAAGATGTGGTAGTGGGTGCGCATGAAAGGGACTAGGGAAGAAAGGGTGGTGTAGGATATAACACTCACATTAGGGAGGTCAATTGTCATGTCCCCATAATAATATAACTATTGTATTGATATTTCATAAATATCATATATTAAATATCATTATATAAATATAACATATATATATAATATGATATATTATTATTATTATTATTTTTTTAAAGATAATGCGCCTGGTAAACTTTTTAACGTGACCGGTGACGCTGGTGCGACACGCCCTCTGGCTCCACACGAATGCTTTTGCCCGGAGCAATGAACCGGTAAGGCCACAACTGGGGGACCTCATCCCCTAGGAAGAACACTTCAAACCCGCGAGCTCATTGGCCTAGCGAAGGCGTAAAGCCTTGCGAGCTCGTTCGCCCAGCGGGGGTTTGAACTCTGGTGGCCGCCACTACATCCTGAGCGACTTAACCACCGAACCATGCCATCATCGGCAATATGATATATTATTATATTATTAAATATAAAATAATATTTATTATATAATAATATATCTATGAATAATATTATATTATAAACATAAATATCAAAATATAAATAATGATCATAAGACTCTGATATACCCTCCGATCCATGGTGACTAATGATTATACTAAGGAAAGCGCTTGCATAAAACTTACAAAGAATACATTTCTTTCATGTGCCCGATTTCCATATGTGTCAAGGTAATCACAAGTAATACACGTTGATTTGAGAGAAGTTCCCTGTGATAAATAATATCTTATAACAATTGAGGCTGCGATCTATATTGATTAATAATTAATAACTATTACAAAGAAGGAAATGCGACTTGGAGGCAGCGCTAGATAAGACACACTAGTGCTTATGTGGATATGAGACAAACCAAAGACAAAACTAGCAATTATACGAATGGAGAAAACAACGATTAAAGAGTGCTTGAAAAATTAGAATAATAGTTACTAAGACAATGATGGACTATGAAATGATATGGCTCATAATAGAATGCAGCGATTCAAGGATATAAGAAGAGGACGTGAGCATTGGTATAAACATCAGCAAACAGTTCTCCTCATACCAATCAAGAAATCAGGTTATCTGAGTAGCACAGGTCCAACTATAAAGAGAAAATTGTAAAGTAAATCAATTCATTAACATCACATTTGATCTTATACAATGATCCAGTCACAATAGTCAAGACAAGTATTAGAAAATATAGATAAACATCCATTCATATATAGATCCAGTGAGCTCTTAAGGTATGAATCTTGCTATTAATCTGAACTGAATCCTCTCTAAATTAATATAATACCATATGGCATAAGTATGAACGTTCATGACAGTTGAAATGTTTAGAATAATATAATATAGAATGCTTTCATTGATATAACATGAAATGTAGGATAAATTAACATATGCTCAAATCTATGAATGCAGAATATCCATGATAATAGAATAGACTGAAATGTAAAGTAAGGATGTACAATCCTAGTATCATGAAAAATACTTATATTCATAGCTTATTAAGGCACAAGATGATGAATGCTATTCCTATAAGAAGGCATAGTGAATATTGCCAAGTGATGTGAAAGGCAATCATGAGATAGTGCAAATAAGTAGTATGATCTAATTGTACCATCTCGTGATCCATGAGGATAACGAGATAGTAAAGGTAATTTTAATAAGTGTAATTCATAATCATGGAATATCCGGGATGAGAATAGAAGCCTCATCATTAATCCACCTACACACCCTATAAGTATGAGACTGGTGGTTAAGGAAAAGCGGTTAGGATCTAGCACCTAGGTGACCCTCGAGCTGGCGAAGTATCGCTGGATGTATAGCGATGAAGCTCCTCCGAGCCAAGGGTGAAGTATCACCAGATGTATAGCGTGAAGCCCTTGGGCCTATGGTTGCATAGACCTAGATACTAGTAATGGCTTAATGGTAGGTGACTCTCAAGAGGGTGAAGTATTGCCGGATACATAGCGTGAAGCCCCTTGAGCCAAGTGGTGAAACCCTTGGGCCTACTGCCATAAGACTTGTGTACCAGCACCTTAACGTACCCTCCCATATTGGGTGAGTGGCATAGGTTTGATTAATGTTCAGGCTCATGGATGTCTCTCCCGAGGTAAACCATGGAACATATATAATAGATATGAGGAAATGTGAAATGCATATTGAATTATGATTATAAGGTTACTAATCCTAAGAGGAAATATGGAAAGTATATGAACTTTGATATTGATAATTACATGTGAATGTCAGCTCTAATTGAGATATGTTGATATTATAAAGATGAATTGGTCATTAATGTTCTCTTTCACAAGTTGAAATTGTGTGCAAGGTTGAGAAAATTTTGACTTGCTAGAAGGGGACATTACATCAATAGGCTCTCGGTTTGGGATCTCAAGGAGTAAGGAAATATCAATAGAAGCAGTCAAGACTACTTTGACCGATTTGGGTCTTTCCTCTTGAGGCTCTTGGGGAGGGTCAAGAGGTGGAGGGGTACAAGGAGGTTGATTAGGGATTTATCAAGTGGTGACACAATATCGATGCTTACACAATATTACTAATCAATTTCATCAAGTGGGTGCCTGAGTAGTAGGAGGGTCATTCGACGAAGATTGCTTTCCTCTATCATATCAAAAAAAAGAGGAACAAGAGCAACTAATGGAGGTTGAGTGACCATAAGAAAAATAGGTGAAGCAGAAGAAGGAATGGGAGGAGTTTTAGTCGTCTTGTATTTTTTATATATCCTAAGAAGAAATCAATATGAGGTTCAAGGGGACCAAAAAGAGTAGGCTAGAAGAAATCAAGTGAAAATTTGTCCTAAATGGCAAGTGGCTATAACTCACTATAAGGAATAGTGTGCACCACACCATTGTCAAGAAACATTAGACACTTGTGAACAAAAGAATTAACAACCTACATCACAGTGAGCCATGGATGGCCCAACAAGATAAGACAATCGTCTGAAGTAGGAATAACACTAAAAGAGACATCCAGGGTCTTTAGTACGACTTGGACATAAAGGATGATAGAGCACAAAGCAGAAACAAAGAGGCCATCATGTGTGCACAGAGAGATTTTAGATGAGTCATGTACATCTCTATGCAACTGGTGGATGTATAGAAATTCCTTCAAGATAACATTCGTCTTATTAACTTGATCCACTATAACACTGCAAATAGTTTTTTGATTTACGATAGCATGGGAGTAGAGAGGACCATCATATATTCCCACATGGACATCGACTAGAGAAAACGAAATAGGCTTAGGGACAGGTTCAACCCAAGGAGATCAAGGTCAAACATCCACCATTCCTACCATAGAAGAAAATGATAAACAAGAAGGGTTAGAATCCATATCCAATGCAAGAGAGGTGGAAGTAGGATCAAGCTCTGGAGTGTGAGATGGCAGGGAATCAATGAAGTTGGTGCTAGAATTCATGGAAAATGAATTAATGTTTATCTAGAAGTTTTGGTTTGGCGGGGCTATGGACTTATTACCTCTATCATTCACACCCGCAACCTGGATGACATTAGAATTGATTACATCTTTCAAATAAGATGTCTTAATCGAATGCATTTCTTTGTATCATGTCTAGGTACACAATGGAACTATAAAAAGGCTTTTGGGTCATAGTTTTAAGGGAGTGGTTAGTTTGTGTCTAAATGATGAATAATAGTTGCACCAAGTTGTTAGAAATGAGCTACTAAAGAATAGAATGTAATGGATCAGAAAACTGTGTGAAGTGGCAATTACATTGAAACCACATAGATAAAGTCATCACCGATGAAAAAGATGATGTTGTATCAACAATGTTAATGACATCAGAAGTTGTATTCCTCTAATTAAAGATTATGTTGAATAATGTAGAGGTTCTTGTGAAAGCAACAGGAATCAGTGAGATAGATAAAGATGCCTCAAACTGACTAACAATCTATTGGTAATCACACAAGCTTGTACATAGATGAGCAAATGATGAATACCACATCAAGAGAATGTTGTCCCTAATCACAAGCTGAAGATTGCCAATAAATACCTTATGCATGTTTGAATCAAGTAGAGGATATAATATTTGTGAAAACAAAGATTGATACCAAAAAATGAAATATGTTTCTTTTTCATTGGGGCCCTATTTTCAATGAACTAGGTCATGAAGGTGACCTAAGGGCCTATATTAACTTGAAAATTTTGAAGGAATAGATTTACTAACTAATCAAAAGAGTGAACAAAACCAATCCAAAGCGGTATCCTTGAGAGATCACAAAAAAAGTTTCGCTAGTACCTTATCTTCAAATATGGAAGTCACTGTAAAGCATAATGAATGTGGACACATGGGATTGTGGATCACCTTTGTCATTAAATTTCTCAAAGTGTGGGATCTTGAGGCCAACAAGAATATCTAACACTAGTATGCGACAGTAATAAGGTGTCGAGAGTGGTTGCAAAGTGATAGAGAGAAAAATAAGTTGTTGCAAGTTATCCATATTTTGCATTAATTGATTATTTACCAGATCAATTGTATGAGTGGGAGAAGAGGGAACAACAGTAACAATAGGAATGTTGGATAGAGCAAAGGGAGGCTAGTGGGAAAATTAAAGGGAAAGGGTTGGGATGGAGGAACAAACCCATAAGAAGGAACATGATTTCTCACTATCCCAAAGGATGAAGGGTCCACATTACTAAGTTGAATAGTGCAAGTGGCAACACATGTATAATTTGGTATGTGCACACTTGGAGTAGGCATGGGCATGGAAAGTTGGTTATGAATGCTATTAGAATGGGAGTCCTTAGTCTTGCTAACGTGGAAACATCACTGTTAACAATTTGGGCTATACCACATAAGAAATCTAGACCCTCAAGATGATGGAATAACATGGTCCATATGGCCTTTAGAATACGGCCAAAGGTACTATGCACATTCTCATCATCATTCAGGTGTAATTGGAAGTCTGCTAGATGTTTGTTGAGTTGGCAAACTTGCGTCTCAACTCCAATGAGGGTAGCTTTGTCGTTGTAGCCTCCCTCGATTCCATGCAACATAGTGGGAGGATAGTTCAGAAGAGTAGGAAGTGGTGTAACCATTGGATTAAATGAGAAATTAAAAAAGCCAAGAGTTGTTCGAATATGAGTAAATTGTTTAGATAAATTCATTTTGGAATAGTTGTGTTAACTCCTACGAACAACATGGTCGAAGAAGAGAGACTAAGTTTTGAAGCTCATAAAAGGTGACAACGAGCATCACAACACATAGTATGACGTGATGAGAAAGTGTTTGTGAAGATTTACCAAAAGGAAATGGTTTACCTAACCACTCAAGTTCACCAAAATGTAAATATGGAAAATGAAGGATTTGTGTTGATTGTTTAAGATTTTCTTTAAGGTCTAAAATTTTCCCTTTTCACATTACACTAAATAAGATTAAGAAAGAAATATGTTTGTGTTTTTTATATTTTTGAGAAACTAACTCTACTACAAACAGAAAGCTAGAATGAAATCTCACCTAAATGTTTTTTCCCTTTCCTACTTAAGCTAAGTGAAAATAGAAGAGCTAGGTTGAAAATAAGAAATAATAGAAAATATGCTTACAAAAATGATAAATAGAATGCAAAACTGAAAAGTATAGGAGTTGAAGAACCTGCTACTGGAAGGTGGAGCTCATTGCCAAGGATGCAATTGTGATGTGTAGGCATCCATGCAATGCATTGCCATCCTCATTAAATGTTGTCATTCAAATATGGCACTATCATCCAAAAAAGTTGCAAAAATAAAGTTTGCTCCTAGATTTCAAACTTCTATGTACAACAGAAGACAAAGAAAACACCTTGAAACAACAAAGAGAATACCATATAGCATAAAACTAATAAAAATATAAATAAATCTATGCAAATAAAATGGAATCACAAAATGAAAAGAGAGGGAGGAGAATGAGAAAACCTTCGTGCATTTGTATAGCTAAAATCTTGTAGCTATAGAAACAAAAGAGGGTTTGGGATGCTTGTGCTTGTTACGAATGGTCAAGCCCCTATTTTAGTCTTTTGAGCTCAATAGGCAACTAATGATAACGAGAAGGAAATGCATGTGTCCTCTTAGCCTAAGTGCATCTAGAATTAGAGCAACAAAATGAAAGTGATATGATTATTAATCATGGGTCTACAAGAAGCAATGAGCTAGTGTGTGTGAATGTCAAGAGGAAATGAGAAACCCAACAAGTGCCAACAAGACAAAACTAGATCCACAAATGCTATCAAAAAGAGAAATAAAAGAGCAAGGTTTCAACACTATCACCTCACATCATGAATGGAAGTAAAAATTTGCAAGAATCACAAACTAGATGCCCCCTCAAGTGCAAAGAAGCCAAGGAAATCATGTTGGATAGTAGGGTGCTCAAAAACCTTCGAAAGTTGGTCACAATTGCACGAGAGCTTGAAAATAAATAATACTTGCAAGAGAACTTGGAAGATTACAAAAGTGTAAGTGTTGTCCTCAAAAATTGAGTTAAGAGGGAAGATGAAAAGGCAAGGAGTTCAAACTAGTCGTTAGAATTTAGCCCAATTCAATTACCATTCTTAATCATCAAAGAAGAAGTGGCAAGATTCTAAGAAAATGGCTATTATACGACTAAAATGGAAATGGCTAACACGTCATGCTAGAGTCTGAGTATAATAGATCATCTGAATACTTGACACATTAGCACAACACAAGGTAAGTGTGAGAGTGACACTAGTTAATACAGAAAAGTAGAAAAATGCATGAAAACACCAAACACAAGTTGGCACCATGGGTAGAATAAGGCTAAAGCAAGGTCAAATGAACGAAAATTAAAACAATTCCAAAACATAACAAGAAATTGCAAGGGTATGCAATTTCTAACATTACACTTTCTACTCATATGTGAGATTTTAGCTTCCAATGCCCTGTAAAAAGTGTGTTGACTTGGAACTAACAAATTTTGTCTATTTCCTTTCTTTGGGCACTCTACTTAAACATCATATGATTTAATGGTCAAATAGTCAATAGTAAATTTACAAGTCATCCACACCAAAAAGTGGTAAATAATTGTCCTATTTTATTTACCAAAATTAACCTTTGACACTTGAATGGATGATGTTTAGAATAGCCTTCTTTGGGTGCTATTCTCTAACCAAAACTGTAGCTTCATCATTTAAAAAATACACCTTTATTCAATCTTTGACAGGGGTTTTTGGTTACACAATTCTTTTAGACAAATTGTAAGAGTTGTTTATGTTTATGTGCAATTCCTTTGATATGAGGAAGCCTTTTGTCTTTTATGTTAGTGAGATACCATTTGCTAAGTGAACCACAACCTCATAGCATAAGACAAACCAACTTCTGCACCTTCTCAGGAATTATCTCCTTGTCCCATGTGATGCAAATTGAAATTTAAAGAGAGGCATGATTCTTTACTAAATAAAATCACTTTCCTTATTATCCCTTTGAGTGCCACTCACTTTACACAAATAAACAAACTAGCATTTGGACATGGTTCCCCTATAATGGCACTTCAAAGTCTCTCTTTTTCCATGTTTCCCTCTAACTTTAGTTGAATGCAAATCTTTGAATGAAATTGCACCTTCCCTTTTATTCACTTGAATGCCAATACTTATTGAAACCAAAACTGCTTGTTGATTCCCTTGAACAAAACATCACACTTGTTGGCTAAAGAAATTCGAACATGGCATTAACATCCAAAGGATACTTAGACTCATTCCACTATCCTTCATTCGTTATAGCCATCATAGTCGAGAACTCCATCTTTAACTCATAATATTGCAACCATGATCAATCTACAAAAATGCATTACTTTGAAAAAACAAACTTTGACACGACAACCATTGTTACTTGTCTACAAACAACTATTAATACATACTTCACTCAACACACAAATGACAATGAAAATGGGTATCATGTAACACAATCGTCAAGTTTCAAATTGGGTACAACACTCTACAACTAATTGTTCATTATGTTGTTGCAAGCATTGGAACTTCATATCCTCATCCTCAAAATGTCTAAGGAAGTAATATTCATTCAAAGCACTAACAAAGGAGTTCCATGTGTAACTAGAATCATGATCCCTTTCATGTTGTGCATTGAGCATATTCCACCAATTGGGCAACTTCAATGTTGTAAAAGAAATATTTTCTTCATCTATGAAGCAATTTATAGAAAAACACGCTTCTAGTCATCACACCTAAATATCCAATGTTGTGGCATCAATGGCGTCAATCTTGCCTTCGAATGTCAATATAATCCAGGTTGGCTTGTACCTTGAAAGAATTTTGGGGTTACACATAAACAAGCAATTTGATGCATTCTCACATCAGGAGCCATGAAATCACCAATTTTTTTGAATAAGTCCTAGCAATGCATTTTTAAAGCTTTGTTGATCATCCTTCAAACATCTAAAGACACTTCTGATGATTTCTTTGCATCTACCATTTTGCTCTAACTGCAACCTATGTCTAATAACACAAAAGATGAATTGACTAAACGACCTTCCTTCTATTGTTTTGTGTGTGTTTGTACTAGTATGTGAAAACAATGCTCTAATACCAATTATCAAATCTTTGGTGATCCAACGAACAAACCACTCTTCTAAAAGATGAGGTTTATATATATTATGCAAATGGAAAACAAAAGAGAATAAACCAAATACACAATTGAAGCAAGACTTTAGAAAAAATGTGCTACTTCTATTTACAAACAACAATGAATAGGTCACAATGATCGTAGCTATGAATGAAAATTCAAGTTACCAAAATGTCGTAACACTTCAAACGAGTTTGCCTACTCTTGTACAATATAAGTCATCATCCTCGATGGGAGAGATGCGTGATAATATAAAAGAATATATTACAGTTACAAAATATGAAGCAAAAAGGTTATGACTCATCTTGAACTGTCGATCTCCCAACAACTTGTTAGTTGTGCTTCTTGTCAATTGACATCCTATTACATGGCCAAAGTTGACAATGTGTAGATCTACTAAATTCATCAATTTATGCACTAGATATACAGCCCGAGTTGGCCTATTGGTGAAAAACTTGCCCTCTTAAAAGAGAGGTCACAAGTTCAAATCCTATAGTGGGTAGGGTATGTATGCCTCATATTTGAAGCACAGTTAGGTGTCTCCTGCATTCTGGAGTATGAGGTAGTCCCATATGTTATAAGCCACCTATAGAGCCAAAAACAAGCCGCCTGACATTGTGGACTATAAAAGGATCCATTTCCATATACAAGAATGCACAATGAATGATGTGTAATGTCATGTGTATAGAGGAGAGCATAAAAGGTCTTAACGTGTGCATTTTGTTCTTTATCATATTGCCAATACATATTTTGATAGAATGTTGTGCATCAAAGCCCATGATATTATAATATATATTGAGTTATGGAATAGTTAATTTATATTATAAATAACTCATATTTAGATAGAATATTATATTCTAAATAATTTAGATGGAATAACTCAATATTATATTATAAATAACTTAGATAGAATAACTCATATGGAATAGTTAACTTAGAATAACTCATAAATAACTTATATTATAAATATCTACAACCATGACATTGTTCAACATTGTTTTTGTATATTAAACATTAGGATTTCTACAAAATGTTATAGAGGATGTGTTCAAAGGATATTTTAAACAATGTCTTCAATAGAAGAATACGTGTTTTAAAATGTGAAATAAATTTTAAAAAATTAAAATAATTTGATGAAGAAAAATTTACTTACAAAATTAAATATTTTAATACTTACAATTTATATAATATTTGAATGCACTCATAAGTTTCTATATTTTGAATGCACTCATAAGTTTCTACATCTTTAGAATTTGTTTTTAAAAACAACTAAGAATTTATTTTTTGGTGAACAGAGAAATCAGTTACAATTCTTCATTATTTCTATTTAAATCAAAATTCTACTTTGATAATAAAAAATTTGGAGTTGAGCTGATAAGGGCATGGTTCGGTGGTCATGTCGCACAGTTGTTGCGGCGGCCACCAAGGTTCAAACCCCCGTTGGGCCAAGAGCTCAAAAGCCTTGTGCCTTCGCTAGGCTGACATGCTTGCAAGATATGTTCATTAGTTGGGTTGTCGTGCTTGCAGGTCGTGGGCCTTCGCTGGACCAATGAGCTTGCAGGTTTCAACTTGGCGATAAGGCCTTGGGGACTGGGACCCCCTAGTAATGGTCTCTAGCAATAAAGTCATGGGAAGAGATCCCCCTGTTGTACCCAAACAAATTTTTTGCTTCATCAAGGCATTTTGAAACAAGTCTAGAAAATTTTTCGTCAAAAAGTCAAAAAAGCAAAATTTCTAAAAATAGAAATTTCTATTTTTAGAAATTTCTAAAATAGACGTTGAGTTAGGTTTTCTAGGTTTCTTGAGACATGGATGTTGGCAAAACTTTCTAAAAATAGAATCTCCAAATCAGGTGTCGCGCTCGATTCTCATTGGTCGATTCTCCTTCACGATCGGCACGGTTCAAACGGAATCTTCAAACGACCAAGTTTTCTTTACTGGGTCATTTTTGCTTTTTCACAAGGTGAAGCATGAGCTCGAAAGTCATCAACATAGAAAAGTTCATCTGCCAAATCTCTTCGACGAGTTTCCAACGCTGTTTCGACGATGCAAAACTGACAAACGGCCGTAGACTCGACGATGCACGCAAAACGATGCAAGATGGATCCAAGGTGAATGGAAAAGTTGGAAAATACAAAAATGGCTAAGTCTGGTGAAACTGGGTGCCCCTGGAGGCTAGGGACGCCCATCCTCTCCTGTGTTAGTTTTTTTTTCACGTTTTTCGAGAAACGTCGAAAATGCTTCCGTCAGCTCCTTTCCGGTTGGTCAAACTTGGTCAAAAGTCAGTCAAAGCCAGGATTTCATCACAGATATGTTAAGACTACTCAGATCACCCTCTGTCTCACCTCGACAGTCGTCAGAACGACCGAAATCGAAGACCGAACAGGAGCCGTGGGCACGAAAATCGAGAAAAGGTACAAAATTGAAAAATTTTGTAAAAAATGGCTAAGTGTTGACAAAATGGGCACCCCAGGAGGCTAAGGGCGCCCATCCTCACCAGTGTTAGTTTATTTTTCATGTTTTTCTTGAAAAACGTGAATCTCCTTCTGTCAGCTTTCTCCGATTCAGTGTTGATCAGTTTGGCACATTTTTCGAGGCGAACGGAAGGTACAATCAGCTCAATTTTCATCAGGCTTGCATATTTGCCAGATCATCAGACTCATTTCCATCCCAGTTGATAGAAATTGATAGCCAAACAGGGGTCCTGTGCCTCCGGAACGTGCACGCAAACCAAGAAATTGAAAAAACTGAAAAAATGGCTAAGTGTTGGGAAACTGGGCACCCCAGGAGGCTTGGGGCACCCATCTTGAGCAGTGTTAGAATATTTCAATGTTTTCTGACATGCCTTGTTACCAATCTTCACCCGTTGGCAGTTTCGGGGAGGTCAAACTTGGTCAAATGATGTCAGATCGTCGAACGGAGGCAGGGGATGGAATCTCAGTTGATCAATCTTCAAAATGTCAGGATCAGTTAGCTTTTTCAGTTCATGATGACATTTTTCCACCTTGTCAAAGTCAGAGACAGGCCATATTTGAGTCAAAACGAGTGTTGAAGTGTCGAAAATGAAGAAAATTTTGTTAACACTTCTTCCAACTCGCGCATTCGATGACATCATCAAAGAAGATATGTTTTGTCATCTTGCACATGAAGCCATAAGCTCCTACAAAATAGGGATTCTTCCTATTCGAAGACATCCACTTGGATTTATGCTTTAAAAGTTGCTTTCTTCATGGATGAGGATGAAGTTTTCTTCTCACACAAGTAAAGCTGCTTTTTTGACCAAAAGATTTATAAAGACAAGCTTTGGGCTTCTTTATTTCATTATCTTTTGCAGGTTGCATCCAGAGGAAAGATTTTATTTTTCTTTCAACGAAGATTCGAAGACCCAAACTAGGTGCTTTTTCAGTGTTCTTCAAAGATTTGGGTTGAGGAAGAAGAGAGGCTTGCTTTTTCAGGGTCCTTGTTTCAAGGAGATCATTTTTTAGAAATCTGACCAGAGCTTTTTCAGTTTTCGTCGAGATGGGTCCATCCAGATTATCATTCTCTTGAAGATTGGGAGTTGTGCTTTTTTTCAGGAAACTACTTTTTTCCTGCTTTTTCGAGAAAATCTCTGCTTTTTCAAAATCCGACAATTTGAATTGCTTCAAAACAGAATTGCCTACAAAACCCATGTGCCAGCTTTTTTCGTTCAGAATCAACTTTTTTTAGAAGAAATCAGCAAAAAAATATCAACAGATGACGTCACCAAAAAGCAAGAATGTTGATGAGGATCATTTCAAAAGAAAGCAGCTTTAAAACATATGCTTTTTGTTTTAAAGCATGTGCTTTCATCCTAAGCTCATTCATTCTATATTTAGAAAGAAAGCACCTTGTGATAGTTGGAATCTTTTTGCTTTAAAGCAGATTGCTTTAAAGCATTTGTTTATTGTATCTTTGTCTTAGAATAGTAATAAAACTTGTGAGTTGGCAAGTTAGGGTTAATCAAGGAGATTTTAGGGTTCCCTACTCCTTTGATTTTAGTATAAATAAGGGCATCCTTGCCCATTGTTGGTAATGGTAGTTGTGATAGCAAATTTGCTGTGCCTATTCTAGCCTGCAAACATTGTTATTCCAAGCGTCTGTTCATTTGTGTTCAGTGTTCTCCGGTGTTTGATCGCTTACTGTATGCCTACCTTTTGTTGCAGTCTTGCTGTCCTGGAGTTGTATTAAACTTTCTGATATTGCATAGAAATCTCATGCCTACTTTGCTCTGATATTCTATATCGATTCATCAAGTTTTTGTCGTCAGATGTGTAGCTTCTATGGCTTTCATTTTCAGCTTTCATCATTAAAGTACTCTTAGTCTTGTGGTGTAAATCTGGAGGAAAACTACTTAAGTTTTTGTGTTAACAATCATTCCCCGTTCACTTTCAACTTCCTTTGCTCTGAATTTACTCAGGAGCTTGAAAGCGTCATTAGTCTATGCTAGTTGTAGTAGAAGTTTTATTAAAAAGGAAAAACCTCTTCTGCAGCATTTAGAGTTTTATAACATTGTGCTCTGCAGCTGAGAATCAAAAAGAAGATAAGCGAAGTTTCATTCAAGTTATCTTTTCAGCGAACATCAGCAAGAAAGGGAACTCCCCCTTCCAATAGGAGAGCAGTTTATCTGTGCATAGCTGTCCGTTTCCAAATCGCATACCAGAGGTGCGAATTGAAACGCCAACAGTTTTCTGGCGCCCACCGTGGGGCACGAGGCATAAAACTTCAAGCAAGCTTAGGCTTATGACACGGTACTGACTCTCTGGCGTCCTTCTGCTCCAATTCAACAACCAAATCTTACACCACCTGTTATTCAACCAAATCTTGTACGAGTAGAAGGAGAGCAAACGGACATCATTAGCAGCATTAGAAGTTTCATATTTGCGCAAAAGGAAAGTCCTGATCAGTGGAGAAACACAGCTGCTATCCTTGACGAAGAAGAACACAAAGCAGATCTTGCAGCAGGAAGACCAGTACTACCACCTCCCGCGTGGCAATAGACAATCCTGGCTCACAGGGTTTATTCAAGAAAAGGAAAAGGTGGTGCTACGGATCCTTTCTTTCAAGATCTTGATTCTATAAAAGTTGGAGAAGCATCCAACATAGCTCAAGAAATTCAGATAGTTCCTGAAGTCAAGCAGGAAGAATCACAAGAAGAACCAGTAATCCAACCTAGAGCAATGGGTGATGCAATTAACAACAATCACAATGATCCAAATCGAAGGCGACCGCCACCGTTGCCTTGGGGTAATAATATTGGACCTTTGGCCCTACAAGCACATCATGATTTACCAAAGGGATCTAGGAAGCACTTTCCTCGGTTCCATGGCGATGGAACTCAACATCCTGATGAACACATCTCTGCATTCACAACAGCTTGCGCTGTTTTGCATGTATCACATGAAGATGTCGCTGTGCGTCTCTTCGTTGAGACTCTCGCAAGAAATGCTGCCGATTGGTTCAATCATCTGGAACCAAGAATCATTACAAGTTGGGCAACTATGAGCGAGAAATTCTTGGCAAGGTTCAAGCCTACCGAAGATGGTCACAGATTATTCGCCCAACTCTCAAATTCAAAGATGGAAAACAATGAACCAATGAGGGAGTTTGTGGCAAGGTTTAATCGCCTAGTTACACGTCTTTCTCATACTCTTAATCCATCTCCACAAATTCTGTTGAGCAGTTTCATTAGCGCTCTTCCTTCTGAGATAGCCTTCTTTTTGAGATCGGCTAATGAAACAAAATTATCCAATGCACAAGAAAATGCCATCAAGTTAGAGGACGACATGATTACCTCTGGCAAGATGAAAACGGATTCAATCAGGCCTCTAGTTCAGAGCTCTGCAGATCCACTGCTGCATAAGGTAGCAAACGAAGTGACTATCATGAAGAGACAGTTGCCTACTCAGGGGCAACCCGCGCAACAACAATACCAACCACAGCAACAGTATCAGCCTCAGCAACCATATCAGCCTAAGAGGAACAATTTTCAGCCTTTCAATAACTATAGGCCCAGGTTGCCAGCACCACCACCAAGGCAAGCAGTCGATGCTGCTCAAAATGCAGTGTTTTGTTCCTTTCATGAGACTAATGCACATACCGGAGCCACGTGTCCTGAAAATTTAAGGATGAATCAAATCATGGGATATGCTGATGCTGCACCTATTTCAAACATTGTTCCCTCCCCAAGTGCAAATGTTGTCTTACCACAGACGGACAACTTCGATGGCGACTCTACCACGGGATACATCCAGAATGAACCCGTTATAATGAAGGAAGAACAAGACGATTTTCGTCAATATTCTCTTGCAGTGAATCATGAAAATCTTTCAACTCCTGTGTTTACACGTACTCAACATTTTAAAGCACAGAAGGAAGGAGAGGATAGACAAAGACCAAAAGAAAAGGAAAAGGAAGTGGCTTCCACTTCCAATGCTCAGCCATCACGTGAAAGTGTTCAAACTACTCAAAATTCATCTTCAACAAATTTTGATATAGTAGATTCCATGATGAAGACAAAGGTGCAGATTTCTCAGCTAGAGTATCTTCAAGACCATCCAGATCAGCTGGATAGAATTGTCAAGTATGTCAAGAAAGATACTATCATGCAGCCCACATTGCTAGAATCTTCTGTTCCGGCAGGAGAGAAGCCAAAGCCCTTCTATATTTCTCTGTACATAGGATGTTATAAATTGAGCAATTGTATCATTGATTCAGGAGCCTCAGACAATGTCATGCCTTTACAGGTAATGAATGCTTTGGGACTCTCGTGCACCAAAACACATGACAAGTGTTATTCGCTTGAGTCTAAATCAGTGCCATTGGTTGGACAATTGAAGGATGCTCAAGTTCGATTAGCGGCTTGCCCAGAGAAGAAAATAATGATGACTGTCTTGGTAGTTGACATTCCAGCTAGCTATGGGATGCTACTAAGTAGAAGTTTCTGCAAAGATCTTGGAGGAGAAATACAATTGGATTGGTCGTCTACGACCATTCCTTTAAAAAAGGGTAATTTCAAATTGGTACCAGAAACCAAGTCACGGTTCACAGTGGTGAAATCTCAGGATCCTCAAGCACAAGTGCTATACCAAGAAACGGGTCATGGTACATATGTTATGTTGTCTGATATAACTAAAAAGAATCATGAGGTTGTCTATGTGGTTGACGAATCAGAGGAAGTATTCGAAGAAATGTGCAATTTGCAAACTTTCTTTGAAGAAGGAGTGCAACAATCTTCTCAAGAGCAAAATTACAAGGAAGAGATCAAATATGTTGCGGAGAGCAATGAAGAATCTGATTTGTTCTTCTCATCTTTTGAAGGTTGGTTTGAAGAACCTGTGTCAGATATATCCAAAGAAGAGACCAAAGGAATGTTGCAATTGGAGAAAGAACATGATCTTCTTCATTTTGAAGATGATTCATCATTAGAGGAATTTATCAAAAATGGAGATCATATAGAAGATTCATCATTAGATCTTGATAGCTTTCTACATCACTTAGAGAGTGATTCTTCAGTAGAGGATACTGTAAATTTTCTTTTACAGTTCAGCCCGTCTTCATCTTTGTCTCAAGAAGCTTTCATACACACTAATGAAGAAAATGATGCTAAACTTTTGAAGGTTATCCCTGAACTTGTGCTATATCAAGAAACGGGTTCTGGTACATATGTTATGCTATCTGAAATAACCGAACAAAATCAGGAGGTTGTCCATGTGGTTGACGAATCAGAAGAAGAATCCGAAGAAATATACAACTTACAAACTTTCTTTCAGGAAGAAGAAGAACAACAATCTTCTCAAAAGCAAAATAATGATGAATCAAGTTTGTTTTTCCTGTCTTTCGAAGGCTGGTTTGAAGAACCTATGTCAAATATATCCAAGGGAGAGACTCAAAAAGTTCTACAAGCAGAACAAGACCATGACCTTCTTTTTGAAGATGATTTCTTCCTGGAAGAATTTTTCAGAACGGGAGATCATATAGAAGTTCCATTATCAGATCTAAATTATTTTCAACATCAGTGGGAAAGTGATTCTTCAATGGAAGATACTGGAGACTTTCCTTTACAATATAGCCCATCTTCACCTGCATCTCGAGAATCTTTCATACATACTAGTGAAGAAGATGATGTTGAATCCATCTATGAACCTGTACGAGAAAAATACTTCACCGATACTATGCACCCGGTGTGGAATACAACATATGGAGAGGTTGATGGAGAAGAGTTCATGGAATATTCAGTTTTGGTCACTAAAGAGGATGATATTGAAAAATTAGAGATTATTGACAAATGTCTTGTGAGATACGCCGTGTGTGAGATTGATCAAGAAGAAGAAGAGGAAACATATGATTCAGATGAAGCTGTCTTTGATTCTACTCCTTTTACAGAGCAAGAAAGATACATGAATGCTGAAGAAGAAGTGATGATGGATATCCGCATTGAAGAAGAGTACTCTACAGAGGGTGATGAGATTCCAGGTAATGAATGGGAAAGTGAGCTATCAGGTGAAGATGTTCAAGAGTTTAAGCATTCAGATCTTGACGATTCATCAGATTTTGGAGAGTGGATGGACGAAAACACAACCAATAAAGAAGTCCTTGAAGCACTTGAAAAGTGGGCAACAGCAATTGTGGATCCTATAAGCCAAGAATCAGTGATGAGAGTCGTGTATGAGCAGCTTGCACCTTTTCCAGAAGATGATGCATTGACTGAATACAAAGTTGCGTGTGTACAAGATATAAATGAAACTCATATTCAATATGTGGTGATGACCATTCCCACAGATGTACTTTGGCCACAAGACTTTCCTGTATATCTTCAAAAAGAAGTTCTGTATCTCCACATATTGCAGAGGTTGCTTGCATTGGAGGAAGATGCTCCACCTGATCCCTGGCATATCAATCAGTTTCATAGAAACTTCTCATGGCCTGAACGTGAATACCCTCCTGAATCATGGCTCTTTGAGAGGGTGTTGCAGAGAAAGAAAAGTTTTGTGCTACCAAGGCAATCCTCACAGCTAAAGAGAGATGGTTCTTACTTTTCTGAGTCAATTGACAGTTTCATGTGACAATCCTAATCTCTTCTCATCCTCGCTCAGGAGAAAGAGCACGTGAAACACTTTTTGTTCTCGTAATGTGTTTCCCCTTTCTGTGATGTGACCGTTATGTCGTAATGTTTTTCCCCTTTCCGTAATGTGACAGTTGTGTTCCTTGTGTTGTGAAGTTCCAACTTCTTAGGTGTTTTTAGGAAGTCCAGTCTTAGGTGATGTAGGGAAATGTCTTGTTCTAGGTGATTAGGAATGTGACTTGACTCTATTGCTCAACTGATAAGGCATTGGTCCAACTTGCAAAAGTCCAGAGATTCTTGGTTCTCTTATGCCGTAAGTATCCGCCATGGTCCCCAGACAGAGCCAATTGTTGTACCCAAAAAAATTTTTTGCTTCATCAAGGCATTTTGAAACAAGTCTAGAAAATTTTTCGTCAAAAAGTCAAAAAAGCAAAATTTCTATTTTTAGAAATTTCTAAAAATAGACATTGAGTTAGGTTTTCTGGGTTTCTTGAGACATGGATGTTGGCAAAAGTTTCTAAAAATAGAATCTCCAAATCAGGTGTCGCGCTCGATTTTCATTGGTCGATTCTCCTTCACGATCGGCACGGTTCAGACGGAATCTTCAAACGACCAAGTTTTCTCTACTGGGTCATTTTTGCTTTTTCACAAGGTGAAGCATGAGCTCGAAAGTCATCAACATAGAAAAGTTCATCTGCCAAATCTCTTCGACGAGTTTCCAACGCTGTTTCGACGACGCAAAACTGACAAACGGCCGTCGACTCGACGATGCACGCAAAACGATGCAAGATGGATCCAAGGTGAATGGAAAAGTTGGAAAATCACAAAAATGGCTAAGTCTGGTGAAACTGGGTGCCCCTGGAGGCTAGGGGTGCCCATCCTCTCCTGTGTTAGTTTTTTTTTCACATTTTTCGAGAAACGTCGAAAATGCTTCTGTCAGCTCCTTTCCGGTTGGTCAAACTTGGTCAAAAGTCAGTCAAAGCCAGGATTTCATCACAAATATGTTCAGACTACTCAGATCACCCTCTGTCTCACCTCGACAGTAGTCAGAATGACCGAAATCGAAGACCGAATAGGAGCCGTGGGCACGAAAATTGAGAAAAGGTACAAAATTGAAAAATTTTGCAAAAAATGGCTAAGTGTTGACAAAATGGGCACCCCAGGAGGCTAAGGGCGCCCATCCTCACCAGTGTTAGTTTATTTTTCATGTTTTTCTTGAAAAACGTGAATCTCCTTCTGTCAGCCTGCTCCGGTTCAGTGTTGATCAGTTTGGCACATTTTTCGAGGCGAACAGAAGGTACAATCAGCTTAATTTTCATCAGGCTTGCATATTTGCCAGATCATCAGACTCATTTCCATCCCAGTTGATAGAAATTGATAGCCAAACAGGGGTCCTGTGCCTCCGGAACGCGCACGCAAACCAAGAAATTGAAAAAGTTGAAAAAACTGAAAAAATGGCTAAGTGTTGGGAAACTGGGCACCCCAGGAGGCTTGGGGCGCCCATCTTGAGCAGTGTTAGAATATTTCAGTGTTTTCCGACATGCCTTGTTACCAATCTTCGTCCGTTGGCAGTTTCGGGGAGGTCAAACTTGGTCAAACGATGTTAGATCGTCGAACGAAGGCAGGGGATGGAATCTCAGTTGATCAATCTTCAAATTGTCAGGATCAATTAGCTTTTTCAGTTCATGATGACATTTTTCCACCTTGTCAAAGTCGGAGATAGGCCATATTTGAGTTAAAATGAGTGTTGAAGTGTCGAAAATAAAGAAAATTTTGTTAACACTTCTTCCAACTCGCGCATTCGATGACATCATCAAAGAAGATATTTTTTGTCATCTTGCACATGAAGCCATAGGCTCCTACAAAATAGGGATTCTTCCTATTCGAAGACATCCACTTGGATTTATACTTTAAAAGTTGCTTTCTTCATGGATGAGGATGAAGTTTTCTTCTCACACAAGTAAAGCTGCTTTTTTGACCAAAAGATTTATAAAGACAAGCTTTGGGCTTCTTTATTTCATTATTTTTTGCAGGTTGCATCCAGAGAAAAGATTTTATTTTTTTTTCAACGAAGATTCGAAGACCCAAACCAGGTGCTTTTTCAGTGTTCTTCAAAGATTCAGGTTGAGGAAGAAGAGAGGCTTGCTTTTTCAGGGTCTTTGTTTCAAGGAGATCATTTTTCAGAAATCCGACCAGAGCTTTTTCAGTTTTCGTCAAGATGGGTCCATCCAGATTATCGTTCTCTTGAAGATTGGGAGTTGTGCTTTTTTTCGAGAAACTACTTTTTTCCTGCTTTTTCGAGAAAATCTCTGCTTTTTCAAAATCCGACGATCTGGGTTGCTTCAAAACAGAATTGCTACAAAACCCATGTGCCAGCTTTTTTTGCTCAGAATTAACTTTTTTTAGAAGAAATCAGCAAAAGAATATCAACAGACGACGTCACCAAAAAGCAAGAATGTTGATGAGGATCATTTCAAAAGAAAGCAGCTTTAAAACATATGCTTTTTGTTTTAAAGCATGTGCTTTCATCCTAAGCTCATTCATTCTATATTTAGAAAGAAAGCACCTTGTGATAGTTGGAATCTTTTTGCTTTAAAGCAGATTGCTTTAAAGCATTTGTTTATTGTATCTTTGTCTTAGAATAGTAATAAAGCTTGCAAGTTGGCAAGTTAGGGTTAATCAAGGAGATTTTAGGGTTCCCTACTCCTTTGATTTTAGTATAAATAAGGGCATCCTTGCCCATTGTTGGTAATGGTAGTTGTGATAGCAAATTTGCTGTGCCTATTCTAGCCTGCAAACATTGTTATTCCAAGTGTCTGTTCATTTGTGTTCAGTGTTCGCCGGTGTTTGATCGCTTACTGTATGCCTACCTTTTGCTGCAGTCTTGCTGTCCTGAAGTTGTATTAAACTTTCTGATATTGAATAGAAATCTCATGCCTACTTTGCCCTGATATTCTATATCGATTCATCAAGTTTTTGTCGTCAGATGTGTAGCTTCTGTGGCTTTCATTTTCAGCTTTCATCATTAAAGTACTCTTAGTCTTGTGGTGTAAATTTGGAGGAAAACTACTTGAGTTTTTGTGTTAACAATCATTCCCCGTTCACTTTCAACTTTCTTTGCTCTGAATTTACTCAGGCGGTTGAAAGCGTCATTAGTCTATGCTAGTTGTAGTAGAAGTTTTATTAAAAAGGAAAAACCTCTTCTACAGCGTTTAGAGTTTTATAACCTTGTGCTCTGCAGCTGAGAATCAAAAAGAAGATAGGCGAAGTTTCATTCAAGTTATCTTTTCAACGAACATCAGCAAGAAAGGGAACTCCCCCTTCCAATAGGAGAGCAGTTTATCTGTGCATAGCTGTCCGTTTCCAAATCGCATACCAGAGGTGCGAATTGAAACGCCAACACCCCCGAAAGGATCTCCCATCAAAAAAAATCTGAAGCTGAGGTAGTGGATGGTGTGGGTTTGGGAATTGACCAAGCAAATGGATGGCTCGCCTAAGGTCAGTATTCAATCTGCAATGGCCAAGCTCTTGCTTAATCCCAAATATTCTAGAGGGAGATGCAAAACGTTTGATGTGGCGCGGTGCTTGTCCTGTGCAACTGTGCTCTCCGCAGCGACGTGTTCCTATCTCCTACACGACAATGTGGGGGATGTCATTCATCAAATTGAAACCCATTTTGACTGCTACTTGGAGCATTTGTACGCAATTATGAAGAGGCAGATGTGTTTGCAGCTGGTCGTGGAGGCGACCGCTAAAACGTTAGAGATTGATCTTCTAAAGGAGGCCATCCCTCTATTCTCTGAATGTTGTGACTCAGACAATGATGAGGAGAAAGGGAGGTGCCTTATGAGACAAAGAAGATAGTGGTATGTAAAAATTGTAAATGTGTATGTGAGGGGGAGCTGAGGCATGCATAATTTGCCCCGACTCTAGACTATTGTCTTGTCCTTTCTGATACTCTTTAACTTCTGTTGGTTGTGGTTGGTTTTCTAGTTTCATGGCTTCGACCATTTTTGGATAGTATGCTAACTCAAGTAATATAATATAAGTATGTTTCAGTTGATATATCATTCACCGTTGATGTTGTATGCACACAGCTTGAACTCTAGGTTAAGCCCCTCTTTTGGCTAGTTCATGGTTATAAAACAAAATTCTACTTTGAAATTTAAAATTTTCCTTTCATTTTTTAAAAATGCAATGCTTCAACCTTTTTCTTAACTTATTATTAAAATTTGAAATTTACAAGAATAACCCAATGAAAAGAAAAATGAATTCATACATGTGTAAAGATTGGGGAAAGCTTCTCGTATGTTTTATAGGTGGAGCAATTACCCTCTTAAGTGTGAAAGTAGCTGAGAAGTTATTGTGCTGTAATGTTTGAATAAATGTTTGTTTCTTTCCTATTCTATTTTTTTAATGGTGGCTTTTATATCTATTCAACAATAAGTATTTATTTCCCAACATTTACAATGTCAAACATTGGCAAAGAGCGGGAATGTGCTGGTTTAAATGATGCGGAGCGCGACGGATTGGTCGCTGGGACGAGATCCGCCCATTCTAACCCCCCTAGTTCTACCTTTCCCAAGGGTGTAGCATTGGTTGTTGGGCGAGATTCTAGGCTGCGTTCTCCACGAAAGTATGGGGGCCCAACAATCCCTGCTTCCGAATTCGGTGTCGACAGCATGTTTGCCTGGTAAGAATGTAGGGTCG
Source organism: Cunninghamia lanceolata (assembly GCA_027924645.1). Lineage (NCBI taxonomy): Eukaryota > Viridiplantae > Streptophyta > Pinopsida > Cupressales > Cupressaceae > Cunninghamia > Cunninghamia lanceolata. The sequence goes on from BSBN01000889.1 coordinate 1,033,698, forward strand.
AGTGCCACTATTGCTTCTGGACACCCTCAAAAATCATTTTCTGAAGTTATCCTCAACTCTAGAGCCTAGGCTCGCTCATCACAGGCTAGGGCTAGGCCTATGCCTTGCGCCCATTCTTCTCTTCTGGTGATGTGTGGGCTTGAGGTCTCTGAAAACGAGGGTTTTTATACAAGGTGCGAAGTGATCTGCAGGTTTAATGGTTTTTAGCCCTCTCTCTCCAATCTGCATGGCTAGGTCATGGATTCCTGGAAACCTCTTGTTGTTGGTCAGATTGAGCTTTTCACCCAGTGCAAGGGGTTTTTTATAGCAACTTTTGCTTCCTTTAAGTAGAGAGATTTAGTGTTGGACAGAGTGTGGATGTGGGGTGATCACTCATTGTCCATCAAACCATGGGTTTGCTCCTTCAATCCACTCACCAAGCCGCTGAATACTAGACTTGTATGGGTTCGATTACTGAATCTCCCTCTTCAATTTTGGGAGGATTTTTGTTATGAAGCCATTGGCAATGCTTTAGGGTGTTTCTTGAAGGTGGATGCTACGACCTAGATATAGGGCATACTATGGTCGCTCGCATATTAGTGGATATGGACATCTCCAAACCCCTTCATGGGGATGTTGTTTTGATTGTTGAGGATAGACCTTGGATGCAGTTGGTAGACTATGAGGGTCTTCCTTTTCGGTGCAAGCGTTGTTTCTCTATTGGTCACTTAACCTTTGGTTGCCCCCATTCTCGATGCAAGGGCGGCAACTTGGTGGAAGGATGCACTTGCTGAACATCTTACTATTTACGCTTCTCCGACGAATGATTCCTCCCACGAGGGTGAGCCTTCCCTGGATGGTGACTCTTCCCAACAGATTGATCTTCCTGAGGGTTTGTTGCTGTGCACTATGGAACCTTTAGTGTCCAGGATTGTTGTTGTTGTTCCTACAAGGTCTACTATTCTGGTTGCATCTGTTGGGACTTCGGATCTTGTTTTGGCCCTGTTTGCTGAGGGTCGAATGTCTTCTCTGTCATTTCCCAATTCATCTTCTACACTGTCAGCGGCAATATCTGTTGAGGGGCCCCTCCTCTCACCTCGATCTAAGGATTTTGACTCAAAGCTTTCTTGGACTGTTGTTGAGAGAAAGAAAAAAGGACTCCCCAGGTCTATCGCTACTTCATGACAGAGGGTTAAGGGTGTAAGGTTTTTACCCTCTAAATCTGGTGTTGTTTAGATCCCTTGTTTTGGGTTGCAACTAGGTTGTTGCTCCTTTGTTGTTTCTACTTTGTTGTTTGTGGCCTATTTGTGGCTTGTTTGTGGCTTGTGTTGTTTTGCCCTGTGGGCCTTGTTTGTAAAGGGTTGAACCCCTAGTTAGCTACTTATCATAATAAAAAACAATAAGTATTTTTTAAGTTTCTAATAAAACCGTTATAAGTGTATTTTTAGCAATTTTACCCAAACCTTATTCTCATTCTCATAGACTGAAAACTTAATTGTTCTAAATAAATAATATTTTAACAATAGCCCATCAACAAAAATGAAACATTACCATTATTAATACATGCCTTGCAGTACTATAGCAATCAAAATCACCTAACTAGTGATTATTAATTCTATTTATGCAATAATTAAATGATTTTTTTTTTGCACCCATAGTTCATGCTTATTTTTTATAAATTAGGCATGCAAATTTTTTAAGTAGAACTGTTTGTAAAAATATTTATCACTAATTTATTGGTTCCTATATTTTTGGGATAATTTTGATTGGTTTAAAATTTGAGGTCTCATGGACAGTAAATGTGGAGGATGAAATCAAGCTTTAATTTTTGTTTCTATTAGCTCTTTTATTTTATTATATTTTTCTTTTAAAATATAATTGTTTGTTGGATTTGTTTTTTAATTTTAATTTTGTTATTTATAATTTTTATATATATAATATATATTATTTTTAATTAGAATTTAAAAAATTTATAACATTAATAATTATATAGTTTTAGTTTTATAAAATCAATAAATCTTTTATAAATTTTTAATTATTACATTATTTTAATTTTCAAAATTTGATATAATATGTATTTTTTATGGAGATTGTCCACAAGATCATTTTTGTTGAGCACCAACCTTAGGTTGAACCTCTTCAGCGATGGGTGCCCATTATGCCAAATTTGCCCGATATGGAGCACAAGTCTTAACCTCTTCGGCTGAGAGCCAAGAGCTAAGGGGTATCCATTCCACCAAATTCACACGAGGAACAATCCCAACCTCATCCCTTATGGTGTAGGGGGTCATGCACTCAACAAGACTCGATCATTGGTGGGCTCATTTAGAACCTTTCAACTTCACCAGAAGACCAAAGGCCCTTTGACGATATAATATTTTAAATATTGTTCCAAATATTTCTCATTTTCATTGGCCTAATAAAGTTGCCATCCATTTTTAACACATTTGGGTTCCGTGAATCTAGTTTTAAGATAGCTCTGCCAATGTCGTGCAATTCAAATCTTGTAGATAAAATTTATTGAAATTTAAATTCACGTCCATTGCATTCCAAAGAGTTGAGCATATAGTATTTCTCGACATCTTCCAACACTTCTTGATATCTACTAACTTCCAAATATGTCCATTTGTGAATGCAATTTCATATGTCAACTTGGATATTTCACTAAGTGGAGACCTTGTTAATTGTTTTACCTCACTTAGTGCAACAATGAAATGAACAATAAAATGCCCCATGGTTTATATTATCAATAATAAATATAGTCATTAGAAATTTCACAATCAAAACTCATCAATTATAATGTAATATTCTTAATTGGTCATTAGAAATTTCACAATTTATTGTTCACTTTTGTTTATGCAAGTTGTGTTTTGTGTACTAATATTTAATCATTTTATACAAGTACTTTCACCAAAAAAAAAATCTTCCTTAATATTTAACAAATATAATTTACTCTAACCAACTTTAGCTATGCTAGTCATAGTTGTGCCTAGTACAAATCAAACTTTTGGGTCCAATAAAATCGTGATAAATTCAAAAAATCGTGATAAATTCAAATTGCAAGAATCTGTTGATCTTGAATTGTTATCTAAAACCTTCCTTTAAATTGCTATGTCATGGTTCAACTAGCAACTACCAACTACCAACTAGACAACAAATACTACTATTACAATACTACAAAGCGCCACTATGTGGCACTTGTTAAATAGTCATTAATTTTAATGATTAATTCATAAATGCTAACCAAGTAGAAAATGAGAGATGGAGAATATATAATTTTTTGTTTCAATTTAAACAAATTGAGTGCTCTCCCTTTCCTACTACCATATGTTTATTATATTTTCTTCTTTATAACATGAGCTCTCATCATCATAACTATTTCCTAAGATCCAAAAGGATAGAGATACTAGTTAGGCATTGTGTGGGCGGACTTTTGTGCTTAGCAACATGGTTTGTTATCCAAAGGTCCTATAGGCTTCTTGGCCTTGTGGACATTATTAAAAACTTTCATTCGTTCATTAATAACAACTTTCAACAAAGCACTTATTACAATTTTAATATAAGGAAGATAAACTACATTTAAGCATAAACTCAGAATACACATGGTGTTACTCTCATAGAAATTAAATTGAAATCCATAATTAAAAATATCAAACTCCGACCAAATATTAGTGTTTTAATTGATCTAAAATTATAAACTTTGGAGAAATATTTTAATATTTCCCTTGGTACTAAATCTTTTTCCATTAATTTTTAAATTCTCATGGTGAAATAGCTTACCGGTGCAACAAAAAGCTCTAAGATGTAACTGTCAATCTAAATTGCAAGAAATTAGGCACAATTGATTTACACTTTACCTGTTACTAAATCTGCAAGTAGTATAAAAACCGTTGCAATATTGTGATTTGTGAGTCGTGACAAAGAACTCACATTCAATATTGGCACGAGAATTACGGAATTTTGGTGTTGAAAAAGTGTCTCCTGCGTAAACTGCTGTCGGATGTGTTACAGCTTCAGTAAATCACAACCAGGCTAACAAAATTACTGTGAACTCCTTGGAAATGGCTCCATGAACAAATGGCGTAACAAAGCCCCCGCAAAAGATGGAAACTTTCAAAAGATGACTTCCTTTTCAAAGATTTCTGAAGATAACTTGATTTTAAGATAACTTGATTTTTCCAACTTTATGTTAGTTGAATAAAAAGGTAATCGATCCAAGCTACTCGGTGATTAAACAGAAAAAGCACCTTATATTGCTTCTTCGTCATATAAATACTGGAACATATTGTCTACTGCATCAATTCTTGAGAACTCGTTTGTGTTGTCAAGAAAATAACTTACACTCAGACAGGACTCTTGTACTAGTCCCTCGGAAAATAATGTAATCATTAATTAACCACAAAAAAAAGTGTCTGCAACACTCATTACAAACAGTAATTATGCTGAGCATTATAACTGATAAGATTTCTTGGGAGTGGACGATCGATTCTCTGCTGACTGCAACTTTTGTCTCAGTTGAAAAACTTCAACCTGCACATCAACAATGCTAAACTTGGAGGCAATGCACAATAACAAAAGATGCCTCGAGAAGAGCAAAATAAACATATCTAAAAGATATCTACAAATAGAAAGCCCAAAAGATGGCAGCGAGGCTGAAAACCTAAAAATTAGCATTTCTTAATCATTCACTCAACAAACAGCCGTGAAAATCGCTCTGGGTGCACTCCTAACCAAAAGTATCAAGATACTTCCAAGTTAGCCTCAATACAGGCTAGGCATTGTTTACCCCGTCTGATTGAAACTACGGATTAGTCACTAAGACCAATAATTACCATAACTCCAAATGAGTTCAACTTCAAATTCTTACAGGAGAGCGGCATAGAAAGTCTGCTTAACTAATTGGATAATTATCAGAGCAATTTTTTAATCAATAAAGTGTCTAAAAAATGATGTCATTGTAAATATCACTCAAGTAATATGAAAAGAAAGCATCCGTGCAGACTAGAACTTCGAAATCTATATTTATAAGGCTCTATTGATATATTCAACCAAATATAAAAACATCATTTGGAAATGCTTTCCGGCTTGCAAATGCTGGTTGAGCCTCGAAAACAACTTGGGCCACAAGAGTGGGAAGCTCAGGCCAGCTTCAATACCCACGCAAACTCCAGAGATACACTAACATTCACAGGGAAAAGGGATAGAAAGAAGCAAGGTTTAGAGAGAATCATAAAAATTGAAGGCGGGCCATGCACCAAAACAAAGAGTGAGAAACTGAGCAAAGAAATTCAGAATACACAAGAACACAACCCATAAATAATACAAAACCATAAGCTCGTCTCATATTGCAAAGGATGAGGAGGAGATCTAGGACTTCAATGTAAACATCAAATGCCTAGAGAATACACTCAATCACAACAAGAAGCTCATGAATGGGGAAGGATTTTCTTGCACCTGAGAGCCAAGAAGAGGTACCGGGACTTTAATACTAATATTAGATACTTGGGAGGCCTGCTCAAAAACAACAAAGGAACCAGGACAAAATCTGTAGAGAAATGCCAAGAATGCTGCCAATCTTCTTCATAATAACTCGCTCAAAATGAGTGGAATTCTCATATTTGTAGTTCACCCTGAAAAGGAACAGCTATCCACAGCCATTGATTTAAAAAGAGATCCAATGGATGAGATATCAAGAGCATGCTATTCACTATTATTACACATGCCTAATTTTGCAAACATTAAGGAAGACTAGTCCATGTCAGTTTTATGATCTTCCTTAACTTGAGGAATCATCTCATCCGGGATTCTAGTTTGAATATGGACTCTCACATTAAGTTACTTGCCCCACACTCCTCATTTGAGAAGAGGGTATTAGATTTGTTTAAAGAGGTCACTACAAATTAAAAAAATCCCACTCAACGTGCTATGTAATCTACACAATTTTAATAACATCGAGATTTTTATTAAAATTCAAGTGAAATGAAATATTCATGACACATTGGACTATCACAACAATGACTACTTACTGATTTGAAACAACACTGAACTCATTCATCATAACCTAATCCAAGGTTGGGTGAGTTTCAATGCTGAAGAGATAGAGTTCCTAGAAGACACAAAAGGAAGTTTCATAGCAAAAGACCCATTGTTCATCAAGAGAGTATCTGTTGAGAAGTGGCTAGTTCGAGACACTGCCAAGTTGCTCCAGGGGATGGTTGATCTAGAAGGATTGAGGACACTCCAGAGCACATAACTCCAACAGCACCAACTCTTGGTTCTCATGACTCCCTCAACAACTTTGTCATCACATACTGAACATTTGGCAGAAACGTGACAATTGTTGTACCCATACGAAATTTTTGTATCGTGTCAAGTTTCAAAGATAAAGCTTTGCCTTCTCATCTTTTCAAATAGTCATATTTCAATGTCTTACCCTATTAGTCTATGTTGCTTTTGGTCTTTTCTACTAACAACTTTTGTAAGGATAGATGATGACTATGAGCTTGATAAGGAATAAACAATGATAGCATTCAAAGACAGATCAGAGAAGAGAGAATAACCAGCAGGGAATAAGTCTTGAAGGTTTTTCTGACATAAAAACAGACAAAATGTGCTTTAGTCCTCAAGGAAAAATGGTATTACTATGTCAAACTTCTGCCTAGCGTTGAGGGACTTTCAAATAGCAGATTAGGCACACTTTTAAGTGATTTTCACTATCTTCAAAACCAAGATAAAATCATTAAAACGCAAGTGCACCTTTTGGATGGCTCTAGTAGCAAAAAGTTCTATCAAATCATCATAAAAAGTGTCAAACAGCTTGTAAAACTGCACTCAACATGAGAAAGTTTAAGTGTTGGTATTAAGGCACACTTTTGTTGTGGTTTTGCCACCTATTTTTATTTGTTTCGTCTTAGATCCCTGTGTTGAAAATCTTGTCATTGATGTCAAGAAGGAATTCGTTGTCCAAGGTTGTTGTCATTGATGTCAAAGGCATATAGGAGATTGTTGGCAAAGTTTATTGTCATTGATGTCAAAGGAGAACTTCTGTGATGATGATTGTGTTGAAGACAAGGAAAAATAAAAGACATTTATTACATAACTCAAAAGGTGGAGATCGCCAACCAAGAAAGAAATTAAATTTAAGTCTTTATGCTGGCCGACCCAATATTATATGTATGCTGGCCGACCCTCCTCTATATTGGCGCCACTTTGGGATTCAAAAAAGAAATTAAATATATTAATTTTGTATGAGGATGACCTCCTTTAGGCCAATCCTCATTGTGGTATCGCTGCATTAGAGAAACTAAAATAAATAAGATTGAAGTTAAGGCCAACCTTCCTCTATGAAGAGGTGTGATGGGGTATAAAAGAATAATGAAGTTGGAGTCATTTGAACAAGCAACCAAATGTAATACCATTCGATTTAAAGCAGATCTAGGGCAGTTCAAGAGCAGAATATTATGAAGTGTGTTTCAGATTTGTATTGAAGAATATATGCAGCCTTATATGAAGAATATCTGCAGATATATATGACGAATATGTGCAGATCTTTATGAAGAATATATGCAGATTTCAGAAAGGAGTAAAGGCAGATTTGAATATGTCTGAAGTGATTTCCTTTGAAGAGCAGCAATGAACATTTAAGGAGCAGTGGTAGAATGCAAGCAATACAATGGAATATCATTTAGTTTAAGGCAGCGATTAAATGCAGAGCAGCGATTATAATGGAGCAGAGATCATGAATGAGCAATGTTACATTTCATAACGCAGTTATATTTGGTTTAAGGCAGTGATTATGAAGAAGTAATGAGGCATGTCTACAGTGAAGAGTGGTGTCTCTCAAAAGGAAATCGCATTCCTTCAAGAGGAATATGAAGGTATAAAATAAGTTTGTGATTGATGGTGAAGAGTGTGTGTGGAGGAATATGTAATATCCCGCTTAGGACATTCTCTAAAATTCTGAATTCCTTGATACCACTGTAAAGAACCCCTGCTGGTTCTAACTCACAAAATACTGAATGTTCTGATATTTTTTCCTGAATGTGTTCTTGGAGTGGGTTTTGTTTTGGGTTTTCAACAATATATAAAGTTTTTGCTAGATAATGCTTGCTAATGTAAATAATTCTGAAATTAAAGCAAAGCCCTTTAAATCTGATATATTAATAAATTCTCTAGCAATACAATGTTTGTTTGTTTATATCAGATGCAAAAACAATACATAAGCTTCTAACATACCCATTAATGCGTGGTCAAATATATTGAATTCTGAAAATGACTGCAGTTGTAATTGTGACTGGTAATCAAATCAATCTGCAGCAAACTCTTTGTTCTGCTCCTTCAAAACCCCTTCCAAATGCCTAGGAAAAGTTGGACGTCCCTGTTGATGATGATAAATGCAGCAAATGGGAGGCGTTTCAGCCAACAGTCACGCCTAGCTCCAAAAAGCCACACGTGTGAGCTGAGAAAGATGTACGGCCTAAATGTGACCTTCAAACAGCATATAATTAATGCTTTCAATGGCTGCAATAATGTTCCCTGGGTCTGCAGATAATAATCTCTTAAATGCTGCATCAAACCCTCATAAAATCTGCACAATATGATGCCTACGTGCCTAGAAGAAGAGGCACCAACAGCAATTAAGTTATTCAACAATAGCTTTTACCAATGTATTTAAATCTGCAAAAGATGTTCTCTGAAACCCCTTGAAGATTCTGAAACTTCACCGATTATGCACAATCTAGACCTCTGTATAAAGCCCTCCGTCAAGCAGTGATTCAGCTGTTTTTTCACAGCCTCAAGATTGCATAAACACTAAAGAGATTTCGTTCTCCAATGCTGATAATGAAGAAATATGAAGAAACCCTAGGTTTCTTTCACAATTCCCAAAGCTCTCACAAAAAAACAAAGTCAAATGATCATCATTAATGAATCTATTTGTCTTTTGATGCCCTTTTATGACTTCTCCAAATGAAGTGTATTTAATTTTCCTTTGAAGTCCACTTTTTAATAAAGTATTTATGTCTCCCTTTCAACATATAAATTAATAAAGTATTATATCACTTTATTAATTACCATTTAACCCTTATATCACCTTTCATAATAAAGTCCCCTTTAAATAATGACCTTATGTTATAAAATGAACCATATATTATAAGGTCATATAACTCATTAATTGCTTTTAAAGTCAAAATGGCCCCACTTACATAAGGCTAAGTTATAACCTTATAATTTACCTTTTATAATTAAATATCATTTAGGCCACTTTAAAAATTAATAACTCCTTAAATACTTACGATTTCCTAATTCCGTTTGAACAAAGAGGTTCACCATGATACCCTCTAAGTATCCAATTGCCTTACCAAAAATAGCAGGGGTCCCTCTCTATCAACCATTGATTTACTATAAATAGTAAATCCCTCATTATCTGATCAAACCAATGGTGTAAGAGATTGACACTGCAAATGAAGCCTGTTTAGGTGCCCTGCTATAGATAGGAAAAATCGATGCCATTGGAACTGAGGAAGAGATGGATAAGATCTGGGTTGATAAGGAAGTCATTTTAATTGAGGATAGATCCACACCAACATCTGATGCGGATACCTTATTTGAAGAATAAGTTAAAAGCACTAGCTTAGGGGGAGCAGTGTTGAAAATTCAAAAACCGCCAACCAAAAAGTGGGTGCCAGAATCAGGCACGAAGGTGTATGATGGAATCTAATATGACAAAGCTCTTAAAAGAAAAACCGGAAGAAAAGAAGTCAGTACGACTCATTGCGGAGCAATCCTAATTGACTGTATTATACAGAAAAGAGTTTAACAACTTCTTGGAACAAGCATTAATGACGATTAGGTTAAGTCGTGCAGAGGATAAAAGAAAGCTAGTTTGAATTTGAAATCACTTTGCATCCGAAGCTATCAAGTGTTCAAAGAGATTGAAGCCGAGCTTGAGTAGCGACAACCAAGATTTGAAGAAGTTAAAGAAATTGAAGAAAGGAAACCCTAACACAGGGTATTTTCATTGAAACCTCATTTGTGAATCTATTAAATTTCTTCAATGTCAACTCCGCAAGTCATTTATATCACAGAACGACCTCGGCCTAAATTTAAGAAACACCCATTTAAAGCAACGGAAGTGGATCTGATGGGTATGTTTTCGGATATTCCTCATGGAGTTCTATATGTTGAGGATGTTAGGGCATACTTTCATGTTGCTCTAGAAGAACATGGAAGGAGCAAACTCACAGACTTATTTCTAGATCACCTATGCACTGGAGGTTATGATCTAAAAAATGAATACAAGGCATTGGAGACAAAGAAATTTATTCAATACATCGACTTTCCAACTTTCGCGGAGAATGAGTGGGTCCGGTATATATTGAGCAGGGTTCATGATGAATTCATATGGCTCGAGAGACCCTTTAAGATCACTAATGATGCAATCAGATCAATAACTGGACTCTGCTCAACCAGATTGGTACCAATTCTGAAAGCTGTAAAGAATGACAAAGTAATGGCGGCCACCGAAGCCAAGTTTGACAAAAGAGCGTTAACAATCAATGATATTGAAGACTATGCTGTAAGATTTGCATCCATGGTTATTGGTTACAATGTTTAATTCTCAAACTGTGAAAATTTAGTATCTGGTACAGCAATTTATACAGCCTTTGAGATGGTAAGGGAAGATGCAAAGTATGATCTTTGTGAACTGCTCCAGCAACTGATGGAAAATTTAAGGAAGACCAAAGAACAGAAATATCCGTTCAATTATGGTACGTTGATTCTTTGTTTATTCTTCTACTACATGCAAGAATTACTAGGTATGAAGAATCTGCTCTGGACAAATGATAAGCTTGTAGCAGTTCAAATTAGAAATCATCTTAATAGTATAGAAAATATTGATGCTCAGAAATCTGCCCTGTGGGGCTATTTCAAAAATTTCCAAAGCATGATGCAGTCTAGGGAAAGAATTCCTACGGCAATTGTTGAGAAGTTCAAAGAAACCATTTGTTTCATGGTCACTAAGGATCAGTGTTTAATGGAGGCCGTTGAGCCCAAAACGGTCTGGGTTATGCCTATGGGATATGAGGTAGATGGAGTTGTACTGGAAAACTATGCTGAATATATGCTGAGTAAACCCAGAGATCCCAAAGAAGAAAGATTTGGGACTTATAAGGAATTGCATGCCAAAATTCATGTTGAGATAAGAAAACCTGAAATCTCTAGGAAAATGAGGAAAGTGGCAGAAGAAATTGCCATAAAACATGGATTCACAAAAGAAGTGGCAAAGGCAAGGGAAAAGGCACAGGTTGTTAGGAAAGCAGAAGAAAAGAGAAAAGGTGAATTGTCTAGGGCTCCGAAAGAACCCAAAGATGAGTTAGAAAGGCCAGAGAAGGCAAAAAGAAAAAACCAGAGCCTCCACTTCTGCTGAAGCCACATCCACTCCCTCCAGTTCCACACCATCTGCAAATGTGGAAACTCCTGCCACCAGCTCCAAAAGAAAGAAGACTAAGGCCAAGAGAATGCATGCAAATATAATTGTTGATGAAAAAGCAACAGAATCAGATGAGGAAGTAAAGAAGATGAAGACTGAGGCCTCAAAAGCCTCAAGAACTAGCAAAAAGGGGCCCTCCAGTAAGAGTAGATCTGGGAAAGGGTTAAAGCAAGATGAGCCTCAGACAAAGGAAGCTACTATAAGCCTTGAAGATGTTCTCAAAGCCATAACAGTTGATGGAAATCTGAAACCCATAGCTCAGTTGTATAATGAATACAATGATCCAAACAAGAGGATCATCGAGACTACTGTTGTAGAATATCTAAACATCTACAATAAGGCCCTGATTGAAATTATTATTGATCTACCACACAACCTAGTAACATAATGAGTACAAGAAAAGAAACATCTATGGCAAAAGATGTTGAGCTGAGAGAGCACTCATTGATAGCGGCATTAAAGAAAAACAATAGTCCCACTATCTATGACAATAAAGAAGCAGTTGAGGAAGACATATCTCCACCGGAGATGAGTCAAAATCAAGGACTAGAACAGAGTGATCAAGTCCCCAACACTGATACAGTGGATATAACAGATCAAGGTGAAATTGAAACTGATTTGCCTCCTGAGCAACAGGCTGAGGATGAAGACAATAGGGAACAGATAAGGAGCCCTACATCGGAACAAAACACAGATCAACTAGAAAATATGGACATGAATTCTCCGGAACGAAATCAAGAGGAAGTATCTGAGAGAGCAAGAGACACTGCAGATGTTTCAGTTGGTTCCGAGAGTCAACAAGTTGCAAATGAATCTGAACTCCTTCAAGGACCAATCAACTTGGCCTCATTGTCACCCGTACAAAAATTCAAGTTAGTATCTATTGTTCAGGCCAAGGCACAGGAAGAGATGATGAAATCACATGACCAAGACAGTAAATTGATAAATGATGCATCCATCATTCTGGAAAAGTTGATGCCAACATTTCAAAGTGATACCTCGTTATCCTTTGCTGACCATTTCAAGGAGCTATTAGACTCTGTAAGTACACATTTTGAGTCTTTTGAAAGGTCTGCAAAAGCAAAAGTTAGAAAAGAGTTCAATGAAAAGAGATTGATTGAGTTAAAGGCTATGTTAGCAAAAGATAAAACTACATTAGAAAATGTGATAAAAGGCCTACAAAGTGCCATTGAAGAAGCCTATAAAGTTTATAAGTTCTACTTATCTTAGCCAAAAGTTACAAAGGAATTAGATGATAAAACCAAAGCTTTGGAACTCAAACTGCTTACTATCTCTGAGACATAATCCAGCAGTTGAGTTAATAAATGCTGAAGAAACTCAAGTTGTAAGCATTCACAGTGAGTTAAGCACTCTAATGAAGAAAACGGGAGAAGTTAGAGACAGGTTGTACCAGTTAAGGGGACTGATAAGTCCGAAAATTGATTCCATGACCAATCTGGCAGACAAAGCCATGAAATCACTTGCACTAGTTGATACACCATCATGTGCAGAAGGCAAAGAAGCTAGTTTTTCTAATGAATGGCCACGTCCATATCCTAGAAAGTGCAAGGAACAGATGGAACGAAGAAATAGCTTTGATAAAGACTATCTATAGTGACATTTTGCTTTTAGTCACAAATTAAGATGAAGATTATACTTGTAAATATACGGCAGAATACATCAAAATTTTGAACACTCAACATAATTTTTGGTTCCGGGTAGCACCCTTTGCCATTGATGTCAAAGGGGGAGAAGAAGATCAGTGAAAAATGGATAAACATCTCAAGGGGAGTAGGAGAATGAAATGTATATAGTAAGCGGGAGCAGTCAAGCTTTTTTCACTAAGTGTTGCCATCAATGCCAAAGGGGGAGATTGTTGGCAAGAGACACTGCTCCGGTATGGAATTGTATGTTGTCATTGATGGCAACAATGCTCAAAGATCTCTTCAGCATGATAGGGAGACACAACTCCGGAAGATCACAGGTCCGGATGGAAGAAATGGCTAAGTATGGCCATGCACTGAATAGAGGACAGTAAGTTGGATAGTATGCTTCCACAGATGATGATCTGGTAATGCAGTTCAGGTGAAATGTTAGAAATTCTTTGGTGGTGTCATACTCCAGAGATTAAGTCTTGCAGGTAAGCGAAGATATAGCAGGAATAGTGAACAGGGTATAGTGTAGTAGTCCGCATTCCTCTACAGGTGAGCATTTTGTTATGAGGTTTTGAGGTGTTGTAAACACTTATATGAAGTGTCTAATTCCAGAGTTGGGAGATATGAAGTCCACCGGAAAGATAATTGCAAGCTGCTAAGTATCGGCATAGTGTTTGATAGAGCTTGACAGAGACAGAGTCTAAGTTCTGATGGTCCGCATTTCTCCGCAAGATGATATCATGCCTTGCGGTTCTTAGGGTAAGTTTGGGAAGGTATAAAGAGTCCTTGATATGATTTTGGAGGTGTTTTGAGATCCGCAATAAAAGTTGTAAGTCAGCAGATGAACCTATTAAGCATACTCTTGAAGAATAGGCCGACTAGTAAGATAAATCATTGTGCGGAGAAGAAATAATGTTTTAAGGATCCATCTAAGTAATTGAATGATTAGAGCCGACCTATATGAACACGTTTGGGAAAAGTTTTGGGTCCGCATAACATATAGTGCATTGGGTCCGCATAATATATAGTGCATTGGTGTCTCTGTGTCATGTTTTTATGGGTGTTGTTCATATGTATGTTATGCCTTTGTTTAATTAAGTTTGGAAAATGGTTGAAAGTTAAAGTATATCAAAAGACTTTTAGAACATTGATTCACCCTCCCTCTCAGTGTTCTAACTTTCAACATAATTATGGAGGAAGAGTTTACTAGAAGAAACACTTGGAGGAAACAAAATGACAAATGGATAAAGAGGTGGGATATTAGCATGCAGGAGTGCCCAAAGACTAATGAAGAAATAAAAAAATATGTAAGAAGAAAATTCAAGCGCATCATGTGGACAAAACAAATGGGTTGTAAAAAGGAATACTACATCAAAGAATTCAGCCCCATGGGGGATCATGAAGAAAAAGCCTATATAGGAGCGGACATTAAGTGGAAAGCGAAGTGGATTGCTCAACTTAGGATGAGCTCGCATCATATTAGGTGTGAAACAGGTAGATGGCTAATTCCTAAAGAGGAATGGGAAGAGAGAATATGCATTTTTTGCAATAAAAGGCGAATACGTCTTTTTTGCAACAAAGGTGTGGTGGAAACGGAACAATACTTTCTCTTGGAGTGCGAAGCATACGACATTCAATACAACTATGGCGACGCATTGAAAATCACCAACCTTGATACCCTAGTTGAAGAGGTAAGGCTGTGTAGTACAGTGAACCTCATGATCAAACTACACAGCAGAAGGGGGGATCTCAAGAAAGAGGTTCAAGCGACTTACAAATCGTTTTATGTTGATGTTCCGTTTATGACGGGGCTGTGTGCGACTACTGGGTCCCATAGGCTAATGCGGCCATGTGGACGTTATTAAAATTCTTCATTCATTCATTCATTCTTCTATCACATATAATTCAAAATTGTGATTGCTTTGAGTGGCCCACAAACTATGAATTGCACCCTTCTATCTTAAAAATAATGATAAACTTCTAACAAGCATTTTCCACGAATTTCCCTTACAAGGCTGCGGCAGATTTGAGTCTTCAAATAAAATTTATTAAGCATTGTGGAACCCACTCCACATCGAATTAGACTTCTTTATGACATGCGTTGCCCTCCTTTTAATAACATTCAAATATGCTTGATTCACTATCATGTCCCTATATTAGTAATTTATAATTGAATCCAATATGTATTATTCATTCAAATTAAAGATATGAATAATATTATAAATGGAATATATTTAAATAATATTTATTCAAAACAATTAACAAGATATATTATTATTATATTTATAAATAACACATAAATAATATAATATAAATCATATATCATTTATTATAATGATATAATACAAATACAAATAATATATTATAAATATATCTAATAATATAAATACAAATATTATTATTATTATCTTATATTGTAATATAAATATAAATAATATAATATAAATCGTATATCATTTATTATGATATAAATGATATAATATAAATAATATATCATTTATTATAATGATATAATATAAATAAATAATAATATAAATAAAAAATGTTTTAACCTATCCTCTTATGATAAGGGAGTTACGTATGGTTAGAACTAGTTTTACCACAAAAAGGAATTAATATAAAGTAAAAAAAATTATAAGAGGGTAAGTATGCCTCTTACCACCAAGCATAATAAGAGACGTGCCTCTTCGAACATATCCCTTGAAAGGGAAATAAATAAAGGTTGTGCGATAAAACAAAAACATTATTGGAAGAAAATATAAAGAGTATGCGATATTTATGAAAGATATCATAAATTAATATATAGAGATATGTAAATCAGCAGCAAATGGGAGGAATGATTAAACATTAGTAAAAATTATATTCATGATAACACTATAATAATAATGATATCATAATAACAATAATAAATAATATTATAATATATATATATATTAAATGATATCTATATATATATTTATAATAGTAATATTATAATGGTAATAAGTAATATATTATATAGTTATGTTAATAATAAAATAACAATAGAATTCAAGTGCTGGCAAGCAATCAAATATATATATAATACTATTAATAACATATATAATAATATAATATAGAGATATTATTAATATTATAACAAATACTATAATATATAAATATTAAAGAATAGGCATGGGGACATTACAAATATATCTCATGTTGTATCATATATTACTGTATAACACCATTCATAATAATAAAGGCAAATTGTATGTTTTGGAAATGTGTGTGGAAACTGCATGTATTGCGTTTGTGATTCAACCAGGAAGGGAGAATGCATAAACCTTAGTAGATTGCCTATAAACCCCATCTAAGGTTCTGTCCCCATAGGCCCAAGACAAGGGTTGGGCATTATGCCCCAACAGGCCTGAGTCAAGGGTTTGGACCATAGAGGGATGGGGGTCCCACATTGGAACATGCCCCCATAGGCCCGAGACGAGGGATTGGGCAATAGGACTATGGTAGGCCTTAGGCTACTAAGGGCTTATGTCTTCCCCTCCCCTGGCATGATGAATGTTTTATTTTACCTATGTGTTTCAAAATGCAAGTGTGTTTATGTTGGACTGATGAATACTAGATATTAAAACTAACATGTAGCAATATGGACTTGAATATACATGATGCTACAGGTACTAATTCAAAAGAACGTGTGATCTATTCAACCCAAGGTTACCCCACTAAAAGAGAAGAAACCCTAAACCTAATTCACAAGTGAATTCTAGGGCAAGTCGGGTAAGGGACATTACATTCACATATTATTTCATACGGCCAATGTTGGTACAACTGAGAAGGTACGGCTAGGCTAGGACTAGCAAATAAAATATAATTTTCATGAAATTACTGAAATTGCCAATACATTGATTCAACACAATATCTTTCAAATCTTCAATCTTTTAACACACAAATTTATCATTGCCTGCATAAAATATTCTGCATCAATCTGCATAAAATATTCTGCAAATTTGTATTGCTTGCAATCTCACAAATTTGGTGATGAAACCCTAGCAGCTGTAACCTACAAATAATGTCTTCAATGAAGCTCCAAATAATGACAAAAACCTGCAATAATGCTCTATAGCAAACCCTAAATGGATTCACCTCTCGAGTGGTATTGGGTGTTCGTCCAATCCACAAAATTCCAAGGGTTTTCGTCCTCAAAATTGTTGAACCTATAACAATTAGCTCACAAGGAAATTCTCCAATGCAAATGTCAAGTCAAGAATGAACAAATGACTTGCCTACTCCTATTTTTAAAGCCACAAGTGAACTTTCTAGAAAGAACTTCTAAAAGATTCATTTTTATTATTTTATTTTATTATTTTTTATTATGTTACTTCTTTCTTTTCTCCAAGTGACTTCAAAATTAGTTTCACTTAACTGACTTTCCTTTCTCCAAGTCACTTTTGCTACAATGGCTCAACTAATCATTCCCATATCATACGAATTAGCCTACCGGAATAGTGAATAGGCTAATCATCCTCTGCCAAGTGATCACTCCGGAAATGGGGACATTACAAACACACAAGTATTTTTTGTATTTTCTGGAAATATAAATCACCCCACACACAAACAAAAAGCCATAACCACAACTGAAACCCGGAAAATCTCTACAAATCCAAAACTCTACCAACTTACAAAGACTCTCTGTTATACCTTCTAACCCTTTTACAAGTTTAACCATGCCTGTGAAACACTCTGTTTTCACACTCAGCTTCTCTCCCTGTCTCAAGTTTGTAGTCCTTCAGCCCAAAAACCATACAGAATTCAGTTCCGACTCCAGCTCCAACTCCAACTCCAATATCCTTTACAGAAAAAGGATTTCACTTTTTATGCTGATACAGTGACTATGACCTTCCCCACAGATGCAGAAACTAAAAGGATCTTGCCATGCCATGTCTGTAACTGAAGCTTCAAGAAACCTGACACTTCAGCTTCCACCCAATGGTTTTGCAGATTCTCTTTTGTTTTTGTATGCCTTTGAACTCTTCTTTAACAGCTTTGATCATTCAGCAGAGTCTGACATAACCGAAATGTATTACCATGTCTTACAAAAACTGCATAGGAAATTGTATACTGTACAGGTAATAGAATGAAGAGAAACAATAATAAGGCTTAAGATGTGCATATGAATTGAAGTTTTATCAATTGATTGAAAAGATAGATATATATATATATATATATATATATATATATATATATATATATATATATATATTCTGTCTCCAAGCAGTCATCTTCAGGATTTTTTGAAAATGGTGTACCAATACCCATCCCCATCACCTGTTCCAGTACCAGTTCCCATCTCCTGGTAACTATAATTTTACCTTTCTAAGGGTTTCTTCACTAGGGCTAGCTTAGTAGAAGCAACATGATAGTTGTTCTGTCAGTATCTGCTTTGTCACTTTGAACATTTATATAAGCATTTTGCTTTTATAAACTTCTTGGGCTTCTAGTCACGTAACCAGATTTGTGATATTTCCTGGAACTGAAAGAACTTTGACGAAAAAGCATTCTCAGTTACCACGATAGGCAATAGCAAATGACAGTTTTTCAAACTCCCTCGTACTATACAGCACAGGCACATTGTACACATATATCTGATTACAACCAGAATATGTACTGAATTATCTAGAAACAACTGCTATATGTCAAGAAATACTTTACCGTGACCTGGATACAATTTTTGATATAGCCCGAGTTCAGACACACAATGACATATCCAGCAGATACGACCTAGATACAACAATTCCAAGCCAAGATTGTATCCAAATATATCTGTACACATTCAATATATAACTAAGCCATATCTAGGACCATATACACCCATATAAACATATCTAGATATAACCAGAATATGCCCCTAAATATCTAGATAGAACTGAGGTAAATCAAGACATATTTGAATATGGCCTGGATACAATTTCAGATGCAGCTAAGATTCCTATCACACAGTAACATATCTTGTAGATACAGCCTGGATATGACAGTGATGTACCAGGGCTTTATCCAAATACATGATGGCATAACTGGACATATTTGATATGTATTTGGCTCATATCTGTGCCCATATACACATCAGATATGCTGGATATGCTATACAACATGCTGTCGTGCCTCACTTGGTAACTTCTAGCTGACAATAGGAGTAGTGTTTTAACATATCCCGTCAACAGCACAATATGAGGTTCATCAGCACAGCCCAGAGGAACATGATATCATGTCACAGCTTTGCTGATACCACAAATATGCAACATTTTACCATCTATGAACCATGACTTGAAAATTTGAAAACTTCCTAGAAAGCTTTAGAGCAACATCAACAAAATTGGTATCTTTTTGTTACTGCCTCCTGAGATTAAATATAAGTTACTTAATTTCTGATGAATGAACTGCCTCATTGACTTAGTATTCCACATTTTTATCTATCGCAATGAACATTTTAAACAAGCAATAAAATTATAATTTAAAATGTGCAAGTATCAAATTACCTGAAGTTGAAATGCCCTTGTTCTCTCGCCTGTAAGAATTCCTCTTGTTGTATGCAGTTCCTATAAAATATTTGACACAACAATAAACATATTACTTTATGGGGTCGTGCCAATGATCATAATTTCCTTCCACCCTACTCTTTTCAAGATATCCCCATATAATAATTCTTTTTCACATTTAAAAAAGTAAGATGGTGAACTAGGCAATAGTGACAATACCTTCTGAGTATCATCCAGAACTGCCTTGAGGAATGCCATATCATGCTCAAGCCTAACATTTTCAGCATGGACAACATTTGATAGATTGTTTGCTTCTTCCTGCCCAAGTTCAGCAGCTACAACCTTTTCTTTCAAAACTTCAATCTCCTTCAATGCTTCTGACAGTGCCGACTCAGATTTTTGCTGGAGTTTTAAAACGGCAGAGAGACTCTTTTCAGCTGCTTCTTTACTTGTTATTGCAGTACACAATCGATTTTCAGTAATAGCATTCTTCTTCAATGCAGCTGCTAGCATTACGTCATACTGCTCTTGGATATCCAACAATGATCTCGTCCTCTTTTCTGGACATGTAACACTGTTTGCTTCAACATCAATTTCCGACTCAAAATAACCCCCTCGTGAATCAGGAGCTAACCGGGTCCTATTCCTGGATACCTTCTCTAAAGGAAGTTGTGCACATGTTCCAGACAGGCACTGAATTCTTGCACTTGGCTCCACATTTTGGCATGTTCCCTGCCAAGCTAATTGTTCTTCTATCTCTGCACTGGCATTCTCATTTGTTTGAATTATTTCACAATTATCAAATTCAGGAAAAACCTGAGAGTCAGCTTCAGGAAAAGATACCACTGCATTTGTCTGCCTAGCACTTACCATTTCTTCAAAATGTCTGCTTCCCTGACACATACATTGTAGATACAATAAAAACGTACACACTAGAATGTAATGCTCAATCAGTATTTGCCACAAGTGAAGGATAATGTACAGTACGGTAATCAAACACTGTAATCAAAACCACTAACCTTAGAATGCTACAATTTCATGTGAAAATCAATTATAGCAAGACATGGACAGAAGGATCTTCAAGAAAGAACATGATTACTGATGACTCGTAACAGGTTAGAAAATGAAAGAAAGAAACTATATTAATGTCTGTGGATGACAAAAGTAGATCAATGGAACTCTAAATAGCAGATACTTCAAATTTGCAGTCATTACTGCTGTTCATATTTTTGTCAAGGCAACATGGGTTCAGGGTTGCAGTGATGAAGCAGGCAAGTGTATCAAGTACCTTATCTGGATCAGAAAAACAGTGGGTATACCAAACATAGCAGAAAGTCTAGTACTATCTGTATATAGCTGAATGCATACATTCACTTAGAATGCATATACATATATGCTGATAAACCTTATATGCTTATATATTCCTAGGTACCATTGTAAGACATGTCCACAATTTTAACAAGCCCAATTTGTGGCCAGTTTGGTAGCAATTGCAATATTTAAGATTGCATTGGAAGAATTTGGCTAAACAGCTCTACATCTACAGCTCCTTATTTTTAAAAAAAATATATTTCTGTACAAATGACTTTGAGGAAGATGCAGAAACCTATCCAAGATCTAGTCCCATAATCTTACCTGAAAATATTCAAGCCTTGCCTTAGGATACAGATTTGTTTCGAAGGTCAAGAAAAGAAAATTAGTACAACTACTTAAAGAGATCAATTTGCAGAAAACCAAATTGCATGATCAAATCCAAAAAGGAAAGAAAGGATGCAAAGAGAATTGTAGTACACGAAACAAAAAACAACCAAAGATAGTTATAATAATGAAAACCAGTTTTTATGCAGGTGCACATTCAAAACAAAACCTGTGAACCATACAAAAGAATAAACCAATCCATACAGGAAGCTAGACAAAGGCAGACAAGATCAAACAACAAAAAACAATACATTGTAAAGAGCGATCCAGATCCTCTTGAACAGATAGGTAAGCTGTAACTCTGCAAACTATTCTGCTACTGTATGATCAATCTATTCTTGTAAAGGTATCATAACTGATTTGCATTATGTGATAGATTATTTCAAGCTAGTGTCCACACAAAAAAGAGATCATGAAACAAACTTTACACTCCCAACCTAAACCATCTAGCAACAATATTTTCCCAAGAAAACTTTAACTGTAAGAAAACACTATAGAGATTAAGCAGAATAAAACGCCGGGGGTTATTTGGTGGCAAAGAATTGAGGCTCTGACAATGGTTGAGCTAAAAAATCAAATACAGAAAAAAGGACTTTATAGCACCTTTCTATTAATCAAAGCGACAAAGGTTAGAGAGTTTTATCAGCGGGACAACAAACTTTAAAGGCTTCAACAAAGGTGATTTCACAATGATATAAGATGTCTTTATTACTCAAGAACATATAATGACCCAAATCACCTGAGGCCAACAGCAAGAAGGAAACAATCCTATATCTTTTTTTGTATTGCTTAGATCCAAACGACACTCCATTTAAAAAAAAAGAGTAAACAAGATCCTAATAACCATCCAGTGCTTAAATTATGAAACCACTCTTGGGTGTTGTGGTTAATTAATCAACGCAATTAAAAAAATTGATGCAATGGCAATATTCCTTTCATGCTCAGGCTTATAAGTTATATTTAGTTAGAGACTCTAATATCAGATGTTTTCTTCAAAAGAGAAAGACTCCTCATTTTGTGTGTTCAACAAACATAAGATGACAATCAAGAAAGATTCTTAATCAGACATATCTAAATTATTTATGTTTATACCAGTTTATTCTCAAACTAGCTACAGGCACTGACACTCTAGACAGTTCAGATGCCCTAAACATGCAAAATTTCAAACTGTACAAATTAAAACAATGACCATAGGAAGTTGACATAAGGCAAGATAACAATTAAGGAAAACATTCTGACAATCATCAAAATGGCTTCAACATGTGTAAAGAGGACAGTTAACATTTTTACCAAAGAACCTCTAAAGTCTAAAAGATGCTCTTATCCTCAAAATGGCAATTACACGTTTAATAGTTTGCATAATACCATATAAGGAAAAAATATAAAATATGAATTTCATTAATGATGAAATAATAACATTGTGTGTAATAAACCAAAAAAAAGTGGTATGTAGACAATATCAATGACCTTGTGATCCATGTGGCAGCTCAGGACAGAAGTTTCAAAACTACCCAAAAAGCAGCCTTGTTGAGGACATAAGTTCTTTGTCATTGCTCAGAATTCAAAATATGCAGAAAAGCTTATGTCATGCCCTAGATATGCCGACCAAAATATTTATAGAGTGATCACATTTTGGTCACTCAATTGACCCCTAAAAAAAGCTCTGAAGTGCCCCAAAATTGTGAAATCAGGAAATTCAGTTTTTCCAAAATTCTGTGTTTTGACAAGCCTTGTGTTACAATAGATTCTTTTCACAGCCTAGGCTCCAAAATTTGTCTTCTGACCGGTTGTGACCTAATCACACATCACCCCATTGCAAATGGGGACTCCCAAGTTTTCGCTTTTGCTTTTGTAGTTTTTGGGTTTTAGTCCCGAGTCTTGCTCAATCTCCGTGCAAATGAAGGTTATCTGCCAAACAACTGAGAAACATTGAGCCTTTCCAGAGCAACGTGAAGAAAACCAAGTGAAGGCAAAGCATGTCCTGAACTCCTGAAATTAACTAAGTCTAATGTCCTAAAGTCTAATGTTCTGAGATTCTGAAAACTGACTAAGTCTGAAATCTAGTGGTCCTTAAAAATCTAGAATCTGCATGTTAAATCCCATGGATCTGAGACCTATCTCAAACATCCTAGAAGTATATTTCAAAATATTTAAAGTATATGCTCAATATCTGAGAATATACTTAAATATATTTTTAAATATACTTCCATTCAAGACACTTCAAAATTTGAGAGGAACCTCCTGCAACAATATAAAGAAAAATGCACGAAATAACAAAAATAGCAGAAACACAGAAGGAATTTTTGATCGCAGGCCACTTCAAGGGGGCAAGCTCAATACAATAAATTCGTGGATTGCCTTCATTGGCCTCAACACATATATATATACTAAGTCTAATCTAAACAACTATTACTCCCCATGAATGTGGAATAATACAATATACTCACGGGATGACTTACAAAGCATATGCATCCAACCACAATATACTAACAAAGAAAAGAGAAGGGTTAAACACGGGTTCCTAACATCCCCTCCCTCTTAGAAAAGCTTTGTCCTCAAAACTTAAGATGTGGAAATTGTTGTTGAATCTAAAGGAGTGGTTCCCATGTAGCATCCTCTGGTTGCATTTCTTGCCACTGAATTAATACCTATGTGATGGATCGAGAGCGAAGCTGACGAGTGCGCCTGTCGAGGATTGCCTCCGGCTCCAAAATGATGGATCCTTCGTTATCCAGTTCTGGTAAAACTGTTTGTGCTTTGATGTTGGTGCCAAGAACTTTCTTTAGACAAGAGACATGAAATATTGGATGAACGCGGGAAGGAGGAAGCTCCAATTTATAAGCAACTGACCCAATCTTCTGAAGAACCTTATATGGCCCATACAACTTTCGAGCCAGCTTATGATACCCTTTGAGTTTCAGGGATGATTTCTTGTATGGATGTACACAAAGAAAAACCATATCACCTACTTGAAAAGTGCGCTCAGAACGGTGCTGATTGGCTTGTTGTTTCATTCAATTTCTTGCCATGTGAAGATTGTCCTACAAGATGCGAAGAATCTGATCTCGGGTTTAGAGAACTGTGTCAACTGCTTGAACTGGTGAACTACTCGGGGTGTATGGAAGGAGCACTGGTAGTGCCTGACCATAGACTGCTTCATATGGAGTCATTTTAGATGCAGTGTGGTAGGAGGTATTGTACCACCATTCAGTGAGAGGGAGCCATTTTGCCCACTGATGTTGTTCTGAGGTGAAGCAACGAAGATAAGTTTCCAAACATTTGTTGATAATTTCAGTCTGACCATCTGTTTATAGGTGATACCCTGAACTCATCTTCAGTTTGGTGCCAGTGTGTCGAAATAGTTCTGTCCAAAAATGACTGGTAAAAGTTGCATCACAATCTGAGACCATGGAAGAAGAGATGCAAAGACGACGGAAGATCTAGTCCATGAAAATTTGTGCGATTAAGGAGGCCGTATAGGGATGGCTGAGGGCACAAAAATGACTATATTTGGAGAGGCAATCAACCACAACCAAAATCACTGTCTTCCCTCCAGATTTAGGGAGCCCCTCAATGAAATCCATAGAAATATCTGTCCAAATCCGTGTAGGGATGGGCAAGGGTTCAAGAAATCCAAGGAGTGTTGTTTCACCCTTGTTGCGCTGGCAGGTATCACATTCAGCCACCATCTGTTGAATTGCCCTTTTCATTCCCTTCCAAAAGAAGTTACGTCGTGCCTTCTCATAAGTTTTGAGGAACCCAGAGTGCCCTGTCGATGGAGAAGCATGGAGTTCATAGAAAACATCTTTTTGAAGATCTATGCTCTAGGGAAGGACCAGACAACCCTTATATCTCAGAGAAGCACCATCCCAAGAGTAATGCAGTACAGCAGAAGGGTTATTGGCCAACTGTTGAATGATTTGAGATAATGAAGTCATTGACATAGCCCTACTGGACAGATTCCAACCAATTTGGAACAGGCGTAGAAATAGCTGAAAGAGAAGCTTGGTCATCAAATGTGCGAGAAAGAGCATCTGTCACAATATTGTCCTTACCCTTCTTGTAAATGATCTCAGTCATAACCCATGAGTTTGCTAACCCATTTATGTTGTGCTGGGGAGGAGACCCGTTGTTCTAGGAAATATTTCAGACTTTGGTGATCAGTCTTGATGCAGAAATGATTCCCTAGTAGGTATGGCCGCCACTTCTGTACTACATGCAAAATAGCCATCATTTCCTTCTCATATGTAGAGAGTACTAAATTCTTACCAAAAAGGGCTTTGCTGGTGAACGCAATGAAATGTTCATCTTGAAGGAGAACAGCACCAAGTCCATTGCCGCAAGCATCACTCTCAATAGTGAAGGTCTTGGAAAAATCTGGCATAGCTAGAACAGGTGTAGTACACATAGCTTGTTTCAGTTTTTCAAATACACACTCAGCAGCATGTGTCCATGTAAAAGCATCCTTTTTCAACATAGCTGTTAATGGAGCTGCAATCTTCCCATAATCCTTGACAAACTTGCGATAGTAGCTAGTCAGACCCAAAAAACCACGAAGGCTCTTGAGTGTCTGAGGATGCAACCAATTTTTCAAGGCATCTATTTTGGCAGGATCCACTCAAACCCCTTGGGCTGAAACAAAATGCCCGAGATACTCCACTTCCTCCTGGCCAAAAACACATTTAGACTGTTTTACACAGAGATGATGATCAGAGAGAAGTTGCAGTACAAGATCCGGATGTTGGAGATGCTCAACCCATGTTTTACTATAGATGAGGATATCATCAAAGACCGGAATGAACTTCTGCAAGTAGAGCCAGAATATTTTATTCATCAATGCCTGGAATGTTGAAGGAGTATTAGTGAGGCCAAAGGGCATGACCAAAAACTCCTAGTGGCCATCATGCGTGTGGAAAGCCGTTTTAAGGATATCATCCTCATGAACCCGATTTTGGTGATACCCAGAATGAAGATCCAACTTGGAGAAAAAATGAGCGCCATGAAGCTCATCAAGAAGCTCATCAACAACAAGAATCAGAAACTTATCCTTGATTGTGATGTGATTAAGTGCTCGGAAGTCAAATCAGAGGCGCCATGACCCATCTTTTTTCCGAACAAGAACTGGTGAAGAAAAGGAACTGGTACTAGGGCGAATAATACCTTGCTTCAGTAAGTCCCAATCGAGCATCTCAATCTCTATCTTTTGGTGAAATGGGTAGCGGTAGGGCCTGATGTTGGGAGGGACACTGCCAGGAAGGAGCTGAATACAGTGGTCCTCTGGTCGTGAAGGTGGCAATCCCACTAGTTCAGCAAACCATAGTTCCACGGAGTTTCAGGGACGGGGACGGGGACGGGGGGACGGAGGGGGATGCGTTTCGGGGACGGGGGGCGAGGGGCCTAAATTTGGGGACAGCGGGGGGACGGCAGCGGGTTGGCGGCGAGGGAGCGGTGCGCTGAAATACATATAATACTTGAAAAATTAGTTATAAAAAGATGTATAACTGTAGAAGCCTAAGGAATAAGTAAAGTTTAGTGTTTAAACACATTGCCATGAATTCATTGAACTAGTGAACATTGAAACAATGTGAATGTACTTAAATTTAATAGACATTGGAACGAGAACTAGATGTTTGAAGTTTCATAATTTGAATTTCATAATCATAATATCATTGTTCATAATTACAATCAAGTTTCAACAATACTGAAATAGTAAATTACTAAATAGTAAATACTAAATTCCAAAATGGTTAATGGCCTGGGGCCTCCAATGATCTAATCATCCCCAAGCTCCATGTCGATGTCGTCATCACTAGAACTGCTAGACCCCAAATGCTCAAGCTCATCTAAACCAATACCAACCAGCCCTGTTGTGTAGCATCCTCATCTATCTGTGCTGGCTCTTCTGGCTCTACATCCCATCTAGCTGCTGGACTCTCCTTGTATGTAGTTGTGGTGCGGTCAATGAGACGCAAGGCACTATGTACAGCCACAAGCTTCTCTGCCCTCCTAGAATTAAGCCTGTTCCTCTTAATAGAGTGGATGAAGCTATAAGTAGACCAGTTCCTCTCAGCAACAGAAGAACTAGAAACCTGGGACAACAAACGAAGGGCTAAAGTAGTAATCAAAGATCTAGGCCCATGCATAGTCCACCACAACTTGGGGTCCTCCTGTGACATAGTCTCCAAATCTGTTTTGGCCGCCTCTAAATATCCCCAAAGAGTGGCAAATTTTGTCCACTCAGTACGAAGCAAGGTGGCCTTTGTAGAATCATACATTTTGTCAATGGCCTTCACGAACCCTTCCTTCACCTCAACATCCTACATAGGCATGATTCTACCAGGCCTATATATATACCACTTTGGGTTCAATGCATAGGCAGCCATGTGTAAGGGAGTGTTGAGCTTCTCCCATCTACGGTGAATGATTGGATGAATATGCTCGGTGTAGAATTGCATTGTGGGGTCCTTCTCTCGCACAATAGACTTCATTTGATCAAGCATGGAATCAATGCACTCATATACCTCTCCAAGGGAAGGTGCATTAGAATCCCCAAATCTAATAACTGTGAAGACTGGCTGAATAATGGAGACAATATATTTTGCATCAGCCCAAAAGACATCATTCGTCACCACCTCCTTAACCCTCAATCCCTTCTGTGTCTTCGACTCAGGCCATCGGTTCCATTCTATTGTCATTACCATTATTTGCAATGGCTCTTGCAACTCAAGCATCCTCTCCAAGAGAATAAAGTATGATGCATACCGAGTCTCTAGAGGCTTCAAGAATTCCTTCTTGGAGAAGGACCTGAAAAGTGCATGTGAAGTATGGTAGTTGCAAATGAACATCTGCACATCTCTAGCATCACTGACAATTGATTTGATCCAACTGATTTTACCAATGTCCTTAAGTGCATTATTCATAGCATGCACACAACAAGGAGTCCACCAAATATGTCTATAGGCTGCCTCAATCAACTTCCCTGCAGCTCTGCACACATGGGCCGCATCTGTCACTACCTGCACCACATTTGTGGCCCAACCTCCTCTATAGCATCCTTGAGGATCTGGAACTGATAATGGGCATCCTTGCTATGCCCTGAACAATCAATAGCCCTAAGGAAATAAGGGCCCGCTATAGATGTAACAATGATATTGATGAGTGGACGGTGCCTAATGTCCGTCCACCCATCCATGGCTATGCTGCATCCACTTGTGATCTAGGTTCTCTTCATCTTCTCCATCAAAATATTAATCTTGGAATAGTTTTGATCCAAGATTGTTGTCCTCAATTTAGTCTCCCCTGGTGGCACATATGATTGTTCTGCCCTTATTATCTTTGACACAGCTTCCTTATAATAAGGAGAGCGAGCGGAATGGAATGCCATTGGCAAAGAAGAATTTGCCAATGGCATCATCTGCCTCATCCTTTGCTTGCACATTGAATAAATCTGCCAATGGTTGTGAAGAAGTCATCTTACGTTTCCCCTTAGGCGCTGCTGCACTTGAACTAGATGGATTTGCTAGCCTTAGACTCTGCAAAGTAGTACTAGAAATTTGATCACCCCTACTTTGTGGCAATAAAACAGAAGTAGGTATTTCATCCTCATTACAACCCCATAATTTTAACATTTCAGCCCTCATCTTCAAGTTACCTTCCACAACTGTACATACTTCTACACCTTTGCCTCGAACAAGAAGAAAGTGAGCATTAATTCTTGTACTGCTTCCAAACCATGTAAGCTCACATATGTTGCACTTCCATTTTCTAGTGCCACCCTTTACCCCAGTGTTTGCTACTATCTTAGTTACAAAATGCTTTAATGGTGATTTTGGATCAAAGGGGCCCTTGGCCCAACGTTCAAGGAGTTGTGAAGGGCAGCTATTATTTTTACTCCCAATGGAACTTGTGTCAATTTGAGACTGAGTATTTGAGGCATGTTCAGTTTCACCCTCCTCTCCTATTTGAAAATCAGGATCATGATCATGATGATCAGATTGAGAATCATTGTCACTTCTGCTGTGTGTACTCATTATGATGATGATGATGCAAAAAAAAATAAAACAAGTTAAAAATAAAAACAGAAAACTTGAAGTTAAAACAATGTTAACTTGTTAGTTGTTAAGAAAAATTAAAAATATGGCCGATAGGATTTATAAATTATATGTGAGCATCATACTGCTCGGAATTGTCTCACGCCGTAAAAAAAAAAAAAATTCACGCCGGGAAATCTTCTAAACTCGTCGATTATTCCTACCGGCGTATTCCTTGAACCTCCTATGGGGGCAAGTGCTAGTAGTAGTAAATTAAAATTTTTAAAAATGAAAATGTGAATGTCTAACATCAAACATGTCTAATTTCTAACAGGTCTGATATGTTGATGTATGCAAAATGTGGAAGCATAGACAACTACAAGGCACTTAGGCACATGAACTGTTTGACAGAATGCCTCAAAGAAACTTAGAAATGTGGTCTCATGGACTACAATGATTGCAGGATATGCAGTTGCATTCTGTCAAACAGTTCACAATGTGCCTTGTCTATGCTTCCACATTTTGCATACATTTGATTATGATATTAAATTATTAATGGTTCTGGGTTGTAACTTGTAAGTTTATAACATTTTGGCATTTTGCATACATGATACTGTGATACTGGATACATGTCTAGTCTCATCGAGTCCCAGGATATGCACAAGCCACAAAACGGATTTGTGGCGACTCACTGAATGCCTCAGGCATTCAGTCGCCACAAATCCGTTTTGTGGCTTGTGCACACTGCATATTAAATACAGCAAATCTGTTTTGTGGCTTTAGGGCTTTACGCCTCAAAAAAATTTTAAAAACTCACCTTTTAAAAACGGCGCCGCCTTCTGGACTCACGCACAGTAGGAAACCCTTCGCACTTGCAGGTTCAAGGAATACGCCGATAGGAACAACCGACGGATTTAGAAAATTTTCTGGTGTGAATTTTATTATTGTAGTTCGAAAAATTTCCAGCCTAAATTTTACACTGCGGCGTGACTCGCGTGAGACAATTCCGAGCACTATAATGCTCACATATGAAAGCCTATCGGCTAAATTAAAATTACGTTTTCAAAATGATTAAAAACTTTTCATTTTCCATGAATTTTTAAAAAAAAAAGTGATTAAATTTTTTTTCAGGGGACGTCAATTGGGGAGACGTTCAAGAGATGCCGGGGGGGGGCGGCGTGGCGGCGGGGGGGCATTTTGGCGGCGTCTCCCCGTCCCGGGGACGTCCCCCTCGAGGAGACGGCTAATTTCGAGAGGGGCGCGTCCCCGTGGAACAATGCAGCAAACACACATGCATATCTATCCAAAAATCGTTGTAGATCTGAAGGAGCACTGGAGACCGCTGATGGTTGCATCTCAATGGAATGGAGCTGAGCGATGACACCATGTGAATTCTTCTTAAGGAGCTTTTCCATGCGATGTGCACTGATGATGCTGAGAGACCCTGGTTGTAAGCCCTTCAATGTGTGTTTTTGCCCATTGTCTGAAAACTGCATCCAAAGTTTAGCAAAATCCCATAAGATAGGTCCAAGTGTGTATAACCATTGAGCACCCAAAACCACATCACATCCGCCTAAGGGCAAGGCAAGCATGTCGGAGCGCAGGTTATAATCTCCAATAGAGATACCCACATTGCAACACTTCCCTTTGCAAGGTAATGTGCCCCCCATTGGCAATCATGACTTCAAAGCTGGAGCAAGGATGGACAAAACAATTACCCTGTTTGACGATCCGAGGGTCAATGAAATTATGAGTGCTACCAGAATCAATGAGTATTGTAAGAGGGAGCTTCTTGAAGTAACCCTTGACCCGCATGGTTTGTGGGGTGGTGACTCCTGCTAAAGCATGGAGAGAGATCTCTAGGTAGTCTTCCTGAGAAGTAGCGTCAATAGGCGGCTGCTGAGTTTCGACCTGATCATCTACTGTATCCTGAGCATCTTCATATACTTCAATTGCAGGCGGAGAATCCACATCCAAGAGATAGAGCTTTTGCTCAACACATCTATGTCCTTGAGTGCATTTCTCATCACAATTATAACAAGGCCCTTTTCCTCTACGTGCCCGCATCTTTGCTTCAGTCAAATGCTTGATAGGAGTTGTTCTAAGAGCTGGCGTGATTGGAGGTCTTTGGGAAACCATGTTTCTGAATGGAACAAAATTGGATTTGGAGCGTTGTTGAGTTGTGATCTTGTCCTCCGCCAACTTAGCCAACCCTAGGGCTTCCATCATTGTGCTAGGACGAAACATTTTAACTTCAAATCGGATTGCATCCTTCAGACCACTGACAAAACAACTCCTGAAGAATTCATTAAACAATCCCTCTGTGTGATTGGTCAGTTTCTCAAATTATGTCTGATATTCTCTCACAGTACCAGTTTGGCAAAGTTTAGTGAGTGCTCCTATGAAGTCATCAAAAGCACTAGGGTCAAATCGTTGCAAAATGAGTTTGCAAAAATCTGTCCATTTTGGCTCTTCATGAGCCTTGATGTACCAATGGAACCATTGAAGGGCTTCATGTTCCAAATGAAAGGATGCAAGTGGGACTTTGTTGACATCAAAAGTATTATGTAGATTAAAATATTGTTCTGCCCGGTATAACCATCCAGTCGGATCATCACCATTGAACCGAGGAAAATCAAGCTTCGGCCCACGAAAATTGTTGGAAGAAGAGAACCCAGTGTCTGCAAAAGACTCTGGCTGCCGTCTATTGTTCATGGTTGAATGTTGAAGATTGAGGCCGAGAATTTTTTCATCCAAATCTTGGAGTTTGATCTTGAGGGTTGCAAGTTCATCCTCCATTTTTTTGCTCCTGTGTGGGTGACAACCATAACCAGGAGATTTTATTTATTTATTTATTTATTTTTTGGGAAATGGGTAGAAAAACAAAAACAGAAGCTTTTTTAGTAAAGGAAAATTTGGATTTGAGAAAAACTCTGATGGGTAATAATTGAGGTTTGACTAGGTTTTGGACACTTTCTGAAGGACAAGGAAGTAGAAAATAGGGATTTCAGAAGTGGGGTGAAAGAATGAGAAAATTTGTCCAAGAGGGACAAAGGAGCAGAAATAGGAAATGAACATTGTGGCAAAATTTGAAGGCTATTGGATGAGGATCGAAGAAGCTATGGCAAACCCTAAAAATAGACAAACGTGGGATTTCTGGCTTCGATAAGTGGAATTTGGGATAGGGTCCTCAAGGAAGGAATTATGCAAAATGGAATTTCAGGGGTTCCAGTGAATTTTGAGAGGAAACGGAGCTAAAGCAAGGAATATATGGCGAAAAAACAGAAATTTTATTTTATTTTATTTCTGGAAACTATCTGCCAATTGCTTTGGACGGATTCAATCTGCGATTTGCCGGCTGTCAATAGATATGGGACCCAAGTATGTTCGGCTTCCTAAAGGTTCAAGGGATTCACTCGGCTACCAATGCTATCTAACAGCTTGCGTATTGCGGCAGTACCCCTCACTCCACGGCTCAGGTAAAACTGATAACCGCTTTGCCACAAACGACAGCTCTTGGTTTACCTCATGGATGGGAACTAGTTAATCAGGTAGGGGTCGTTGCCCTTTTCGCTGGCAGGTCCTTTCAATGGGCCAGCTACTTCAAGGTTCCTGTGGTACTCACAATGAGTTTTAGGGCTATGCCCAAGCATTTCCCACAGTTAAGCGGATAGGGATTATTCCCTATTCCAAACCTGCAAATGAAATGAACAATATAGATGCAAAAAAAGAACTATTGCAATACTCACAGCGCCTGGAGGCCACTGCGGAAAAAAATTCGTCAAAAATTCCACCAAGCCAGCCCAAGAAAGCACTCTGATATTAGATGAAAGGAACCTCCTGCAACAATATAATGAAAAATGCACGAAATAACAGAAATAGCAGAAACACAGAAGGAATTTATTGATCGTAGGCCACTTCGAGGGGGCAAGCTCAATACAATAAATTCATGGATGCCATTATTGGCCTCAACACGTAATTATATATTAAGTCTAATCTAAACAACTATTACTCCCCATGAATGTGGAATAATACAATATACTCACGGGACGACTTACAAAGCATATGCATCCAACAGCAATATACTAACAAAGTAAAGAGAAGGGCTAAACACGGGTTCCTAAGAAAATCAGGGGGAAAAAGTTGAAGTCTTGCACCTTGGGTGGAAATTTCTCATGAGCATTCAGTATGCGCCCAGGAAAATGAGGAAATTTCTCTTCAAAGAGAAATTTGCGCCCAGGGAAAAAATGATGAAACTTTGCTAATTCAAGCAACAGAAGAGTTAAACTTGAGAATTTGACTGAGTATTGACAATCAGGGAAATTTCTCTTTAAAGAGAAATATGTGCCCAAGATCAAAATTGGGAAAATTTGGCTAAGTATTAACATTGAGGGAAATTTCTCTTCAAAGAAAAATTTGCGCCTTGGGACAACGGGTAATTGGATTCATGAAAGTTGCAAAAGGTCATCAATTTGGAGGAAAATTTCACCTTAAGTCAAAAGAAGAGTTGAGAATGAGATTAAACAATGTCTAAATATGAGAAATGCAAATGAAGGAAATTTCTCATCAAAGGGAAATTCATGCCCTAGAGAAATATGCCTCCAAACATGTGGAAATGTGCCTAAGAGAGAAGTCATGTAAGAAAACCTAGAAATGCATTAGGAGACATGAGGCGGAATTGATTGAGATTGCATTGAAAACCCTTGGAGAATCCTTTGAAGAAGTCATCCTTCAACACTTAGAAAAAAAACATTGGTGAATGTCAAATTGAAAATGGTGGAAATTTCTCTTTAAAGAGAAATTTGCGCTCCAAGAAGAAGGAAGAATGAATTATGACAAAATGCAAGATCATGTAAGTAATGAAGTGAAGTGAGCTGAAGAAAAAAATGTCGAAAGGAGAAAAGTTTCTAAGTGTTTCACTGAAAAGTGAGGAAATTTCTCTTTAAAGGGAAATATGCGCCCTATGAAAAGTAAGGAAATTTCCCACCAAAGGGAAATATGCGCTCTAGGCCAAGTGATGAAATTTTGACAAAAGAAAGTCTTGTTTGAAGTGAAGATCATCTTGCATTGAATAACTCACTGGGAATTGCTTAAAACACTTAGAAAATTTGGCTAAATTTATGAAATTAAAAAATGGGAAATTTCTCTTTAAAGAGAAATTTGTGCCCTTATGGAGGTCTTCTCTTTTGGAGTCAAGTTGATCCAATGTTATTCAAATTGCATGGAAGAAAACATGAGAGATTGTTTGAAAGGTTGAAGAAGATTGAAGAAAATCTCTCGAAATTGCAAAATTTTCTAAGTTAAAATGAGGAAATTTCTCTTTGAAGAGAATTTTGCGCTCTTGCAAGTGAGGAAACTTCTCTTTAGAGAGAAATATGCGCCCAAGAGAGAGCTGCTTGATTCTTGTTAAAACGGTTTCAATGTCACAAGTTTAAAAGAAGAACATCCCACATCATTCGCCAAATATTGAAGAAGATCAAACAAAATAGATTAAGTGTTAAGTCAAAAAAAAAAAAAAGAGAGAGAGAAGGAAATTTCTCTTTAAAGAGAAATATGCGCCTAAGAAAGAGGTATTTCATTCATGCTAAGATGATTTCAAGGTCATAAATTTGCAAGAAGTTTCCAACATCATTCGCCACAAGAGGGAAGGATTGAATGAAATTAAGAAAAATTGAGTAACTGTTAAATTTGAAAATGAGGGAAATTTCCTTCTAAAGGGAATAATGTGCCCTTGCTAGCGCGCAAATTTCCTAGCAAAGGGAAGTTTCCACTTCTTGAAAATTCTCATAAAATGATAATTTCATCTAGCAAAGGATTAGTCAGCCGAGTGGAGATAGATGTAAGTTTTTTTTAAAACAAATAAAACTTCTTAGTAGGCCGACCTACTTAGGAGAAGGGTGAAGGCTATAAAGGAGGGATATAAGACTTCATTTCAAACATGCAATTCAAAAACAAATAAGCAGAGCAGCGAATTGGGAGAAGAGCAGAAATTTACAAAGGGCAGATTTCACTATAAAAGGGAGGCGAATTTGCAAAGGGAGGTCTAAGATTCAAGCACTTCACTAAGAGAGGAAATTTCTTCATTTTTCCATCAAATTGGAGTTCAAATCTGATCTGCAGAAATAAAATCAGTCCTACAGAAATTAAAAAAATCAGATTTATTGGTATTTCTTTTTTCATAAAAGATTGAATTTAATAAGTAATACTTAAGGTTTTCTTGTTCTCCTTACATTCAATTTGAAAGTTTAGGGTAAATATATGAAAATTGTGTGAAATCTTGATTTATGTATCCCACATTCGTAAGGAGGAAGGAAATATTCATTGAATTCCCTTTATATTGCATGTCATATCATGATACTAACTTGAGGTGTTTTCATTTATAGGTGGATGATGTGCGAAGATACATCAAGCTTTGTTCAAAAGCGACATGAAAGGAGTTATGCCCGAAACGAAGATCACCTCAAGGTGGAGGAACTTGAGCGACACCAACTTGGGACACGCCAACATGGAGGAGATCAAGAGGGACTTGAACAAGCCCACTCATTCCAAGGTCATCCAGGGGATGCTCAAGAACGGGATTGTCCAAGCTGCATGTTTCCCATCCGCAATGCCAAGCGCCGAGTTGATGTTGGAGTGTGCAAGACACTATGATCGCCAAAGAAGATGCATCGTTACAAGGAATGGAGAAGTGTTAGTTCACTTGAGGAAAGAAGCCATTGCGGATACCTTTGATATTCCAAGGTATAAGAAGACTACATATTGCACCAAGGAGCACGCTCAACAAGTATGTGATGCTGGATCGAAGGACTTCTTGCAAGAGATCAATAGCAATTGGATGGCACAATCAAGTTATCACCATAGCAAAATGCCAAAGAAACTTCACAAGTCAGAGTTTCTTCCAAAATATGGATACATGGTGATGTTCTTGAGTCGAGTCATGGGTTGTCCACAATCGTCAACATTTGAAACATGGATGTTCTACTACATACAAGAAATTGTGAAAGGAAAGAAGATGATTGACTGGGTGGAGATAATTAGCAACAACATAGATGAGCAATTGACAAGGTTAGAAGAAACAAAATCATTCTACATGAGCTCATATGTCATCTACATGCTGGCAAGATTTGAAAGATATGCAGGATTGACTTGTAGAAGCAATGTTGGATATGGCCCCAGAAGGTTCGTCATGTATGATTGCTATCCACAGCTGCAGCTGAAAGTCATCGCTCACTATAGAAGAGTAAATGATGCCTTTTTCATGTTCATCGTGATGAGATTGCAAGGAGATATTCATAAGAGGTTATCAAGGGAAGCTATGAATTTAGTGAAGAAGTATGGCCGATGGTACATCCAATTTCCAAAATTCAACTATATAAGAGTTCAAGGATTTTCAAGTTATCCCTATCGCTTGCCAAGGTATCCCACGGACAAGATGGTATTGCTGGAGGTAACAAGACAGTTGACAGCATATGACAAGATTCAAAAGAATAAGAGAAAAGTTGGAGTCAGTTTTTCGATTGGAATTGAAAGGCTAGAAATTTGTTCATCTTTGCAAGCTGCACTGAATTTAGAATATGAGTTGCAAGCATACAACATGGTACTTCATGATTCGAAGAGAGATGACTTTGATCCACTTAACAACATTTGGAAAGCATTTGGAAGAAGATACAAACACAAAGAACATCTTGAAGATCATTGGCCCAATGCCGCTGATGAGGACATAAAAAGTAGAAGGTGTTCAAGGCTAACCTGGGATTTGGTGAGAACATGCAAAGTGTTTAACATTCTTGATCAATTGGAAGAAAATGACAGGTTCCTTTCACAAAAGTTATATGATGCAGAGAGGCCTTTTACCCTCAATTGGTCTGAAAAGGAGATTATACATGATGAATGTTGGATGTAATTAGTCATATCTTTTACAAGGAGGTATGCGGATCGCCAAGTACAGAAACTTCTTGATAAAGGTCACAACTTAACATATAACTTGATGGGAGATGTGGATTCACAACCTTCTCATGAGGCTAGTGACAGTGAGTCTAGCAGTGAGCATGACAATGAATCTGCTGGATATAGCAATAGTTCAAGAGAAGTTCATCCACGGTAAAGAAAGCAACCTGATAGTTCACGAGGGGAATGCAACAAGAAGAGAAAGAAATCAAGTGTAAGACCTGAAGCTAGCCTTTCCTCCAAACAAGGAGAATGTCTTTCTGAGAATGTGAATGGGGCATCTGCAGTGGATGAAGAAGGAAATCAAGATCAAGCAGCTCTTAATGTACAAAATCAGAGAGACATTCATGAGTCATTGAAGTCTACCTTGCATGAGAACCAAGTAGAAGATGTTCATTCTAGCCCACCAGATAATCCAGAAACAGTCATAATTGAAGACGAAGGAAATCCAGGAGTGGAGGAATTAGATGAGGAGTTTGATGAAGAAGCATTGCCCTTAACACCAGAAAATGGGATTCGAGAACATGATAGTGAAGATTTATCCACTTTGCCAGAATGGTTGAGAGAGAGAGTGAAGCAAACTTCTATTGTGGAAAGAGAAGTAGAAATTAATGTAGAAGAGTTGCTGGGCAAGACAGGAAATGATAACAAAAAGAAGAAAGCAACTAAACTCTCTAAAATCACAAGGGATAAATTTGGTTCGAGGAAAGTGCACATTGCAGTACCAAGAGTTGATAAGACAGTTGATGACATAGTTCCAGATGATTATGATGTGACCACTTTTGACTTAGGTCCAACAACAAAAGAACAAAATGTGGAAGAGTTAGAAGATTTTGTCATAGCTGTCAAGGAAAGGTTAAGGCAAGAGAAAGAAAAGAGGAATCAGTTGGAGCAAGAGAACTTGGCATTCAAAAGGTATATCCTGCAGTTGATGAATCCAATTCATCAACGTGAGGGAACATCTACACCACCAACTATGCTTTCACAGAAGTCCATTGAACAATTACAAGGAATGAGATCATCATCCCTAGTGATGAAGGGATGGGTAGACAGAATGAAAAATAAGATTGATGGATTCATTGAAGAAATTGTTCAACAATTTGAGAGAGTTTCAAAACTCTTGGACAGAATTCAAGTCATTTCAAATACATGTTTCGGGTTTGAAATAGTCAAGCAAAATCTCATGCCACAATTGAAGGATATGATGGATATTCCAAAGACAGTCTTGGTGAATGGAAATGTCATTGAACAAAATTCATCATATGATTTTTGTTATTGGTATTAGAATTTAAATATGAAGGAGAAAGCTCTTGAAAAGGTAGAGAGTGAAAGTGTTAGAATAAGAAGTGCACTCCAAAGAATTCAAGACAAAATATTTAATTCAATCAATGAAATGTGTCATCTTTCAAGAGAAATTGATATTGAAGATTTGAAGAATCACATTCATGCATCTTACTTTGACAATATTCACAACATTTTTGGAGAGCAGATGGACAACATTTCCTCACTTTCTACATTCATGGGTGCAAATCAAGTTTGGATGGTAGAATGGGAAAAGACAACTTGTCGCATACACAGCAGATTTGACAGCTGCTGAGAGAACCATTCAATATTCGCCAAGTGTACCAATTGAAGACATTGATGCTATTGTGTCCAGGTTCATTGCATTTCAGAAAAGGGATAAACACAAGGGATGTGCGCCACATGGACAGTCCTCATAGATTCCAATGTGTCATCCTTATCGTCTTGGAAAGCGTGCCTTTATTGCTTTTGCTTTCTTACTAAAAATAGCAATTTGTTATAACGAACTGCTGATGAGGCATAATCTGGACCATCGGTTACTTGAATTGATCTTGGCCATTTATTGTATTTTGAGGACTATATAAAGGCCTCATTTCCTTTCATTTGTAAAATTGAGACTTTGGAGAATTGTTGCAAGAACTCTCTGAGATAATACAAGACTCATTGATTTGGTGATATTGTTTTTGTTTCAAGTGTTGCATGGTTTCCAATTCCTCAAGCTTAGAATAAGTTTTATTTTCAAGTGTTATGTTAGTAGATGGAAGTAACTGTTATTGTTTCATGGTGAAATCTTTATGTTCATACCATTTGTGATTTGTGGCTTGCAAATTGCAGTGCATGGTTAGACTGAACTCAAATGAGCTTAACTTCAATTGTTTGTGTTTGTTGACATTTTTTGAACGCGAGTGATTTGAACATCTTACATTACCTTAGAAGATTGCATCAATTTTGTGTAGTTGTTTCATTTGGTAAAATGAAGTTGGTTGATTTCACCTATTCAATGATAATTTCTTGCATATAGGATTAGAATAGTTTCTTCAAACCCTACATCTTTTGCACTTTTTTATCAACCATTCTTAGAAATTAGGATCAAGAAAGTCATTGCAATATCATACGCCATAAGTTGTAGTACTTAGAAATTCCAAGCGTCTTCCTTTGCAAGTGAAACAAGAGTTTTGTTTGAACAATTGTGTAAGTCCCTTTGTGATTACCAGCAAGATCACATTTATTCACTGAGTCTATCCACATACAAGTCAAGCCCTGACATCAAAGGAACCTTGGAGTGTTCTTGTTTGATCATATAATTCAGCATTCAGGAAGCTTTGATCAAGAGAGGATAGGATACTCGGTATTTTAATCTATTGTTGTGTTGTCACAAAAACATCATCAACATGACCTGTCAAACTTTTGAGCAGAATCAACTCATTCTATTTTTAATGTTTTTGTTTCCTGTAATGTAAAGCAATAACTGGAAAAAAACAAGGAATTCAACAATCAAAATATTTTGTAGCAAGGCACCCCTCTACAGAGCTTGGTACTAATGTACATAGCTCTTTCATAACAATAAAGTTTTTGGTTACCTTGCAATATTGTTACTCTTTGTATTTTGTATTATATGCTGCAATTTCATTTGTGTGTTAACAACTTAGATTTAACCATTTTGTAATGTTGTGCATCTGATCCTTCCTAAAATTCAGATTGGTATCTTATTTATTTGTTTTTGGTTTGCATTTCACTTTCAACAAGGTTGAACTAAAGGAAATACAATCTTGAGACACACAGCCATTCATAATACCTAATCGGTTCCAGTGGTCTTAGATAGTAGACAAACAAGAAACTCGTTATTGTTTCCCACTATTACCTAATGAAGCACTTGAGAGGCAAATGGAGATAATGGAACAGTTAACCCGAATTCTCCAAAGGGTCATGTAAATGGCATCAATAAGCAAACTTTTCAAGAGCCCAATACCTTTCAAGCCACATATCAATGTGATATGTATCTTTTCATAGGGAAACTCGTTGTAGATACAACAGAGAAGTTGCTTGTCCAATTGGAATCATATTCGTAAATCAATAACTCCTTCTATGGTGAAATAAGATCATTTGCGACTCTATAGGATATTATCCATGTCATAAATGGTAGGAATCATAATGTCCTCGAAATAACCAATAGGAAAATGAATAATTGACAATTGAAGATAACCTCACCAAACCTTGGGCATGGTCTATAAGGTCCACCAAAGAGTACTTCCCTTCCAAAAACTATGATGATCAATACAAAAGTTGCAACAATTCTGTTAGCACTTTAATTTGTTTCTTTCAAGACAACACAAAATGGAACAATGTGTATGTTAGAACCATTCATTAGATTATAAGAGCTTCAAGACCTAAAA
The DNA here is from genome assembly GCA_027924645.1 of Cunninghamia lanceolata. Lineage (NCBI taxonomy): Eukaryota > Viridiplantae > Streptophyta > Pinopsida > Cupressales > Cupressaceae > Cunninghamia > Cunninghamia lanceolata. The sequence goes on from BSBN01000889.1 coordinate 1,074,702, forward strand.
CCCGAAATGGACTATGGTTTTGCCCTAGATGCAACACCGGACTAACAACAAACAAGACCTGATGCAAGATTTTCAAATTAAGGTGGATAAACACGTCAAGCATGAACAAGAACAACCTCCTATTCGTTAAAGCAAAGACTAGTATTTGGCTATAAACAAAGATTTAACTGAATAACACCTACGGATGTTGATTTCTAGCTAAATCAGAGACCAGTAAATCTACATCAATAGGAAATGATTAAATGAAAAAATATAACATGATTCCACAAAATAAAGTGCTAAAGGAATACACAAAGTTATTACTTTAATGAATAACGAGCATCAAAGCAAAGCTTAACAAGGTTACTCAATTCAACTCGTGGAATTACAAACATAGGTTTAACATTTATTGAATAACAATAACAATTGAGAAGGCTGTCAAGGAGCTTTCAGATATGGGGCACATCAAGCCCAGTTCAAGCCCCTTTGCTTCATCTGTATTCTTGGTTAAAGAAAAAGGTGGAACCATGAGGATGTGCGTAGACTACAGAGCTCTAAACAAAAGAACAATCAAGAATGGATATCCTATACCCAAGATCGATGAGTTGATCGATGAACTTCATGGAGCTTTCTATTTCTCGAAAATAGACTTTAGATCAGGATATCATCAAATTAGCATTCGTGAAGAGGACATTCACAAAACAGCATTCAGGTGCCATTATGGGCACTATGAGTTCTTGGTCATGCCATTTGGATTGACCAATGCACCTACTACCTTCCAATCTTGCATGAACCAAGTGTTCAACAAGCAATTGAGGAAATTTGTGTTGATTTTCTTCAATGACATTCTCATTTATAGCGAAACATGGGAAGATCATTTGAGGCATATAGATAAGTGTTGGGCATTCTTGAGGCTCAAACATTGTTTGCTAAGGAATCCAAGTGTGAGTTCAGAATGATAGAGATTCTATATCTTAGGCATGTCATAAGTGCTCAAAGAATACAAGTTGATCAAAAGAAGATCCGTGCTATCTTGGAATGGCCTCCTCCAAAGACTTTGACTTAGTTGAGAGGTTTCTTTGGCCTCTGTAGCTACTATAGAAGGTTTGTCAAGGGGTTTTTGCAGTTGGCTGCCCCCTTGACTAATTTGACTAAGAAAGGAGCATTCTCATGGAGTGGTGCAACACAACAACTTTTGATAAATTGAAGGAAGTGATGAGTTCATGTGTTGTTTTAGCCATTCCTGATTTCTCTATCCCCTTTGCGTTGGAATGTGATGCTTCCAGAGAAGGGATTGGAGCATTTCTGATGCAGAATAAGCATCTAATTACTTTTCAGAGCCACAAGCTCAAAGATTCAGAAAAGGGGTTTTCAATTTATGACAAAGAGATGTTGGCCATCATGCATGCTTTGGCCAAGTTTAAATAATATCTGGTGGGTGGTAGATTTGTGGTTAAAATAGACCACAATAGTTTGAAGTATTTTCTTAATCAGAAGGTTTTCAATGAAAGGCAATAGAAGTGGACAAGCAAACTTCAAGACTATGACATTGACATTGAGTATGTCAAGGGGAAGACAAACATAGTTGTTAATGCTTTGTCAAGGAAACCTACACTATGTTCTATGACTGAAATTTTAGCTGATTGGAAAGCCCATATCTTAGTAGAATATTTCAAAAATGCTTTTGCTACTGATATTATGGAAGGCAAGTTGCAAGATGATAGACGAAGTAGCAAATCATCTCATACTCTACAAGAATAGAGTATACCTCGTTCCTAAAAGATGAAAGATTAAGATTTTGAGAGTTGAGAGTTCTTCATGATACACCCTTGGCCGGTCATCTGGGGTTTTTCAAAACATACAACAAATCAAGGAGAGGTTTATGTGGAAAGGACTCAAAGATGATGTCCTTAAGCGTGTCAAAGAGTGCCTATCTTGCCAATAAAATAAGTTGGAGCAAACTTTTCCAGCATGCCTCTTGCAACCCTTACCAATACCAGAGCAAAAATGGGAGAGTATCTCCATGGATTTCATCACTCAACTCCTCCAAGTTCAAGGTAAGGATTATTTATTTGTTGTAGTTGATGAACTAACAAAATATGCCCATTTCTTTTCTATATCTTATGAGTTTAAGGCACCTCAAGTTGCTGATTTTTTTTTCAACAAGATATTTAGACTTCATGGGTTGCCAAAAAACATTGCGAGTGATAGGGACAACAGGTTCCTTAGTTTGTTTTGGTGGGAGCTCTTCTAATTGACTGGAACGGAATTAACTCCTAGCACAAGTTATCATCCTCATACAGATGGGCAGACAGAAATTGTTAACAAGAGGGTTGAAGTTTATTTGAGAAACTACATGGCAAGACAACAAAAGGCTTGGATCAAATGGCTCTATCTTGGAGAGCACTGTTACAATACCACTTACCATATGTCAATTGGTATGACTCATTTTAAAGCATTATATGGATATGATGTTTTATCTTTTGTGGATTTGATAATCTCTAATAGTAAAGTGCCAGGAGCAAAGGACATGGCTCAACAAAGTCGAGAGATTTTGAAAGCACTCAAGGAAAATCTTCAACAAGCATAGACTCAACAAAAGATGTATGTTGATCAGCACATGTTGGAGAGGAATTTTGAAGTTGGTGACATGGTTTATTTGAAATTAAAACCTTATACGCAATCCTCCATGAAAAAGAGCAAAGCTAAAAAGATTAAACCACATTTCTATGGCCTGTACAAGATTTTGTGAAGGATTGATGAGGTAGCTTATGAATTGGAGTTGCCAGAACAAAGCAAAATTTGTAATGTTTTCCATGTTTTGCACCTCAAAAAGGAACTTGGGCAACATATCACACCCTCAACAAAATTGCCTACTCTTGATGATGAAGGCAAGTTGGTTTTGATTCTCGAAGCCATCATGAATGTGTGAGAAAGGAAGTTGAGAAACAAAATCATTTCAAAATAATTGATCTATTGGAAGGATCTTCCCCCAGAGGATGCCACATGGGTAGAAGAGCAAATTCTTGAGCATCCAAATTTCCAATTGCTTGAGGGCAAGCAATTTTGGGAAAGGAGGACTGTCATGTCCCCTTCTCAAGCATAAGTCTGACAAAGACCCCTAGCCTATTTCCTTAAATTTTGTAGGGCAAAAATGAGCATGGAAGATGACTTGGCATATTTTTGTGGTATTTTTGATGAAGTCGTCACTAATAAAATAATTTGCCCTAAGGTGGAGCAACCCAATTGGAGGATGGAAAAATAGAAGAAAATATGGAAATTGCATTTGGAAAAGATAAAGAATAATTTATGGTGTCTTTCCTTGAGGGGGACGACTTAATTTGAGGTCAAAAATATATTATATCATGTGCCTAAGTGATTCGCCCTTGGAGGTTGGAAAGATGAAAATATTAAAAAAATAAAATAATAATATTTTCTTATGTTTTGGACACCAAAGGGAGGTTGGCCCTAGGAGAGAGAAATAAAGTAAAATAAAAGGAAAAAATACCAAGGCTAGGTCGGTCAAGGAAGGAGAAAATAAAATATAATATTTATTTTGTGATTTGGGCGCCCAAGAGGTCGGCCCTAGGAGAGGGAAATAAAGTGAAATAAAATAAGAAATACCAAGGCTAGGTTGGCCTCGAGGAAGGAGAGGAAAAAACATGTATAAATATAAGTTGTCTTGAGCTCATTTCAAATCATTCATTCACATCACAACTTTGCATTTGGAGTTTTACTCTTGGCCACAGTTTAGGGCAGCATATTCCAAGGACGAAAACCCTTGAGAATATTAGGTGGATTCGACGAAAACCCAATCTCATCTTGGAGTTGAATTCACACGGAGTTCACACTTGCACTTCATTGGAATTGGAGGATTTTGGAGCAACATTGAAGATCATTTTGGAGCAGCATTTGAACATCATTTTGGAGCAGCATTGAAAATCACTTTGGAGCAGATCTGAGCACCCACTTTTGCGGGCAAATTTGGCATATTTTCGAGCAGCAAACCCTAGGCACACCTCCTAGAGATTTCGCCTAGCTAGGGTTGATGTTGTCATCTATTTTGCTTGTAATTGGTATGTACAATCATACTTATCAATCTGATTTGTAGTGCAGAATTTCTGGGCATTTGTTTGGCTTGTTTGTGCCTAGACTCCATTGTAAAAATCAGATCAGAACTTCAGTTTGTAGCAGCAGTGTTTAAATCAGAAAATCAAACTTCTTGTTACAATTGTGGTTGCCCTGCATTGTGTATTTCATGGTGTAATTCATGCTATGATAAATGTCAACTTGTAGATCATTTGCCATCATTATTTGCCATGTTTGGTTGTGTTTATCTTCGCTGGAATTATTATTTAAGAGCAGAAATAAAATCAGAAATTAGGGTTTTGGGCAGAAAACTAAAGCGCAGAAAATTAGGGCAGAATTCAGAAAATTAATTCCAGAATTTTAGGGCAGATCCCATTGGGGATATTACATCTGCATCCTAAACCCCTTTGTTTCTCTGTGTGCCTTCCCTTCCCCTTTCATTCCCTCGTGGGGATTCCATGAAGAATTGGACATGTCCAGGACACCCCTCCAGACCTACAAATCCTTGTCTTCCCCAAAGTTCCGCCATATCCAATACCCCATCAGATTTCCGCAAAAGGTGGAAAAGACACAGAAACGGATCCAGAAATGCCTAGACAGTTGGTGGTGGGTGAAAAATTTAATGCTTAGGTTGCCCTAATGCATTTTCCCGCCTAGAATCCCGTGTGAATTGAGGGATGACCGAAAATGCTATAAATGTAGGGATGAAACTCATTCAAAGGGTTGGTTATTCATCCTACTCCCAAACAGCTACGAGTGCAAAAGAAGAAAATTCTTCCAGGTCAAGGGGTCGTCATTCCAGTTATTCAGGCGAGTGATAAAGCAAATGAAAGATCAAATATTGCTATGAACACCAGTATATAATATGTCTCCATGACTGAGGGTGCAATTTCAAGTAAATATCTATGTCAGCGCTAGCATTTCCTCTTGCCTATTTCAGGGTATGAATGTAATTTCGAAACTGATAAATGTGACAGCATTCTAAAGCATTACCAAGTTGGTGATGGCCTCTTTTGAATTACATATAGATTTGTATGGTGAAGTTATGGATTATTAAATGTGTATAGGCTTAGTGTTATATGAAAAATACAATTTATGTTGTTAGATCAGTTCTCCTTTGTTTCTGCTTTGTCATTTTCCTTTGATGAATTGGACTCTGTTGCCCATTGGATAGGCATCGATCTTGGGGGTGATGACCAAACACACGTTTTAAATGAATAAATCTAAATAGTTAAATACAAACCAGCATCCTTCCCTTATGCAAGATTGCTTATTCATCAACTCAAAAGAGTTTTTTTTTTAGTGCAATAGGTCAATATTGTTTCAGTGACAAATTTGGTTTCAAAACTACAGTTCGGGTACTTCTGCCCTACTTTAATGAACATATTTTGTATTGTTGTTAATCCCTGTTGAGGGATACCTCTAGGAACACCCTCCTTGGTTTAAGCTGAGCCAAAAGTGAAGAGGAGATTAACCACCACTAACCATTGGCCCTTAATCACCTTCAACCTCTGGATGAACCAATTTCCTATCTCTCTGATGACACCCCTGGCCTAGAAGATTAGGAGATACTCTAGGGTTCTAGGTTAGCCATTTTGGGACCCAATAGGACCTTTGGTCGAAGTCCTGAGTAGGTGTTCTAAGGAAATTTTCCTTTCAAACACTATAAAAGGACTACAACACTAAACTTGGACACTAGTGCCAATTTTGAACCCTAGCGCTAGAATTGGACACTAGCTCCAGTTTTGAACCATAGTGCCAAATTTAGACAGTAGCACTAGTTTTGGACCCTAGTGCCAGAATTGGACACTAGCACCAGAAATGGACACTAGAGGGACGCGTCGAAGTCCTCCTAGGGCGCTATAGTCCTCTGAATTGCTCAAATGTCTGTGAGACCTTGACAACAAGCACTTCCAAACTTTTCCCAAAGAAACATTATATACGAAATTCTTCCGCTTGTCATCTTCGGCTTGTGCCACCTTGCCTAATGCAATGGTGATGTCATCTTAGGTGTTGTTCTTGTCATGACACCTTGTCGGCATGTGAGTGCAATGCGAGATGTCAATGTCGCACTTGCAAACGTGAAAAATTTGTTCGTCTAGTGTTTGTTTGGCTAACGTCCTGAGTGAAAGCTTGGAGCATTACACTATTTAGGTTTCTCTATATGAGAGCTAATAGATCAATTAGGTGGCACTTCTCTTAGCACACCATTATTACTCAAATTTCCCAACCTACTCTTCCTCAACATCATGGGTCTGCTCATTCCCGTCAACATGACTCGGCCCCATTCTGGCAAAGGGGATCTACTACTATCGGCCTCCCCCAAAACATAGGGGTAGACTAATATTATGAGCTTCTTCTCTACTATGGTAGCTACACTAGCCTTGGATGCTAAGGGAGTTTCTAAAGGAAGTGCTTTGACTCCTCCTAGGCTATCCTAGCATGGATTTTAACCTTATATACTCGCCTACAAGCATTATCTTTCACAATGACCAATGATGGCTCAAATGACTCCTCCATTTCAGGTGCAGACAGAAATATTCGATGAGATTTCCTTCCAGTCTTCACCAGCACATGTTTTTGGGTCTATTGTTCACCCTTCATTACTTTCTCCTTATGTACTTTTATTATTTTCATTCTAGGGTTCTCCCTTCGTAGAACTTTCTATTGTTGATTGCTGTAACCTGTAGTCCCATTGACTTACTTTTGGTCATCTATGAACACTAATATAATTTCTTTCTTTCTAGTTGTCAGTACTTTTTCCTTATTTGTTTCCCTCTCCATCTCTCAAGCTTTGTGCTTTTTGTAACTCTCCCAGTACTTCAGTCTAGATGACTTTATGCAGGGATTTCTATAACTCTATTTCATATTTGTATATTTATACATTGTCGGAAGAAAGCTAGTATTTATATGGTAGAAATTAAAACTGCCAGCAGCATGTAACGAAGGAATAGCAACTCCTTGAGGTCAATTTTTCAGTTTGGACAAATCTAGCATATTTACAATTTTATGTTTGTTAGTTTTGGAATTATATATGTTTGAAAAGAGATGTTCTTAAATGAGTTAAAAAACCTAGTGTTGAAAGATTAAATTCAAAATAAAATGTAATTAAATTGTATGGCATATTACTAATTACTATTAGCATTTAGCATGGTCTTTATAGACCTAACTGTTGCACTTAAATTACTCAAATGGATATTGTATAACATGAATTAAGATTTTAATATTTAAGTAGTTTAGAGCTTTATGGTATCGGTGATGGCGCCAAAGCAAGTAAAGCAGATGCAAGTGGAGGAACAAAGGAACTTCGGCAAAGGCACCTTCAGACATCAGGCAGCAAAACCAAGGGCAAGGTCGTTGGGTGCATGAAGTAGAGGCAGAAATTACGGTGGAACAGATCAAAACCCGAGCGGATAAGGAACCCTGGAAGTAGAACAAAGTCTCTACGTTTGGGCAAGAAAGCAGATTCCAAAGAAATAATGGGAGGTATGGATGGCATGGGCAATCTTTTGCGAAACAGCACAAGCAAAGGCGATGGGGCTGGAACAATCTGTGGAACGAAGGAAAGAGATGGAACAATAACAATACCAACAACCCTCAAAGCTGGGGAGATTTACATGCGAACGAAGGGAAAGAAAACCCTAATCAACTTCCTACAGGCGAACAAGACCCAAGGATCCATAACAAAAGCTGTAGTAACAAAGGCAAAGCAACAATTGGCAACACATATAGGACCTCCAGGGTAATAAGCGCGACCAAAATAAGGCCCGAAGAAGAAAGATTGGAATAACTTGGCCTCTTCGCCAAATGGTATTGAAAAAGCGTGAATTGGGACAAAATGATCTGTTGGTGGAAGAAGAAATGGGGAGAAAATCTACAATTCAAAATTCTTGGTAACGATTACTTCGCGGTAATCTGTCCATCGCAAGAAATAAGGGAAGAAATTGTCAATGGCATCTAGATTCTAGACGATTGGGGTTTCTACATTCGCAGATGGAAACTAAGCCTTGACCCATTTAGCCATCAAATAGAAAAGACTCAAGAATGGTTTAAGTTGCCGCACCTCCCTCTGGAGTTCTGGGCTCCTAAGATTTTGGAAGAAATAGGCAATGGCCTGGGTTCTTACCTCTGCACAAAAGAAAGATTGGAAGCAGATGGGATCAGCACCTATGTCAGATTAGGGGTGGAGAAAAGCTCCTCGGACCTACCCTGGTAGGAGATCAAGTTGCATTCAGACTAGGGAATCTGGACGCAAAAGCTTTCCCCGGATCCCTATCCCAAAGGCAACCTATTCAAAGTACTGGGATGGAGAAGTCCCCTATAGTTCCAAGCCTTGAGGTGGCAGGGTCTTCTTGCTCTGCAACAAATAAACCAGAGAAAGAATGCAAGGAAGATCAAAGGCAAGGTTAGAAGAACCTAAGGGGGCTGGAAGAAGAACCGTAAGAGGAGCTGGAAAAGGCACTGGAAACCTTCAATAAAAAGGATGATTTGAATCACAAGATATCGAAGGCTTTCGACCTGCTAGGAAACAAGGTAAGAAAGGAAGATCTCAATTCCTTAATACAAGTAGGCAATGAGTTAGCTGAATTAGCCAAAAGTGGAGCATTTAGTTTGGAGGAGGATTGCATTGAGGAAGAATGGATTGATGAGACAGTTCCAGGCAATGAGATTCTTCAGCCAGAAGAGGAAGATGTTGGTCAAGAAGAAGGCAGAGAGCCAATTGATCTCATTACCCCTCAAGTGGATACAGGAAAGATTGGCATTGGTCAAAAAGAATCTCTCAAACCCACACCAGATTGCGGGGAAAGCAAAAAGAGTGGGAGAATCCCTAATCAGGAAAAATGACCTTCCCAAACATCAATGAAGCTCTTGTCGTGGAATGTTAGGGGCTTAAATGCCCCTAACAGGGGGTGCCTAATACGACTCCAGATAGAATCTTTCCGAGTTGACATTTGTATGCTACAAGAAACCAAATTAGGAGATCAAGAAAAGGAGATGTTTGGCAGAAAATTGAAATTCTGGAAATGGAGTGGAGTCAATGCCTGTGGATCCTCCGGTGGTCTAATGATTCTTTGAAGCCACAACATGTTTTAGTAGAAGTGGCTGCAAATAGACACTGGATAGCATGCAACGTAAGAAGCCTAGCCTCCAATCTGAGTTTTCTCCTTATAAATGTTTATGGCCCGGTGAATTGCATTCATAAAAGGAAAGTATGGGGAGAGCTGACATCCATTAGTAATATCCTGGGGACGGAATTCTGCATCATTGGAGGTGACTTCAACGCAATTCTAAGATCAAAAGACAAGAAAGGGGGGATGGATAGGAAACTGCAGTCCCAAATCGACTTTGAAGCCTTCGTTGAAAATAATTCGTTAATAGAGATACCAATGGGCAATGGTCGCAATACATGGACAAATAGAAGAATGGGCTTCTGCAACATTGCAGAGAAGCTAGATCGGTTTTTCTTCAAGGGGGATTGGGGTCAGTTTCCCTATTCAATGAACTGCAATATAGAATCTAAGGAAGGGTCAGATCATTATCCTATCCTCCTGGAAATTTTGGGAGAAAAAGGCCCCATCAGATGCCCATTCAAATTCGAAAATATGTGGTTCAAGGATCCAAGCCTCATAGATCTAATTGCTCAATGGTGGACTAGTAGTGATCCAGGTGGCTTAAAAATGTTCAACATCATAGCTAAATTAAAAATGGTGAAGCAAAACCTCAAAATCTGGAACAAGACTGTCTTCAAAAACATATTTGAAGAAAAAGGGAAAATAGAGGAGTTGAAAATTTTATCAGAAAAGGTGATCAAGGATGGCATGGATGACCAAAATTTTGTAGAAGAAAAGGCACTTCTAAGTAAGATGAAGGATATACTAGCCAAGAAAGAAATCTTCTGGCGGCAAAAATCCAGGGAAACCTAGTTAAAAGCGGCAGATAAAAACACAGTTTTTTCACAATTCCACAAAGGCAAGGAGAGAAGTGAATAGGATCACCCTCATCAAAACTTCAGAAGGCAGATTGTTGGACAAAGTGGAAGAGGTAAAAGAAGCGACAGTGAAATTCTTTGTTAACCTCCTAAACGATTCGGACAGCTCCAACTTGAAGGCCCAGGGAAAGCTATTAGAACGTATTTCGGCACTAGTTTCAGAGGCTCAGAATGCAAGGTTGAATAGCAAGTTCACTGAAAAGGAAGTCAAGGAAGCTTTATTCCAACTCCACCCAGACAAGGCTCTTGGGCCTGATGGTTTCCCGGTTGCTTTCTTTCAAAAATGCTGGAGCATAGTAGGGAAAGAAGTCACGGAAGCCGTTGAGGATTCCAGAAGCTCAAGGCGAGCACTCAAAAAAATGAACAATACTTTCATTGTGCTAATCCCAAAGAAAGAAAAACCGGAATTTCTGGAGGACTTTAGACCAATCGCCCTTCGTAATACAATTTATAAGATTCTGTCAAAAGCCATAGCCAATCGGCTGAAGAAGATTCTGCCAAACATCATAGCGGAGGAGCAAACTAGTTTCGTCCCCGAAAGATCTATCCTCGATGGCGTAGTCATTGCCCAAGAGGTGATCCATTCCGTGCAGAAACTAAAGAAACCGGCTATGCTAATGAAATTGGATATAAGAAAGGCATACGACAAGGTCAATTGGCGATTTCTTTTCAAAGTCTTGGAAGCATGTGGCTTTCATAAGGGCTAGCTAGATTTGGTGTTCGAATGGGTAGCCAGCCCTAGATATTCTATGCTGATAAATGGCTCCCCTGAAGGCTTTTTCAACGCCTCGTGTGGACTTCGATAGGGAGATCTCCTATCCCCCTTTCTATTCATTATCATGGCAGAAGCATTGGCAAGATCCATCAGCAAGGCTTGGAGAGAAGGCAAGGTGCAAAGCTTACAAGTAACAAGCTCACTCCCAGAAATCACCCATCAACAATTTGCAAATGCTACTATGTTGTTTGACATAGTGCATGAAAGAGAGGCTAGAAACATCAAAAATCTGCTTGAAGAGTACACCTCAACCTCGGGGCAGGAGGTAAGCATAGTAAACACAAGTCTTCTTTTTTAATATAAGAGCGGATAGAGAAACTCAAATTCTTAGGATTTTGAAATTTAGAAAAGGCAACTCCCGCGCAAATACTTGGGCCTACCACTGACCAAAGGTCTTCAACCTGGAAAGACATGGGATGTATCGATGGAAAAGGTGAAGAATAAGATGGCTTCATGGAAGAGTCATTGGCTGTCCTGGACAGGCAAACTTACCATGATCAAATCGGTGTTAGCAGCCATTCCGACATATCTAATCTCTTGTCTTCCTCTTTCTGCCGAAGGAAGCAAGACTTTAAATCAGTTAATGAGAAACTTCTTCTGGCAAGGAAACTCAGAACAGCAGAAGTTCCCACTAGTGAAGTGGGACAACATATGCAAGAGTAAAGAGGAAGACAGAACTGGAGTGAAGGTGCTAGCTACACAAAACATTGCTTTGGGGGCAAAACTGGTTTGGGCCATCCACACCAAAAGGGAGCTCAAGTGGGTCAAGATAATAAAGGAAAAGTATCTAGACAATGAAACATATAGCATATTCACAGCTCGCTCCCTCCCGGTAGGTTCAAGAATTTGGAATTTTATGAAATCTTGCAGAGAGCTCATTTCATATCATCTCACATGGGAAATTGTGGATGGGAGATCTGCCTCCTTTTGGGAGGACTCATGGGAGGGAGGGAAGAAATTAGAAGAGTTTGAGTCTTTAGAAGAAGTCAAAAGGATCAAAAAGCAGGTATGGGGTGATAAGGTAAGAGATTACATGGAAGTTTCAGAACATCACGGAGTTCTCAGTTTCAAGTGGAAAAGCATCTGAAACCTAGGGCTGGATGACAAGTCGGTAGAATCCTTCGAGAGGGTCGTGAAGAACTGGAAAATTTGCTTAAGGCAAGACCAAGATATTCTTCGATGGAATGCCTCGGCAGATGGGGAGTATAATGTCAAAGCCGGGTACAAAGCTTTGACCATCGCCAGAGCAGGGCAAAAAAGATTGCAGGTTCATCTATGCTAGAGTAAAGAGTGTCTCTCGAAGGCAGGAATTTTCTCTTGGCTGGCTATGCAGGGCAAGGCGTTAACTGCAGACAAATTCAAAAAGTTGGGATACCAAGGCCCTACACGCTGCCCCTTGTGTAAACAAGAAGAAGAGAGTGGGGATCATCTTTTTCTAAACTGCTCTTTTGCTCAAAATTGTTGGCACTGGCTCCTATCAAAACTGCAGTGGCAATCAGCACTCCCGAACAAGTTAATTGACATGCTCATTGGATGGCCGATGGGTCACAAAAAAGCTATGTTCAAGAATCTATGGAGGGTAAGCCCATCGATGGTAATATGGGAGCTTTGGAAGGAGCGCAATCGAAGAATTTATTAGGACAAGGAAATGCCCGTTCTCTCGCTTCAAAATAAAATTGAAGCGAGCATAGTAGAACTGATAAATTCAAGACTAGAGGAGCTGATGTCAAAGAAAGTCAACTTCACGATTTGGGATGCTGCAATGCGCAACTCATGGCATGGATTGCGGGCCCCCGCTTTCGGAGGAGTGGGCCTCTCCAACAACCAAGAAGACAAAGCTAAAACTACATGATGTCCCCCAGAATTTGGATGGCTCAAGCTCAACTTCAACAGAGCGTCCAGGGGAAATCCAGGCATCTCAGGAGCCAAATGCATCATCCGAGACTGGAACGGCAACATCATGGGAAAACTGGCCTCTCCCCTCCCAGAAGGAACAAACACCTGGCAGAATTCCAGGCACTTATTTTGGGCCTAAAGCTTTGCATTGATCTGAAGGTAGCCAAAGTCAAAGTGGAGGGTGACTCTACACTAGTCATCAATGCGCTTCGGTAAAGAAGGGTGATAAATTGGAAGTTGGGTGCTCACCTGGATATCGCCCTCAAATTGCCAGACAGCTTTGAGGGAGTAATGTTCAATCACATTTACAGGGAAGGCAACAGAGAGGCAGACCTGCTCTCCAATCAAGGGCCAGATTGCATTCTAATAAGGGAAGTTAGTATGTGACTTCATTTCATTCTGTGGGAGGTAGGGAGGGGGCCCTACACATCATAAGATGTGTAGGGCTGGATAACCAGGGTGGTGGTATTTGATATCATAAGAAAATAAAATACAATAAGGTGGTATGCTGGCGAGTAGGAGAAATCATTGGAATATCAATTCGCATGAAGGAAACCTAGCACAATATCATGACTTAGGGAGGAATGCGAACAGGTGATTCTGGCAAGGTACATCAATCCTGGCTAGCAAGATGCTTTGGCTCGTTTCGCACAACCCATCACTAAATGACGTCCAGAACCTTCTCATCATATTTAGCGCTTGAGGACGGGCAGTTAAGATAGAAATATACATTTCTTCCACCGCTTAGTAAGGCCATGGACAAAGAACCAAGATTGGATCTTTTCCTCTCCCCAGAGCATTTGCAGAGCAAGCGGTTAGTGTGTGAAGGAATGGCAATGCCAATTTGCCTGACTAGCTCAATCAAGCAAATGGCTTTTCAAGGAAGAATCACTACCTAGGGCTTCTGAAGGATCCTGATTCAAGGGGACGCATTCTTGATAGGAGCGGTGAAGTTGATGCTGGGCAGGGCCTTCGTGGAGGATGGGAAAAGATACAGGGTCGACCCTGACATCACTTCCCGATTCGTGGCCTCGTTGCTTGACCTACACGTGGAGAAGGCTGTGTTTAGCACTACAACTCAAATGGCCTTCAAGAACCACCTGCTCGACGGCCTCGACGAAGCCCTAGCAAAGGCAGTTTATGGAGCAGGAATTCCACGGCCAAAGGATTTGGAGAATGTGGACAGGGACGAGGGTGTCATTACTTACTACCCATTTCTGCTGGACCTGAGTGGCACGGATCTACTAGAGCACAGGCAAAGAGCAAAGAAACGCTGGGCTTTCCTAAAGAAGCTATTCCAATTCGAGGACACCGAGGATTTTGCGTGGATTCCAGAATTCTGCGATTACTTATTGGAGCAAGGTATTGGGTAAGGGCTTGTTTTCTTCGGCCCAAGTATAATGGTCTTTTTGGCTTGTCTCTAATTCTCCATCAGCAGAAGTTAGGTATCAATGTATAGATGTCTATAATTAAGATATAGTTTAAAGAAAGCACTATGCCAATGAGCCCTGCGTGGCATTTTGATGGTTGTTAAGACCCTGCGTAGTCATTTTGTTTAGCTTAAGATATCAAGCCAGTAGCAGGCTGAAGACGGGACTTTGTCATACAAACAAAGATAAGCTGTATGGTTTTTACTGTTTTAATATAAAATCTCTCTTATGCATAAAAAAAAACATGAATTAAGATTTCTCCTAAAAAAACATGGAAAATATAGGGTGTGAATGTAAGAGCTTGAGACCATGCACCAAAGTGTTGCATCATTGAGACCTACTATGCACATTTCTACACTTATACCTCTATGAGCATGCTGCTATAAAATGTGCAATAGAAATCACTTAAGGTTACTGCTCCTTATCTAAAAGTCATACTTTTGTGAGCCTGAACTCATGTGTGTTACACAGGTACCTAATAAGACCATACCTGCATGAATATCAGGATACAAACGTGGCTATTAAAGTGACAGCTAGTAAGCATATATTTAGTTTGAATGTAAGTATGTTCTTTTTATCCATTGGAAAACTAAAGTGGATCACGAAATGGTTGTACAAAAAACATCGGATAAGGAATCAATAAATACAACTGTTTCTCAGAAAATCATCAAATTATCTCTATACAATTTGTCAGTTACGTTCTTACAGGATAATATCTAATAATATTTCAACTGCTTCAAATTTCAGATAATGTTTCTGTTATTTAAGGTCTTTGTTTTGAATGCATAAGTAATCAAATTAAATTAAAAATGATACAGTCACAAAATCACAAAGATCACCTTACCTGTAGGCTTGTGCTCTCCTTCACAGGCTGACTTGAATATTTGTTTTCTTTACTTTCACAAGAAGTCCTTTGAGCTATTGGTTCTGCGCTTAAGTCCTCTTCATACTGAAATAGCTTATGCAGTGGTAAAATACCTGCAACATCTGATGTATGGCTCCCAGCGGATGCTTCTGAAAAAGATCGTTGGCTAGAGCTATGGCGGTCTGTAGCAGATGTCAAGTTATGCTTTGCAACAGTGATCCACGAGCAAGGATGTTTTCCACTAACCACCACAGGTGTAATCCCACGTGGAGTATGCTCGTGTGTGCTTGATGAGGAATCTTCCCTGTGTACCAATTCCTTCTGAGTACTTTCACAACTCTGTTCATTTTCTTCGGATAGCATAGTGACCAACACTTCAACCTAAGCTTCAATATAAGTGCAGTGCCAATTAGGATAATATAAATAAGATGCTAAAGAAGGACCAATGAATTGTCTACTAGTAATATGCAGACCTGGAAAAAAAAACTGACCATCCAACAAAAAAATTTCCCAACATACCTCATTTGAATATTCCCCATTATAACCTCCAAATGCCACAAGAAATGTTCCCTCCTTCCTTTCCATTACCACTAAACTGAACCCCTACTTAAAAGTACTCAATGATTAGCTCCATATCTGAGAACAGCATCCAAAGCTAAACTATTTCTATTCATAACTGTTTCCAAAATAGTCTGCATAACTCAAAGCTTTATCTAACAAGACATCAATAGCTCCTCAAACACTAATAAGGACAAAAATGATTACAGTACTAACTAATTTACTAAAGCTGTATCTGTACAAAAAGTAACCATTAGGAAAATGCCTGCAGGAACTTTTTAGATCATCTATCCTGTAACAGAAGCATAACAATCACCAGAAAAAAAGTAATCTCTTTATACTATTTCCAGTATACCCATTAATTCGAATATAAATTGGTACCAGCACAGCATCTCAATAGAGTACTAGTTTCTCAACCAATTGTTAAAAAAAAGTCAGGTTGCAGTGGCAAGAGAGCTGGCACCTTAAGATCTGTAATCAACAATAAACATCAAGTACACTTTTGAAACCTGTTATTCCCAATCCCCTCACTGACTCTTCCACAAGAACACAACACATTGTGGTGAACAACAAGTAACCAAATTCCACTGTCCATTCTCAATTAATGTCTCACCTCTGTAGCCACCTACTGGCATTACAACTTTAAATTACTTTGGATTTTGCTACTTCATTTTAATCTCACCACTTTCACTTCCAAAGTTGTATGCTAGATATTGATAAAATATGGCTAATAGAATTATTGATGATTTTATGAAACATAAAATGTACTTACCAACCCCCTTGATTATCTTTTAGATAAGAAATTAAGGTAATGTTCTCACAGACAGAGGCAGCATCTAGATCTAAGAAAGGATAGGAAAAACATCTTACTCATTTTCCTCAGTTATAAGCAGTTCTCATGGAATCACAAGGGACTTTATATGATTTTTTCCAACAGACTAATTTACATGTGGGTGATGAAGGAAGTAGCTAATCGATAACCATGCTACTATGCCCAGAGAAGGGGAGCAAAGGCTCTAATGGAGGAGCTTGATAAGCCCAAGAAAATTTATAACGATAAAAGTTGACATATTCAAGGGGCCCAAAGGGCCAAAGAAAATACATCATCAAGCGAAGAAAAGATCTAAATGAATCAACAAATGGCATTGGAGGACCCAGATAGGCCATTGTAGTTTGTATAAATTATCCCATTATGTTTTGTTAGTATGTTTGTAAATTTGTACCCATCTATGCATTAATCACTTGTTGGCTTGCGGGTAGTTGTTAGAAGTCAATTGTCAGCGGTTGTGTTCTACTTGTCAACCATCAGGTACTTTAAATAGTTTTATCATAGTCAAAGATGGCAGTATGATCCTTGGCTGATCATCCCTAGCCAACTTCTATGTAACAACTTCATGTGCATAATGCCATAAAGCTATACATTTGTTACTCAATCTAGTATGCATTGTGTTTCACGTTCATTCATGCAAGTATTAGTCTTATCAAATAAAGGAGTAAACATTAGCACAGTTGCCTTTAAGAAGTCAAGTTGGATTTAAGAAATTAATGCCCTTAGATGCCAACAAAGGCAGGAAAGGACCAAAAGATCAAACAATCTCTAAGAATAGTGGAACAACGAGAACGAAGAAGATTACATGAAGAAAATCCATCAAAAGAATTACATCATCAGAACCGAAGGGAAGTCAAAACCAAGGTATAAGCCGGAGCCAAAGTGTGAGGAGTAATAGTGTAGAACGAAGACATCGGGGTATCCAAGCAACTACAACTATCAAAGAGCATACGAAGGAAAAGTGGGTCGACCTTGCAAGGCAACTCCCTCTTCCAAAAGAAGGGTACACTAATCTTGCAAATCAAGTTCAATTGGAGGAAATAATTAAATCTTCAGTCAATTGAGTCCCCTCTAATCAAGGACAGATTTTGTGCTGAAACAAAATTCAATGACTTCTTGGCAAACAAAGAGCAAGAAGCATATGAGAGAAATCTCTAAGGCATCAAAGAATTGATGATTGAAGAGGAACCCAAGCCTAAGTGGTGCAGGAGCACCCCTTCAACAAGATAAATATGCACAAGAGGGAGAAGAATAAGACTTTAATATGTTTTAGACATTTCATGTTATCATATAACATTTGTATGTCATTGTCAAATGCAGCATTTTGTGTTGGCATTTCATGTTTGTAAACATCAAATTTGACATTTGAGACATGTTGGGTTATGTGGAGGATTAAACCAAGGTGTCTTATCATTAGGTGTTTTGTTGTCTTGTATAAAACATGTGTCGATTGATTAATTAGGGTTTTTCTGCTAATAATCTTGGTTAGAACAAATTTTCCAAAAAAACAGAGGAGTCAGGGAACAAAAACAGACCGAGGTGGTTTTGAAGAGGGATCATCCTCCTTCTGAAATCAACGAAATGTATGAAACTGGAATGAAGAAATAGGGATTCTGTCAATTGTATCTCACAAATTCTGTATTCTGTGTGAAATCTCTATATATCAAATTGTTCTGTATATCATTTGTATAGAATCGTTTTATATTTAACTTAGTTTTTTATGTTGCCGTGATGCACGATTAAATCCATTCCACTGGTGGATTTCTGTGAAAACAGTGGAATGGATTGTGTATATTAGTTTTCTATTGGTTTTCCTTTTTGTTCAATGGGCATGGCAGAATAGGAATCGTGGAATCCGTTACAGAGGAAGTTATCGGCGGGAAATACAAATATACATTTTATGTATATCCGTCAACTGTATGTCGGGAACAGTCTGTGAATATATTGCATTTGCATGCGAGCAACCTCCTGTGTATATGCTGTGAAGAATGGTATGTCTAAAAGTCTTTTTGGGTTAAGTTTATGTTGTTTGCTGAATATACAATTCCTATATATATCGCAAATGTATGAAGGTACCTTTCCTGTGTATATCGCTGTCGCATATGAGTATCATCCTATGTATATCCTATGATGAAATGTATGTGTAAGAGTCCATCTGGGTTAAGTTTATGATTGTTAGTCGAATATACAAACAATGTGTATATCGCTAATGTATCTGCGCCTATTTTGTGTGTATCCTGCAACTGCATGTATAGGTCCGTTGCCTGTGTATATCGCCAAAACATATTCTATGTGAATTCTTGTGTCTGTCGAAAGTATCTGAGATAAGTTTTCTGTGTATACGTCTTTTGTATGTCATAGACAGTTTGTGAGTATACTGCAATTGTATATCGTTGTTGTATGTTGTGAAGATACAATGAAAATATACATTTCATATGGTGCAAATGGTGACTGGCCGAGGTGGTAACGAGAATGTATGTTGGAATGTTTTCTGTCTGCGGATGTGTTGATGAGGTTTTTGTGACTACAACAACATTAGAATAAAACACAGAGTATCCTATCCTCTCTTGAATAAAGCTTCTCAAACGCTGAACTACGTGATCGAATGAGATTGCTCCAAGGTTCCTTTTGTGTCAGGTTTTGACGTGCATAGGGATAGACTCAGTGGAATGATGTGATTTGCTGGTAATCACGAGGGGGACTTACGTGGGCTTACTCCTTCGTAGACATGGAATTCACTCCTGGGGCTCGGATTTGTGGGCGAATGGAACTCTTTTATAAATGGACAACTTGAAATTCCTAGGTTCCGCTCTTGAAGAGGAAGATGATTTGGCAATGAGGCTCTGGAAAACTAATCCTAGTGAAAATCTAAAAGAAAATGCAAAAGATGAGGTAAGGGTTTAGGAATCTAATCAATGGAAATGACTGTTGTTGAAGATGAAACTGGTACCAGTCCTCTGCTTCGCCATGAGACAACAACTAGGCAGAGATGGTGCAATCTTCTGGGGTAGAGGTAGAGGTTTTCATACTGTCCTGTCATAGAACATGGAACTGATCATACAGAAGCAACCGAAGTTAAGCATGGATTACGTTCAGACTAACCATACAAAGTGATATGCAAGCCACAGATCACAAATGGCATGAACAAATCAACTTCAATCATTCAACAAGAACATTTCCATCACATCTATCTAACGAAAGTAAGAAAATACAAGAGAGAACTTCAATATCTTTCAGATTTGCTCCAAGAAATCAATAAGACCATGCCAAAAATCTAAAGAAATATATGAACACCATTCTTCAATGCATATATTATTGCTTCAGAAGTTTATATCACAACAATCCAACTGATTCTGGGAGTTTCAGATCATAAAAGTCATGCAGAAATAAAAGCTAGCTACTAAGGTGCTCTAGGAGCATCAGACTGATGGAAAAGAGAGAGGGATACAATGAGGCATCCCTCAGCCTTTATATAGCCTCTCAAAAATATCTTAGGGCAAAAGGAAATCAGATTTCCTTGAAACATGTGCCCTGGGTCATATCTTCTAGAAAAGCAGGTGGGGTCGTCAGGATCCACATGTAGGAGACAACCACCTGTCTTGGTCGTCAGAATGTGCAAGGGAAACTTCCAGCTGTCCTGGTTGCCACCTGTCTAGGACTCTTGGATAGGACTGTCCTGTCTGTCTAGAACTTCCTCCTGTTCCTTGGATGAAAAGTTGCCACTTGTCCTGGACGCCAGGCTGACTAAGCTGCTTAGTAGGTAGGTGAGACCAGTCAACTGTTTGTTTGTCCTGCTCCTTGGTCACAAATTCCATGGTCTCGGAATGGAATTCCTTCCTGAGTTGGAATTCCTTGTCGTGGAATAGAATTCCCTATCCTGGATTCTTGGGTTGGAATTCCTCATCCTTGGCGTGGATTCCCATTCTTCCTGATGGATGGTGAACTTGAAGTGTATCCTCTTGGTTTTCCAAGGATTGATCCTCTTGTCCGGAACTGGAATCCCTGATACTGGACTTGGAGTGATTTCTCCCATTCCGCCATCCTTGATGCAGGCATTCTCTGTGTCATTTGAAATCTTTGGAAGGACATCTTGATCTTCCTTATCCCTTTATGCAAAGTCTCCCTGTCGCCGAACTGGAATCTTTGATGTTGCCTTCCCTTCCCTCGGTATGCATGTGTAGTCTTCTTATTGTCGGAACTCCTGGATCCTTGAAATGGTCATCATTTCCGGCGCTTGAACTCTCTGCATCCATCCTGCTTGCCCCGGATCATCCTTGTTCATCCTCCTCATGGAACTTATCCTCGTCTTGGATTCCTGCAAAACAAGGGAAACCTCGAATAGTCATGATGCACAAAATCCATAAATGCAATGCAATATGAAATGAAACATGAATGATTTTGCAAGTTTTGATCAATTTCACTTATAAATTCCTGAACAAACAAAGGATTTCCCTCATTCTCTGGCATTCTTCATACTCGACTGACTTTTCCTTCATTCCAGGGTTACCAGGCGTGGACAGGAGGAATTTCCAGGTCAGGGAGCAATTTCCAGGTGGTCGGGGAATCTATGGAGTCAGGGATTCTTGCTCACCCTGGAATTCCACTTGTCCTGGAGGATGAATTTCTGCTCTCCTTGGTTTGGAATTGAATTAGAATGATTGAAAGTGACTTGAGCGCTGCCTTATATAGGTATTTAAACCTTCTTTGCCACTTGGCCGACTTGGGTTAGAGGAGAAGAAATTTAGCCGCCCAACTTTATCACTGGCCGACTTAGTTTTTTGTCCTTTTCTGTTTTGTCGGTGGTCGGGGATTTTGGTCTGTCGGGGAATTTGGCCTGTCAGGGAATTTGGCCTGTCGGGGAATTTGGCATGTCAAGGAATTCCTGATGTCGGGGATTATGCGATGTCGGGGAATTCTTGAAGTCTTGGATTTTCTCCCTTGGAGTCAAGGATTCCTTCCCTTTGATTGATTTTTTGCAACTTATCTGTTTGAAATTGGCTAAGTCTGGTAGCCTGAAATCCTGAAATCCTAAAAAATTGACTAAGTCTGAAATCTGGTGGATCCTCCAAATTCTAGATTTTGCATGTTAAATCTGGTGGATTCGAGACCTATCTCAAACATCCTGAAAGGTATATTGAAAAATATTTAAAGTATAAGAAATTCAACTTATACTTAAATATATTTTTTAATATACCTTTACCCTAAGAGACTGAAAATGGCTAAGTTCCCCAGGAGCACAAATTTCCAATGGTGTAGGATTTTGCGCCCAAGGACAAAAATTGTCCTAGAGCGCACTTTCCAAGCAGTCAAGGATTTTGCGCCCAAGCACAAAAATTGTCCTGGAACACACTTTCCAAGCAGTCAAGGATTTTGCGCCCAAGGACAAAATTTGTCCTAGAGCGCACATTTCAGTACCATCAAGAATTTGCGCTTTTGACCCTGCCTGTTCAATTCTAAGGATTTCAGTTAAGGACTTATCTTTTCCTCAGTTTTGAGTGAGGTTTCAGTTTTGCAGCAGGTACACTTTCAGCTATTCCATGGAGGTTTAGTTATCGACACGGGATCAGAAACACGGGACTTTCGTTTCTTCCATCCTTCGTTTCTTCCATCCTCTCGAGGAATATCTCATTTCCATGGCGAGATTCGGAGTTCGTTCCTTCCATCCTTCGTTTCTTCCATCTTTCGTTTCTTCCATCCCCTCGAAGAATCTCCTGTTTCCATGGCGAGCTACAGAGTTCGTTTCTTCCATCCTTCATTTCTTCCATCCTCACGAAATCTCATTTCCATGGCGAGATTCAGAGTTCGTTCCTTCCATCCTTCGTTTCTTCCATCCTCGCCGAATCTCTTATTTCCAAGGCGAGATGCGAAGTTCATTTCTTCCATCCTATGACCTCAGAGTCTTTCGTTTGTTCCATCCTTCGACCTCGGAGTCTTTCGTTTGTTCCATCCTTCGACCTCGGAGTCTTTCGTTTGTTCCATCCTTCGTTTAGGGATCTCATTTCCATGGTGAAAGACAGAGCTCGAACCAGACTGTGAATTTCATGATCCAATCATCCTCAGAGGAGTCGGGGAAAGATTTTCAAGTCAAATGCATTGACCGGACAGGACTGAAGGCAGAACTGGACACTCCTAGTCCTGGGGCGCAAAATCCAGTAGGTACTGGATTTTGCGACCAGGACAAAAAATTGTCCTGGGCGCATAAACCAGTACCTACTGGATTATGTGACCAGGACAAAAATTTGTCTTGGGCGCATATTCCAGTTGGTACTGGAATATGCGACAAGGAAGGTTCCAAGGTCTGCATTTCCAGCTCTACGGGGGGGATCCTGAACACTGATTTGTCTTCTGAAATTGCCCTAAGTTCCTGAAAATCATGCTGCTTTGAGGATTTCTGAGGTTGAGTGCCGGACTGGGATCATAAGAATATCCCCCGGGTTGAACTTCCGGATTGGAGCTGTCTGGCCGGGAACTGAGTTCCATGACTGAAGGATGATCATGCCAAGGAGTGACAGTCTTTGTTGAATTCCGCCCTGGATTGGAACATTGGGACAAGAATCCAGACAAGAACTTTGGAATAGGATTCCTGGATAGGAACTTTGGAATAGGATTCCTAGATAGGACCTTCGGGACAGGATTCCCGGACAGGAACTTCTGGACTGGAGTCTTGGAACAGGAACTTCTGGACTGGAGTCTTGGAACAGGATTCCTTATTCATCACAAAGTCTTATGCTGAGAGCAAAGGATTTGGATTTCTTATGGAATGATGGACTTATGCCATGGATTGGTCAGTTTTGATCGAGGAATGATAGTCAGGGTTTCACTTATCCTCAGGAAAACTCACTACTTCAAGCATTCCTAATGTTCCCTGTGAGCTGACTGCTCGGACATTCTTTCCTAGCTTCATGGGTCAGGACAAAAAACTGCAAGATCAAAGCAAAAAACGACGGCAAAAGCGATCAAAAGAGGGGGTCCCCATTGGCAATGGGGCGATGTGTGAAAACGTCACAACAGGATGCAAGGAATGACTAGTAATAGTGGGGAGGAGAACCGGCTCAGTAAGTCAAACAATGTATGTTCGAAGTGGACGAAGATATCGGCGTAAGAAGTGCATCGGGTAAATGAAATATTTTTGAGCCGACAGTGTGTTCTTGCCGATCGGGGTGACAACTGAAAGTGTCACCAATGGAGAGTTTATCGGTATGATAAGTCATCGGTGTGAGAGGAACCCATCGGGTAAAGTTTTAGGAGTCCTAGCGAAGGCAGGGTGATGCTGATAGAAAGCATATCGGTGGGAGAAGAAGCTTCGGAATAACATTTCAAAAGGAGGCCGATGGTATAAGGTTTGGCCGATGCATAGGAAGGTATCGGTGTGAAGGAAACCATCGGGGAGACAGTAGATAGTGAGGCTAACAAGGTAAGAGTGCAAGAGTTTCGGTGAGACATTTGAGATCTCTTGTTGATATTGTAGAAAGAAACATTGTGATTGTATTTCCGCTGTGTACCTAGCTCTGCATCACTAAGACACCAAGATTGAAGGTTGGAGCAAGAAGAAGAGAACTTGAAGGTGGTACTAGTGGTGTCTAGATTACCAAGGTCTCCAAAAGGGTCAAGGGTTTGGATGTGTCCAAAAGTGCCCAAGAAGCAAAATAACATCCCGACCAAAACTTCCCAAGGAGAAGGATTCAAACACTATAGTCGCATCAGGCAATGGTGACCCCTCTAGCAAGTCTGAATGTCGAGAGATAGAAGCTAACAAAGTTCAACGAAGATGCATCCAAAGGCCCTGTAAGGCACTACAAAATATGTATTACCATATGGACCACAAATGGGAAAACGAACCAAAGATATTGGTTGAGATGATTCCCAGACACATTGTGAGGGGTTCCAATAGACTAGTATATAGATATTCCTAATACTGAGAAAGAAACATAGCAAAGACTAAAGAAGGTATTTGAACAAGAGTTCAAATTATTAAGCGGTGATAATGAGATTGTCACTAAAATTCATAATATTTCTTTGGGTAAGCACACAAATGTACAAGCCTATAATAGGAGGCATAAGGAATTAATGAGCAGATTGAAGAAGGATCTAGCGAATGGGCTAAAGAAGCGACAGTTCATTGAAGCATTGATACCCTCGTTGTGAACGAAGATGAAATTAGTACCTCCCTCATCGTTGGAGGATGCATATAATCAAGCAATGATCATAGATAGTCAAAACAAGGCATCTTATCGTTTGAGGAAAAACAAAGATGATTCTAATTCAAGTGATAATGAATCAAGACCAGTGCAAGGTCTTCATAGAGACATGTTGGGAATGATTTAAGAGCTAGAGGACACAAAACAAGAAGGTAAAGAACTTTGATGTACTGATTGTAAAATAGAAAGTCACACGAAAACTAATCATCCCAAAAGGAAGTTTTGTGAAATGTGCCAAGTTTTGGGTCATTCAATTATGAATTACCCATACAATCTAAAAAATAAAAGAGCCCAAGTAGTCTTTGCTCAAGGAGAACCATCAACACCCAACACCTCCCCGAACACATCTACAAGCACATTACCTAGTGAGTATCGGTACGCAAGAGACAATAGACACCAAAATGCAAGTGGAGCCACAAGATGAATAAAGTACAGTGGCCAAGACCGACCAATTATACAATGTCGGAAGTGCAACAAGTGGGGCCATTTCACAAGAGACTATCCTACCAAGCAAGGCACTTCCAAACTTCTTTGCCAATGTTGTGGACTCGACAATCCTAGAGATGGTAACTGTCTAAAGCAAGCCAACATCAATATGATTGATGTAGTTGATAAGCACAAAATAATGGCAATAATGGGATCTCAAACAAAAAAGGCAAACTACCCGAACCCACCAACAAAGAAGAAAAGGTTGGTTGACGCAAGAGCAAACGTTGGGAAGCAAATGGATGAAGAAAGGTGGCAATCCCATCTAGAGGCAACAACTCCGAGCAAACTCAATTTGGACAAGGCTATTCCAAGGCAAGTCTTGCAAACTAGAGTACCTGTAAAGGTAATAGATTTGTTGCATAGTATTCTAGAATTGAAGGAAATTATGAATATAAATGTTCATTCTAACCACAACATGGAGTATATGCTGTACCCATACGAAATTTTTCATATTGTGTCAAATTTCAAGTCAAATCATTAGTTTTCGTTGAAACAAATAGTCATATTTCAAAGCTTTGCCTTGTTGGTCTGTGTCGTCTTTGTTTTCTTCTTCTATATCTTTACATGGATCATGGAAGGAAGCTATAGAAGTCATTCACCATAGAAAAGAAAGGTAGATTTTGTCGAGGAAATTGGCCAAGAGGTCAGGGGCAGACATCTATATGGGAAACGGAGTTTTAAATAACCAGCTCAAAATCTCTTTATCAAGGGCACACCTCTGTGAACAGAATACAACTTAAGCCTCTAGGTCCAAAATCTCACTATCAAGTGCACACCCATGTGAAGAAGAATTAAGATTTTGAGTTCAAGTCAAAAATGCATATTGAAGTGCACACTTCAATAAAGGACCTCTATATCCAAAGTTGAAGTCAGGAATACAGTTGATAGGTGCACACTTGTCTAAAAGGAAATGATGTTTCAGGATAAGAAGGCGAAATTGCATTGTCAAGTGCACATAGCATAAGACAGAATTAGGCTGACTTGTCATACAGATTCATTCCCATTGACAAGTACACACTTACGTAAGGAGGAATGACTTTGATTTTTTCAAAAGGCGAAATTGTGTTGTCAGGTGTGCACCTAACAAGTGAAAAAGAACACTCAAGGTTAGTATTGAAATCACATATACATATGTGCACATGTATAAAGGAAATAGGAGATTTCATAATCAGAAAATTTGGGTAACTCGTGAAGTCAAACACACACCTATATAAGGATCTTATATGTTATGAATTGAAATCCAAGATTGTTTGTTGTAGTGCGCACCTCTGATAAGGGTGTAGATCAAAGTTCCAAATGCAATGTTGAGGTGCGTGCCTAAAAAAAGAAAGATCAAAGTTAAATTGTCATTACGAGGTGTTTGCCTCAATGAGCAGATTGAAAGTTGAAAATTTCAAATGTTGGTTTGCATATTGAAGCATGTGCATCAATAAATGGAAATCCTAAGTGCAAACCAAGTCTGAATTCATATAAAAAGGGGCATGCTCATCTAAAGGGAAGTTGTTCGTGAGTCAAAGTTCAAAACACATTCATAGGTGTGTGCCTGATCATCACAATAACAGCGAGCCAGAATTGTTTAAAAAAAATTACCCATATTTGGAGGTGTGTCTCATTCATAAATATCATGCCTTCCCAAACAAGGAAATGGCTGCTAAACATAAATGGGTACCAGGTACAAATAAGCTCATCTTTTGATAGCAGAATCAGCTAAAAAGAGCAGGGTATATTTAGCAGAAGCGGCGACAAAAACAGAGACAGGTCGCAAAGCAGAAATCTCAAACATGAGGTCACGGCAGAATACAAACAGCAGAATGGAAGGTACAGCAGATGTCAAAAAAGAGCAGAATGCCACAGCAGAATTACAAGCAGCAGGTCTCCTTTGTAATCAGCAGCAGAACAGGATTTTAGCAGTGACCTCATTCTTGCATCAGCAGACTAGTCATATCTTGAAGCAATCTACAGCAGGGTATGGATAAGCAACAGGGGTTTGAATGACAACCAAAGTATAAGACAGTCATATCAGCAGTGATCATAGCACCTCATTCTTCATTCATCATTCCCTTTTCATCAAATTCCTTATTAGTTATTAATCTTTGTCAAAATGTGACTGAATTTTAAAGGATATCTATCATTATCAGTGAGTTTTCAGTCATCTACAGAGAATTTTCCATCAAATTCAGCGACTTTTCAAAGGGTGTTTGGCTGGTAAACTGTATTTCAAACAATTTTTCATTAGACAGTCCCTGATTTCAGCAATCAATTTAAATTATTTCCATTGGTTTGCAGTGATAATGTCCATCAAAAGCATCAGATATCAGCAATAATTTGTTTCAGTATCGAGCAATTATCATTCTTTTGGCAAGGGTTTTGTCTTTCACAGGGGTTTAACTCAGAAAATCGATATTTGCAAACAAAAAGACTGTCTAGGGTTTTGATTAACAATCGGTCCTTATTTTTCAAATCCTTAACTGATCCGCCATATCAAGTTGCCTGAACTTCAATTATCATCAACAAAATTTAGAAGCGAAAATCATCAGTATAACAATAGATTTATATGGAGTTTTCAGAAAATAACCAAGGTTGCATCCTACTAGACTTTGGTTGAAAAATCAACAAAAGAAGTATTTTTCAGATTAAGGCATCAGGATGAATTGTTAAGAGTTCATGGGTGTTTCAAAAGATCAACCATGATCAAAACAAAGGAAAGCTTCACTAGAATAATCATTCAGAGCTGCCTGTCCGGTGGTCTAGTTTTGGCCCATGCTAATGTCAGCATATTCAATTAGAAGAGCATATTCTAAAAAGACTATTTTTCCCATGTGCTATTTTTAGCAATCTCTAATTTTAACACAATGTGTTATTT
This sequence comes from Cunninghamia lanceolata, assembly GCA_027924645.1. Classification (NCBI taxonomy): domain Eukaryota; kingdom Viridiplantae; phylum Streptophyta; class Pinopsida; order Cupressales; family Cupressaceae; genus Cunninghamia; species Cunninghamia lanceolata. The sequence goes on from BSBN01000889.1 coordinate 1,102,662, forward strand.
TAGGAGTCTATTTTTGGATCTCTTGTCACATAGGAGATGCGACTTCTTAGTGTTTGTTTGTAGTAATTGTAGACACTTAAAATTGGCTCAGGTTGAATTAAGTAAATATTCTAATAATTAAATAAATATTATAAGTTTATTTGATTGATTCATTATCCTACAATTAAATAAAATCATTTTATTTAATTAAATTCCCTAAATTCTTCTAATGTCTCAAATCCTAAATCCACCTCACAAAATCCACTTCATCAATCCACCTCATCTCTTCCACCTCACCATGTTACACATATAATTAAATATTCTTAATATTTAATTAGCTAATATCCTCCAAAATCCAAAAATAAATCTTAATTCAATTATCCTCCACCAAATGGAATATTTAATTCAATGTTCCCCACTAGCCTTCACCAATTGAATATTTAATTCAATGTTTCCCACTATCCTCCACCAATTGAATATTTAATTCAATGTTCCCCACTATCCTCCACCAATTGAATTCTTAATTCAATTGTTCCCCACTATCCTCCACCAATTGAATTTTCAATTCAGTTGTTCCCCACTATCCTCCACAAAAATGAATTTTTAACTCATCCACTATCCTCCACTCTTCTCAAAAAATGAATTTTTAATTCATCCACTATGAATAAAAGATTCATTTTTATTCCTAGCCATTGATCTCATCTGTTGATCCTCACCCTCCATTCCTTTTTCAGAAAATCTATAAATAAGACCCTTCTCTAAGCAATTTAGAGGGACTTCTTCTGGCATCCTTATCATGCCCAATTTCCTCTAGAGAAACTCCATTCTTCTGGCATCACATCTATGCCCAATTTCTTCTTCTCATTCTAGCCATTCTATATGCTCCCTCATTAGTGTGTTGAAGCTTATCTTCAATCACATATTGTATCTCAACCATTCAGTTCTTGTCACCGTCAACAAGCAAGGAAGCAAGCTCCCTGAGGGCCAATCTTCTTCATCATTGAGGTCGAGAACAGATAGGCGAACAATGGAAGTCGAAAGGTAAAGGTCGTAAGTATCTCTTTGCTTTTATTAATCCTTTTTCCTTCATATTTCATTGTTGTATTTGGGTTTATTGTTCTTTATTGATCAAATCTATTTTCCCATTCACATTTTGGCGCCCACCGTAATCTAACCCCCATCTTATTTGTGAGTGTTTAGCTTTGAAAGTTCTTGTTGCAGATTCAGGTGTTTCAAAGAACATTTGGGCATCCACTCTCACAAACGGCCTCCTACGTGCAAACCGAGCTCACCGTTGAGTCCGGAAGGCTTCGAAGGTAAAAAAAATCACATATCATTCTCTAGTGTGGATTACTTGAAAATTTTTGAAATTTTTTTTACTTTTCCACGTATTTTTGCAAGATAAAACAAAAAAAAAATTTGCGTTAGTTCTTAGTTTTCATTCTATTCTAACATTTTAAAATTCAAAAAAAACAAAAACAAAAACATTACATTGAATTCCATTTATTCTTTGTTTTTTTTTTTTTTTTACATTTTCATTTTATTAAATTAAAAAAAAAAAAAAATCACAAACAAAAAAAAAACCCCCGCAGCCCCTACACACCCCCAACCCCCTCCCATCCCCTCCCCTTTCCCCATCCCCCCACCCCCTCTCCCGTCCCCCAGCTCTGCCACACACCCTCCACTCCCGCCGTCACTGCCCGTCTGCGCAGCCTCCCCATCCCCCCTGCACCACCCAGCTCCCCTGCCGCTCCTCCTGCACCCTGCGTAACCCTCCTCCCCGCCTCCCGCGCCCTTCCCCCCAACTCAGCTCCGCCACCCAACCTCCACGCTACCCCTCTGCGCGCCATCCGCAGCCCCTCCGCGCCACCCACGCGCCAACCACCCGCCGCCGCCGCCCGCCTCCGCTCCTACGCGCCGCCCAAACTCCCTCTACCCCGCCATCCGCCCCTCCACCTGCCCACCGCCCACCGCGATCCCTCCACCCAGCTCCTCCTCCCGCCGCCACTACTCCACCAGCGCGCCCCCCCTGCATCCACCACCGCCGCCACACCTGCACACACCCACTTAACACCAGCATAACATAAAAAATAAAAAAATAAAAAATACAAATTCCAAACAAGGGGGATGTTCATTTTTTTTTCCCACTTAGCAAAATATGCCGATTTTTTCCAATTTTCACAACTTTTGCATACGGCGTCGAAATTTTGCCAATTTGGACTTTCCGGAACGCTGACAAGACAACCTTTGCAACCGTGAGGACATTTTCAGGTGACTATAGCATTTTGCAACATTTTTTCGCAGTCAAAGTCAAATCTACTTGCAACCTTCAAATGCACATAACTGGAGCAAATTTGATCGTTTTTCAGCGAAATTTATTTTTCAAATCGCATAGAATTGCCTGAATTTTCTGTTCATGTAATCTATTTTTCTATATCAATTCATTTCTCATTAGATTTTATCAGATTATCGATTTTCGCATAACGATCATCTTGGTTAGTCTACGTGCTTCGTTTTCGATTCTGTGACTTGCAGGTGATCATTCGGGGCTGGAACAACATCAGGATCAGCAAAAACGTCAATTTGGACAGCGAACAAAAATCCGGGTGCATCCATTTTCATGCTTTATCTCTCAATCTTGTTTGCAAACACATTTTGATTTAGGCTTTTAAAACGAACTTTGTTTGATCACACATCATTGAAATTGGGCTTAAAATCAACCGGTGTCTTCAATCACATCTTCAAATTGGACTAAAAAGAACCATTGATTGGGGTATCCTTCACACATTTCAATTTCTAAGGGCAATTAACCAAGTGCGAGTGTGAATCAAGTGTGCGTGTGTATGCTCTCTCCTCGCACCGCAAGGTGACCTTGGATATCAAAAACACCTCACTTGATTTGCTTTTGTCAACCCCTTTCCTAGGAGGCCTGCTAGGGGATTTCATCACCCCTAGAGACGACCTCAATCGAGGCTGAATCGAAAGACACCCTCATTGGGAGTTGTAAATCTTTTCACTCTTAGCTAAGCCCCAAAGAACTTTCTACCTTTGGGAAGTGAAGGTGAAGGGTGGGTTACCCCCTTCTCCCGGCTGTGTGATAGGATTTCACTTTCAATTCCATAGTCAACCTTGTGCAATCTAGTCTAAGACCTAATTGGCCATACCAACTTGACTAGACATTAGGCTTGTGATGTGTTTTCAACTGCTTGCTTAATAATCATCATATTTCATTTTCAAAGTCAAAAAAAAGAACTTGCTTATGTGTCTTGTGTGAGTGATTCATGTGTGTATATGCATAATCATTTGTTTGAACATTGCCAAATCAAACTATAAACACCAAACACATAAAAAAATCAATATAAACTTTCATCATAGTCACCTTCATCCTAATCAACTTCACTTCAAACAACCCAAGAGTTATGTCAAGAGCACACCTTAGAGCATGTGGAAACATCCACCCTTTGTCCAAACCAAGATCAAAATACTCCCATCCGAACCATGCATAACCCATATCTTTTCTATGATAAAGATATTATCGCTGATGAAGAACCTATACAAGAGAACAATAATCCCATCACGCTAAATCCTATCTATGATCAAGATCCCATCTATGATGAAGAGCCTATCTATGGTCAAGCAGACCATGATGATCCTCTTAGCCCACTTTATGTGTTCCATGGTCCTGAGCCTATCACCCCATCTAGTCCTACCCAAGATCCAACAACTTCCACTTCCCTTGATGAGACACTTGCCTCCCAAGCAAGCGTAGAAGATCAAACCAATAATACTTCTCTGCCATCCATTATTGACCATGCTACAAATCCTCCACCATATATCCTTGGTCTTACTACCTTCATGCATGAATGTTCTTTCTTAGAACACCAACAACCATTATCCACTATCTCATCTTCCTCATCCAATAAGGAACTCGCTGCTACTGCACCTATACATAATCCCGCTGTCCACCGCATACTCCAACATATGAACTATCAAGGTAAAGGCTTAGGCCTTCATGAACAAGGTATTTTGGAACCTATCCATGTCAATGTTCCTCCACCTTCATACGGCCTTGGATACCTACCCCAAGGTGAGCAAACTCAAGATGTTGGTACTTCCTCCACTCCTCCTAAGTCTACCACTTTCCACCACAAACCCTATCATATCCCCAAAACATATGTCACCATTCCACCTCCATCATCCTACAATTGTCAAAAGCATGTGACCATACACTTTCCACCATCCAATCTACCTTCGCTACTTCCAACTCCTAATATCCCTCCATTCATTTTACCACCACTTCTTCCAACACTTTATCCATCCATCTATAAATCCTCTAAATATCCCAATCATGGCCGACAAATGCACACATTGTCTAAACAAGGAGCTTTCACCAACCTCACTTCTACCATCCCACGGGGATTCAATGACAAATATGTGGATGCCTCTACCTATAAAGCCAACAATCCTAAGAGTCCTCGTGACCTAGGATATAAAAGCCAAGAATCAAAGAATTATCCATATCAAAAGCTGCATGCACCCATACACCTCAATGCCAAATTGAAAAAGGTGTGGGTCCCCAAGCAACAAATGATTACTCCAAAAGCTGCACAAAAGCTGCATACACCCAAACCCATACCTTCACAGGTACTATCTAAAAGCAAAATGGTTTGGGTACCTAAGAAAAAATCCCTCAAGTTACATGAGGCATCCACCTCTCAAGAATGCAAACCATTCACTTTCTCCCATTCCATCCAAAAGTATCAAATTCTTCCATCCCATATGGCAAGCAAAAATCAGAAAAATACTCAGTCTATGTGGGTCCATAACTTCCTAAATCATTCATCCACCAAGCAAAAAACTCCATTGCTTCCTACACCACCCTCCTATCATCAGCTTCGAGGTTTATCACAATACGTGCAACCGTTGGTCATAATTCCCTTCCATTCCACAACACTTCCGTATAACTCCATCTCCCCTCCCTTCCACTACTATCCTACATATCTTCCTCATCCTATGGTCCATGCTTTTGCATAAACCTTCCTTCCATCTTTGGATGAGTCCTTCTGTATTCCGCATCATCATCCACTATCGCACCTTCCATAATCTGCTATCTACCTCTGCCATATCACTTTCATACAATCCCCTACCAACATCTGTGAGAATACTTAACATTGTCCATGCGACACCATTCATCCACCTTCTCCAATCTAAATATTCAAAAAAAAAAAAAAGGTGAAGAAAAATCCCTTCGTCCAATGGTGAAAATCTGGGAAACAGGAGCCTTGGATAAGTACCATGATGAAAACTTGGCAAACAGGCGTCATGTGTAAGTTGATCTTCTATGTCACCTACACTTGGGGGCACCTTGTCTAATTGGCATATCCCTTTTCATCCTATCGTATCCTATCTTGCCATCCTACCATCTTTGGCCATTACATCCACATGCCTATCCTATTGAACCCATTTATCCATCCTTCCACCTTTTGATCTTGATGAAGACATAGGGGTAAAATGTTGAAATATGTTTGGATATTTCTTGACATACCTTCTTTCCAAACCAAGTCCTATCCATTAACCAGGCAAACCATGCCAACCATTCAAATCCATCCATCTCATCCTCCTCTCGTCATTAGCATTGCCATGAAAAATCCTACGTACTCTACCTGCAATGGGGCATGTTATACTTATGCGACATAGTCCCTGGAGATCACATCCTTGTTTTCCCCATCCAACCCCATCACCTTCACCTCTAGACTTGATGTTCCCTTGATTTTGGTATCTAGCGCAAAGGCTATCCAAACGAAATCCAATGAAACCATCATAATAAATCATACCCTTTCCAAACATCAAAAAAATCCAAAAACAATACAAAGTCAAAAAAAAAAAAATCCAAAAACATCGCAAAATCAAAAAAAATCCAAAAACATCACAAAATCAAAAATCAAAAACATCACAAAATCAAAAAATCCAAAACCATCACAACAAAAATCAAAATATCAAAATATCCACAAAATCCCAAAAACAATTATCATCACAATGCTTCAATCTTTTCTCCATTTTCCATAGATAACACTCTTTAACGGACACATCGCTCCTACGATAAGGCTATTATCTTCTCAACACTTTCCTACATCATCACATCCACCAGAACTACATATTATATCATTTCAGTCTTAAGGTACCTTGATCCCAGGGATATGGGTATGTAGACAGTCGGGAATACGAAGGAAGTATCCAGTACTCAGGTACATAAGATTTCCCCCTTTCACCTTGACCCATTCATCACGCTATCCAGAACTACATATTATCATTTCTTCATCTTTCATCGTAAATGTGCCTTGATCCCGTGGATACAGGGTATGTAGGCAGCCTGGAAAACGAAGGATGTATCCAGTACTCAGGCACATACGATTCATCATTCTCCACCCATCCCATTCCATTAGCACCGTCATCTTTCTAGTCTTCCATTTATCAAAATCCATCCACCTCAACTTGACTAACTCAAGCAGCAAGCTAGCACATCCTTTCAAAGCAACGAGTCCTTAACAAACCTTAAGTAAAGCAGTTTCCTTCCAGAGTCATCTACTGTACTACTATTCTGATTGCCAACATCAGCTAGTTCCAGCTTAACCAAAGCACCAGATCCACAAGCTTGTCTTCTGCAGAGTGTTCCATTGTCAAGACCAACACACGCATCTCCTGCGACATGTGGCATTTCCCGCAACAAGATATTGTCTTTTTAGGTAGATAGCCCCCTTTAACGGACACAGAGTTCCTACGATAAGGCAGTTATCTTTCCTATCCAATCTATCCTGAGCAACCTCTTTGGCAAGAGAATATGTTGGTTGTATGTTTACTTTGTAAGTCAGTCAATTTACTTTATAGTTTATCCTTTTCTCCTTTGTCCATTACCTATTCAAGGCTACCTTGATTTGTCTATAATCTTGGTATGTTGCGATGCAGTACGGATTGGGGGCATAGTCATTGCTTTTGTGTTGGTTAGATTAACTTACAGAGTCTTGATTTATGCTATCATACCTTTCTATGCTACTCGAGGATGCCAAAAGCTAGAGATGCTATGATGGGGGCATGATTATTTTCTTTGTCTGCTGCTTTTGGATAAAACTTTAGTAATGTGACGACTTTTGTCTAACGACATGATCAGCAAAAGATCATCGAGGACTCCGAGGTCTAAACATGAAAAGGGGCAATCCTTGTCTATTGAAAAATATAAATAATACTCAGGTCATCTCAATTTAATTATACCTATATGCTTGTATTTTCTTACAACATAATAAAGCCCAATGATGAAAGCGCTTCAAAATACTTGCTATATCAAGGTGACAAATATCCATCTCCATATCCATACCGTATCAAATCACATCTCATATCCATACCGTATCCAATCGCATATCCATATCCATACCGTATCCAATTGCAAGTCTATCCTTAATCCATGCCAATCAAGTCAAATCAATCTTGTCAAATGATCCAATCACAATCAATGGTCTTGATCCTTGTCCGGTCGTAAACCAACTCAATCAATCAATCAATCAATTGTCTTAGACAGGATGTTGCATTGTCGAAACCAGACCAACACACGCGTCTTACACGACATGCTTCATTTCCTGAAACCCGACACTATCCTTTGTGTTGGTCTAGGGATATATTGTTCCCTGCCATGACAACACTATCGTATCAAATGTCTTAGACCAGATGTTATATTGTCGAAACCAGACCCAGAGTCTTATACAACATATCTCATTCCTGAAACCAAACATCATCGATCCATATCATTGGTTTACCGCTCGACAGGGGCAATACCTTGTTTGTGCATACTTGCTTACTTGCTTGTGTGTGTTATCATTTTTATCTTGCATTCCATATCATTCATCCCTTTCTTCTGCGTTCAACCATTTCATTTCCTGTCAACATATCTTATCGTGAGATTGTCTGTCTCACGCCTACTGCCTTCTCCCCGTCCAATCCCCCGAGGGGGCATCCTATCATCATAACCTGTACCAGGGGCAAACTGGGGCATGTATCATTATTAGACTATTTATTCTTTGAAACAACGTGATAAAACACATTGCTTCAAAGAGGGGCAAAATGTAGACACCTAAAATTGGCTCAAGTTGAATTAAGTAAATATTCTAATATTTATCTTAATTCATATTTTCTTCTATCAATTAAATATATATTATAAGTTTATTTGATTGGTTCATTATCCTACAATTAAATAAAATCATTTTATTTAATTAAATTCCCTAAATTCTTCTAATGTCTCAAATCCTAAATCCACCTCACAAAATCCACTTCATCAATCCACCTCATCTTTCCACCTCATCTCTTCCACCTCACCATGTTGCACATATAATTAAATATTCTTAATATTTAATTAGCTAATATCCTCCAAAATCCAAAAATAAATCTTAATTCAATTATCCTCCACCAAATGGAATATTTAATTCAATGTTCCCCACTAGCCTTCACCAATTGAATATTTAATTCAATGTTCCCCACTATCCTCCACCAATTGAATTCTTAATTCAATTGTTCCCCACTATCCTCCACCAATTGAATTTTCAATTCAGTTGTTCCCCACTATCCTCCACTCTTCCCAAAAATAAATTTTTAACTCATCCACTATCCTCCACTCTTCTCAAAAAATGAATTTTTAATTCATCCACTATGAATAAAAGATTCACTTTTATTCCTAGCCATTGATCTCATCTGTTGATCCTCACCCTCCATTCTTTTTTCAGAAAATCTATAAATAAGACCCTTCTCTAAGCAATTTAGAGGGACTTCTTCTGGCATCCTTATCATGCCCAATTTCCTCGAGGGAAACTCCATTCTTCTGGCATCACATCTATGCCCAATTTCTTCTTCTCATTCTAGCCATTCTATATGCTCCCTCATTAGTGTGTTGAAGCTTATCTTCAATCACATATTGTATCTCAGCCATTCAGTTCTTGTCACCGTCAACAAGCAAAGAAGCAAGCTCCCTGAGGGCCAATCTTCTTCATCATCGAGGTCGGGAACAGATAGGCGAACAATGGAAGCCGCAGGGTAACAGGTTTTGTAAGTTTGTATTTCATTTATTTATTCTTGTTATCTGCATATTTCATTGATGTATTGGGTTAATATTATCTTAATTGATTCAATCGATTTTTCCCATTAACAGTAATCTCTATCAACAGTTTAATTGGAGATTGTTGGAGTTTAGATTTAGTTTTAGTGGATAGAATTTTGTAATAAAGTTTCATTGCATGCAATAAAGCTATTCTTAGAGTATAAATTGTAGTTAGCTTTTTTATTTATTTTCATACAAAGTTTTGTAAACCCTATAAATAAGTGCCTTTCACCCTTAGATTTCTAATGGTAATTCGCATGCTTGCTTGGTGCTAAAATTGTTGTTCATTAAGTATTATCATTGATCCAAAATTCATTATTCAATAGAATTTAGTAATGCCTATCTTGCTTCTAAATTGTTGTTGAGATGTATTATTTGTTATAAGTGTTGAGGTAGATTAAATTGCCTTTAACAAGTTTGCAAGCTTTGTATTGCAGGTTTACTCAAAGTTGGAGATTGTGGCTTTGTACTGATTCCTTGATTCAATCTACCAAAGCATTTGTGTCATTGTGTTTAAGCCTATTTAATCCTTTTGTGTACCTGCACTTCCCAATCCTTGGTTTTAGCTGGACAGCGTAAGGGTGTAGTAACCATAGGATTTTCTTGTAGTCAAAAAACACATAAAACAAAACAAACAAAAAAAAATTGCCTTGAGTTGAAGAGTCTATCAACCTTTTGCCCTAGGTAAATCCTGAAAGACCCACTTTTAGTTTTCTAATTTATTCAGTATGAGAACGGACGACCCCAAAAAACATTGTACAAATTGTAAATAGCAAGTACATATTGTTCAAATTAGGTTAGTTTTTGTTCATAGGGAGTTTTCCCTTCTACTTCAAAGATATGTTCCAATTTATGTTGCACTGAAATGTGTGAATTGAAACATTAATAGTTTTTGGTAACTTTACTAGGGAGCAGCAACTAATAACAATTTATAGAGTAGTCTACACTCGATTGTGAAGGAAAGAGATCTTATAGTTCACTTCCAAAAGAACATTCTTCTTTAGCAATTGTACTAGAATTTGAAGAAATAGTTTTAGTTTCAAAAGAAGAACTCCTACAAGCAATGGCTATTCAAGAGGCTAACCACATCAACAACAATCACCCACCTCCATTATTGACATGGGAAAATCGTATTGGTCCATTGGCATTGACAAAATTGTTGCACCCAATTGAAACTCGGATTTGTTACAAGGATATTTATCACCATTAAGGCGTCATATGTTGTTTTTGCAACTGAATCAATGTTGCTTTGAAATATAGTCCAAAATGTTGAATTGTCAAGTTATATCTAGTCATCTTCTTTAGCATCCGCCTTGATGAAATTCAGAACTTAATGTCAATTTGCTCATCGTAAAAGATTGGAAAAATTGCCAAGTCGCCTATCTGTCGTTAAACTCCAATGTCGAATTGTGTTTGAGACAATATCCTCATTCATTGTCATTTCGTCCGAATCCAAGGCATTTAATTTTTGAACGTTTGTTCTAGTCTATAAAATTTAATTTTGATGTATTAATTTATAATTCATTATTTATTATTAATTATTTATTAAATGTTGAAATTAAATTTGTCAATTGTTTCTTGTTATTGTCAAATTTTAAAATTATTAAAATTATTATTATTTCTAATAATTGTTAATGATATATTATTATTAATGGTTATTAAAAAAATAATAATAAATAAAGGGGCGTGTTTATAAGGGCGCGTCATGCCAATATGAACCGCGCTTTACCAAAGTTAAAGCGCCACATGAGACCAATCCACATGCCTTGTAAAGGCAAACCAAATAAAATAAAGATTAATAAAGAGTGCTTAATGTAAAAGCACCTCAAATCAAAGGTAATAAAATAGGAAGAAAGCGCTTCAAAACCCAATTCCACATGCTTATGCAAGGAGGTTCAACGCATTTTTGAAGAAGGAATCGCGCCTCAACACATCAAAACACGACCAACAGGAGGACACACCAGAAGGGTTCAGACACCATTTCAAGCACCAGAAGTGCACCATCTCTACGCATTCAAATAGGATTCAAGTCGCCAAGCACAGGGTTTTAGACGCGCCTGTCCAAGGAAGTCAACACAACAAAGAATAAAGTTGAATCGCCCAGTTCACCATTTCAAATTAAGGAAGAAATAAAAACAAATAATTCATTCAAAGCATCACTAGGTGAAGAGAAGGAAGGTGCCAACTTGGAGAACCAAGACCAATTTGAATGCACCATATCAAAGGTTTCAAACGCCCATTTAGCATTCAGCAACACAAAGTCTAAAGGAAAAGCGCCCATAAGAAAATAATAGGCACTTATAATCTGCATTCAACAGGGGGACGCACCCATCTCACAAAGGCCCAAAGCATCCCCTCAAACATTCAAACGTACTTCAGAAACGCAAATAAGGGCACCACAAGCATTAAGAGAATGGGAAGCCAATTTGCAAAGCCCGCATCCAACAGTGAAGAGAAACCTTCGAAGAGTAAATCGCATCCATGCAAAGGAGAAAGGCGTTCAGAACCAGTTCAAACTCGCCTTTCCAGTTCATAAGCACTATCTCCCTTTCACTTGGGCCTTCAGAAGGCAAAAGACAAAGCAAGCACCCAGTTCAAAGCTCAAATGCCTTTTGATTAGCATCCTCCAATCAGCCATCCCTATACGCCATAGGCAAGAGTTGAAAGCGCCTTATAGAGGATGAATAAGCGCTAATTTGAGCACCCAGCTAATGCTAAAATTCACACCAACCAAAGGTAGTGCCTAAAATAGAATGTGAACACACTCATGAAAAAAGGTGATAAGTTCAACGAGAAAGGAGATAGCGCTTGCCAATAAGGCACGCTTATTTAGAGAGAGCACTCAAACAAAGACTACAAGCACCCATTATTAATATCTCACATGCTAGCTTCAAAAAGAGAGGATAAGGTTCTAGTTTCAAACGTGGAGGAGGGAAAAAGAAATGTCACACGCGCCCAAGAAGGAATAGCCACTCCTCATCAAGGAGAAATATGTGCCTATGAGAAAAATTACTCCAATGCATCAGCAAGCAAAAAGCTGAAAAACATAAAACCAAGAAAATAAAAATCAAAACTCAAATGGCCGCATAGCAACAAAGACTATTACAAAGCCAATATAAATGCCAAGTTGAGTTAAGCAAGTCAAAATCTCTTTCAAAAAGGACAAACAGAAACATTGCCCAGTCAACAGTGATAAAGGCATCTACAGATCAGAAGAACAGTGTTCCAAGTAGTGAATTTTCAGAGATCGTCACAAGGTTTGTATTGATCATATTTGAGTCACCAAGATTGTGAGATTGCCAGAATCTCGAAATTTCATCAAAGATTTTCAAATTTTGACAAACTTCGTCAGAACTAGCCAAAGCCGCCTTTTCCCAGAAACTCTATCTTCAGCATGGGCTAAAAATAGATCGTCATCAAAGAGAAAAAACATATTCAAAAATTGCTAATTTTAGGTTTCACTATTTATAGCGTTAACTGGAGTTGGCTTTTGTTCGTTGTGAGCATGAAGTCACAGTTCACAACAGATTAGGTCTTCAGTTCAAACGGAGTTTGCATGTTTTAAATCATCAGTTGAGCTACAATTGCATGTTTGTAATTCAGTTTCATGGAGAAAATATTTGTAATAAAGTTTATATGTCATGCAAACAACAGTCCACTAGAATAGGAATCCAATTATTTTATTTTATTTATTTTTCATGCAATCTTGTAAAACAGTATAAATAAGTGCTTTTTGCACATATAAGAGGGGTTAGCTTTTGGAGCATTATTCATTATTCATTATTCAGTATTCAGTGTTGTATTATGATCAATCAATGAATAAAAAGCAATGACAATTCTCATTCCTACAATTTGCTGAAATTGGTATTCGTCGTATATTCATGTATTTATGTTTTTGTTCGTTTAATGGATTTCATTATACCTGTTTTGCTTCGAAGTATCCACTGAAATGTGTCATCTGTGTTAAAAGTCAAGTCGCTTCAAGGTATCTGCAAAGTTTGGGTTGCAAGCGAAATTGAAGATATAAGTCATGGCTTTGTACCGTCTTATGTGCAATTTAATCATAGTGTTCATAATTATGCATTTTTGTGTTAATCAATCCGATCCGTGTGTACTTGTCCTGCTCAGCCTCTAGATTTAGTTGAATAGCGCAAGCTTATATTTTTAGGTCTTGATTCCAATCAAAAACACAAAATCCTTGCCTCATGGTTGAAAGTGCATCTCTGCCTTTCACACGCCGCAAACCCAAAAAGAACGCATATTTATGTTTTATTCAACATTAGTGAGAACTACCTCTAAAAAAACTGTAAATTATGTATAGTTTTAGATTGGTTTTATTTTATAGAGAGCTTCCCCTTCTAATTTGAAGAGCGGTTTTATCGCACATCCATCTGTTTTACATTCGCATTGAAAGGTGTGAAATAAAACGCTAACAAAAACATCATGAACTTCCTTGTGGATCAAGGAAGAATCTTCTAAAGTTCTATGGTGAGGGAAAGCACATCCAGATGAACATATTTCAATCATCACCACTGCATGTGGAATGTTAAGTGTGGCACACATAGATATTGCAATTTGCTAGTTTGTGGAAACATTTCAAGGCATAGCAAATAATTGATTTCACCGTCTTGTTGTTGATTCAATTATTAGTTAGGAGTTGATGAGCGATAAGTTTCTTGTGCACTTCAAGCCAACAAAAGAGTCATCTTGTTCACACAACTCTCAAATGCCAAGAACAATAATAGCTAACTTATGAGGGAGTGTGTTGCGAGATTCAATCATTTGGTTACCAGTATTGCTAACAATCTAAATCATTCTTCTAAGATACTTCCAAGTTGCTTTATAAATGCTTTATCACTAGATATTGCTTTCTTTCTCAAGATAGGGCATGCTGCTAAATTGAAGGATGCTCAAGAACATGCAATCAAGTTGGAGGACCATATGCTCACTTTAGAAAGAATTTAGAGAGAATCAATCAGGCCACTAGTACAAACATAAATTGATCCTTTATTGCAAAGAGTTGTAAATGATGTGTCAAGTATGAAGAAACAACTTCCCTTGAACATTCCATCGCTTTAGCAATATCCACCTCCTCTACAAAGAAATAGCTCTTTCATCAATTATATTAGAGAATAGATCTCATTTGCCTACTTCTCCAACAAGGCAAGTAGTTGAAGCTCCGTTTTCTTCACATGCATACTGCATGTTCCATGCAACAAATAAACATGATGTAAGAAGATGTCTTGAAATGCAAAGGCACACACAAATTTTGACAACTTCAAATGCAAATCAAGGGTCTTTGGGTGATCTTCAACATCTACTAGATGAACTCAATGCCTGTGATGGGATATAGCCAATAAAAACATGATAAGGTAAGAAATAATTTGCATAATCATATATTGAATGATGTCATGTGTTTGCATAATCAGGAACTACAAATAGAACAATAGTACCCACTAGAAGCAAATATTTTGCCTACTTTGCTCAAGTTCTTTGAGGCTAAAGAGAGATTGTTGATGCAAGAGGAGCCTAATCTTACACAAGAATGCCATATATTCTCCAAGGAGGTTGATGTCAACACAACATCTAAAGAGCAAAGTTGCACACAAGAAGAAATCAATTGCACCAAAGAATACGATGAATCCAATAGTTTATTTTCTACATTCAAAGGGCTGTCCACAAAATGTACACGAGATGTCATCAAAGAAGGTCAAAGCATTCAAGTTCTTCAAGCAATGTCTACTAACAAATTGGTAATGGGAAATTTGATGATAGAAGGAGTTGATAATTTTTTCAATATATAATTCAATTTCCAAAAGACTAAGATATTTTTCTCTCTTAGAAGGTTTCAGCTTCAAGTTCAACAATTTCACAAGCATTAATGATGAAAAATCTCTATTGATATATGTTAAAGAGACAAGGACTTTGCTATCAAAGGATGGTATTTCAGTTCCTGATGTCATTGAAAGATCATGGTTAGATGAGAACAACTCCAAGATAGTTCAGCTCTAGAGGAACTCATCAAAATCAACAGTAGATATAGAGGATTCATTACTGGATCTTGATATCTTCTCGAAGAATCTTGAGTGCAAGTCATCAATAGAAGGCACAGTGAACTTTCTTTTGAGTTTTGGCTCGACCCCATCGTTAGCATTTCCCATACACATCAATGCAAAACCAAGAGTTCAACACACAACAGTTGTCGGTACGTTGATGCCATAAATGGATATGTCAAAAGAAGGGATGTGTTGATGTTTGTTTTTAGACAAGTCAACAATTAGAGTGAAATACAAAGTATCTGACTCCCTCTTGAGCAAAGCCTCTTGAATGCTGAACGAAGTGATCAAACAAGATGACTCCAAGGTTCCTTTCTTATGATTTTGTAAGAGATAGCTCAGTGACTTAAGATGATTTTGCTGTTTAAACACAAAGGGACTCACGCAATTGTTCAAATAAGCTGTTGTTTCAATGATTACGAAAGCGAATACTGGAGAGTCTAAGTACTACAACTGATGGCGTATGATTTGGCAATTGATGTTCTTGGTTCTAATTCTAATTTAAATAGATAAAAAAGGACAAAAGATGTAAGGTTTAGACACACTAATCTAATCCTAAATGTAAGGATATTTACTGCTCAAAGTGAAACCAAACCAGATCCTACTTCGCCAAGATAGACAACTACACAAGATTGACGCAATCTGCTAGCGTGTACAAGATGTTTATATCACTTATGCTCATGAAGGATTCAACAAACATAAAGATCAAATTGATGTCCAATTTTGTTCAGACTAACCATGCACTGCAATTTGCAAGCCACAAACTACAAATGGTATGAACTTATAGATTTCACCACAAAGCAATAAAGAAACCTTCATTAGCTAACACAAACTTAAGAAAACTTAATATAACTTAATCTTCGCTTGAAAATCTAAACCATGTAACACTCAGAAACACAAATAGAATCACCAAAGCAATGAATCTTTTATTATCTCAGAGAGCTCTTGCAACAATTTCAGAGTTTTCAACCGTACAAATGAGAGCAACAGGAGCCCTTTTATAGACCTCAAATGAATGAAGGGTCAAGATCGGTCGGCCAAGCCAATGGACCAGATCAAGCCACATCACAAGTAGTTATAACAAACTCTTCTTTATTAAATGCAAGAGGCTAATTTTATTAAATGAAGGAGGTTATCTTTATTAAATGAAAGAAGATATGAAGGAGGGAACAAAGGCACGCTTTCCAAGAAGATAAGGAAGCCACATCATGTGCCTTTTATGTAGTAGTACTATGAGATGCAATGAATCTAGACACAATTTGAGCAATATCCTCCATTGGTACACTTGTCGCCGCATTAATGGATCCTTCTGCCACTGCCACATCTGACTCATAGACGCCAAGTGTATTCTCCCAGTCATTTATCCAGGACTTATTCGCTCCAAGATGAAATGCAAGTGTGAATATGCTATCTAGCTGACCTTCATCAATCCCATCATCCTGAAAGTAGAAAGCCTTGACCTGTTGCTTCATGTTCTCAATAGTGATTTCCCCATATGGATTGCATATTGCTGCCAATGCAGTGTGTATATGATTCTCTGTTCTTAAAAGAACACTTCTTATTCTGGACATATCTACCTCAATTTTATCAACCAGTTGCCCCTTGTTGTGAAAGGAAAAATACCAAGTGATGAAGTCATGTGGAGCATCCCGATCAATCACCTTATCATGAATTAGATCTTCTAATGGAGCTTCCATTAAGCTCTTGAGTTGTGGCATGTATTGCTCCTTGATTGGTTTGAAGTCAGCACATATATTTAATAAAGATTGAACTCGATCCTTGAGATTAATGACTATCATAAACTTGCACAATTTCTTCGAGATGAGTATATGCCTTTTCTTCTGTCTTTCCTATCCATCCTTTCATCACCTGAGATGAAGTTCTCATGTTTTCAACTTGGGACACTGTTTCTTGTGGAAGAATGGACGGAGGAATTGGAGTAGCCTCCTTCTGTTGGATAAGCTGCATGACTTGCTGAATGTAGTGTTTTAATGTATTGAAATCCTGTTCAACCTTTAGTTTAACTTCTCTTTCTTGCTTTAACATGATTCTTACACTATTCACTAACTCTTGTAGTTCCTCCTCTACTTGTTCCCTTGTGATTGGACCCATGCCAATAGTAGTCATATTGTAATCCTCAGGTGCCATATCTTCTAGATCCTTGTCAACTCTAGGAACAGCTACATGTACCTCTCTATTTCCAGCAAGATCTTGAGTGATTTTCGAAAAGACTGTTGCTTTCTTCTTCTGATTATTCTTCTGTGCATCTACAAGCAATTCCTCGACTGGAGCAGGCTGATAAGTTTCTACAATTGTACTTTCCTCAATCCTTTGCCTCAACCAAGGTGGAAAAGCAGAAAGATCTTGCTGCTTTTGAACTTGACCGTGTTGTACACGAGCTACTTCTTCATCAGATTCTACTTGCCCTTCCTCATCTTGATCAAGAACATCATTTTTCTCAATTATGACAATTGGACTTGAATGAATTTCCTCGGATAGAATCAAGGCAATTTCTTCTATAACTTCTATCTCTTGTATTGAATTCTGAACATCTGAAGTACCTTCTTGTAGACGAGATGAAGTAGATAGATTATTCTTCTTTTGAGGTCTCTGACTTGATTCTCCTTGATCTTGACTAGGTCTTTTCCTTTTTCTAGCTGGATTATCACTTTGATCATTTCCACTGTGTTGTGGTCCACTATGTGTACTATGCTATCATGGTTCCCCTTCATCCATCTTGTTGTAAGTAAGAACTCGGCCTTCATCATTCATCTCTTATAGTAGTTGATTTATACATGCTTGTGTCATAGCCAAAACTGGCTCCATCAATTCTTCTTCAGATACATCCCTTTTTGACCAATCAACTGTATAAGGCAAATCCTTTATTTTATCAAATTCATCTATCAACATAGTATCATCTTCTGTGAACTGGTCTGGAATCCTGAATACTTTGGAAGCTCTAACCAAATCCCATGTAAGTCTCGAACTCTGAAGTGTTCGAAGATCATCTTCATCTTGTGCACTGGCCCAATGGTCTTCCAACTGCTTGACATGCTTAAATTCTCTGTTATATTTCCAGCAAACTTGAAAAGGATCAAAATTAAGTCTCTTAGTGCCATGAGTTTGCAAGTGATATGCCTGAAGTTCTATCTCAGAATACTCAGCTGCCGCTAATGATGGACATTCCAGATTTTGTCCAAGAAGAAGTGGAAACTGAATCCCTGCTTTCCTTTTTAACTTTTGGAGTCTGATGAGTTCCAGGAGTTGCCTTGTAACCTCTAACATCACCATCCTGTTGGTTGGATATCTTGGTAACCTGTATGGATATGATGTAAACCCTTGGATCCTTATGTAAGTGTACCTTTCATGCTGAGTATACCAATGTCCATATGCAGAAATGAACTCTCTCGCTGCATTTGACAACCTTTTATGAAATTCTCCTCTTAGTTTCTTCAGTATGAACATAGCAAACGCATCATTGAACCTTGTATAATGATTGATACTCTTGAAGTGTAACTGAGGATAACACTGATGCGATAAGTACTTATTAGGCCCAATTCCGACTTCTCCTCTTTTGGTCAACCCTGAATAGACTTCATTTCTTGCGAGAACGTACACTACATAGGAACTCATATAAAAAGACTTGGTCTTAGCAAAATTGACAAACTGCTCATGTATACTCTGACTGATAAGCCCAGCCCAATCAATCATCTTCCCTTTGAGAACTGACTTGATGAAAGAGTACATCCAAGGCTGAAAGGTAGCAGATTGCGGCATTCCTGTCATTCTATTGAGAAACATAATCAAGTATCCAATTTCAGGATGAAAATCAAACTTGTGAAACTGCAGTGGATTATTCATATTGAACTTCATAGATGGATTGGCCATCCATTCTCTCTTTATTTCCTACAACTTTGTCTTTGAATCAACATTGTATTCCTGCTGACCTTGTTGTATCGAAATACTGATCATCCTCTCCCTAGTTGGAATGTTGAAAGTCTCTCCAACTGCCTCCTTTTGCAAATAAGCTAATATTGTTCCATCTTTGGCAGTAATTTGTCTCGTATCTACATCATACTTCTTGACACATTCAATGATCATCTCTGAACACGGCAAAGCTGGCGGAAAACAAGCAGCTTCAATAGCTCCACTCCTCATGATGGCCCGAGCAAGACTACCTCTGTTGGGTTCCTTAAGGACTGACTTGATATCTTCTAAGTTGCTGTTGCCCATGTTCGTGTCTCCTACATTTGTCCACCTTGAAACGAGCTTTGATTCGGGAATTTTCCCCTTAGCATCCATCCGGATCTTCGCTTGTCTCTCCTTGGAAGTCATTGCCATGATCTTGCAAACTCGACGCGAATAAGTAATTTCAAACACAATCTAGACTCTACTTCAGCTACCTTGATGCATTAAATTATGAAGTTTTGCCAAAATATTATCATCTAGGTTCAAGGAATCTATTAGACTCCACTTATCTTCTTAATTCTTACCAAAACTTAGACAACTTTTAATGCATCTAATGAAGTCAAATAAGAAAATCAGATCAGAAATATTCAGATTAGACTTACTTGATAAGCTGAATTAAATGGATGCCTTCAGAAATTTGATCCAATTCCAAATAAAAATCAAATCTGCACTTTGCAAAATATCTGATTGCTGCTCTTTGAAGATAAAATCTGCTCCTTAAAATGACAACAACAGCAGGTATAAATACACAATTAGCTTTAAAAAACTCCTCAACTACCTAGGCCGACCCTCTTTAATGTAGTGAAAAACATTTAATTTTGTTTGATTTTATTGAATGTGACTCAAATTTCAACGCAAACCTTTGTATTTTTCGAGAATTATTGGATAAAATAATTAAATGCTTTAACTTCCTCTTTGAGCGCATTAGTTGGGGTTTCCAAGATCCTTTAGATTTTCTTCGAATTCCTTCACCACTTCACATTGGATGTTGATATCGAATTCCCTTAAAGGGCGCATTGGTCTGAGGTAAATGAATCCTCCTGAAATTTTCCTTTCAAAACTCCACTTTTTACTCTCCTCTACAAGGTCGCATTGGATAAAGTGTTTGGATTCCTCTAAAATTCGCATTGATCTACTTGTTTTCATTTGCAAGAGAGTGGCGCATCACTTCAAGGTGCTAAAATCCTCTTCAAGTTCGGGTTTTTGAAATATCTTACTTCCTTCCACCTTTGGCACATTGGTGAAGCAGTTTGAATTCCTCTTACTTTTGCAAAATGGATCAAGTTTTTGACAACTCCTAGGTTGAGCGCTCCAGTTGACACCTTTGTTTTCTTCTTCTTTGAGCATATTGGTTGAAAGACAAAGGATCCTTTGAAGTGGCGCACTAGATAGGGTATAAAGGATCTTCTAGAAATTCGCATTGGATAAGAATTTGAAATCCTCTGAATACTTGCCTCGAAACCTCTCTCTGTTATCTACCTCCTATCAAGCGCAAAAAGGTCTTTCTTACTAGGTTTTGGCGCATTACTTCGTCATATAACAAATCCAACCAAAAACCCTCCTTCTCCTTAGGTCGCATTAGATAAAGTATTCAGATCCTCCTGATTTCCTTTCACATGTGGCGGGTTGGTTAAGGTATTCAAAATCATCTAGAACTTTCACTTTGGTTAACACCTTTTGAATCCTCCTTGGGCTGGCGTATTAGATCATGTTTTGGAGATCTCCCTTCCTTAAGCGCTTTGGATTAAGTGCTTAAAATCTTCTTTATAAACCCTATGCTTCTCCTCATATTGGGCGCTTTGGATGAATGCTTTAAAATCTTCCTCAAAACCTTATGCTTTTCCTCATCAAAATGATGCTTTCGTTTGGGCGCATCACTTGAAGGGATTGATTTCCTCTAGTGATAGCAGATTGGTTTGAGGAATTAAGATCCTCTAGAATTCGCATCAATGTAGCGCATTACTTCAAGGCGTGCAAATCTTCTAAAAATCGCATTAGTTGAAGTCTTGAAATCCTCTTAACTTTTCGTCTCCCCTTTATGGTGCTTTAGTCTGGGCGCGTTGGATCATCAATTGCAAATCCTCATCTTGTTCTCTAATTGAAAGCGCCTTTTCATCATGATTTTGCGCCACTTGGATGTCCCGTGCCATTAGATAAGCTTTTTGAATCCTCTGGAAACTTAGGCATTTTTCAAGTTTCGCGAGGTAAAGGTATATTGAAAAATATATTTAAGTATAAGGATTGAATTTCTTATACTTCAAATATTTTTCAATATACCTTTCAAGATGTTTGAGATAGGTCTCGAATCCACCGGATTTAACATGCAAAATCTAGAATTTGGAGGATTCACCAGATTTCAGACTTAGCCATTTTTTCAGGATTTTCAGGATTTCAGGCTACCAGACTTAGTATTTTCAGGGTCTCAAACATACTTCAGGATTGATCTCAACGTTCATTATCTGGATGGGATTTGACCAAGATTCTTCATCACTGCAAGTTCATCTGCCTCCTAATCATGAACCAAAGATCATAGAAGAGGAAATCATTACCAGATCGGCAGAGGAAGATAACCCAGGATATCATCAAAAAATCTCATTGAAAGCACAGAGCTCCAAAAAAGGGGGGTCCCTATTCCTAATGGGGTGATGTGTGATTTGGTCACAACATCTGGCGACTCCACTAGAGGAATGTTCCTGAACATTTCTAAAACAAGGATTCAAAGCCCACTCAAAGAATATTAAATCACCGTCCTCAATCATAAACTAGGCAAAAACGAGCTTAAAAGGGAAAGGAATCATAAATTGGATCAAGACACTACACCTCCTGATGTGTGATTAAAGATTGATTGCGATTAAAACAGTTTCTTAAATGTTCCAAAGATGAACAAATGTCAAGTTTCAACATCTCCATGTACACCCAAACATTAGATCAAATAAGCACGACTACTCGTTCAAAGAATCAGAACCAATCGCCAGCGCGACTATCCATATTCGAGGTTTAAAGTGCAAGCACTTGAGTTCATTCCCATCCCTTAGAAACCAGGATCATCTAAGTTAACCTGTCTCAAGCTAGGTAAATTCATGAAAGCGGATGGAAGGACGATTATGTACATGCTTCAAGACTTTGCATAGTAATGAAGGTGAAGTGAACATATATAATGGGTGAATAATGGAGGATTAGACGGAGCGGATGGGAACACCAACATTGTGACCTTGACTTATATACAGTGGACAAGGTTATTTAGAAAAGATATTGACATGGAAATACTCCAAATGATTCATAAGGACTTCAACTTATCCTTCTGGAGTATGCGACGAACAACAGGACCATATGAATGATTCAGAGATCAAACTCGAATTCATTATTGGATGAAGGATGCAATGTGGATGGAGATCTTTATTGTATATATGAGGTGGAGGTGATAAGCGGAATGATGGATGGAAGTATGCGAAATTCTTATTATGGAGCGGAGTGGAAACATGAATTACCTTGAGATGTTTATTTGATCCAGACTAACAAAGACTTTCCTAGCAACTTTGGGATCATTAAGATGTGTAAAGTATAAAAACCTCAAAATACTTCAGTCAATACCGAACAATTGACTCATCTCCTAGGAGCAAGCAATCGTGCTACCTGATACTAGTGATGGAATCCACGGGAAATCCATCAATCCCGACTTAAATTTCTCAAAGGAACGAATAAGAACTCATAAAATTAGATTTGGCATTTTTAGAATATTATGTTTAGAAGATGATAGTGTCAAGACACAATAGATGATTAGTGTCCAAGTCAAGTTCAAAATTTACGTTGTCAACAATTGAAAACTATGATCCATCAATCCTAAGAATATCGTGAATAAATGTTTAGGAAATGAGCTAACATACTCCAGCGAACGTATACCAAATGTCCTTGAGATATGTGTGACCTGCAGGAACTAAGAACCCCCAAAACAACTACCCTAAATCAAAACAAAACAACTAAACTAAACAATGAAAAGCAAGAAAATTCTTGAGTCAAATGACATCAAGATGAGCAAATCTAACCTAAGAAAGCCAAACAACAGAAAAGAAATCCTATCCTAACTATGTACAAACCAGCCCCTCAGGGAATTCATGGCTGGAAATAGTGCTTCAGGAACTGCCCATTGATAGGCAGTGGAACATCTTCTCCGGTCAAAGTCTTCAACTTGAAAGCGTTCTCTCCTAGGATCTTGGCAATTTGATACGGACCCTTCCAAAGATAATCAAACTTGTCATGATCACCTCACCGTTCATGTGCCTTGTCCCAATATAAAACCAGGTCAGAAATTCTGAAGGCTTTCACTCTTGCCTGGCGATCGAACCAACGCTTGACCACTCCTTGATGCTTCATAGACTTATCTAAGGCAATGTCTCGCTTCTCTTCCAGATGCAGTAATTGTGATAATCTTGTTTGTACTCGTTCATCTCCGTCTAGGTATTCTTGCATGAACTGCAAGGTTGGAATCCTCAATTGTATTGGGAAGATAGGATCCTGCCCATAAACTAGGTGATATGGAGAAGTGCCCAGGGAAGACTTGACTTGGGTTCTGTCTGCCCAAAGAGCGAACTTCAGCTGTGTGTGCCAGTCTCTCGGATTCTTATCCAGCAGCTTCTTGATTGCGTTCAAAAGGTTCTTATTTGTAGATTCAGCCAAGCCGTTACCCTGCGGGTAATAGTTTAATGAAAATTTCAGGGTTATTCCATATTCAAAGGCCCAATTAGAAAATCTGAGTGATGAAAACGCAGGGCCATTGTCGCATACAAGGGCGCTGGGACAGCCAAATCTGGTAATTATGTTCTCCTCCAGAAATTTGATTACTACCTCAGAGGTGCAGAACTTCAAAGCATGGGCTTCTGTCCATCTAGTGCAATAATCTGTTGCAGTCAGGATATACTTATGCTGTGCAGAAGAAGGTGGATTGATCATGCCAATAAAATCTAGTCCCCACTTGGCAAAAGGCCTGAACTCAACAACCGGCTGTAAGGGCATTGCTGGGTTTCGTTCTCTTTAAGCCGCTACTTGACAAATATGGCAAGTTTTGATGTGCTGATGAGCATCTTGAAACAGTTTTGGCCAATAATAGCCTGCCCTCAGTATTTGATTTGCCGTCGCCAATTCACCACCGTGGCAAGTTTCGAACTTGTCGTGAAATTGTTCCATAATACTTTTGGCTTCGCTTCTACCAACACACCTTAAGTAGACCCCTTCATGATTTTGTCTGAACAAAACTGATCCTTGCAACATGAAGTGTTTGCTTCTGTATCTTAGTGCTCTTCTCTGTGTTGGGCTCATATAATCTGGACATTTCTGAGACAGCAGGTAATAGACAATATCATCGTACCACTCATCGGGTGATACTGCTTCAAGTACATAAGCTTGTTGAACTAATCCAGGGCCTTCGACTGCTATAGTCTGGGTAAGTGCTTGTCCTCTAACCAGTTTCATCAGCTGAATTTCAATATCATATTCTTGGATAGTGGCGACCCACTTACCTCTTCTTCGCCTAGTTCATTTTGCATTAGTAGTGTCTTAACTGCAGCATCCGGAACTATGGCATACACTCTGCTCCGCAAGATATAGTGTCGGAATTTCTTAATAGCCTTTACCAGAGCATACGCTTGTTTCTCCACTCCAGGGTATCTCAGCTCAGCGTCTTTAAAGGGGGCACTCATAAATGCGATTGGATGTTCATCTTTATCATCTGTCCTCTGGGTCAAAATCCCTGCACAGGTGTGATCTGACGCAAAAGAATACAAGTAAAAGGGCTTCAAATAGTTTGGACTGATGAGAACAGGAGCCCTAGCAATTGCCTGCTTGATTTCGTCGAAGGCTCTTTTTGCTTGGGGAGTCCATTCGACTTTCGCATCCTTCTTCAACATATCATTCAAAGGCTTTACAATTTCTGCGAATCCAGTAATGAACTTCCTGACAAAGTTAATCTTGCCGAAGAAAGACTTCAATTCCTTTTTGCTGGCAGGCATACTGACTCTTTTAATGGCCTCTACCCTATCTGGATCGATAGAAATGCCGTGTTCTGATATTACGTGGCCCAAGAGCTTTCCTTCTGTTACCTCAAAGATACACTTTTTTGGATTTAAGGAAATTCCATACGTTCTACAAGATTCAAAAACTCTCCTTAAATGTTCGACATGATCTGCTCTGACTTTCGAGAATACAGTAAGGTCATCCATATAGATGATAATGCATTTTCCAATAATATCTCTGAAGGCAATGTCCATAGCCCTCTGAAAAGTGGCTCCTGCATTGATTAAGCCAAAAGGCATCCTTCTGTATGCATATGTACCCCATTTTGTAGTGAAAGCGGTCTTTAACCGATCTTCTTCTTCAACCATGACCTGGTTATACCCTGAATATCCATCCAGAAAAGACATCATCTGCGAACCATTTACAATTTGAAGCACTTCGTCAAGTGAGGGCAAAGGATAATTATCTTTCTCTGATGCCTTGTTCAGATTCCTAAAATCAACACACAGCCTTATTTCTCCATTCTTTTTTCTGACAGGAACCAAATTGGCGACCCACGTCGAGTGCCTTATTGGAAATATTATCCTTGCCTGTAGCAGCTTCTTTACTTCTTGATAAATGAGTGGCTCCAATAAAGGATTAACTGGCCTCTGCCTTTGTCGGAATGGTCTACTTCCCGGCTTGAGAGGGATAGTATGTGTGATGATGGATGTGTCATGTCTTCAAATCATCATACCCTCAGGCGATAACATCGTGAAACTCTCTCATGCTATTGAGGATATTTTCTCTTTCTTCTGGTGTACAAACTTTCCCTATAAAGACATTTTTTACCTCTTCGTCTGTCCCCAGATTGACTGCTTCACACTTATTCCCGTCTTCACTGCGGTAGGGAGGAGTGCCCAACTTATCTGAATCAAAGAGTCTCTCTAACTCAATCATACCCTTTGGGATGGTATTGTCCTTCAAATTCATGATCCCATCTGGATCAAACTCAGCTTCAACTTCACTCTCGTCGATGACCTGGGTAGTGAAAATACCTGAATTAGTCAAGAAGTCCAGTATGTGTTTGTCATCATCAAACACTTGAAAGTTTGTGATATTATCTGGTACTGATGGAACTGATGTCAGTTCGACTGTGAACTTCTTTAACCCCTCCATAGATAATGGCTCAAGAGAACTTGCGGCTTGTGCTAGTGCATTAGCTACTTGATTTGTTCATCTGTAAATTGATTTGATGTTAAATGCATCGAAGTCCTCAATCAGATCCCATACCCGGTTTCTGTATTTCTTTAACCTCTTATCATGGCAAACATTGTTTCCTGACCTGTCTAACGACTATTTCTGAATCGCCAAACACATGCAGAATCTTAACTTTCTTCTTTATGGCCAGGAGTAATCCGTGCACTAGAGCTTCATATTCAGTAACATTATTGGTGCACGGGAACTGCAACCTTAAGGCTGACAAGTAAGCTTCTCCCATTGGACTAATCAGTTCAAAACCAGCTCCGGATCCTTGTCTGGATTTTGATCCATCAAATCTCAAAGTCCATACTTGATTATCCCCTGGATTTAACTCATTGATATCTTGATTTGCTTTTGCAGGTTCAACTTGGGTATGTTCTGTTGCTGATGTCGAAGTGTTTGCTTCATCTGTAAGGACAGTATTCCGAACAGGTTCTTTTAATTTCATCATACTTGGAATTTCCAAGCCCACAGCCTCTGGAATCCTTTTCCTGACTTGTTCCAGGGCTACTACGCACATAGCGCAGGAGAACTCAGAATGAAAAGCATTGTGTATCCTGCACCAATTGGGCAATAATAAATCATGAACAGATGCATGACTTCCCAATTCTACGCCTTGCTTCACATGTTTCATCACAAAGTTTCGGAAGTTTTCAAACATGCCTTCCCCTTCTTCATCTAATGATATGCCATGATCACTTTCTATGAGGACCTCTGTTGAATTGTGCAACATTAAAATCTCCTCCACCTTAGGCTTGTAAACACCCAAGTCTGTCTCTACAAAAAGGATCTCATTATCTTCACCATATTCAATAATCATCAATTTCAGATGCGGAGTGCTAACTATCCTGATTTGATTCGGCAATCCTTTCCATGATAGCCACATGTGCGAGAAGTCGGTGGAGACATACCCATTGAGCTTCTTCAACCAATCTCTGCTTAGCAGCATCCCATACCCTTCAGGTATGTTTACCACTGAAATGTCAATGTAATGCTAAATCCTGGGATCAGCTGCCAACTGCATGTGAATATTGTGTAATTCTCCAATAACTGGAACTTCGGTCTTATCCAATTGAGTAACTTTCTTGTTTGTCTGCTTCGGGATAAGACCAAGTTTCTTACAAATACCCAACGGCATCACGTTGCTTGAGGCTCCTGAATCCATTAAACAATTATGCAATAGTTTACCAAACATTCTAACTGATATCAAGAACGGGGGCTGTTCATCCCTTCCTTGGTAAAAGACTACCGATTTCTTCTTAGGAGCACTATATCGGTCATCTGCTAGATCTAGATTGACTTGCGAACTTTGAGTCCTAGGTGCATTATTATCTTCTGCAGGCTCTTCCTTTATTGAAACTGACTTGTCATTTGTCATACTGGATGAATCTTGTGCAATGAAAACAGCATTCGTCTGACCTTGTGGGTGAGGTGGCCTCATTTGAGTCAGGTTCACATTTTGACCCACATATGTTCTTGGTGCAGCTGAAGTGGATGGACCTGACGATCCTGTGGGGATTTGTACGTTTTGATTTCCACCTTTTGCGATGGTATCATCAACACTTCTTAAAAAGACTTCCTTCATTTCAGGTACTCGAATTAACTCTGTCAGTGGTAAGTTGATCTTGATCTTCTTGAGTTCCTCGACAACATTGACTCAACCTCTTTAAATCATCCTTAGGAACTACCTCTGAGGTGGCACGATCTAGACCCTTGGCTATTGAATTAATCTAAGCCATTCATTGTAATACTGGAGCACTATATAAAGGCCTTGTTGCCTCATTTGTAATAGATAGATTTAGAGAGTAGATTTTAGGAGTAGAATAGGAGACTCTCAAAATTCTCTGAGAGGACTTGAAATTGTTGTAAATATTTCTCAAGGTTAATGCAAAAGACATTGGAAGTTTATTTGGTGTTCGAGTGTTGTCTTGTGGAATTACATGGTTTCTTGTACTTAATGAAATGGAGAGATGTTTCAAATAGATTAGAAATAGATTAGAGCTCATTGTTATAATGTATGTTGTATTGAATATCTGATCAACTCCTAGCTCATGCTTTTAACATTCATCGCTGGTGAATTGTTGTGTAAAGCTAGTCTGAGCTATCATTTGCTTAAGTTCGATTATGGATGCTTGTTTGAGCTGCGCCGTTCAATGGGTGCTCATATGAACCTTCATGATTTGAAAACCATTCGCATAACCTTAGGAGATTGCACCAACTTCATGTAGTTGTAGGCATCCTTGGCGAAGTGAAGTTAGGTTTATCGAAGAGTTTGTCTGTTCAGTACCTCATCATTGCTTCATTGACCTTAGATTAGTTTCCTAAACCCTCACCCTTTTCTATTTCTTTGTTATTGAGACCTTGTATACATATCATCCACACTGAAGGAGAGATAAGCTGAATGAAAGAAGAAAGATCTAATGCAAGTCCCTTTGTGTTTAACAGCAAAATCATACTTAGTCACTGAGCTGTTTCTTACATAATCATCAGAAAGGAACCTTGGAGTCATCTTGTTTGATCACTTCGTTCAGCATTCGAGAGGCTTTGCTCAAGAGGGAGTCAGATACTTTGTATTTCACTCTAATTGTTGACTTGTCGAAAAACAATCATCAACAGGATGTTGATCAAAGAAGAAATGTTTTCAAAGAAATGCTCTAGCCCTTGTGACAAAAGAAAGTAGCTATGAAAGTAGAAATGATGAACCTACATGTTTTCTTCCTATGATGGATGCATTCTTTGAAGAGGATTATCATAATGAATTCCATGTAGCATTATGCCTCCATGATGGTTGCCTCCATTATTCTTGCCTCACACAATGATGTGAATGTCTATATATTGCACCCTTTGGTATCTTTAGGACCTACTTTGATTCTTCACCATTTTTTGACACTTGTTTTGTTGGCTCATGAATGGAAATAGTCTTTTCCCTTTTTTTCTTTATATCTTCCTCCTCTTGTTTGTCCTCTAATTCTTCAACGCAATCTTCAATAGGTTCCTTCTAAACTTGCTCTACCTTGACTTTTCTTTGGTATCCATTATGTGTAATATCCTACAATGTAACTTTTTTCTTTCTAAACCAAATCTTTGTGAACTTCTTTTGCAAATTAAAGTTTATTGTCCTCAAAGATTTTAACCAAGGATATTCAAGAACAATATCCAACCTATTCATATCGCAAGCATAAATGTTTGAATGCAAAACATATTTATCCATGGATAGCTTCAAATCTTCATCACTTTGAATATCCTTGCCCTCTATTTGATTGTCCTTGATTTTCTTTGCTTGTAACTATATCTACTTGGCTAGGTCCATACTAATGAAGTTATACTTGCTGCTCGGGTTTATAGAAACAATAACCTTGGCCTTTTGAATGCTTCCATAAATTTAAAGGATTGAATCTTCTTTCCTTAGAGCTAAAAATGCATGTACTTGTATCCTTTATCTTCTTTAAATCTCCTCTTTCTCCTTATCCTCGTACTTCTTCCCCTCCTTTCTCTTCTTCCTCTTCTCTATCATCTTTACTTTCTTCATTCTCATCCTTATCAACTATTATTTCTTTTGGTACCCATCTATCAAAAAACACTTGTTCCATTTCATCTAAAGATGAAATGCCTTTATGCAATGGATAATACAATCTGTAAGCAATACCACTCAAGTGCAAAAAAATATATATATTTTTATTAAAAGTCCTCTCAAATTGGAGCCACCATTCTTATGCATTACCACTTCCATCAAGCATTGGAACATTCATTAAAACTAGGGTTTCTAAAAAATTCTTTCAACAGATCACATTTCTACCACATATCATTCACCAAACTCTGATCGGATCATTTTGTAATGCTGTTGGCCCAAAATCCAAAAATGCAAATAGCAAACCTATTAGTATTTTAATTCGCACCTTTCAATGCGACACAAACTAAATAGATGTGTGGTAAACTGCTCCTCAAATTAGAGGAGGAAGCTCCTTGTAAAATAAATTTTAACCTACTATGAACAATATGTACTTGCATTTTACAAACATTACAATGCTTTCAATGGTGATTCACATTCATATTGAATAAAGTTTAGATGTGTGTCTTTTTGGGTTTGTCTAATTTATAAGGCTGAAACACTCTTTTAATAGAAGGCAAAGGATTTTATGTTTTTTTAACTAAAACAAAATCCTACACTAGACGCTTGCATTGTTCAACTAAAATCAGAGACAACAATTCAAGAACACAAGGATTGAATAGGTTTAAACATAACAATACAACCCTTTGGCAAATTAATTATAGCAATTAGTACAAAGCCACAATTTCTAACTTCAAATAGACCTACAATACAAAGCTTGCAACTTGGTAGAAGCCATTTAATCTACTTCAACAAATATGACAAAACCATTCAATAGTAATTAAAAGCAAGATATGTTTAATAAATTCTATTGAGGAGGTACCAAAATCACAATAACACTGAATACTCAATAAATAGCAATTTCAACCTAATGCAGGCATGAGAATTACCATTGATCGATCCAACTAAGTGCAAAAAGGCATTTATTTCTACTATTTACAAAACTGCATGAAAATAAATTAACTGTACCTCTACCCTAACTACAACCACTTGCATGATCTAGAAACTTTATTACAAATTATCTAGTCCACTAATTCTAATTTGACATCATGCGACTATCAATTCAACTAATGATTAAAATATTACAATAATCCCTTAAAATCTCTCGATACTTGCATGATGATGAGCTATTTTTAGCACGGGCTAAAAATAGACTTCTGGAAGGCAACAATAGATGATTCTAATTTGATGATGCTTTCCTTTGTTCAGACAAAGTCTGGCAAACCTTTTGATGAAAACTCTAAATGTATGAATATTCAATGAACCTTGATGACTCAAATCTGAAACCCTCACGTGAGGCTCTAAAAATTCGCCTTGACACTTTCATTGTTGACAAAGTTCTGGCAAACCTTCAATCTTTTTGAAAGTTTGTTCATTCGATGAATACCCTTCTTGAATATAAACATCCTCTTGTTCACTGTTTCTAAAATTCACCTTCTCCTTAGCTTGATCACTACAATTGGATGGTGAACCCTTCGTATAGCTTCATTGCTGAAAATGACTTTTTTATGACTTGAATTTTCGAAAAACACCAACACTTCTTTCCTGGAAATAAAAATCAGAATCTAGAAACTGGATTGATCAGCGATAAATACACACTGAATGATGCAAAATATAAGATGTCAATTCTAAAAATCTTCAATGATAGTTGCTACAACTGAAAAATCATTGTCCCGATGCTTTAAATCAATTTTGGAGACCTCCACCCGATAAGGGATCGAGAAAATGATGAAAGGACAAAAGGGGTGAGGTGGCAGCATTTATGGGTTGGTGATCTAAAGACAAGGATGGCAGGCGGATGATAGCTCCCCACACGCAAGAGACATAATGAAGAATTATATCTCCGAGAGCAAAGGTGTTGGCATTTTGATTGTCTCCTTTCATTCTATAGTGTGGCTCTTAGCGAAGACTGGAAGGGTTTGAAGTGTCTATCTGATTATGGTGTCTACAACAAGCAAACGACACCTGAGTGGACGCATGATTTTCAAAGAGGGGGAAACGAGGAGGGCAGGGTCTTCCTTGGCTAAGATGAGGAATAGGAGGGTCTCAGGGAAAGAAGCGGTGGTAGATTTTATGGATTTTGTTGACAGGGAAATTGAGAACCCTAACCTGAGGCGTTGGATGACTCAAGTCTGGGGGTGGTTAAAGACTTGGATGGGAAACCAGATACGGGGCTCTGCACGGCCATGACCAAATTTCTATTGAACCCTAGCCATACTAGGGGATGGTGGAACGCTTTCGATGGCACCCAATCTCTGGCTGTGCAGTGATGATATCAACGACGACGTGTTCCTATATTATACATGATGATTTGGGCAACGTGGATCAAGAGGATGCATTCCATGACTGCATAATGGCTCACCTTCATGGGATAAAAAAGCGACAGGTCTGTTTACAACTAGCAGTGGAAGAAATGGCAAAAAAGATGTAAGTGGTGCTCCCTGTGGAGGCGATTCCAGGCTTTTCAGAGTGTTGTGATGAGGACAATTCCAAGGAAGAGAATGTAGATGCGAGGTCGGATGAACTGGTATGCAAAGAGGGTGTAAAAATTTGTAATGTTGTGTAATTTCCCCTTTTGGGATTGCCCTAAATCTTGCCCTAGAAACACAAATTTGATGAGTTAGGGTTACAACTTACCAATTAAATGTTGTAAGCAAGATAAATCCTGGTTTAGGTCCAGCAATCATGTTAGATAATATTGGAAATATAATTTATATGACCAAAACATATATAATAAATTATCTATTTAAATCATGTAAGATATATATAACTATTTCAAATCTATATAAACTACACAATATCTATAGCACATGATAGAAGATCAGCCATAATGCATAGAATAAATTTAATCATGATATGACTTGGATGAGGAACATGATAAGTCTGCTCGAAGCTATCCATACCAAGCCCAATAGCACGAGTGTCTCAGACAACCCACCCCTTGGCCCAAGCAACAGGAATATCCAAACTAAGACAATTCCACCCTTGGGGTCGCATACTTGGCAAATAAATTCGTATCTAATTTCCCTATCCATGTTACCCTTTCCGTCCTTAAGATAGAAACTCCTTGAAACCATCCCAATAACCATTCATAGTTCGGATTGAAAGGAAAGCCTTGAAAGGGGTGCTTGTAAACTACTCACCCACCCAAGCCCAAGAGCGCGAGTGTCTCACACAATCCACCCCTTGGCCCTGAGCGGCAGGAATGTCCAACTAAGACCATTCCACCCTCGGAGTGGCGTGCTTAGCATGAGAGGCCCATAAACAACATTACCGTATCTTGCCTCCTTCAACCTTTTGATTGATAAAAGGATAAAGACATTCATTAATATATATATATATGTATATATAATCTATTTCTTTTAAAGGGATGAAATCTAAGCATTGATCGATTTTTTTTAATTCGTCCAAGACTGATGGCATTCGAGTCTGCTTCTTTGAGGGCCGAGCTAGGGCATCCGACCCCTAGCCCGTGATCGGGCTTCTTTGGTTCCTGCGCTGTCTGGGTGGGGTGTTCTGGTGCTTTCAGGGGGGTTGCTCTATTTTAAACTGCTGAGTGCATGCTTTCCTGGGATTCGCGACCAGTGGTTCTGCGTGTCTTTGTCTGCCCGGGCGTCTCCTTGGTGCCTTGCGTTGTAAGTCCGCCTCTGGTGCTTCTGGGGCGGTGCACCCCTGTTCATGCAAGGTTTTGGTTGCAAAAGGGTGATGCTATAGGGCGCGTGGGGTGTGTTAAGCTCAGGGTTTTTTGTGTAAGGTTTCTTTCTCCTTTCCTGGCGCAGGTGTGGATAGGATCAAGTGGTGGGTGTTTGTGCAGAGAGCGGACGGGGGTGGTGGTGTGGTGTTGCCCCACACTTTACCATTTGAAGGTTGTGCATATCTGTCTAGGGTTTGATGGCCTTTTCGAAGGGTGAGGCTTCAAGGGTGTCTCCCAACATGGGCTTCCGAGCAGCGATAGGCTCAAAGTTTCCGGATCATGGCGTGAAGACTTTCAACAATAATCTTTTCACTCCGGAATCAGGGTATAGTGGAGCGGGTGCGCCTAATGGTGCGCGGATCCCTAAGGTTAACGGCTATCTCGAGCGATGCAAGGAGAGGCCAAAGCTGGTCATTCTGCTTGAGATGATTGTTGAAGACATTGAATATTATTCAAATCATTCCTTGTATTGCAAATTTTTGGGGATGAGGACTTCGCTACAGTTTTTGGAGCCTTGGGCCCAGAGAACTTGGTCACCGGAGGGTGAAATGGACATCACGCTGCTAGCAAATAGTTATTTTATGGTCACTTTTAATTGCTTGGCTGACCGCAATAATGTCTTTGCCGAAGGCCCTTATTTCCATAACCAGGTGGGGTTGTTTATTAAGCCATGGCATGCTGGCTTTATCCCCTCAGAGGAGCTGCCAAATCGTGTTCCGATGTGGGTCCGTTTACCCCGGTTTCCGGTGGAATGTTGTCAGGAGGATACTTTGCAGTTGCTTGCTTCGCTGCTGGGAAAGCCAGTTGGCTCTTCATTGTCAACCTTAGGGAAAAAGGTAATGACTTTTGCCCGCATCTGTGTTGAAATTGATCTTAGCAAGCCCTTGCCCGATGCTGTGGATGTGTGCAGGATCTTTCTCTTGGGTGCAACAGTTGGACTACAAGACTCTTCCTTTCCGCTGCCGTCTTTGTCATGCTTACAGTCATCTACAGCGAAGATGTCCTAAATCTAAGCCCATGGACTCTCAGCCTTCACAACCTCCTCGCAACCCCCCTAGGGCTGATAAGGGGAAGGGCCTTGTCCCTGGTGAGGTGGCTGATGCTAAGGGTTTTGTTCCGGTCAAGGCTCGTAACAGGAACAGGGGTCAAAAGCGGACCATAAAGGAAAGGCAGGATGAGGATTCGTTTAACAGGTTTGAGATATTGGATGATCTCAATCAACAGGAAGTGAACCCAGGGTTGATGAGTTTAGATCAAGGGGTTGAGGGTTCAGCTCCAGAGATCAATACTTCTGGCGATTCAATAGAACCACAGGTGGATGAGGCTTTGCACATGGATACGGATCAGGAGATGGTAGTTACAGTTGGGCCGGTTCCTTCTGTTGAAGCCGCGAAAGTTGGTGGGGATCCTTCTCTTTCTGGGAAGACCATGGGCTCTGTTGCAACTAGGAGTAGTAAATCTTCTTCTCTTTTGGGCCTTATGCAAAGGGACCTTAAGAAGGGTGGGGCGAAGAAATCTGTCAAACCTGGTAGAAAGAAGGATCTGGAAAAGATCAAAATGATGGGTGAGACTTTGGTGGAGTCAGGGTCAGTCAAGACTCTGGATTCTCACTTTTCGAGCCCCTTGAAATGATTGTTTTATTGTGGAATGTAAGGGGCTTGAACTGCAGCCCTAGTCAAAAAGCGGTTCATGATTTGGTTAGAAATCAAGGTCCTGATGTTCTTTTTCTACAGGAGACCAAGCTTTCAGTTGAGACTATGTTCAGTTTGGCTCCTAAGTTGTGGAGGAACAGGGATTGCCAATGCACTAGTGCCCTTGGATCTTCTGGGGGTTTAGCTTGCTTCTGGAACCCACGGAAGATCTGTCCTCTTTGGTGGTTGTCTTCTACGTTTGCTATGACTATGATTGCTTCCAGTTTTGAGACAGGGGAAGTCTTACCCCTCTCTAATATCTATGCTCCTACTGACTTGAGGGGTAAACAATCTCTCTGGGCCCATATCAGATTTGTCCGTAGCTTGGCTCCTCTCCATCCTTGGATTTTGGCTGGAGCTTTTATTGCTATTTTGGAGTTGGCTGAAAAGCGTGGTGGAACGGCAAGGCTGGATCCCTCTGCACTGCTTATGCGCAATTACATTGATGCTTTGAATTTAGTTGATATTAAGCCCAGTAATGGTCAGTTTACTTGGAACAATCGCAGGGTTGGGGAAAATTGTATAGCCGAGAGATTGGATCGTTTTTTGGTTTCCTGTTACTGGGTTGGTGGTATGTGGTCTTCGTGTTCTGAAATCTTGGATTGGAGAGGCTCCGATCACTGGCCTATCAAGCTTACTAGTGTGTCAACTCATGTGCCTCGTTCTCCTTCTTTTAGATTTCAACTCATGTGGTTGCGGGCCTAGTCTCTGTTCGATTATGTGGCCAAATGGTGGAGGTGGGGCAGACCTGCTTATGGTACGGCAATGTATACCTTTGCTAAATTGCTGCAGTATGTGAAATATAAGCTCAAGCGTTGGAATCATCAAAGCTTTGGGAATGTTTTTCATGCTAAGGCAGCTGCTCGGGCTAAGTTGGATGGTATCACGAGACTGATAAGAGAGGATGGGGTGACTGAAGAATTACTTCAGGACGAAGCTCAAGCTTTGAAAGCTCTGGAGGAGTGTGAGCTTAGGGAGGAACTGTTTTGGAAGCAAAAGGCTCGGATAGAATGGCTTTAGGAAGGGGATAAAAATACCGCTTTTTTCTTCAATTCGGCGAAAGCCAGGAGGCATGGAAATTCTATCTCGGCTCTGGTAAATAATAGGGGTGAGCGACTTTCCCCCTTTCCTGAAATCTCGGGTGAGGTGGTGCAGTACTTCTCTCTTTTTAGGGAAGTCTCGCATGGGAGGTCACCTGAAGAAGCCCAGGTTCTTTCTTGTATTCCCCCTCTGGTGACTAGAGAAATGAATGAGCTTCTTATGAAGGATATCACTCTTGAGGAGCTAGAGGAGACTGTTTTCCAGATGAAGAAAGGGAAAGCCCCTGGACCTGATGGCTTCCCGGTAGAGTTTTACCAAGAATTCTAGGACATTATCAAGTTGGACCTTTTAGCAGATGTTCAAGAGTCTCAACGGAATAAGCAAATACTAAGGGCTTCTAATGCGACCTTTCTCGCCCTCATACCCAAGTGTGAAGGGGCACATAGGTTAAGTCAATTCCGCCCCATTTCTCTTTGCAACGTTATTTACAAAATTATTTCTAAGATTATTGCTGACAGGTTAAAAAGGGGGCTAAAAGAGCTGATTCTTGAGGAGCAGAGTGGCTTTGTGGAGGGCAGGCAAATTTTGGAGGGTATTGTTATTGCTACTGAATCCATTCACTCTATGGCCAGCTCCAAAGATAAGGCGATGTTTATTAAGTTGGATATGGCTAAAGCCTATGATAGGGTCAGGTGGTCCTTCCTTCGGAAGACTCTCAGTGCTTTTGGTTTTAGGGAAGAATGGATTCATTGGGTTATGAGTTGTATTACTTCAGCTTCCTTCTCGGTGCTTATTTATGGGGAACACACGGAGTTATTTGGTGCTTCTAGGGGGCTTCGTCAGGGAGATCCCTTGTCTCCGCATTTGTTTCTTCTCCTTGTTGAAGGTTTGGGGAGGCTGATTAGAAGAAATCTAGAGTGTGGTCTTATCCAGGGTTGGCGGTGGGGTGGTGAATTGCCTCCGCAGTCTCACCTGCAGTTTGTGGATGACACTGCTCTGATGGGCATGGCTACAATGAGAGAAGCTGTTAATATGCACAGGGTGTTGGATGTTCACCTAACTGTTTCGGGTCAAATGATTAATGAAGACAAGTCTTCCATCTTCTTCAATACTCTGGGCCCCATCCAACAGAGGATTGCTCAGACTTTGTGTCGTTTTCAGATTGGGACTCTCCCTTTGATCTATTTGGGTATTCCTATCTCGGTTGGTCGTTTACCCAGGGAGTCTTGGCAAAATATTTTGGATAAATTTCGAGTGAAAGTTAATCACTAGACTCATCGGTGGTTATCTTTTGTTGGGCGTGTTCAATTAATTAAGTCAGTGGTGCAGGCTTTGCCCATTTACAGGTGTATGCTCCAGGTTGCCCCGATGGGATTTGTTAAGGAGTTAGATTTGGTTGCAAGACAATTTTTATGGGCTGGTTGTCTGGTGTCTTCCAAATGGAGTCTGGTTAGATGGGAGGTTGTTTGTAGCCCAAAGCAGTATGGGGGTCTTGGTTTACGGCAGTCGGACTTGACTGGAGTTGCTCTGGCTGCGAAGCTATATTGGCATTGGTGCACTGAACAAGATAAGGCCTAGGCCAGGATTCTGTCTCAAAAGTACTTCTCGGGGATCCCTCAGTGTGATATTCCTCGCTATCCCCTTGTTGGGAAAGGCTCGGTGATTTGGGGTACTCTCAAAAAAGGGGCCGCTCTTATTAAGGAAGGCCTATTCTGGATTTGTAAGCAGGGGTCCAAGGCTCTTTTCTGGACCGATTCTTGGGATGGCTATCCTCCCATTATCTCTCAGTCTCCTAATTTGTTGAATCTTTGCCACAGATTTCTTGAGGTTGGTTGGTCTCGGGTGAGTGATTTTAAATCCTTTACTTCCTGCGGGCAACTGGAGGTGGCAAGATGGAAGTCTCCTGATGCTTGGCCGGTTGTTGGTTCGCATGAGGAGTGTGCCGAGTTGTTCAGTATCCTTTCTAGTCGGCGGTGTAGTTCCCTCCAAGAGGATGATGTGCTTGCTTGGTCTCCCAATCCTAAGGGAGTCTATACTGTTGCCTCCGGCTATCAGGTTTTACTTTCTCATAGGGTGGATGGGGAGGACGTACAGTGGTGGAAGGTCTAGAACAAGTTCTCCTGGCCAAAGTGTAATTGCTTTGTTTGGATGCTGGCCTGGAATAGGTGTTTGACCTGGTACAATGTTCGGAAGAGAGGTTTCCAAGGCCCTTCTGTTTGTGTTATGTGTGGGGCGACAGAGGAAGACTCTGCTCACTTGTTTTTCCGTTGTCCTTTTGCTACTCAAATTTGGCATTTTTGGTGGGATGTCTGGTAGAGCCCCTATGTTCATGCTTCCTCCATGATTGATTTTTGGAATGATGTGGGTAAGTCCCCTTCTATGGCTTCTTTCTTGCAGGAAGTGTGGTTCGGGGGGCCTATCTTCTTGTTGTGGCAAATTTGGCTAGAGCGGAATCAGCGGATTTTTCGTGGTGAGAAGAAGATGGTGCAGCAAGTCTGGCAGAAAATCTTGGGCATGATTCAGGAGACGGTGGAGGCTAAGTGTGAGGTGAGTTTCCCTTTAGTCAAGCGGGATGCTGAGGTGGTGGAGAGACTAGGGCTTCAGGGGTTGTCTGTGACTTCGGCTTGTGTCAGGAGAGATCGGAAGGCAAAGAAGAGAATTCATAGGATTGGTAGGTGGCAGCTTCCTCCCGATGGGCTTCTTAAGATTAATACTGATGGATCTTCCAGGGGCAATCCCGGGCCTGCTGGTATTGGCGGGATAGGCAGGGATTCTGTAGGCTCGATGATCTTCTTTTCGGTTCATGAGGGGATGCAGACCATCAACATGATGGAAGGAATGGCTATTCTCTATGCTTTTGAGAAGGCTCATGCCTTGGGGTGGAGACAGATTATTTGTGAATCCGATTCCCAAGTCTTGATCAATTTGCTCAATAAGCGGAAAGTGTTGGATGTCAGTTGGCAGTTGGCTTTGATTGTGCAGCAGATTTTGCAGGTTAGTTTGTTAATGGAAATGGTAACCTTTGTCCATAGTCCGCGTGAATGGAATAGGGTTGTTGATTGCTTGGCGAAATGGGCGTCTGAGCATTTAGATGGAGGGAGAACTGAGGAGTGGGAGCTGGTTCCTCCATTGCTTCGCCATGATTTGGAGAGAATTCTTGATGAAGATAGGGAGGGTTATGGTGAGGGTTAACCTAGGTCCTGTTTAGTTCTTTTGTTTCTGTTGTTTCCTGGCATTTTGGTCCTTTGCTCTCTTTGTAATGCTCCTTTATGATTTTCAATAAAGTTTTTACCCCTTTTTATAAAAAAAAAAAAAAAAAATCTAAGCATTGATCCATCACAGCAGTACTATGAGATATGCATGTATGAGAAATCAGACTTATTCATAAATTTATTATTGCACACTAACTCTATAGTTCGTACCAATATGCCTGTAATTTCTTATATTAACCTTAATTGATATATCAGACTTGCAGATTGCTAGAATATTAATATTTTGCTGATGATTCGATAATATTATTATAGAATAATAGAATGATAGAATAACAGAAGGATAGAATGATCGTATGATAGAAGGATAGAATGAAGAATAATGTAATAATCGAATGATGGAATAATAGAATGTTAGAAGAATAGAATGATATAATGATAGAGGAATAGAATGCGAGAATGATCGAATAATAGAATGATGGGATGATGGAGTTATAGCATGATAGAATAGCTGCAATAAATATTTCTCTGCTGTTATCAATTATATATCACTACTGATCTGCAGGTTTATCTCTGCCTAACATATTTACTTCTTCTTCTTATTAATTCTGCCCTTACTCAGAAAATAATTCCTTTTATTTTTGTTTCTGCTTTCTTATATTCTCCTGATAATTCCTCCTCCCTCTTTTCTGCTCTTCACAAACTTCTTTATATACCTTGATGCATCTGTAGAGACAGGCGACTTCATGAAACAGCATACCTCTTCATAAAGAGGCGACTCTTATTAATAAGTATAAGCGCTGTTCATTATATTAATCACTGCTCATTATATATATGATGATCGCTGCCTTAATAAGACATTCTAAAATGAATTGCTTCCCTTTTAAAATAATCGCTGCTCCTTTAATATGTTCTTCTTAGACAATTTGATTGCTGCACCCTGCAGTCGGCTTCAGGTTTTGTAAATTAAATCCTTAATTTAATTTATGTCGGCTGATGTGGAGGAAGTCGGCTGCCTTAATTAAGAGGGTCGGCCAGCATAGGTGGGTCGGCCATAGTTTAATTTGTTTAGTTTCCTTAAGGAAGTCACCCTGTCATAAATACTTAAACTCGTTCTTGCCTTTCATTATCGAATGGTCTCTTTGCTTCTATCCTGCGGGGATATTACATGTTGATAAGGGGGTGCGGGGCCTGTGTAATTTCCCACACTCAAGAAACACTTACTCTCCTTGGTAACCATTCAAAAAATGGGTTATCAAATTGCACTTAAGAATAAATTGCTAAAGATCAATTTAGTGAAAGATAGATACCTGACCCAGTACATAGAATATGAAGATGGAAACTTGGTTTAGATGCATTGTCAAGTTGTTCCAAGGACTGTATAACATGCGGCAGTCGTTGAGGCAATAAGGATTGCCCTCCCGCCCACTTCCGCCTACCCCACCCCACCCCACCCCACCCCATAGGTCGTGGATCCCAAGCATGGAGACCTAAAGTATGTCTTAATACGACCAAGTACTAGGTTTATAATCATTGCAACAAGCACAGGAAATAGATGAAAACTAATCAGAAAAGTTCTATTACACAAGATTATAATTCATAATAGATATCTACAGCTTTCCAAAATGATTCTTGTTTCTACAAGGCGAATGTTGTATTGTCTACACAGGGAAACATTCTTGAAAGTAGAAATGTTATACCTGTTCTATACATAACTGTTGTACAATTACTTTACACTTTACCTTCGTGTAGCAACCTCTATCCATTAGTACGAGCTACTTTTATTTGGTAAGGAATGTTTAAAGTTGTTATAAAGCATGTTTTTCAATTGTGGAAAACTGATGCTTTTTTTAATTAATTGTGTGCAAGCTTACCAATCTGCTCCATGTAACATGACTAT
Organism: Cunninghamia lanceolata; assembly: GCA_027924645.1. Lineage (NCBI taxonomy): Eukaryota > Viridiplantae > Streptophyta > Pinopsida > Cupressales > Cupressaceae > Cunninghamia > Cunninghamia lanceolata. The sequence continues at coordinate 1,144,192 of BSBN01000889.1, forward strand.
TTTGTTCAGAAAGGACAAATATTTTTAATCTTGTCAGTAATAAGAGGATGCAATCAAAATGTCAATTTATGGCCATTGCCTCCTATTTGTTTAAGGCATTCTATGTTATAAACAAGCTTGCAAACATATACATTCACTTTTCAAAACTGCATGTTACAGTTTTCTCCACATAGACAAACCTTACAGTTTCTGCTTGAATGTAACTTCACCTTGACAAAATACACCATTAACTCTTGCAGGAGCCAAAACGTTTTTTATGAATGAAATCAATACTGTGATGTTTTGTACCATCTTACTTGATTGCTAAGAATGGAGCTGTTTGCTGATGTTAGCCCACTCGACCATGTCATTGTTGAAACATCAAGAACCAATGTTTCCGAGTATCCTGCTAATGAAAGATTTCTCATCATTTAACAATTTACAAAATCTTGAAATAAAAAAACTTTAAAAATGTGCACAAATGAGTGATGAAAAAGAAAATTCTCACAGATCATGTTGCCTTATCCATGTAGATCAATTACACAATGATACATAAATACATTTTGATACCTTTTCCTTTTAAAGTACTCATAATATAAACACCTGAAAACTTTAAGATTTATTAGAAGCGGCATACTTCAAAATATAGCCCTCTTTATATGCAGGTAATGTGGGAGCCAGTTGTTTTAACTATACGTACAAAAATGCATGGAACATAGTATATACAAAATATGGCAAGGTCTTTATAAACCTCATATATCGCATCCCCTTATAAACAATCTTGTTATTATCTAAATGCTCAAACTTGAAAATTGTATTTAATTAGTCTAAACTATATGCACTTTACTAAGAAAACCATCTGACACATCAGCAATTTTGTAAAAATGTGAAAACATTAAAACATTGGAACTACCACAATATAGCTGCTTTATGATGGATCATCAGGGCCTACATGGCTGCCACTGACAGTGAGTCTGAGTTTTAACATTTGTTTAGCTTGCTCAAGATCAAGACACATGGCCCAAAGGGAGCTATTTGGGTGTACATCCTGTCACTTCTTTCAGTACTAGGATTGGCGTGGAGAATTTTTCTTTCTTCGGTTCCCTTTTACCAAGACTCAAGGGCAAAGCTATATCGTCCTCATCTTTCTGCAAAAGATTTATTAAAGCTTTTATGTTCTCAATTTGATTATCAACTCATCAATCCTACAATTATATTCATGTAGGACATTGTTTGACTCTAGCATAGTGTTGATTTGTGTTTGAATCCATTGTTTATCATAATGCATGGAATGAATTTAAACTTGATGTTGTGATTTAATATTATATAGATCCCTGCCGATAAGGGCGTGGTTCGGTGGTTAAGTCACTCGGTTGTAGTGGCGGCCACCTGAGTTCAAACCCCCGCTGGGCCAACGAACTCGTAGGCTTTACACCTTCATTGGGCCAACGAGCTCGCGGGTTTGAAGTGTTCTTGCTAGGGGATGAGGTCCCCCGTGTTGTGGCCTCACCGGTTCATTGCTCCGGGCAAAAGCATTCGCGTGGAGCCGGAGGGCATGTTGCACCAGCGTCACCGGTCACGTTAAAAAGTTTACCAGGCGCATTTCAAAAATATATATATATATTATATAGATCCCAATGTATTTTTTTAGGACTTTGAACACTTTGTGAAGGGAAAATTTTTGGCTTTTTGGCATCCTATCTAGGTCGGGCTCTATTAGCATTTTAATTCGAACCTTTCAATGCAACACAAAACAAAATAGATGTGGGATAGAACCGCTCTTCGAATTAGAAGGGGAAGCTCCCTATAAATTAAAAACTAACCTAAAACTACACAATATGTACTTGCAATTTTCAAATTTTACAATGATTTTGGGGGAAATTTCATGTTTATGTTGAATAAAACATAAATATGTATCTTTTTGGGTGTGTGACGTGTAAAGGGTTGAAATGCACTTTTAACACGAGATAAGAGTTTTATGCTTTTTGACTAAAATCAAAACCTATAGCTATACGTTTGCGCCATTCAATTAAAAACAGAGACTAAGCAGGGAAAGTACACACAAATTGGATAAACAAAAACACAAATGCTATGTTAAGTAAGACTCAATACAAAGCCATGAGCCTTCAAGTTCATTTGCAATACAAAGCTTGCAAATTCATTGAAGCAACTTAACTTTTGGCACACATAGCAGCACATCTCAATAGATATTCCGAAGCAAGATAGGCATAATAAATTTTGTTGAGCGAATAAAAAAATCAAAATACAATTGAATAATAGATGACTACTAATTTCAGCATAATACAAGCATGAAAATTGCCATTCATCTATATTCCTTCTACCCCTGAAAGGGATATTCTCATGGTCCAACATTTGCTACCATTCCAACTCTACAACTTTCAGAATGACATTCTTCAATAGTGATTTTTAGATATCCAATTCAACACAGATTCTTGAAGAATTAGACAACCCCTTCCCATGATAAGGTCGAGAGGTATCTATCATCAATCCGAATGAGTTGTGTAATGTCCCGTTTTAGGTTTGAAGCAATAATTCTAAACTTTGCTATTTCAAAATGAAAACACTAGGATGGAATTCTGATTTTATTTATGCACCTTCAAATATGAGTTCTTCGAGCATCAAACATAGGCTATGATATGCAGAAATTGATGGCAAAAGTAAACATATAACTGCAGTCTCCTCTACTGTGAATCACACACTGGATTACACACTATAATGAAGACAAAATGATATTCAACTCAATCAGACATTTCTGTTATGAAATCAGATCCTTCTGTTGCTCCCTTACATCAATTGCGTGGCTCTAGGACAACCAAAATACAAACAAAATTTGAGATGAGGAACAAGTATCAATGAAAGCAAAAACCACACTTAATGATGATGAACTGCCTGATATGTCTTAGATCTGCCATGATTTCTATCAACAAACCAACCACGACTCCCACAAGAAGGGCGCTCAAGAGCCTCAATGCTAGCGACACCTTTGAATGCCAATGTTTGATGATGAGAGGTCTATAATTGTCTTCAGCAAGGTCTGCAACAGCTGATAGGGATCCGTCCGTTCCTTAATCGATGATGAGATTTGAATGCTGCTTTGACTCTTATCTTCGATCTGTATTGGATGCTGAGAGTGAGATGTTCGATACTCAGATTCTACCATGAGATTTTATTGATATTCCTTTTATACCTTGGATTGGTTATCACCCAACGGTCGCCACTTTCAGATTGCATAACTTGTATCAATTCAGTGCATTTCCTAATTCCTTAATCGGCGGCTCCAACTTCATTAAGTTTATTTATCATCAGCTATTAATTGTTTAGTTTGTATTAGTTTTGGTCTCCATATTTTACGGTGCCTATTATAACCTGAGTCTCTAATTTAGTATGGGGGCATGACAAGTTGCCAATCAAGTCAAAAACATATCTAGACCAAAACTATTGGGGAAGGACTTACAAGCAAATCCAAATTGGAGTTGTAGTGGGGATTTCTTCAATAAGCTTAAAACCCAATGTTTCACAAAGAGACCCACATTTATCCAATTCATTAGCAAAGAGAGAAACAACAAAGTATGCTCTGGCACAAGATCTGACTTCATAGTCACCATTGGGCTTCCAATTTTTTTTGACATAGACATGCAACTTTTCCAAAGGGATCCGCAAACCTAGGTATCTGCATCAAATTCCTTCCATGAAGAGAGGACATTCTTCTTGAATTCACCGATATCTAGATTGACAATAAGATTTCCTTCCAAGGTTGGGATTCATCCACTTTTGGCTAGAAATGATTCATTTATCTTTCATTTTCCTACTGCTGCAATCAAAAATGAAAATGCCTTTGGGGGTGGGGGGGCAATCTCCCACTTCTCAAACTCATTTGTGAGGAAGCTAGACCAAAAGGAAGCAAGATTTGGCTCAAAAATGTTGAGAACAAGAAACAAGAAGTCAATACAAAACACAAACCCTAGCAAAGCTCATCCTTAATCCTTCTTCTCAGCTAATAATAGTATAATATCAAAAACTATTTTACTTTCACCTAAGAGGGTTTATATAAAAAACAAAAGGCTGATCCTAAAATAGTAAGTGCTAGTAGCTACCATCATGGAGCACAACCTTTCAAGGCAACCCCATGTTGTTTGCTTAAACCCTCATTAGAGTATAAACTTTTTTAAAACAATCACTAGCATTTAAAATTTAACTCTAAAACAAATCTCCAAAGTAATATATATAAACCCTATGTAGTCAACTTACAATGTCTTTATTATGTTTTGATAATATAATTGTATCCGACTATGTATTAATTGTTTGTGGATTTCGAGTAGTTATAGGAGTCAATTGGTAGATGATTATGTTCTACTTGACAATAGTTAGGTTCTTTAAATAGCCTTTGCATAGTCAGGGAAAGCAATCTGATCCTTGGCTGATCATCTCTGGTCTACTTCTGTAAAATAACTTAATGTGAATAAAGATATATTTTTACTACTCTATCTAGTATGCATTGTTATTTCTATTCATTATTTTAAGTATTAGTTTTATCAAATAGAAGAGTAAACATTGGTGTCGTTGCCTTAAAGAAGTTGGATCCGATTTAAGCTATTCATACCCTTAGCCCAAAACAAAGGCAAGAAGAGACCACGTGGTCAGATCAAGAGATCAGACAATCTCTAAGGTTGGTAGAACAAAGAGAACAAAGAAGAAGACTAAGAGAGGTAGCCAAAGAGACTCTAGTAGTGCAAATCCGAAGCCGAAGTTCGTCCTGAAGTAGAACTTGGAGTTGGAGCGCGAGTAGAAGTCATAGTCGGGAGAGACAAAACATTCAATCCATTAAGAATAACCACTTGAAGGAAAAGTGGGTAGCAATAGCAAGACACCTTCCATTACCGGACGAAGCGTGGCTCAACCTTGTAGACCAAGTTCGGCAAGAAGAATCAATACAGCCTCCTCTAGATGAGGCAAGTTTTCATTAGGAGACAAAGTCCAAAGACTCCTTCACAGATTAAGAGTTGTTAATAGAAGAAGAAATCAAGCCAAAAACTCCAAGGCTAAGGGTTGGAGGGCACAAAAGCGAACCTAAAGATGAAACAAATGTGCGGAATGTTTAAGTTGCAGGAAGAGTAGAGGATTCTCACATGTCTGACAGTGTTGAAAAAGCACTAAAATGTCCAAATCAAGACTTCCTCAGGGGCAAGTTCCAGGCACTAAGTTTGCACTATGATAAAACCATGGTGACTCCACCATCAAGCCCCAGTGCAGAAAGGCAAAAACTGCCTAAGTTTAAAGGAAATGGATCAAAGGTTCCTATAAGACCTATGTAACGATTTGGGCAGCAAATGGGCAAGATGATAAGCATACTGGCTACAGTCTTTCCAACCACCCTGAGAGGTGTGGCCATTGATTGGTACACAAAGATTGAAGCAACCTTCTGAAATACAGGGGAGAAATTATGGAAGGCCTTCGAAGAAGAATTCAAATTGCTTCGGGATGATAATCAAATCGTAGCGAAAATCTACAACACAAGACAAGATAAGCATGAAATTGTAAGAGCTTATAATCGTAGCCTCAAAGAATCGCTTATAAAATTAGAAAAAGACCTTGATGATGGGCCAAAGAGGAGATAGTTTATTGACGGCCTTATTCCTTGGTATCGCTCTCATCCTACATAGAAACATATAATAGGACAATGGATATAGGAAGAAATGATAAAATGTCATCTCGAGCCAAAGGAAAAATGGATGACGATGATAGTTTGGACAAGAGTAGCAACAATGAATCAAGAATAGTACAAGCGCTAAGATGATGAAGGAATCGAAGGTGGAGAAAGAAACCAAAGAACTCTGTTGCACTGATTGCAAAAGTGAAGTCACACCAAAGCTAATTGTCCCAGAAAAATGTTTTGTGATATTTGTTAGGTTATGGGCCATTCAAGAATAGTACAAGCGCTAAGATGATGAAGGAATCGAAGGTGGAGAAAGAAACCAAAGAACTCTGTTGCACTGATTGCAAAAGTGAAGTCACACCAAAGCTAATTGTCCCAGAAAAATACAGGGGAGAAATTATGGAAGGCCTTCGAAGAAGAATTCAAATTGCTTCGGGATGATAATCAAATCGTAGCGAAAATCTACAACACAAGACAAGATAAGCATGAAATTGTAAGAGCTTATAATCGTAGCCTCAAAGAATCGCTTATAAAATTAGAAAAAGACCTTGATGATGGGCCAAAGAGGAGATAGTTTATTGACGGCCTTATTCCTTGGTATCGCTCTCATACTACATAGAAACATATAATAGGACAATGGATATAGGAAGAAATGATAAAATGTCATCTCGAGCCAAAGGAAAAATGGATGACGATGATAGTTTGGACAAGAGTAGCAACAATGAATCAAGAATAGTACAAGCGCTAAGATGATGAAGGAATCGAAGGTGGAGAAAGAAACCAAAGAACTCTGTTGCACTGATTGCAAAAGTGAAGTCACACCAAAGCTAATTGTCCCAGAAAAATGTTTTGTGATATTTGTTAGGTTATGGGCCATTCAATAAAAGAGTGCCCATACAATCTAAAGATTAGGAGTTCTCAAGTGCTCTTCCCACAAGGAGGGCAGTCCACTCCACCAAGCACTCCACCGAAGCCACAAAATAACATGAATGCATCTCCAAACTATTGTCAGAATCAAAGAGGGGAGGTTGAAGTCAAATATAATACAACTCCAAAGGTTGTCCCATTATACAATCACAACAATGTGATGAATGGGTCATTTCACTAGAGACTACCATAGAAACTAGAACAAAAAACGATTGATGTGCAAATGATGTGGAGCTTCATCATATTGCAACTAAAAATAGTGATACAAAGGGTTAGGGCACACTGCAAAAATTATATTAATTCTAATTCTTACTAGTTGCCTCTGTTGTAGCAACAAAATCAGACTTTGACAATGAAGAAGTCACCCTAGACAGCACCCAGAAGTGTGCCCATGAAGCTCAGTGGCTGGCTAAGAATGTAATGCCTCTCAACACTGATATTACACCACTAAAAACACTCAGACAACAGAAAATCACAGGTCTGATCCAGAAATCAGAGTTCTGGAAATGCACAGAAATCTATAAATTTGCCCACAACTTCTCATACTCTGCAGATCCTACACCAAAACCACCATCAACGATCCACACTACCCTAGGCGCCCCCATTGATGTCAATTTGCATGCCAAAAGTGAGGCAGTTTGCACACAAGATCATCACGTCACCTTCTCAGCAGTACAGCCTGTACTATGGTATGACCCTTCTAATCTCCTCTTCCCAGCATAAAACACAATCAAATCCTCCATAATAATCACTATATTGTTGCACCTTGAAGACAATGCAGAAGTGTTAAAAATCACAATGAATTTAATTCTTCAAACGTCACGTTTGTTATTGTACGACACCCAGAAAGGTACGGCTCCATGGAGAATAGTAGGGTTGGGGTTTTCTTGTATCAATCACTCCACACTCAGCAGAAATCTGCCTTCAATCACACCAAAAATAATTGTTATCCAAAACATTCTCAAAAAACATAAAAATCAAATAGTTCCATGATGCCGCACAGGTGATCCTCTGAATGAAAATCACTCCCAACTGGCTAGGGTGGATATTTCACTACCAAAACCAGTAGAATAGATGGGTTAAACAACCCCAGGAGAATCAAGCTCAACAGGTCTGGTTCACAGAAGAGAATAATTTCATATCCAATATGCATAAACTCCCATGAGCATTCAATTCTTTCTTTTATATCTTTCCCGTGCATGCCCAAGAAGAATAAAATATAATATAAGGCATTATGAGCTTCAATGAGCATTTATTTCCCACTAAAGTGAGCGCTCACTTTGTGTAATGTCCCCATTTTTGGAATGGTCACCATTAGACAACAAAGGATTTGGTTTTTACTCTCTGAGATGTTTGGATGATACACTGTGGGTTGGTATATTATTCTAATGGTGTGGATATGTTCCTATCATTGAGTATGTTTCTTTCACTATGGGAACGAATCATATTGATGTATTCTCCTAATGTTGATTTCATTTACTATCATAATTCTACCTTGGAGTGAACCACTTGGAGGAGTCACAATTATGAAGAATTGCTATGGAGTGCGAAGAGAGGTAATATTGTTTTGTGTGGATGCTATTTTGACATAAGGGATGCTTTCACTCATGCCAAGAGAAGTATAAGGGTGCCTTGCATACGCCTTCATTCATGGATAAGTTCAAGGTCATATTGTACATATCACATTATGAAGGCTATTATTATACCTCGGGCGACTTGTGATAGGAGATTGAATATTTACTCACATCTCACTTTGGCGCTTGGAGATGGCGTGGGAAAATAAGGAAATAATAATAAATCATATCTTTAATTTGATTTGTCTTGGGCACCCATGAGGATAGTGGCTGGTCGGCCCTCTTAGAGGGAAAAGATTCATTCAAAAATTAATATCAATTGTCCTAGGTCGGCCACAAGGAATGGATGCAAGTTGTGTATATATGCAAGTTGGTTTTTGGCATTTGCAATCATCATTCACTCATTCATTCAATCGACTTTGGGAGTTTATCTCTTGAGGAAGCTTAAGGCGAAAATCTCAAGTCTTAGGAGGAGTTGGACGAAACCCTAGCTTCTTCTTTTGGAGGATTCTATGGTGGGAGTTCACTTGCACTTCATGGATTTTGGAGCAGAATTATATATCTGATTTGAAGATCATTTTCAGACTCTTCCTTGGTGTGATATTGCTTATCTTTTGTGGAGAAGTCAACTCAAGCTTTGGAGCGCCTTCATTGGAGAAGAGCGCCATGTTTTGAGATTGTTTTGTGAAGGGTTTAATGCTGATCTAGGGTTTGAGCAGAGCAGATTTATTGCAGCAGCAGAGCAGACCGTTTCCCTTCATGTTAGGAGGTTAGATTGCATTGTTTTTTATGTTCAGTTTAGGGCAGAACTTGCTGGGTTTGTTTCTCATGCATGCCCATGTCCATCGTTATATTTGAAGACTTTTTATAATCAGTTTATTGCAGCAGACTTCTTTATTTGTTTCAGTCATGTATGTTGGTTAAATGAAGATGATTTGTTGATCATATGATGATGAAATGCAAGCACAATATTGTTGATCATATTTATGGTGAAATAATGATAATTTAAGATGTTTTATGGGCTACCCTAGTTGTTACTTCAAGTCTGATTTTTACTCCAGAAGTTAGGGTTTGAGCAGAAAAATAAAGTGCATAAATTAGGGCAGAATTCAAATTAGGGAAAATCAGAAAATTCTAAGCAAGTTTCATTTGGAAAGCCCATAAATCCAAACTAGCCAAAAATATCCCCATTTGGGATATTACACTTTGGGAAATAAAAATAATTCTTTTTCGAACACTCATCAACTTATAAAAACTCACTTTTAAAATAACTTAAAGTTGCCAACTTTATAATATGAAGAAAAACCAAGCACAACTTTTATTTAATTATTTTAAAAGTCATTTCCCTTAAAATGTCCTAGTTAGCCTTCGGGAAATTCACAGAAACAAGGCTAACCATAATCAAATTAATTATTGACGGAAAGGGGACATTACAAATCGTACAACCACCTATGGCAAAAAAAATTACAAGGCTGAAACAAATGACAAATAATAAAGTCCTCGCCATATATGGCATATTGACAAAGACTCCACCATACGACATTTCAAAAAGCAACATATAAAAATGACAAATTATTAGTTGTACAACCCTATCTACCAAGTTGATTGTACCACAATCATGGGATAAGGAAATTAAAATATTTGGTACTCAAGTCCCTTCCCTACAACCGGTTTTCGTTAATCAAATATTGCCTTTGCCTACTGTACAACCTCCCTGTTATGTTCCTATTGCCATACAATTTCTACTTGTTCTCTCCTCCATCATATGGTCATTGCTAGCTACTTATGTACTGTTTACTGCCTAATGATTCTAATTGTTTCCATACAGAGTAAACAAGAAAGATATTTGCACTATCACAGTGTACTAGAATGAATTACATTGTACGAGAATGACCAACATGGAATTGATACTCAGAACTTCAACTGCATATATTAATTCAAAATAGCAAGTACAATAACAATCCCAAAAACTCCATGTCCATACAATGAACTGACAAGTACATATAAAGTTTGTGGACGGTGGCCAACCATCGCCAACCATCATACCGATCGGGAGTAACCACTCACCGAAACTAACAAACATAAACATACTTCCCGATGCAACTAATCAAAACATATTTTGCCGAAAAGATACTAAAACTATAAAGTACGCCTAACATAATCCCCCCCAAAAAACTTGTCTTCCAGACGACTACAAAGCAAGATCCAAAAGTAACTAGGAAGAACGAGGGTCAGTGGACGTCCCTGGAAGTGTGGATGCCATCCGAGCTGAACCGAAAGTCTCCTGCTGAGGTAGGACCAATCGCTGAAGCCTGTAAACCTCCTCAGTCCTTTGTTTTAGATGTGTCGTGGCAATGATATGCTTGTCTCTGGTGAGACGTACCATCTGGACGGCATCCTCTAACTGCTTTTTAGTTTTTTCTTGTGTTGCCTGAGAGTCGGCCAACTCCTTCTTTGTAGCCTCTAGCTCTGCTCTGAGTGCATCAGCCTTGTTCCTTTCGGACTGTGTGAGCTCGGCTTCCTGTGCCAACTGCCGTTGGGAGTGCCCCTGTTGCTCATCAATTTTCTCCCTCAACTTCTTACTTAAAACTGCAGCCTCCTCTAGTCTTTTGTTGCACTGTGCCTGCTTCCGAAAATCTTCCTGTCTAGCATAATATAATGCTTGGAACTGATCCTCAATGCTATGAAGGGCTGCCAGTATCTCTCTATCGGCATCTCCAACTCTAAAGTTTGGTCTCTCTGGTTTCCATGCCCTCTGCATCTCCTCCGTAATCACTTCCGGCCAACCCCTATTCCAAAATACGCTTGCAAACTCTGTCTCAGCATTCTTGACGAATTGTTCAATTCTTTGTACCTCTGTAAGTACTACTGGCGAAGAGTATTGGGGATTGACTCTAGCAGCAATATCAAACACCCTCTGAAGAATGGCTCCTATAGACCCTAAATCCTGTGCATACCTGAGAATGGTGCCTAGTGGGTCACTCTCATCTGGCTCACCCATGTGTACTGTCAAACCTGCCAGCTCAGCCGAGCGAGAAGTATCCTCTGTATCATCAGCACTGCCTGTCATACTGGTATCAGTGCCTTCCTCCTCTGAGCTATCCGTGGTTGTTCCTTCTTCCTTCGCTTCAGAGTCACTAATCATTATCGCATCTTTTGGTGCATCAACTGACTTCTCCTCCTCCGGCTATGTCATCTCACCTTCAAGTGCAAGTGGTGGCGGTAAAGGAGATCTAGTGGGGCTTAGTGGAGGAATGTCTGCCAACTGTAAAGGTACCCCCAGTAGCTGAAGCCAAATATCTACATGTACTAAACTCTCCATATGTGTCGAACTCTCGGGAGACCTAGTCTCAAATGGAGTAATCTGCCCTGACGGAAGAGGAATTGGTACGGTGTCATCTCCCTTCATCCTCATGATCTGACTCCATGAAACGTGAGTGGTACTAGGCTGAATGGGCATCTCCGCCTGAGTGCTTGTGACCAAATGCAAGTGCATGCCTCTTCCTCGGTGCAACATCCCATCTGTTCTCTCCTGTTGGTACTATAGGGCTAGGGCTGGCGAGGATGCCAGGAGTGGCTGAGGCTGACGAAGCCTCAATGCAATCCTCCTCGGTACCTTCTACACTATATGATGCTTCTGACAAAGACTCAGCTACTCCCTGTTGTTTTCTCTTTTTGCTGCCCCTTGACTCATCTCCCTTTCCCCCTTGAGCAGGGGCCTTCAGGTTTGTCCATCTGAAGATAGTTGGCCAAGCTAGGTCATAACGCTCATCTCGCTGAAATGGGGCTCGTGCCAATGAAGGGACCTGAGTGCAGATGGCGTCCAGAAATAACGCAATGGCCTGCTGAGTCATGTAGAATGATTTACGGGTCATCTTCAGGAACTCGTGAATCCTATCTGAAAGAACTGCTGCCCAATTGTACATTGCACCTTGGCTGAGACCAATCATATAATCGGACATCCAAAATGGAATGTCTGGCGAGCATGAGGCTCCAGTCAGCCTCCCCCTGATCACATCCATTATACACCGCCATTCTTTATTCGCCAAGTGGTCTCGCCGAAGTCCTCTATTTCCTGTAGCCTTCAACTGGTTCTTTTCTTTCTCGCTAAAATCTGGCCTACAAACCTTTGCCATTATATTGTCCTTATGCCTTGAAGTCATTTTCTGTTTGCCGATTGTAAATCATTGGCGCGGTATACCCATCACTCTCTCAAAAACCTGTGGCGTGAATGTGATTTTGACCGATACATTCATAAATCTGATGATGGTAAATTTTGATCGGGGGTTGTAATTCACCACCATGCTTTTCAGTATTGCCTCAAACTCCCTGAAATTAAAATAAGACATTTGTATTACCTTGTCCACCTTTGCCTTTTGTAGTGCTATCTTGAGAGGATGGTCGTTGGCGTGGCTACTCCACCACTATTTACACTCGGTCGTCGTGAGGCTTTCCCACTGCAATGAATCCATTGTGATTTTTTCTTTTTCTTTTCCTTTCCCTTTCGGCTGCTTCTTCTATGCTGATGAACCCACATCAATTTGTGGCGTCTGTGTTGGCTTCTCTTCAATAATTATTTTTCTTGCCATTTTTCTACCTTCAACACGTCCTGATATCTGAATTTGCTTTCATCTGCCTTGTGCTCTGGTGACCCTGTTTGCCAGTAAAAATGACATTGTGACCTATTTTTATACTGCCCAGCTAATTCAGTTATGCCCGTTAGGGTTTGATTTTGCTTGCTATACTGACACTTGGCGATGAGAATTCTGGCAAGTTGGAGCCCTCCTCTAAGATCGTACGGCTTTTACAACAGATAGACCATACGGTGGCAGCTGATGGAACGTACGGCAAAATATTTGAATGTACCCTCAAACCGTACATATGGCAAAGATGTACGGCGCAGACAGTAGCAGGAACGTACGGTAGGACTCGCACACAGCAGGAACATACAGCAGTAGAATTGGTACGGACTACAACTTGCACAGCAGATTCGTACGGCAACACTCTGAGAGATCATACGGTTTCTACAAAACACTCGTACAACACACAAATTGTGGATCTTCTTCGTACAGTAGGCAATTGGACTCATACGATGATGGAATTTACTGGTACGATCAAGCGGTAGAACACGTACGGTGGCAGCAGATTTTTTTCTCTGTACGGCCCTGAAAACAAAAAAACTCGTACTACAGACAAGCAACTTCGTATGGTGGCCAAGTTCTGTATTCGTACGGTCTTCAATTCGTACAGTAATGGTGGTACGGCAGTCTTCAGGCAGAATTCTGTCTTGTACGGTCTCCGGGGATCAAATTGGTACGGTCCGCTACTCTACAATTTCTCCTTGGCAAAAAGATGACATGTAGTGGTACGATCTGCCTTTCATTCTATTAGGTCATATTTATTTACTTTATTTTTGTTTTTGCTTTTTCTATTTTTTTTTTTAATTCTATTTTTCTTTTACCCCCACCTGGCTTGGCGGTTTCCAATTCTTGGAACTCCGCCAACCTCCATTTGCTCTCCCAATTTTCGCTCTCCATGCCATTATCATTCTCCTCTTTCTCATCCACGATCTCGATTTTCGTCAGTTGGCGGAAGATACAATTTATATAACCCTTCTGTCGGAGGCAGTCGTTCGAATAGCATTTGTCAATTTCCTCCAATTCCCAAATCCGGTCGAATGTCACGGATTGATCTCTTACCCATGTCAAGTTCCATCCCATTGGCTCTTGGACCCACTAAAATGTTTTCTCGCCGTCATTTATCCTCACATTCCTGCTTCTATACTTCGCCTTCCAAATCCGACTCCTCGGAAGCTGTACATGAGATACTCCGACTAGTCAATTTTTCATCCTTAACGCCCACACTTCGTCACAGTAGGGTGACCTTTCCACAATGAACATTGCTTCTGCTAAGTACTTCCTTTTTGGTGGGTCCCGAACTTCCTTTGGTAGTAGGAACTCAAATCTATCCCGTACCTGGTTGCATTCCCTTATCCAATTGTTCCAGTCTTCTTCCTCTTCTTGGTTATCCTTATTGATCCATTTACCACCATAGTCTTCGTCGATTAGGACTTGCCAGGCTTCCATCTGTAGTGGTCTTGGTGCAAAGAACCCGACTACTGGTTCAAACTGGGAACTTGAAAAAACCATCCCGTCAACCTTGTTTTCTGCCTCGTGTTGTTTGCCTCTTTCCTCCTCGCACTAGTTTGTTATTGCATATCCGAGCATATTGATTTGTATTGTTTCTTCTCCTCTCTTTATAAAGCTTCAGTTTCGACCCATTCACTGCTTCTTTGATCAGGCTTCCATCCAGATTGTCTAATTTTATAGCCCCATTGTCCATCAATTCCCATATTCTAAACGGTTCTAACCACCGAATTTTGAACTTCCCTGACTTGATTTCGTTACGACCATTATATTTGAGAACTAACTGCCCCGGCCGGAATTCCATTCTCCGTAGGTGTCTATCGTGCCAATACTTCCGACGTTTCTGCATAATTTTTGTCGACCACTGGGCCAAAATTCTTTTCTCATCCAACTTATTCAACTGAAACAGTCTTTCTTCCAAGCTCTCCGTATCTCCTAGTCGGTTTTCCACTGCGATCTTCAAACTTGGAACCAGGTATTTTGCTGGTACGACAACTTCTTGCCCATACATCAACTGGAAAGGAGTGTGTCCAGTCGTCACCTTATAAGTGGTTCGGTAAGCCCATAATACTGCCGGTAACCTCTCTTCCTAGTCTGATCCTTCGATACCGCATGACTTGTGGATTACCGAAATGAGCACCTTGTTTGTTGATTCTCCCTGCCCATTCACCCTTGGATAGTACGGACTTGATAGGGTGTGAAGGATTTTAAAATCCATAGTCATAAGTTGAATAACGTGGTTGACGAAATGTCCCCCATGGTCACTTGTCAATTGAATTGGAATTTCATAGCTTGTCACGATCTGCTCCTATATGAACTTTGCCGTACTTAATGCAATGTTATCCTCAAGTGCCCTCGCTTCAGCCCACTTCGTCAAATATCCAGTGGCCTCTATTACGTACCGACATCGGTGTAGCTGACTGACCTTCAATGGTCCTACAAAATCCAGTCCCCATATTTCGAAAAGTTCTTGAGGTTGTGATGGCCATAGTGGTATATAATCTCTCTTTAGCATCTTTCCTACCCTTTGACAGGTGTCATATTGAATTATCCACTCTCGGGCATCTGTGTGTAACGTCAGCCACCATAGACCGACGAGTAGAACTTTCCGTGCTGTGGTGTTGGGACCCATATGGCCTCCTGCTAGTCCCTCATGGGCTTTGGCCAACACACCCCTTATTTCTTCTTCCATCATGCACCTTCGGAGAATTTGATCGGGCTCCATTTTGTAGAGTAGCCCGTTTATCAGTTGAGATGTCTTACTCTTCAGTGCAATCTTCCGTCGTTCACTTGTAGACATCTCTAGCAGGAATGTTGATGTGGATAGGTACTCACCAATTTTCTCGTACCAAGGCGGCAGGGCCGCTATTTGAAATAGGTGGGCATCCGAAAAATCTTCATTAACCCCGTCCGCCAGTTCTCCTGATTTAATCCTTGATAGCTAGTCGGCAATTACATGGCTTTTCCCTGGTCGTACAATAATGGTGAAAGTAAATTCTTGCAAAAGTAACAACCATCTGTTGATTCTCCCTTGAATGATCGGTTTGTTGACCAGGTACATTAGAGCTTGATGATCCACGTAAAAAGTGAATGGTGTTGCCAAAAGATAATGCCTGAATTTTTGTACCGAGTAAACCATTCCCAAGGCCTCCCTTTCAATAGTACTGTAATTTCGTTCTGCCTTGGAGGGCAACCAACTGGCGAAGTACACTGGATGATCAAGACTATGGGATCCCACCTGTGCGAGGGTGGCACCAATTGCAAAAAATATGATACATCAACGTGCACATGGAATTCCTTGTCCCAGTTCGGATAGGCTAGAATAGGTGCACTAATGAGTCTTGTCTTTAATTCTTCAAATGCTTTTTGTTGTTCATCTAAGCATACAAACTATACCCCTTTCCTTGTCAACATGTCCAATGGGTATGATACCTGAGCAAAGTTCTTGATAAATCTTCGGTAGTAGCCGACATGGCCGAGAAAAGACTATACTCCGGTGACATCCCCCAGAGCCTCCATCTCCACAATTACCCGAATCTTGTCTGGGTCTGCTTTTAGTCCTACTTTGCATACAATATGGCCAAGAAGTTTTCCCTGTGACACCATGAATCAGCACTTCTTCGGATTTAAAGCCAACTGTGCGGCCCTGCAAGGCTCCATG
The DNA here is from genome assembly GCA_027924645.1 of Cunninghamia lanceolata. NCBI lineage: Eukaryota > Viridiplantae > Streptophyta > Pinopsida > Cupressales > Cupressaceae > Cunninghamia > Cunninghamia lanceolata. Next base: position 1,160,653 of record BSBN01000889.1, read on the forward strand.
CATTCAATGAGAGCTTTGAGGTGTCTACTAGTCGCTGTAAATTGACCAGTCGTCCAAGAATGCCTTGAAGTTTCCCACCGACATTTTGTCAAATATGTGTAGAATGATCCTTTGAAAGGTAGCTGGTGCATTGCACAGACTGAATGGCATCCGGTTGTATGCATATACACCGTCTTCAACCACAAATGTTGTCTTCAATTTGTCCTCCTCGGCAATGCTAATCTGATTGTACCGCAAAAATCCATCCATAACAGAATATATTTCATGACTGGCCACCTCTTCCAAAATGGAGTCTGTGAATGGGATGGGGAAGGGATCTTTGATTGTTACTACATTGAGGCATCTGAAATCCACGCAAATCCTGATTTGTCCCCCTTCCTTCTTGAGTGATATCACGATCGGTGAGACCCACTCACTCGTCTCCACCCTAAAGATTATTTCGGCCTCCAGCATTTTCTCTATTTCTTCCTACACCTTAGCTACGTAATTCTTGTTCATGCAGTATGGCCTTTTCCTTACTGGATGTGCTCCTGGTATAAGTGGAATTATATGGACGCACAGTTCTGGTGGTATCCCATTCAGGTCCTTTTATGTCCAAGCAAACACATCTTTGTACTCTAGAAAGATTCTGAATGTTGTTGCCTTTAGTATTGGATTCCAGTCGTTGCCGACGAGAATTACCTTTGCGTTACTCTCCTCATCGAGATTAACTTTTTGTTACTGGCTCTTCGAACATAATCTTCTTCTTAGGTTCAAACTGATGTGCCGACTTGTTCTCTAATTCTGCATTCCCTTATATTCCCCATATGCCGTTGGAAACATGTGGGTCACTTCCTTCCCGTTGTCACTTGCCCGTTCCTTCTTACCCATTGTTTCACTGTTGCCAAGTGTTTCGTTCTTTGGCTGAAGGTCACCTGGTGGTTCACTAGTTGTTCCTGAGCTTTCACTAATTCCTTTTATTGAAATCATATTGCATTCCGGCTGAAATAACTCATAGTCTTCCATCTGCCAATGGAATAGCCCGCTGAAGGAATTTGTTTCGTCCTCTGAGCATTCATGTAATTTCAGTACCCCTTCCTCATCGGGTTCCATCGGCCCCTTTTCACCTTCTGCCGACTCCCCTCCATCCGAGTCAGAGTCTGATGTCAACTCTTCACTGACGGTTTGTGTCCTCAAATCAATGACGAACACTTACGTCTATTTTCTATGGATAGTGTTTTTCTTCCAGTTGTGGCTGGCCTTGGTGGCTATTAGCCATCCTCAGCCGAGTAATGCATCATACGACGCATTCCGTGCTGTTATGACTACAAAATTTAACAAAAATTGTTGGGTACCGATTCTTACCTTTTGAACCATTAGCACTCCCAGTGCCTTGATCCCGTGCCAATCGGCTCCCACTAACTGGAAGTTCTGTGGCCATATAGTAGGCTTGCTGAGGCTCTTCCAGGTTTCTTCTGGTAGCACATTTACTCCGGATCCACCGTCGACTATCGTACTTGTCAAGTTTCTTCCAAGGATTTCCATATGCACTACGGCCGGTTTCTGTTGATAACTGAGAGGGGGGGGGTGAATCAGTTATCCTAATTATTTCCCTTTTTGAACCTTTTTTTTTTTAATTAATGCAGCATTGAATCAAACACAAAAACATTACCATGAAATAAGAAACACATGACACAGTATTTTTGACGTGGAAACCCTATTAAGGGAGAAAACCACGGGGTGATTAACCCAAAAATTATTCTCTGTTAGAAGAATAGGAAATTACAAAAATGGCACTTGCCAATTAGGGCTCACTGCCTGAGCACACTGCTCACAAGAGGCCCACTGCCTACAAGGAGACACACTGTCTACAAAGTGATAAGAATCACAGTCTTGAACTGATTGGAAGCATCTGCATATGCTGGAGTTCAGTTCCGGTTAGGCTCAGTACACTGATCTGCTGCACTTCATCTTTCCTCTGTTCTTTATTCTGCTATCCTTTCACATACCGGATCTTTCTTGCTACTTCTGCTCTGTTCTGCACTTATTCGCATATATCTTAATACCTTCACGCACTTCACAACTAAATCCATCCCCTATATATATCCGCACAAGTAATTTCATCACCTTTCTAGTCGGCATCTGGAACAGTCTAGTTTCTTACAAACTCTGTTCTGTCGGCTGAATCCTTGCTCACCAAGCAATGCGGATCAAGCATATACTTGTAGATATCATTAATCATGTCGGCCAAACATGATTCATGCCTTCACAACCTTTATCATCAACAGTAACACATCCGGAAAGTAGTCTGATACTATGTCAGTCAATTCTTTCTCTGTTTTCACTGTCTCTCAGGAATCCGGTACTCAACTATTCATATATTTTTCCTTGTCCATCACCGGAGGCTAAATCCTTGGAATATACCACTCAAGGTAGTCCTCTTGACTTCCCCAAATCCGCACTGCACCAAGATACTTCCTCTGAGAGATCCGGACCAATCTGTCGGACCTTGCCACATGCTCTCTTCTTGTTCACCGGACCACAACAATCTTTACTCTGACTTCCGGTAGGGACACACCATGACTTGCGGATATGTGGGATGACCTTTGTTGCCATCAATGACAACAACCATGAATCCATATAGTGTCTCTTGCCAACAATCTCCCCCTTTGGCATTGATGACAACACTTAGTGAAAAATGACTAAGTGTTTACACTATGCTCCCCCTTGGCTGATGCTCTATCTTTATATACAATTTCCGGAACTCCCCCTTAGTTGGATTCCTCATTTTTCACTGCTCCTCACTCCCCCTTTGACATCAATGGCAAAGGGTAGGGTCCGCACACCAAAATTTTCAAAAATTTTCTATACATAGCCGCATATTTACATACTCACATATACTGAAGAATGTCTGCAAAGGATGTCTGCAATTGGATCATTTCTGTAGCCCAACTTTGCTTCATTCTATCCAAAATTGAAATGTGACCACTCAACAAAAATGCAAAAGCTTCTGCCCGCTTGAGATCTGTCGGATCATTTGTTTGGGCGGTGGTCTGAGCATCACTGATGGCCTCATGCATAGTTTCCAACTTAGGGATTATAATCCTTCTAAGTTCTCCCATCCGGTTAGTGATATTCTTCCTTTCCTTCTCAAGATTCTTTATTTCATTCAAGACTGCAATAGTCTGACATTCTTGATTTATTATGGAGGAAGAGAGAGGATCAAAACTTTGAGATAAACTTTGTAGCTTGTCCTGTTCCTCTTTTATTTTCTTATCAATTGCTGCTGTTGCCTTTGACCAGGATATACAAAATTTGTAAATGTCACCGCCATCCTTAAGAGCATTTTCTAAGCTCTTTATTCCAATACTCACAATTCTCCTATCTTTAGAGATTAATTCTAATACTTCTGAAAGTCTTTTATCCAAAAATTCCTTCCGGACCTTTTCTTCAGCAGATTTTTCTAGAGATTCAAAATGTGTACTAACACTGCTGACTAAGGTTTTGAGATTACCGGAAGAGGAGGCTGTGGGATCCTTTTGAAAGGATGGCATGATCTTTTCTAGCACTCCAGATGCTACCTCCATAAGCTCACAGTCTTCCATGTGAGATTTCAGCAGCTTCTCTTTGACTTTCTCATTTGCAAATGAGGCTATTTTCATTGTTTGCACCGGTGACAAAGAGTCAAAATCTAATGGTCCTTTTAGCAGGTCCGGTTCATCAATTTCTATAGTGGCTTTTGTCAGGAATTCTTGAACAGTTTGTGCAGTGTCTCTTGCCGGAGACAGATGTTTCTTCTCTTCTGCAGTTTTGTCCTTTTGAATCTTTTCTCCTTCCTTACTCTTACCACTTTCAGTCGTGGTTTTCTCTGTTGGGGTGCTGTCAACCTCTTTTTCTTTAGCTGCTGCTTCTTTCTCCTGTAGTTTCTCTTCTTCTTGGGATCCGGAGACTGTAGGGGAAACCGGAGGAGAGATGTTTGTCTGTTCAGGGCCCACTTCTTCCGGAACAGATGATTCCAAATCCGCAGTTGTTTCTGCACCTAAGTCCTCTACAACAGGAAGATTGAACCTTTTGAAGGCCTTCCGGAGGATCTCTTCTGTCTCTTGGGCCACTTTGTCAGTCTCACCAAGCATGAGTTGATTCATCCTGGCTTTACTTCTGAACTCATCTTTGCAGTCTTTGAAGATTATGTTCATTGTCTTGGGATCAATTTGAGGATATAGCTGAATAGCTATCTGCTCCCGGATCTCAAGATCTTTTGCATGAGCATTATTCTTTCTTATTTCTAATTCCTTTTCTAGGCTTTTAGGAATAAGAGATATGATCTCAATGAAAGCCTTATTGTATATGTTCAGATATTTGACTGTGGCTTCCTGCAGAATCTTTTGGTCAGCCTCACTGTAGTCATCATATAATTCAGTCATTGGTTAAAGGTTTCCATCCACCGTGACCGACTTGATTACACTCTCTAGAGACAGAGTGGGCTTTTCAACAGATACCTCTGCCATTTCATCCTTGTCTTGGCCTGTGGAGGGTTTACCGGATCCTTTCTTCTTCTGCTTCTTTATTTCTTTTATTCCCTCATCTGACTCTGTTTCCTCTTCATCCTTTTGGCTTTCATAAGCCCTTGTGGCTTTTGTCTTGGATCTTTTACCGGATGCCTGGACTTCCGGTTTTGAACTTTTGGTTGTGGGAGGTGCAGATCTTTTTGATGATCTGGTCCGGGTGGGAGTTTCAACCGGAACACTTTCTTTACTTTTCTCTTCTTCCTCAGTCTTCCTCCTCTTTTCCCGGCTGGCATCAAGTGCCTCTTTTGAGATGCCTAGGCCTTGAGCAATATGCTCAACTTCTTTTCTTACCTTCCTCTTTATCTCCGGTTCCCTGAGTTCTACATGTATCTTTACACTCAGTTCCTCAAAGGTTCCAAACCTTTCTGCCTTTGGATCTTTGGGCTGACTTAGCATGTGTTGAACATGCAGCTCCACTATTTGTTCATCCACTTCATACCCCATGGGCATGATCCATACAGTTCTTGGTTCTACTGCCTCCATTAGACACTGATCTGTTTCTACCATGAAGCATACTGTGTCTTTGTACTTTTCAACAAGGGATTGGGGTATTCTTTCTCTTGCATGCATCATGCTTTGGAAGTTCTTGAAGTATCCCCATAGAGCTGTATTTCTTGCTTTAGCATCCCCAAGTCCATGCAAATAGTCTCTGATTTGGATGGCAACCGGTCTGTCATTCTGCCATATCCATCCACTGGATCCGGGAAGCTCATTCATGTAGTAAAAGAAGAGACAAAGGATCAGATTGCCATACTTGAAGGAGTTTTTCTTGTCCTTCTTGATCTTCTGCAGATTTTCAAAGAGTTGGTTCACCAGAAGCTCACACAAGTCATAGTCTGCATTCTCCTTTAACATTTGATAAGCTGTGTAGATTGCAGTTCCCGGTACTGAATTTTCCCTACTGGAGTGATAGATTTTGTAACCAATTATCATAGCTGCAAATTTGACATCCGGTTCAGTGATGTCATCAACTGTCATAGCTCTCTTGTCAAACTTGGATCCGGTTGCATCACTAACTGTCTGATTTTTGACAGACTTGAGAACAGGTAATCCACCGGATGAGTGCAGACCGGTTACAGCCCTAATTGCATCCTTGGTGATCTTGAAGGGCTTGTTCAACCATAGGAAGTTGTCATGTACTCTGCTTAGTACATACCGGACCCATTCATCTTCTTCAAAACAGGGGAAATGAATGCACTGTGCAAAGTGTTTGTCCCGGATGGCTTTGTACTGAGGTTTGATCTCAAAGGAGTCATCTATCAATTGTTTGTGATAGATATCCATCAGTTTTGATTCTCCAAAGTCTTCAAGATTCGCATGGATGTAAACCCTAATATCTTCCGTGTGCAATACACCATGAGGAACACTAGAGAAGGCTCCTAGTGGATCTACCTCCAATGATTTGTAAGGATGTTTCTTGAATGTGGGGCGAGGTCTATCAGAGATCTTAACTATATTTGGAGTAGCCATTCTTCAAAGATTTGCAGTGAGATAATGAAAACGGAGAATACCTTATGCGCCTTCGGTTAGCACGGAGTGGTTGGATTGATTTCTTTATGCAATGACTTCGGCAGGAGATCTTTGGTGTGTTTGAAGAATCTTGTTGCAGAGCTCCACTTTTCGCTTCTTCTTAAGTGCAGAATGAGCAAATGATTTTTGAGAAATCCCTTATATTGCTCCGCAAACCCTAATAAATAAATGCTTCACCTATATTATTCCGGTTTGTCTTGTCCGGATAGATTGGAGTATCCCGGATTAGTCCTGATCTATGAACATCATGCGGATCTTTCAATCATGAATAAATCGAGATGACACATTACAAGAACATCCCAAACACTCTGTCCAGTCCGCAGAATAAGATAGTGCACTTCCGGATCTCTCCGGACCTTTTTGTAATCCTCTGTCATACCGGAGCATCTCCCGGAACAGGTCTTACTTGATCGATCACAGCTTCTTCATAACTCCATGCGGACCTCTGAAATCTTATCTGGATCATCTCAAGACTTATATCTTTAAACCCTTTACTCCGCATCTTGTGCCACATCCGGCACCACTTGATTGGCTGGGGGAACAGGATTTTCTTTGAGTCCCCCTGAGCCAGAGCTCACTTTTTAATTTCCGGAAGAAATATTAGCACCAGAGTCTAGTGCGGATCCAACCTCTACATTCTCTGAACTTTTCTTCACCCAAATCTTGCTCATCTGATTCCTAACTTCATCCGCATACATCTTTTGTTTACCCTTGTCTTGATTCTGATTATACACCGGACCTCTTTTGTCCTGATTCTTGCTTCTGCAGACTTTAGCATTATGACCGGACCTATTACAGATTTGGCAAATAACATTTCTTTGCATATTTGACTGATATCCTCTTGATCTGCATTGATTAGCCATAAGACCTACTCTATTGCATGTAAAGCATCTACCTTTGAATGATTTGTTTACTTGCATATTTCTGCATTCATGGGATTTGTGTCCATACCTTTTGCAGTTGAAGCACTGTCCGGAGAAGGATGAATTAATCTGATTCATTCTCTTTCTGCACTGATTAGCTTTGTGACCAAAGTGGTTGCAGCTGTGGCAGTATCCATTGAAAGATGGATATCTTTGAGCATTGGGCTGTCTTACCGGAGGTCTTCTAGGCCTGCTCCTTGGATTTTCTGATCTAGAATTCTTTTGACCGGATCCGGAGCTTTCTCCTTTCTCATATCCCAAACCATACTTGTCATCTGTCCTCTTTTGACTTCCAAGAAGAGCTTCAAGTTGAGCAGAACTTATCTTGAATTTCTCTTTATATTCATTTGCTGTTTGAAGGTCTCTTTTGAGAGAGGCAATTTGATCCTCAAGTTTTTCTTCATTATCTTTGGCATTTTCAAGATCAGATTCAAGATGTCTGATAATCCTGTCCATCTGGTGGCATTCTTCTGATTTTTCTTTAAGAGATTGTCTTAGATTGTCTTCAGCCTTTCTTTTTTCTTCAATCTCTTGAGTAAACTTTATAGTTCCTGATTCCATTTCATGTCTTAACATAATGACTTCTTTTGATAACTTTTCACATAACTTGGTTTGCTCAGTCAATTCTTCATTTGTATTGCTTTCATCACTTTGTCTTGCCAATTGTTGGAGCAGCTCCTTTCTCTTTTTCATAGAGAGACTTAATTTGTCTTTTAATTCTCTCATGAATTCATCAGCCTGTTTGAGTCTTTCCTTTAATTCATTGACTTCAGAATTTGACTGTTCAAGATCCTCAAGGGCAGTCTTGAGTTGCTCCCTTAAACCATATGCATCCATTTGAACTCCCAGATCTTCCTCAAGCTGTTAGGCTCTATTAGGAGGAACTTGGCTCTGATACCAATTGTTGATAACTGAGAGGGGGGGGGGTGAATCAGTTATCCTAATTATTTCCCTTTTTGAACCTTTTTTTTTTTAATTAATGCAGCATTGAATCAAACACAAAAACATTACCATGAAATAAGAAACACATGACACAGTATTTTTGACGTGGAAACCCTGTTAAGGGAGAAAAACACGGGGTGATTAACCCAAAAATTATTCTCTGTTAGAAGAATAGGAAATTACAAAAATGGCACTTGCCAATTAGGGCTCACTGCCCGAGCACACTGCTCACAAGAGGCCTACTGCCTTCAAGGAGACACACTGTCTACAAAGTGATAAGAATCACAGTCTTGAACTGATTGGAAGCATCTGCATATGCTGGAGTTCAGTTCCGGTTAGGCTCAGTACACTGATCTGCTGCACTTCATCTTTCCTCTGTTCTTTATTCTGCTATCCTTTCACATACCGGATCTTTCTTGCTACTTCTGCTCTGTTCTGCACTTATTCGCATATATCTTAATACCTTCACGCACTTCACAACTAAATCCATCCCCTATATATATCCGCACAAGTAATTTCATCACCTTTCTAGTCGGCATCCGGAACAGTCTAGTTTCTTACAAACTCTGTTCTGTCGGCTGAATCCTTGCTCACCAAGCAATGCGGATCAAGCATATACTTGTAGATATCATTAATCATGTCGGCCAAACATGATTCATGCCTTCACAACCTTTATCATCAACAGTAACACATCCGGAAAGTAGTCTGATACTATGTCAGTCAATTCTTTCTCTGTTTTCACTGTCTCTCAGGAATCCGGTACTCAACTATTCATATCTTTTTCCTTGTCCATCACCGGAGGCTAAATCCTTGGAATATACCACTCAAGGTAGTCCTCTTGACTTCCCCAAATCCGCACTGCACCAAGATACTTCCTTTGAGAGATCCGGACCAATCTATCGGACCTTGCCACATGCTCTCTTCTTGTTCACCGGACCACAACAATCTTTACTCTGACTTCCGGTAGGGACACACCATGACTTGCGGATATGTGGGATGACCTTTGTTGCCATCAATGACAACAACCATGAATCCATATAGTGTCTCTTGCCAACAGTTTCTTCTCGGTGTCAATTGCCAACAACCTCGGGTCGAGCACTTGTTCTCCCATCAACAATGGTTCTACTATAACGTCTTGTGTTGTCTGGGCTTAGCCTTCATGCGAGTTATCTTCCATTACCTTGGATATTGCCACCTTTAACTGAGGCAAGCTTTGGAGAAGATACGCCATTTTAATTGGTACGGTAGCTTTCAGTACCTGGCTTGCTATGTTCCTGTCTAATTCCGATCGTAGGGTCGCGGTTGCCTGCTTGTCTGAGTTTCTCCGTTCAGTTTCCATGGCAACTTCCACTTCCCTTCGTGCATCACGGAATCTTTCCTTTTCCGTACGGGGATCTTGATAAGTGGCCTTTTTCCATTGTGCTCGGGTGATAGCAAGGATCTCTTCATCATTTTCCTCGACATTGATAAGGTTCACCCCTTTCTATTTTGGACAATCTTTTTCTTCATGGTCTCCGGGCCCACACCACTTGCATAATGCGTTTGGCTTGTTATGATTATTGTTCGGGCATTCCCTTGCAAAGTGTCCCCATTCGTTACATTGTCAGCACTGTATCATGGGTCGCCCCTTGCTGTCGTGCTGTAATCAGTTTCTGGGGCTACTGTTGTTACTTCTTCTGTTGTTCCGGTAACCTCCAGGGAATGCATTGGGATTCTGGGGTTTCAGAGGCGTAGTCGGTGGAGTTGACGGCTCTCCTTGTGTGAAGAGTACCTGAGTACTTGCTTTTAGATTAAATGGGCATTCCTTGATTGAATGTCCCATCACTTGGCAGATATCAAAGAATAGCTTCTTTGGACAATTTTCTTTTGTCTCCTTCCCCGTTACAATCGGTACACCACAGTTCTCGGCGTTCTTTGGTTGTTTCTTTATCAGCCTTCAACTCTTTCATCATGCAAATCATATCCTTCCTTAGTGCCTGGATGGTTTTTGACTCACTGTCACTGCTGTCATCCTCCGTACTGTCATCATCCTCGGTCCTTCTCTTACTTCGGGAGGATGTCTTGTTCTCAATTTCTATATCCATCAATATTCCGAAAAATTCTTTGAGCCTCCTATTATATGCTCTCACATTTTTTTCCTTAATGACGAAAGTAGTCCTACTGTACCATCTAGTGATTTCTCTCCATCTGTTGTTGCTATTGATGTACGACCTACTCTTCCTCTCCTCCCTAATGTTGTATGGCCCTTCTCATGCCTTGCTGAAATCCTAGAATCTACTCCTTCACCACCTGCTACATAGTCTAGTGCCATTGCTACTGTCCAATCCTTGTCTATGTATTTTGCTAAAATAATCAATGACTTTTCTACTACATTTGTTCATCCTTATGCAATTGGTTCTTCCTCAAACTTTGAATTTGGTAGAAACAAGGAATCATTCCTACAAGTTGGTGAATTATATGAATGTACGTTCATGGAATATGGCGATATTGAACAATATTTTCATGAGCAGAATGCTTCTAAAGTTCTTGCAGTATTGTCTGGGTTCAGTGATCAATTGAGTGAAGTATTTTCAGACTCCAAAGGGCAATTAGATTGGGTTCTTTGTTTGTTTGGTCCTTAGCCACAGTTCGTTAAACTATATGGCCAATGGCAAATTGATCCTCCATACACTGTCTTACATTTTGGATATGTTGGTTCTACTTATGCTCTACGTGTACTTTCAAGTTTCCTCCATCGGTTTTCATTTGTACTTCTAGCTGAAACAAGCAATGCAGATCTTCATTCATCTTTCATCATGGAACATTCATTAGTTGTGGAGAGATCAAGTTATGATGATGTTCTGGCTGCCAATAGGAAGTGTCAACACAAAGGTTTTTCTTCATCTATAAGGCAATCATACATTTAAAACCTTACATAATGTTAATTGATGCTTACTTGTTTTCTTTGTCATTTGGAAGGCTTTACTTTGGGGAGGGACGATGTAGTCAACATCTAATGCCTTTATTATGTTTTGATAATAAGGTTGTATCCAACTATGTATTAATTGTTTGTTGGCTTTAGAATAGTTATAGGAGTCGGTGAGTAGACGGTTGTGTTCTGCTTAGCAACAGTCAGGTTCTTTAAATAGCATTTGCATAGTCGGGGAAAGCAATCTAATTCTTGGTTGATAATCTGTAGTCTACTTCTGTAAAAGAATTTAATGTGAATAAAGATGTATTTTTAGTTTTTACTACTCTATTTGGTATGCATTGTTATTTCTATTCATTATTTCAAGTATTAGTTTTATCAGATAGAAGAGTAAACACCCTAGACTAAAAATATCCAGTCTTCTTGTGCTTTAATTTTTCTACCCAAGTGGAACAATGAACCATGAAAAAGGATAGGTATGCATAAAAACATTTTAGAACCACTTTTTAAAAACTCAGAAACGGCATGGCAAATGCGATAGGTCACGATAACTCAGGATCAATCGCAAGTTTTTGGCGTGTAATGATCTATGGTGTTAACATGGAATGTTGGCTTGTTAACAATATTTTTCATTACATAACATACATCCTTCCTGACTTTCCTACATGCTCATAAGTTTTATTAAAACATACTTTGCTCATCAATCTATCAAAAGTTAAAATGTTTGATCTTTAAGATAAAAAAATATGGTGACAAGGGGCTCCCCTTGAAATAGACCCATGATGACATGAAATTCAATCTTAAAATGGTGTAAATTCTTCACTGATTGCATAGGACTTCTCATAAAGCTAGCAACCTACCGTATGAGGTCCAGTTCAAAACCAAACTTCTCTATAGAGTATTTAAAATGAGTTGCCGATTGCATCTGTCAAATGAGTTGGCCATATCCAATTTAAAAAAAAAACAAGACTCCTGTGTGAATTCAAAGAATGTATAATTTCCTGGGATGCTATTTACGTTTAGTGGCTGGTTAAAATGTTGATTTCATCTGGAAAAATGATTTTTTACAGCTGTGAATCCTATTGACTATAGTTTTTTTAACAATTTTGTGAACTATGTCAAATGATGAAACTAGCCTGAATTCCTCCAGCTTACTGTCCTTTCAACTTTATTTCGAATCAGGAGTCAAGACTCGAGGCATTGGATCCCCTTTAACATTTTTCTTCCTCCATCAGGATTCCTCGACAGCATTATGAAAATATAATTTGATGATCTTCCAAAAAAACTGATAAAAATTGAGATAGGAGGTTGTTCCAACCAGGGTATTTGTCTTTTGCAAAGGAGAAAGCTCTTGCAAGAGTTATTTCTCTACTAGTGGAACTATGAGAATCCTATTTCCCTCATATGTTAAACTGCATGGGATACTGGACAGCAAATTGGCTTGAGTGTCTTTGCAGTAAAAATCAGATTCTGACATAAAATTTTTGAAATGTTCTTGGCCCTCCAACTTACTAACATCCAGCATACTCAAAGAATTTGCATTTCCATCTCCTTCCTTAATCCATATCGCCCACAAATTTTGCCTTCAATGGGGCTCCTTCTTTGAAAGATTGGACAATTTTCCTATGGAATGCAAGTCTCATCTCTCATCTTATTTTGCAGTTTATCTAGCCTTTGTTTTCTCACAACTAGTTACTGAGAAACATTTCTGAATTCTTCCTCATAACAATGTTCAAATTTTTGTTTAAGAAGTTGAAGCCTACCTTCAGATCCTTTACATTATATAGCTATGAATTTTGTCTGTCTGACAAACACTTACTGAATTTTAATGCCATTGACATATTTTAAAATATAAAAGAGGAGTTCCCTTTGTCTGGCTTGATGGTAGGCTAATAATCGGACAAGTTCTCATTTTGTATGGGTGCTATGATTTATTATTTCTGATTCATTTACCGTTCTGATCTTAAAAATTTATAAACCTTTTAGATATGGACATTTGACTGCTGGATTTTACTTAACATTAAATGTCCTATAATTTAGGATATAAATTATCATAGATTTGTTGTTAATGTTTATTGTTATGTGTCTTCACAGTTACTATAGTTTTTCCATGCATCCTAAAAAATTTCTGTTTTCCTCAACTTCGGAATTTTGGTTTTAAAATTTGGATTTGGCAGATATCCCTCATTTCTGATAGCTATATTGATTATATTTATAAAATAAATAGAATTATAAACTGCACAGTAAATATGATCAATAACCTGAGTGCTCAGAAATCACACAAAGATTAATACAATTGTAGTCACCAATGTTCTGAGGACAAATTACACTTTACAAATAACATGGAGAGTTCTGGTTAATTTTCATGGATTATAGAGTTTACAAATCCAAATGGTATTAAATCCCAATAATAAGATACATGACACCAGATGGAGCTTCTAGCTATAGCGTTGGACGTATATGCTTTCGGGCAATTATTTAAACATATAAAATATAAACAGGTGATGGCCAACCAAACTTGTGTAATCACCATTTGCCTGATAGTTACTTTTGTATATCATAATTTACAAAATAATGATATAAGATTTGCCAAGCCTGCTTTTAGATAAACAAGTTGAGTAGCACAAATGGTCAATAAGCTATTAAACATATATCAACTACTACAATAATTTTCAATTTCTTTGCTGAAACCTCATGTTTCATTTTAAACTATAACCTTCAATTCAATTCAAATTGGAATACTGGATTTTGTTATCTTCGATGATTACAACACTTTCCTGCTTCTTTACTGGAATTGCCTATATGAAACCTTCATTTCAAGTTCTCAACATTTTTCCTACAGTCATTGATTAAATAAAATGAAATTTTAATATTTATTAATACAACCAAAAGATCAAAACAGATCAATGTGACTGAAATATATCAGAATACAGGATGCAATAATAAGAGAGTACCCTGGAGATCTTCCAAAGTGAATACAGCTAGCTAAGTACTATATAATACCATCTATATGTAGTCTACAGCTTGACATGGTCTGATCTTGGGATGTGAATCTGCATGTTGAATGACACAGAATGTGATGACTATACAACACAAATCTAGATGTAGACATGAGATATGAGTCTGGAAGCATCTATAATCTACAACTGTCAAATCATTCAAAATTAAGTGGATGATATCCATGGTGATTGCCTCATCTGTAGATACATGAGATACAGCTATATGGAAGAAGCATTCAGAATATAATTACTCTTTTATTCAGTGCATCGTAAAAGAGAAATTTAATTAAGTAGGTATCTGTTCAAATTCTTTTCAATCTATTTTCCCAAATGGGCAACACCTAGCTACATTCAAATTTACTTACACATAAGACATGTTCACATCAAAATATGTTATAATTTTTTTCTCGGTATGGGATACTGACAGGTACATACGTGTCTTTCGTCCCTTCCCTCCTGTAATGTACCAGTTCTTGCCAGATAGAACTGCACTGCAACCAGCCCTAGAGGAAGGACTTGATCCTTGAGTTTTAATTTTGGACCATCCCATCTGAAATTGGAAACAGAAGGGAGCAATAACAAAATGAATAATCAGAGTATAATATCATCCATTTGAAGCTTCATTATTACCAAACAGTTTTGCCTTGTAACAAAATTCTATTGCAGTTCTTGTAGATTTGTGTGACTGTAGGTAGGATACATCTATGAGCCTATCAGAGGGGATCCAGCATTTTATTATCTACCTTCATGAAAAAAAAAATTCATAATTAAGGGAAGACAATATGTTCACATCAAAAAGAGCATTTTTAGACATTCACGCACTGTTTCGAAATCGAGAGAGAAAAGATCATTCAAAGCCTTGGATTTTGCTGCTCCACCAAAGATCAGCAAAAATCTATCGTCATATAATGCAGCTACATGCTTTGATCTCGGAGAAGGTCCACCACCCCTGTGAGTATTGTTAAAAAATGCACGAAAGCTTCAAAGAATAACCAGATGTTTTTACTTGTAATCTTTGGAAAATGTTTAAAAAGACACAACATAATAAAAATCACAATAGCTGTACTCAACTTTTGATAAAAATGTTAATGATTGCATTAAAACTGTATAATTACTTGCTCTTAATAATCTCATTAAATAAGTACTGATACACTCAGTTGAAAATCCTCACGTTGTTTGTAGAGGAAGCCACATGAGGGATTTCACATCAAACATGTGCAGATCTTTCAGCTTCCTTCCCTTGGCATCTTCACCCCCAAACATGATGAGCATCGAACCAGCTATAGTCACACTTTGGCCACTACGAGCAACCTACAACAGAATCCAATTAACAAGGAATTATCATCTTGAGACAATGCCATTGGACACCAAACTCAACGGGAACTAAGTAGCTTTTAAATTGTCAATACAGCATGCAAATGAGCCAGTCAATAACATGATACTTGACCCATTCACTATCTTAAATAATAAAGTTGGTCTTATACTTGGTATGTCAATAATAATATTGTGCATGAAGATTATATAATCACAAAATTTCTAGCCGCTAAATTATTAAAAGAATAGAAAAGACTTTAAGCAGAATCAAAGCCACAAACAAGCAATACAAGTGCATTGTAATTGTGCCCATTTAAAAAGGCTGAGAAAGGAAGGCCAAGTTGGCTATCTGTGCAACAACCTACACTACCAAACAAAAATGAAATCTCAACAAATTAGTAACAGCACTCCTAATCTGAGTGCTAGTTGAAAACTTGAAACCGCTAAGTCCATATATAATATATCTAATGCTAATATATCTAACACCCCCCTTAATGACTAAACTAGATACAAGTCCAAGATTATCTCTAAATATGAGAGATTTATCTCTACTAAGTGCTTTAGTATTATGTCTACAATCTGCTCTTCTATAGGGCAATATAAAGACAAACATCTTCATTATTAACCAACTAGTTGATGTAATGGTGATGAACCTCAATATGCTTGGTGTGAGCATGATAGATTATATTCTTCATCATCTTGAGAGCTCACTTATTATAACAAAAGAGTAACCCAGTGTAGTGGGACCACGTTGAAGATTAAACAAGATCCTTCGCAGCCACATTGCTTCACCTTTTACTAACTACTGCCTTATATCTTGCTTCAATGGAAGATAAGGCAACTGTATGTTGTAACTTGCTCTGCAATGAAATTACTCCTGATCCAAGATTAAAGATACATCCAGCTGTAGATCGGGGAGTGTCATCTGAACCAGCCAAATCAGAGTCATTATACCCAAATAGTATGAAATTGCCTGCATTGATAAAGGATGCAAAGATTCCTTAAACATATCAAAGAATCGTTTTGCAGCTTGCCAATGTTCCTAAGGCTTGGACCTGAATTTGGAAAGGCGGCTTACTGCAAAACACAAGTCCGACAAAGTGGTGGTGAGATAAATCAAATTGCCCACTAGTTGATGAATCATGATAAACTTACTCATTCACCAATGGTTAATCAGTGTTAATTGAGAGGTTTATCCCAACTTCCATAGGTTATATGATGGATTACACTCACATTTTGAACCTTTCCAAAACAGCTTTGGCATAGTCAGTTTGTGATAAAAATATAGCATTCTTAAGTTGCTAAACTTCTACACCTAAAAAAATGCAAGACCCCAAAAATGGTCATTTCAAAAATAGAACAAAGATCAGATTTCACATTTTGAGTTGACTTAGCTCCATAGCCAATGATGGCAAGATCGTCAACAGAAACAACTAGTATCACAATCTCATCACCAGGATTTTTTTATAGACAATTGGATCAAAATGGCTTCTTTTGAATTCAAAATCTTTTCAGCAAGTTAGACTTGAAGCAGGGGTACTACCAGGTGAGGATCGCACCAAGGGATGAAGAAAAGGTTGCATGTGTGACCCGGTATGGGTCGTATGACTTCATGGTGATGCCGTTTGGGCTTTGCAACGCCCCAGCGACATTCTGCACGTTGATGAACGATGTATTCAGGCCCTTGTTAGACAAGTCCGTTGTGGTTTACCTCGACGACATCCTGGTATACAGTAAAACCATGGAGGAGCACAAGCAGCACTTGGCGGAGGTCTTCGAGTTGCTCCGAGAGCACCAACTTTTCGTCAAGAAGGAAAAATGTTCCTTTGCGCAGAAGGAGGTCCATTTCTAAGGCATTGATAGATTTGTATGTACATGCTCTAGGAGCCTAGTTTAAGTATGTCCAAGGACTTAACCAACCTACAAACCAAATGTTTTTTTTCTTGGAAGCTAGAAACCTTGAGGTTGCACCATGTAAACCTCCTTCACTCAATCTCCATTCACGAAGGCACTTTTGATGTACATTTGATAGACCTTCTTATTGATGATTGTTTTTAGACAAGCCAACAATAGAGTAAAACACTAAGTATCCCACTCTCTCTTGAATAAAGTTTCTCAAAGGCTTAGCTATGTGATCCAGTGAGACAACTTCAAGGTTCCATATTCATGATTTGCATTGGATAGACTCAATGATTTGATGTGATTTTGTTGATTATCACAAAGGGACTTACGCAGACTTCTTCATACTTCACTCAGCTTATTTCTCCTTTAAGTGTGGATGACATATGTATGATGCTTCAATAATTAAAAAAAAAGAAAAGATAAAGGTTTAGAGGAACTAATCTAAGGTCAATGAAACAACGATGATGCAAAAATAGACAAACTCCTTAATTAACCTAACTCCACTTCGCCAAGGGTGCCTACAACTACATGGAGTTGGTGCAATCTCCTAAGGATAGCGAAAGGCTTTCATATCATGAAAGCTCATATAAGCACCCATTTAGCGGCACAGCTCAAACAAGCATCCACAATCGAACTTAAGTAAATGAAGCTCAGACTAGCTTTACACAACACTTGACCAACGATGAATGTTAAAAGCATGAGCTAGGAGTTGATCAAATATTCAATGCATACATGCATTACATCAATGAGCTACTAATCTACTTCTAATCTATTTAGAAACATCTCTCCATTTCATCAAGATACAAGAAACCATGTTATTCCACAAGACAACACTTAACACCAAACAAGCTCCAATGTCTTTGCATTAATCTTGAGAAATATTTACAACAACTTCAAGTATTTTCAGAGAACTTCAAGAGTCTCTTCTACTCTACTCTTCTAGTCTACTTGCCTACTGACTACTAACTTTACAAATGAGGTAACAAGGCCTTTATATAGAGGTTTAGAATTACAATGAACGGCCTGGATCAATCCAGATAGCCAAGGGTCCAGATCATGCCATCTCAGCAGGTAGTTACAACAATTTGCTATTTTTAGTACATAAGAGAGGCAATGAAGGCACGTTTTTCAAGAAGATAAGGATCAAATGGAATCTTTTAAAGCATCTTGCACATGGACGTCCTCTTTGGCTTCTTGCTTGTTGAATGATGTGGCGAACTATGATTGGCTTGATGATGAGTATCTGCCACGTAGGTGCCACCTTAGCATATTCCCAAATGGCATCATCTTTGTGATGTCTTCAAATGTAATTGCTTTGAATGAACTTGTATGCTTGGGATGTATCTTTGTTGATCCTGCCTTGTTCATCTTCTTGTAAACTGGATGTCTATGATACATGTTGCTCATCTGCTTAACTCTGTGATTCTTCTTCTTGCAGGGTATATGAATGATCTTCCTTGATGATACTCCCTGGAGAGTAGATATGATGAAGATGATGCTATGAAGTAAAGTAGATGACGATGCTTCAATGATAACATGGAGTAGGAGACTCCTCAAAGACTTGAAGTTGAAAGAACTTGAAGCTTTATGGATAGATGTTGAACTTGATGTCATTGATAATGAAGTGTTCCGACATGATGATGGTGAATTGTTCCTTTGATGCAGCTATCTTCAATCTCTATTTCACTCCTTGCATGAAGGTTGTTCAATCTTTTGCTCCTTTGATGACTCCTTAGCTCAATCCACGCTCCTGCAACACAAACAAAGAAGCAACATCAATCCTTTTGATAATACTTAATTTCATAACACATAAGAATCATTTCATGCATTTCTGACCTAGGCGCATTAGATGCCAAATTGGATCCTCGCTTAAAATTTCACTTCAAAACTTCACTTCAACCTCACACAAAATGGCGCATTGCTTCACAGTTTCTAATCTTTGCTTGAAAAAAGTCCCCGAATCTTTAATTCAACTTCACTCTAGAATGGCGTATTGATTCAAGACTTTGATCTTTGGTTGAAAAAATGTCAAAACATCACACAAAACTTTGTTTAACCTTCATCCCATAAGGGCGCATTGGTCAGCAATTTTGATCTTCGGTCGAAAAAGTCTTACGAAACTTGCAATCTAACTCCATCAAGCTGGCGCATTGGTTGAGGATTTCAACCTTTGGTTGAAATTTGTCTTTAAATTTTGAGTTTCCTTACTCCAAATGGTGGCGCATCAGATCAGCACTTTGGATCTTGTTGAAATGTGTTATATAATTTACAATTTACACCTCCTCTTCAAGCGCATTGGATAAGAATTTTGGACTTCTCTTAAATTTGCATCCTAAAACTTGAGTCATCACATTCCAAGGCAGCGCATTAGATCCACATTTCCTCCTCCATTTGAAAGTTAGCCATTTTCAAATCTCAAACACTTGACTCCAAGGCAGCGCATTAGATCCAAATTTTGATCCTTTCTTCAATGTCTTCATGAAAATTGAGATGCCATTTCTTCATGTCTTGGATCATGGTTTTTACCCTCTAGTTAGATACTCCTTGAGGGGCATTAGATCATCATTTTATCCTTCGCTTAAATCTCTTGATTTGGCTTGAATCAAACCTCACCAATAATGGCACAGCAGATCAGGATTTTGCTCTGTTTACCGCAACATGGTGTGTTTCACAAAATATGAAGTAAACAGAAATAAGGAGTAGTAGTATAGCGCATCATACGAACATAACAGAATTACTCAGAACGGACCATTGTATTCATCATTGATTCACAGGAAACATTACAATGTTCATAACAGCAACATACATATTTCATTATGACTCCAATGTCTGCATATCAACTATTGTCAAATCACCGATGCCCCAACTACAATGTATTGACGCTCTAAATACTCATCGCCAAGGTTGGTTGTGATGCCAACCGTTGGTACCAGCGCCAAACTACCCGACCCGTCGGTTGGTACCGACAACTAATTACATCATTTGTTTACTTAAACTATTTTGCTGTCTACATCTATCCCCCCCTCAAAATTGGTCATCTTCCAAACGACATTTACATCAAAACAACAAAATTATGACAGAGACTCAAAAACATCCTACTGAGAGTGGGGAGGTTGGAAGGACATCCCTGGATGTACTTAGGAGGTTGGGGTGGCTAATCGTTGTTGTGCCTGTAGCTTCCTTGCTTCCTCCGTCCTTTGCCGCAGCTGGTGTTGGGCCACTAGCTCTCGCTCTCTTGCTGCCTTCACCATTGTTTGCACTCATTTCCCGTCAGACCTTCCCAAGGTTCCATTCCTGTATCCACACTTTTTTTTTTTTTTTTTTTTTTTTTTTTTCCGACTCACTAAACCATCTTCACAGCAACAATAGTGTGGTGTACGGCAACCTCCTTGACGGCCTTATGCAATCCCTGAAGTCTTGTGTACGGCTTCCCTTCGTTCAGCTCCTTCCCTGTACGGCCTTCTCTGAATTTGTACGGCAGCCTCTGTGAAATCTATACTTGGCGGCCTGATGTCCTTTTCTCTTATTTTTCTGACTCCCTCCTCTTCCCGTACGGGCGTTTGGACAGTTTTGTGTTTAATTTGCAAGGGACGAGGGATTTTTAATTTGTCAGGGGCGAGGAAACGCCATACGTCGTATGGATTTTTTGATTTTTTTTTTTTGAAATTTTTGGGGAAAAAAAATTGAATTTTTTTGGGTCAAGCCGTAGGTCGTACGAAATTTTTGATCATACATCGTACGGATTTTTTTTTATTTTTATTTTTATTTTTTCTTTTTTGAAAATTTTTTTTGGCCCAGGTCTTACGTCGTACGGCCTGGTCGACATTTTATTTTTTTCATCTTTTCCATGTCAAACTGAATCTGATTTGTCTATTTTTCTCTGATGGGTTCCACGTTCAATTTGCAACTCCGACTAGAATTGTTGTCTTAAAAAAAAATAAACTATCTAACTTTTGAACATTATTTTTTCTCTGTTGATTGTCACCAATCGCCAAAACATTGCCAGTCGACGGAAATACTCTATATTCCTTATTCTTTCTGTATGGTCTCTTTCTGGCCGGTGTTTTCAATGCTGTGTTCCCGTCGTTAGTTTCATCACCCCGATTCACCTTGCTTGTCAATGACTCTTCATACCTGATCACCTCGTCTGGTTCAAATGTATGTGCAAGTGTATCATCTATCTTGGCTTCACCCTCTGTATATTCTTTTTGTGCCTCTCCTAATCGACTTGTCTCTACCACTATTTGCTCTGTTACTTCTGGCTGATTATTATCTTCCTCCCCTTTGTCACTCATTACTGGTTCCCTCTTGCCAAGTGGTCGAGTGTTTGTCAATCTATCAAGTGCTTCATTCGTGAACCATGTTTCACTCGTTGGCCTAGAGTTGCCCAGACTTTCACTCGTCAGCCTAGAGTTGCCCAGACTTTCATTCGTCGGCCGAGAGTTGCCGAGAGTTTCACAGTTGCCAAGTGTTTCACTCTTCGACCGAGTTTTGCCAAGAATTGCACTGCCATGACTTGCATTGCCAGGACTTGCACTACGAGGACTTGCATTGTTCATCGGAGAGCCCTTGCCGACTTCTTTTATTGAAATCATATTACATTCTGGTTGAAAGAACTCGTAATCTTCCATCTGCCAATGGAAGAGCCCACTAAAGGAATTAGTTTCATCCTCAGAACATTCTTGCAATTTTAATACTCCTTCCTCATCAGGTTCCATTGGCCCTTTGCCAACTGACTCCCCTCCGTCTGAATCGGAATCCGATGCTAGTTCCTCACTTATAGCATGTGTTCTCAGATCTATGACAATCTTCTTACCTTTATTTTCTATTGACAATGTGTTCTTTTTCCAGTTATGGTTGGCCTTGGCGGCTATTAGCCACCCTCGGCCGAGTAATGCATTGTACGACGCATTTTGTGTTGTTATGACTACAAAGTTCAATCGAAAGAGTTGGGTGCAATCTTCACTTTTTGAGCCATTAGCACTCCTAGCGCTTTAATTCTGTGCCGGTCTGCTCCCAATAACTGGAAATTTTGTGGCCATAGTGTAGGTTTCCCCAAGCACTTCCATGTATCTTATGTCAACACATTCACTCCCGATCCACCGTCGATTATTGTGTTCATCAAGTGACATCCACCGATTTCCATGTGTACGACGACTGGATTCTTGCCATTGTTAATGGCCAACAGTCTCAAGTCGATGACTTGTTCTCCTTCCAGCGGTGGCTCCACTATGACATCTTCATCCTTTGTTTGCCCGTTTGGGTTCCCTTCCATCACCTTCAAGATTGCCATCCTCAGTTGCGGCATGCTCTATAGAAGATCCGCTATCTTGACCGATACAGTGGTTTGTAACACCTGATTCACAATACTCTTGTCTGACTCTGGTCGTACGGTAGTTGTTTTTCTATTCTTCCCTTCCGTTTCCATTGCCATCTCTACTTCTTTCCTAGCCTCCCGAAGTCTCTCCTTCTCGGTTCGAGGATCTGGATACGTTGCTTTTTTCCATTGTGCTCGGTGACCGCAAGGATCTCTTCATCATTTTCCTTGAAACTGATGAGGTTCACCCCTTTTTGCTTCGGGCAATCTTTTTCTTCGTGATCCCCAGGCCCACACCACTTGCATAGTGCATTTATTTTGTTCTGGTTATTGTTTGGGCATTCCCTTGCAGAGTATCCCCATTCGTTGCATTGTCGGCACTATATCATGAGTCTCCCCTTGCTGTCGTACTGCAATCTGTTTCTCGGACTTCTATTGCTTTGGTAACCTCCAGGGGATGCATGGCTATTGTACTGGGTCTTTGTTGGTGTGTTCGGCGGTGTTGACGGTTCTCCTTGAGTGAAGAGTACTTGCGTACCCCTTGCTTTCAGATTGTATGGGCATTCCTTGATGGAATGTCCCATCACTTGGCAGATATCACAAAACAATTTTTTCGGACAATTTGCCTTTGTATGACCTTCCCCCTTGCAATCTGTACACCACAGTTCTCTGGCTTCCCTCGTACTCTCCTTGTCAGCCTTCAGTTCTTTCATCATTCTCATCATGTCCTTCCTGAGTGCTTGCCCGGTCTTGGACTCACTGTCGCTGTTGTCATCCGTACTATCCTCATCATCCGTCTTCCTTTTCCCTCGGAAGGATATATTATTTTCACTCTCTATATCCATCGCTCGATTGTACGCTTCATCGTATGATGACAGAGGCACGACTTTCATTTTCTTTCTCAGCGATGGACGCAACCCTTCGATGAACCATCGTTTCTTCAACCCGTCGACCGACTGAGTCTCCAATTTTCCCAACAATTCTTTCAGTCTCCGGTTGTAGGTTCGCACGTTCTCGTGCTTCCCTTGCTTCGTACTGTAGATCTCCACTACAATCTCACTGTCATTCCTTAGAAGTTTGAATTCGTCTTGGAATGCCTTCTTAAGTAATCTCCATGATGCCTTGTGTGGTTGGGCCAACTCTGTGTACCAGTCGATGGCACTATCTCTGTGTCGCTGGAAATGCTTTCAGCCAGTAGTCCACATCATCTTGCCCATTGGCTATCCAAATCGTCTCGCGCGTCTTACAGTGTCGTACTGGATCTTCTGACCCATCCCCCGTAAATTTTGGCAGCTTCTGCCTCTCGGCTGGCGGAGTCACCATCCTTCCCCGATGCCCTCCTTGTGCATTGGACCTGACTGGGCTGGTTCTCTCGCAACGTCCCGGTGCGTCACTTGCACTCTCGGCCATGTTCGAGTCTTCCCCGCGTCCTCTGTCAGTGTCCTCTACACCTTGAGCCTCCTCGAGTTCGTTCTGATACTCCCTCTGCCCTGGGGTCTTAGGGTCAAATCTTCCAACTCTCGGCCCTTTGTCGTCCGATATGGATAACTCTCCGATGCGGCGTATGCTATTTTCAATTTCTTCTATCAATTCATTTTCATTCCCTTTTTCTCTATTTGTCAGCGGTGTCTTGAAAATTCCTTCGTTGGCATGATGATGTTCATTGACAATTTGTCTCAGTGTTTTCCTTCGTTCTTGTTCCTTTAATCTCAATGATCTTCGTGTTCTTTCCTCTGGTGTTTCATGCCCACTTGGTACTCAGTTCTTATCCTTATTGAGTTGTATGGGCATTAATTGCTACTCGAGTGACGAGATGGTCGACCTCTTGGTTGACATGCACTTGATCCCAGATGACCGACTGAGGGATCTCTCCCCTGAGAGCCTCCCTCCGTACGTGGTCCTTCAACGAGTTTTCCCACAAACTGCAGAGGTCTTCCTCGTTTGTTTGTACTGGCTCTTCAGTCGGCCCCCCCATCACGATGCCATCTTCATTGTGTTTTTTTCTCGACCCTGGTTACACCCGACGAGTTGCTTATTTCTGACGATGCCACTTGTCCGATGGTTTCCGATGACTCAACTTGTCATCGACAGCCAACTTGTCATCCGATGGTCTCCGACGACTCAACTTGTCATCCGATGGTCTCGACGACTCAACTTGTCATCGACTTGTCACCTGAGACCCGTTTCGAACTGGCAACGGCGCCAAATGTTTACCGCAATATGGTGTGTTTCACAGAATATAAAGTAAACAGAAATAAGGAATAGTAGTATAGTGCATCATACGAACATAACAGAATTACTCAGAACGGACCATTGTATTCATCATTGATTCACAGGAAACATTACAATGTTCATAACAGCAACATACATATTTCATTATGACTCCAATGTTTGCATATCAACTATTGTCAAATCACCGATGCCCCGACTACAATGTATTGACGCTCTAAATACTCATCGCCAAGGTTGGTTGTGATGCCAACCGTTGGTACCGACTCCAAACTACCCGACCCATCAGTTGGTACCGACAGCTAATTACATCATTTGTTTACTTAAACTATTTTGCTGTCTACATGCTCTTTACTTAAAAAGCCTTCATAAAATTTGAATTTAACCTCCCATGGGAATGGCGCAGCAGATCATGATCTCAATCTTTCCTCATGTCTTGGCGCATCAGATCACACATTTTCATCCTCCTCATGAACGATCTCCTTGCGAGCGCATTGGATCAGCATGTCATTTTCCTCTTGGTCTTGGCGCATCAGATGAAGTGCAGCAGATCAGTATTTTGATCTCTTCTTAAAATGTGTCTTGAAAATGACAAGGTTTGGCGCAGCAGCTAGGGCGCATTGGTTAAGGATTGTGTTCCTCGCTTGAAAGAGTTCTTTTAGAACTTGAACTTGACTCCCTTAGTGATGGTGCATTGCTTCAAGGTTTTGGGCTCCAATTTAATGATGTCTTAAAACTCGAAATTCAACTCCCTTCTCTCAAGCGCATCGGTTAGCCATTTCATCATCCGGTTGAAATCATCTTAACAAGGGCGCATTAGTTAAGGATTTCGCGCTCCGGTTGAAAATCACTCCTGGAAATGAAGTTTCTCAAGGGTCAAGTCTATTGAAAAATATATTTAAGTATATACTTTAAATATTTTTCAATATACCTTCGAGGATGTTTGAGATAGGTCCCAAATCCACCGGATTTAACATGTAGATTATAGAATTTGGAGGATCCGCCAGATTTCAGACTTAGTAGTCAATTTTCAGGATTTTCAGGATATCAAGATATCAAACTTAGTCATTTTCAGGATCTCAAACATGCATCAAGATTGATCTCAGAACGAAAGCAAATGACTCTTGAATAGAAACTTGACAAAGAACTTCGCTTAGATTAAAGAACAATCACTGACTTCATCATAAAACAAACTTAAGACATCGTCAAAACTCAGGCAAAGCATCAGAAAAAAAAAGGGGGGTCCCCATTTACAATGGGGCGATGTGTGATTAGGTCACAACACTTCC
Source organism: Cunninghamia lanceolata (assembly GCA_027924645.1). NCBI lineage: Eukaryota > Viridiplantae > Streptophyta > Pinopsida > Cupressales > Cupressaceae > Cunninghamia > Cunninghamia lanceolata. Next base: position 1,186,553 of record BSBN01000889.1, read on the forward strand.
ATCTAAAATGAGAAGCAATAGAAATTACAAGTAAACAGGTTACCATTGTTGCAATAGGGGCAAATGTTTCCTGATAGTCCACCACTTCTTGTTATGCATATCCTTTTGCAACAAGCCTAGCTTTGTACTTGCCCAAGGAACCATTTGATTTATATTGGACTTTATATACCTATTTACATTCAATGGACTTTTTCCTTCGAGGTAATTCAGACAACACCCAAGTCTTAATCTACATCAAGGCCAAAAACTTTGCCTTCATCACATCTTTCCATTCAGGTTTGCCCTAGGCCTCATCTTATATTTGAGGTTCAAATACTTGCAAAACTGTAGATATAAGTGCAAAATTTGCCTCCTCACGACCTTGAACAAGTTGTTTTCCTAATCATGTAGACCAAACCTCCATGGATTTTGGCATTTCACTTTCTCAAGCATCCTTTTGTGTGGTACAATAACACTTTAATCTTCATTGCTATTTTTCTTGAGCTTGCTGTAAAGGTTGGGTACCACCTCATTCATCATCCAGTTCTTTATCCTCACAAACATCATACAAACTATTGTAATGCCATTTCAGTTCACTATGTTGGCTTCCGTTATGTAGAGAGTGCCATGATCAGCATTCAACCTATTTTATGTTCTAACTCAATGCTGTGTTCCAAGCCTTCTTAAATTTTCACACCAGATTTATTAGTAGCAATTTCCCATACAAGGCTATTTGTAGATTTATCATCATCTAAGAAGCAAGGCATCTTCTCATCTACAACCACATCTCTACTAATCACAATCTTATTCGTAGAGACATCAAGTAACATGGATGCCTTGACTGCTCACTATAGCCAATGAACATATACCTTTCACTCTTTGCATCTAATCTACTACTATTGTGCAAGAATTAGTACAAAATCAACACAATTGGAAAAGTGCAAGGCACTTATCAATGTTCTCCTTTCTAACCATGCTTCCTCAAGAGTGATATTCTATAGTGCCTTACAAGGATTGTGGTTAACAATGTAAACAATTGTATTCACAACTTCTGCCCAATACCAATATGCCATATTCTGTCTATGCATCATGCACCTTGCCATCTCCATAACTATCATATTCCTCCAATCCACAACTTCATTCTGCAAGGGAGTTTGCTATGTATAATGTCTTTGTATACCAAAGCTTGCTTGGTATAATGTCTGTGTATACCATTCTCCTTGCAGAATTCCTTGAACGGATTAGACGCAAACTCTTCTCAACTATCCAACCTCACTAACTCAATAGGTCTATCTGCTTGCTTTTCAACCCAGGCTTTGAATACTAAAACATGGGAGAAACATTCAAACATCTTTTTCAATAAGTACACCCATGTAATATCCCCCAATGGGATCTGCCCTAAAATTCTGAATTTAGTTTTCTGACTTCTGCCCTAAATTTCTGCACTTTCGTTTTCTGCTGAAACCCTAGAATTCTCATCTGATTTTCTGCTCTTAATTAACTTATTCCAGCGAACACAAAACACATCCAAACATGGTAAATGATACTACAAGTTGACATTCATCATAAGCATGAATTGCACCATGAAATACACAATGTAGGGCAACCAAAATGACAACAATAAGACTGATTTTCTGAATTCGACTTTGCTGCTACAAACTGAAATTCTGGAAATGCAATTACAACCAAATGCATAGGCCAAACATGCCCAACAACAAATCAAATCTCTGCTGTTACCAATCAGACCTCTAAATAGGTTATTACATACCAAACTATGATGAACAAGAAGCTCCAATACAAACCATAGCTGGGCGAATTACATCAGCTAGGTTATGATGACAAATCGCGTGCAAAAGATGAAGAATGCTGCTCCAAAATCATCTCCAAAGGTGGCACTAGGTCTGCTGCAAATAACTAGGGTTTAGGAAACCCTAATAAAGATTAAATCGCCCTTCACAAATCAAATCCAACTCCAAATTCGCCCTTCACAAATCAAATTGGTTTCTCCTCAAGGTGGCGCTCAATGCTAGGGTTAAACCTAGGCCAAAGGATGCACAAATATGCCACAAATCTGCTGCTCCAATTCTGATCTTGAAATCTGAATATGAAATTTTGCTCTTCTCCTTCAAGAATCTCCAATGAAGCACAAATAGACTTCCGTCATGAAACCTTCACAAGATGAATTAGGTTTTCGTCCAATTCACCTAGAATCACAAGGGTTTTCGTCCTTGGATTCACGCCCAACTTTTGTTGCAGCCAAAGAGTTGAACTCCAAGAGAAAAATATGAAATGTATGATATGATGAAATGACCACAAACTCCTTATATTTATACATGCTTTTCCCTCTTCCTCAAGCTGGCCGACCTAGCTTGGTTTTTTTCTTATTTTATTTCACTTTTATCTCCCTCTCAGGGCTAACCTCCTCTAGATAAGATGAGCTCCCAAAATTACAAATTAAAGATTTGTTTTTGTGTTATTTTCTTCTTCCACCTAGGCCGACCCTCTCCTAGGCGTTTACTTAGGATTTTCCTTCATATCTTGGCCGACCCAACACAAGGAGTATTATTTTATTTTTTCAAATGAGTCTTCCACTTTCCATCCTCTAAGGGCGAACTCATTAGGCCTATAAGATAACATGTTTTGACCTCAAAGAAGTCGTCCTCATAGAAAAATATTTCAAAATTATTCTTTAAGGGTAATTTTCCATATTTTCCTCCATCTTCCATTCTCTAAATGGGTCGCTCTTCATTAGGGCAAATTATTTGACTAGTGTCAACTTCATCAAAATTACCACAAAATTGTGCCAAGTCATAATCCATCATCGATTTGCCCTACAAAAATAGCCAAGTGTGAAAACTTGCCAATTAGGTCATCACTAGGTGATCACTCCGAAAATGGGGACATTACAACCCACATCTTCCTAGAAAGGTCATCAACAATCAAGAAAAAACTTGGCTCCAAACCCAATTGGTGTGTTCGTTGGCCCATTCAAATCAATATAAACCAGTTCGAAGACTCCTTTGGCCCTCCATGCTTTATCAATATCCAATGGGTGTGGACATTGTTTTCCCATTTGGCATATTGTAAACACACCCTAACATTCCTATAAGGATCAAGGTCCATTCACCATATTACACTTTCTTACTACAAACAAATATCGATAATTCAAATGTATGTATCTTTCAAGCCAAACTATATTGTTATTTTCCACCACTGCCAGTGCGTGTGACTACCATGTTGGGATCAACAATCTTATACAATCCCCTCTCGCCGATACCAACTACACTCACCTCATCAAGAGAACTTTGACCATGCATTTGGTGCCTTGAAAGTTGATAGAACGAGATTCTTAGTTATTTCATTGATAGAAAGCAAAATCTTGTTTGTGTTACGAACATGTCAAATATTCTTAAATGTATAGACAACATTACTCAATATGGAACCAACATTACCATACCCTTCAACACAATGAGTCCACCCATTGCCTAAAGTGGTAACTTCACTTCTACTCTTATCTTCAATAAAAGATACATGTCATTCTTTGCAACAGGCATAATGTCTAGATGCACCTAATCCAAAGCACCAAATCATTGAATCCATGGATTGTTCATGTGATGCAAAAAATGTGAATCCATCTTTCACCTCTAGCTCATTCACTTAATGCTCCTCATTTTTTGCAACATTTGCATGCTTTATCTCTTTTGATCATTTTAACTCTTAGGCCAATTCCTTCTAAAGTGTTCAAGCTGATTACAATAAAAGAACTTCCCTCTTGATCTTCTAGATGTGCTACTACCTCTTGATGATTCATTTGATAAACTTCTAGTGTTCTTCCTATCTTTGCTTCTAGTTCATACACTAAATGCAATTTCTGTAGATTCTGAAGTCAATATTTCTACCTGATACCATGTCCTTTCCTCATGCAAGATAAGCGTAGATGCCTTCTAAAAATCAAGTGTTCGTGTCTCTGCGATCAAGTGTAAGAACTCAACAAATGAATCATATGATGATGGCAAGCTCCATCAAATCAAAGCTATCACTTTATCACTTAGATCTATCATGTCTGTTGTCATAAGATTACACAAGACACAAAGGTTTATGCGGGAAACCCTTATGGGAGAAAACCCACCACCAAAACAGACATTCGCAATTGTATTACTCGGAATCTATATATACACTAAGTTGCCGAATTGGGTATGGGTATGTGGGTACGCTACGCCAGTACGGCAAATTTTTTTTGGGGGGTTGGGTACGTCCGTACAAAAAAAAAAAATCATAAATATATATATGTATTTGCAGCCTAAAAACAAAAATTACATTTAGAATGACATATCATGCATATGCTAAACAAAACTACCATAAATGTTACACATTTGAAATACAATATACTAACTACAAATTCGATATCAATAACAATTTGTCAAAACTTGAATGTCATGATAGATATTCATTGTTGATTGGTTCAAACTTCAATATTAAAATAACACAAGTAGTAATCACTAATCAGCATCATATGGGTCATCATGAAGACCAACATCAACATCGTCATTAACATTGTCAACAGATGCTCCACGTAGATGAGAAGAACCACATGCAGTATTGACACTATTGCTAAAAGTATGTTGGCTATCTAAGTCCACAAAAAGTGAAGATTTTGTGGCAGCTGAAAAATCCAAGTCAGATCGCTCCTGATCTACATCCCATAACTTTGTGCCCCCTTCCTTCTACTCATTTTGTTTGTGAGTAAGAAGGCGCAAGTTGGAATGCACATAAACTAACTCCCCTGCCTTACTTGCTGCCAATCGGTTGCGTTTCACTGAATGGATGAAGAAGTATGTACTCCAATTCCACTCAGATGAAGAGGAACTAGCAACCTATTGAGGCAAAGTAAGAGGGTTACGATTATAAAATTGTAAATCAAACTTCAAATTTGTTTCAAAATTTTAAATTAATAGTAATAAGCTTATTATTTTAAAAATGAAAAACAATTTAAATTTCAAATTTAGAGAGTGCAATAAAAATTAAAAAACTTGCAATAAAATTTTGATTGCAAAAGTCTGCAATTGTGGTGATTTATGGCCATTGAGATACCACCAAGCATGACCATCCTTCCTATACTTGTCACGAAGGACAGAAACACTTTGAATATTGGAGGCTCCGAATTTAGCAAACTCATTTGTAACTATATCCTCCATTTCAGGATCCGGGAAGAGTTTAGTACGTGGCTTCCTATACCCTTCATTGACTTCTGGATCTCTATATGGAGGCACCCTTGATGGCATAGCAAGAATCTCATCACTATAAAACTCGGGAGTCAATGCTAAGGCAATAAGATGTAGTGGGGTGGTCATTTTGTTCCAACGCTCAACACAAATTGTCTGCACCTTGTTGTGACGTTTTCACACATCGCCCCATTGCAAATGGGGAACCACCCTTTTTTTTGTTTGCTTTCAGTCGTCGTAGGGTGTTAGGTCAAGCTTCAAGTCGTTGAGTCTTGGGTAGTATCAAGCAGTCGATCAAGTCTCCTCCACGAACTAGGAAGTGAGTCTCTCCAGAAACAAATCAAGTGAGTCAATCAACATTTTAATGAGGAATCACTAAAGGGTCAATTTGATGAACAAGATACATTGTGAACACTGAAGTCAATCCCTAAGACTAGGAGTGATGAAATTTCGTCAAAATTGAAAAACAACGCAAATTGCAAAAAAATGGCTAAGTAAAATTTTAGCGCAATTTCCAAGCACAGGTGGAAATTGCACCATTTCTCTTGAAGGGCTTTAAAACATAAAATTTCATAATTTGTTTGCTAGGGATTGATTGATACTTGGAAAATTTTGGCGTTTCATGTTCAATTTTGATTGACATTTCATATGAAAACTAGGAAAATGATCATCATCATCAAAAAGCACAATTTCCAGGCACCAGTGGAAATTGCGCCATTTCTCTTGGAAAAAAAGCGCAATTTCTGAGTATGAGTGGAAATTGCGCCATTTCTCTTGGGAAAAAAGCGCAATTTCTGAGTATGAGTGGAAATTGCGCCTAGAGAGATTTGACAGCTGGTTCTTGCAAATTTGAAAAATCTCTAAATAATCTCTGAGAAACATGAAAATCTTTGAAGAAATCTTGTGAAAAAGTCTAGAGAATCACTGAGGAAACTTAGAAAGAAATACCAATCATGAAGTGAAATTAGTGCAAATTTTGACATCAAGGAGAAAAAAGCGCAATTTCCACTCTAGGGTGGAAATTGCGCCAATCAAGTGTTCATAATTTTGGTTCAAAAATGAAAATTTCAATTTAAATCTTTTTAAAAAGTCACTTGAAATTTATGAAAAAAACCCATTGAAAATCATTTGAAATCACTTAAAAATCCAAGCCAAGGGAATAGAAAAAGTTTTAAGGTAAAAAATCCACGCTAAGAAAATAGCGCAATTTCCATGCCATAGTGGAAATTGCGCCACCCACATTTACCTTACAAAATTCAATGAATATCTTTCAAATTTCAAAGATGCATTAAGGTAAAAGAACTTTCCATGATGCTCCCATTATCAAATACTATGACTTGTGAATTTTCATCTTGCAAGTGTGTGAGAATCCGGAGGCGAGCTATGCATCCAAAAAAAAGAGTAGCATCCAGAGGATCAAGACATCATCAAGCTCATCCACCTTGCATCCAAAGAAGGCACCGTCACCGGAACGAAGAAAGTTCTACTGCACTTCATCGAGACATCATCAAGTTCACCATCATTCTATCTCCAAACAGAAGATGTCATCATCTATCTTGCAAGTTTTACCATCCGAGCATCTAGAAGATTATTTCCGTGTTCGAGTTCAAGAGCCTTGCATTTCATGCACCAGAACAAGATCAAGAGCAAGCATCATAAGGTCTACTCCAAGGATTCACGCCCAAATCATCTCCTCTACTTCAACAATCCAGAGCAAGAATCCCACACGAGCATCACAAGAAAAGTTAGTCGAATGAGCATAAGTATAAAGAAAATTCACAAATTACATCCAGAAATGTAGGGAATGCAAAGACAACAACAAGGAGTGAAGAACAAGGACCAGATTCCAAGTTCCAGTTGAAAGTTCTAGAAGTGCAAAATCCAGTTTCCAGATTTTGCCAAGAAAAGAAGATAAAATTTAGAAAAATGCATCAAGAAGCATGAAAAGGTATTGAAAATCAAGCAAATTTGCTCAAGAAATGCTCAAGTGGCATTCATACATCATCAGCCAATCATTTCTCGCCATGTCACTTGTCCATGTTCAACATATATGCAACAAAGTTCAAAAGAAAGAGGGCGTTGTTGTGACCAAATCACACATCACCCCATTAGGAATAGAGACCCCCTCTTTTCTTGAGCTTTGATGCTTTTGTTTGATTCCGGATGATGTCTTAGGAGGTTTTGTTTTATAATTGAAGGTCTCATCTGGTACATAAACTTGTAGTAATGAAGAATCTTGATCAAATCCCATCCAAATGATGAATCATGAGATCAATCCTGATGTATGTTTGAGATCCTGAAAAGACTAAGTCTAGTAGCCTGAAATCCTGAAAATCCTGAAAAATTGACTAAGTTTGAAATCTGGTGAATCCTCCAAATTCTAGATTTTGCATGTTAAATCCGGTGGATTTGAGACCTATCTCAAACATCCTGAAAGGTATATTGAAAAATATTTAAAGTATAAGAAATTCAATCCTTATACTTAAATATATATTTTAATATACCTTTACCCTGAAGGACCCTGAAAAACGCCTAAGTACCCCAGAGGATTCAAAATCTTCATCCAGTGCGACGGGATATTAGAATGGCGCAAAATCTTGATGAGGTGCGCTTTTCAAGAGGATTCAAGATGATGATCTCTTGCGACTTAACCATTGCGCCACTAGTGGAGGGTGGTCTAGTCCAAGATTTTAAAGGCAAATCCAGGGGAATTCACCTTCCTTAACCATTGCGCCAGCCCTCTAGGATCTTCAACACCTCATCCAACGCGCCAAGTTCTAGAGGATTTTAAAAGTGCGATCCAGTGCGCTAGTTTAGAAGACCCTTCACCTTTGATCCATTGCGCTTACCCTCTAGGATTCCAAACACCTCACCGCCCAAGGCAAAAAATGCTAAAGTTCCAAGAGGGATTTAAGATGCCTAACCGCCGCGCCAAGGTTGATAAGGGAAAGAAGTTTCAAGGCGGATTTCCAGAGGATTTCCAATCCCTCATCCGTTGCGCCAACGTCATGATGATCATAATTCTGTATCCCAAGCGTCAAGTGGAAGAGGAAATCAAGACCCTCATCTAATGCGCCACTAAGAAGAGGATGACTTAACCTAAGTTTTAAGGCAAGTTTTCAGAGGATTCAACATGCTTGAACCGATGCGCCAAGATGAAGAGGCAGGTTTTAAGAAGTAAAGTGCAAATTTTGTATTGTTTCCAGAGGATTTGAAATCTTCATCCAGTGCGCCGTCCAAGAGAAGGAGGTTGATTGGAATTGCTACATAAGTCTCAAGAAGATTCAGCACCCTTCATCTAATGCGCTTGAGGAAGAAGGGGTAATTGGTATCAAACTTTCAATCCGGAAGAACTCAATGTCCTCATCCAATGCACTCAATGCAAGAAGATCTTTTAACCTTCATCTAGTGCTAGCATCAAGAAGATCTCTTAACCCTTATCCATTGCGCCACATGTAGAAGGAAGATCTTTTAACCTTCATCTAGTGCGCTAGCAGCAAGAAGATCTTTTAACCTTGAACCGATGCGCCAAAAGTGAGGGAGAGGGTAAGGTTTTAAGAAGGATTCAATAACCTTGATCCAATACGCTCAATACAAGGATGATTTTGAAACCCCCATCCAATGCGCCAAGGGGAGATGAGAAGAAGAAACCCATATGTTCAACCGATGCGCCAAGAGGGGAGAGTAGAACGAAGATCTTTTAACCTTCATCTAGTGCGCTAGCATCAAGAAGATCTCTAACACCTCATCTAATGCGCTCAAGGAGAGGTCATATAAAAGGATGAGGATTTAAAATCTTAAAATTGCTGTGCCACCTTTCAAAGAGACATTAAAAACCTGATCCAATGCACTAATTTCAGGAAGATCTTTCACCCTTGATCCAATGCGCTAAGAGCTTGAGGCAGGTTTTAAGTGTTAAGAACAAATTTCATAAGTTTCCAAAGGATCTCATACACCTCAACTAATGCGCTAGTCAGGAGGATTTCAAAATCAATAACCGGTGCGCCAAAAGCATTCATAACAAGAAGGTTTTGAAACCTCATCTAATGTGCTCAAAGGAGAAAATCATAAACATTCAATCACTTCGTCCTAGGATTTTTCTAAAAAAAGGCAAGTTTTGTATTGGAATTCTCATAGCATTTAATAAAGATGAGATGAAATTAAATGATTTTCACTACATTTAATAAGGTCGGCCTAGGTAGTTAGGCATTTTCAATACTAGTTTTGTATTTATAGCTGCTATTGCTTTCATTTTTATCATTCATTAGGAGCAGATTCGCCTTCAAGGAGCAGAAATAAGGTGATTTTATAAAGTGCAGATCTGATTTTATCAATTTAAGTTAGAATTTGATCAAATTCTGAAGGTATCAACCTAAATCAGCCTATTAGGTAAGTCTGATCTGAACATATCTGATCTGATTTCTTCTTTTATTTCATTTGATGCATTGAAAATTGTCCAAGTGTTGGTAGAAATTAAGAAGATAAGTGGATTTTTCATAAAATTCCTTGAGTCTAGATGATATATTTTCTTGCAAAATTTCATATTACAAGGATAAAATTAGAAATCCAATGCATTAAGGAAGCTGAAGTAGATTGATAATTATTTATATTTGAGATTGCTTATTCATGTCTAGTCTGTAGGAGCATGGCAATGACTTCAAAGGAGAGGCAAGCAAAGATCCGCATGGATGCCAAGGGTAAAGTTCCGGAATCGAAGCTCGTTTCAAGGTGGACAAATGTCGGAGACACGAATATGGGCAACAACAACTTAGAAGACATCAAGTCAGTCCTTGAGGAACCCACTGAAGGTAGTCTTGCTAGAGCCATCATGAGGAGTAGAGCTGTCGAAGCTACTTGTTTTCCCCCAGCTCTACCTTGTTCAGAGATGATCATTGAATGTGTTAAAAAGTATGACGTGGATAAAAGGCAAATTGTGGCCAAGGATGAAACAGTATTAGCTTATTTGCAAAAGGAGGCAATTGGAGAGACCTTCAACATTCCAACTAAAAACAGGATGATCAGTATTTCTATACAACAAGGTCAACAAGAATATGAGGTTGATTCAAAGACAAAGTTGCAGGGAATGAAGAGAGACTGGATGGCCAATCCATCCATGAAGTTCAATATGAATAATCCTCCATAGTTTCACAAATCGGATTTTCATCCTGAAATCGGATACTTGATCATGTTCCTCAACAAAATGACAGGAATGCCACAATCCACTACCTTTCAACCTTGGATGTACTCTTTCATCAAGTTGATTCTCAGAGGGAAAATGATTGATTGGGCTGGGCTCATCAGTCAAAGCATACATGAACAGCTCATCAATTTTTCTAAGACTAAGTCATTTTATATGAGTTCTTATGTGGTGTACCTTCTAGCAAGGAATGAAGTTTATTCAGGTTTGACAAGAAGAAGAGAAGTTGGAATTGGACCTAATAAGTACTTGTCACATCAGTGTTACCCTCAGTTACATTTCAAGAATATCAATCATTATACAAGGTTCAATGATGCGTTTGATATGTTCATATTGAAGAAGTTAAGAGGAGAGTTTCATAAAAGATTATCAAACGCAGCAAGGGAGTTTATTGCAGCATATGGACATTGGTATACTCAGCATGAAAGGTACACTTACATAAGAATCCAAGGTTTCACCTCTTATCCATACAGGTTACCAAGGTATCCAACCAACAGGATGGTGATGTTAGAAGTTTCAAGGCAACTCCTGGAACTCATCAGGCTCCAAAAGTTGAAAAAGAAAGCCAGGATTCAATTTCCACTTCTCCTTGGACAAAATCTGGAGTGTCCATCATTAGCGGCAGCTGAGTATTCTGAGATAGAACTTCAGGGGTATCATTTGCAAACTCATGGCACCAAGAGGCTTAATTTTGATCATTTTCAAGTTTGCTGGAAATATAACAGGGAGTACAAGCATGTCATGCAGTTGGAAGACCATTGGGCCAGTATAAAAGATGAAGATGATCTTCGAACACTCCAGAGTTCGAGACTCTCATGGGATCTAGTTAGAGCTTCCAAAGTATTCAGGATTCCGGATCAGTTCACAAAAGATGATACTATGTTGATAGATGAATTTGAAAAGATAAAGGATTTGCCTTATACAGTTGATTGGTCAAAAAAGGATGTATCTGAAGAAGAATTGATGGAACCAGTCCTAGCCATGACACAAGCATGTATAACTCAACTACTACAAGAGATGAATGATGAAGGACGAGTTCTTACCTACAACAAGATGGATGACGGAGAACCAGAACAACATAGTACACATAGTGGACTCCAACACAGTGGAAATGATCAAGGTGAAAATCCAGCTAGAAAAAGGAAAAGACCTAGTCAAGATCAAGGAGAATCAAGCCAAAGACCTAGAAAGAAGAATAATCCATCTACTTTATCTAATCTTCAGGAAGATACCTCAAATGTTCATAATCCAATACAAGAAGTTGAAGTAGTGGAAGAAACTATGCTGATTTCGTCTGAAGAAATTCATTCAAGTCCAACTGTTGTAATAGAGGAATATGATATTGCTAATCAAAATGAGGAAGGTCAAGTGGAATCTGATGAAGAAGTAGCACGTGTACAACATAATCAAGTACAAAGACAACAAGATCTTTCTGCGTTTCCACCTTGGTTGAGGCAGAGGATTGAAGAAAGTACAATCATAGAAACATATCAGCCTGCTCCAGTTGAGGAATTGCTTGTAAATGCACAGAAGAATAATCAAAAGAAGAAAGCAACTGTCTTTTCGAAAATCACTCAAGATCCCTCTTGAAACAGAGAGGTACATGTAGCTGTTCCTAGGGTTGAAAAGGATCTAGAAGATATGGCACCCGAAGACTACAATGTAACTACTATTGGCATGGGTCCAATCACAGGGGAACAGATAGAGGAGGAACTTCAAGAATCAGTGAATAGTGTAAGAATCATGTTAAAGCAAGAAAGAGAAGCTAAGCTAAAGGTTGAATAGGATTTCAATACACTAAAGCACTACATTCAACAAATCATGCAACCTATCCAGCAGAAGGAAGCCACTCCAATACCTTCATCCATTCTTCCACAAGAAACAGTGTCTCAAGTTGAAAATATGAGAACTTCATCTCAAATAATGAAGGGATGGATAGAAAAGACAGAAGAGAAAGCATATACTTATCTTGAAGAAATTGTGCAAGTTTATGACGGAATCATTAACCTCAAGGATAAAGTTCAAGCTTTGCTAAAGATATGTGTTGAGTTCAAACCTATCAAGGAGCAATACATGCCACAGCTCAAGAATTTAATGGAAACTCTATTGGAAGATCTAGTTCACGATAAGGTGGTTGATTAGAATACCCCACATGATTTCACCACTTGGTATTTTTCCTTTCACAACAAAGGGCAACTGGTTGATAAAATTGAAGTAGATATGTCTAGAATAATAAGTGTTCTTCTAAGGACAGAAAATCATGTATACATTGCATTGACAACAATATGTAATCCATATGGGGAGATCACCATTGAGAACATGAAGCAACAAGTCAAGGCATTCTATTTTCAGGATGATGGGATTGATGAAGGACAGTTAGATAGCATATTTACACTTGCATTTCATCTTGGAGCAAATAAGTCTTGGATAAATGACTGGGAGAAGACACTTGGCGTCTATGAATCAGATGTGGCTGTGGCAGAAGGTTCCATTAATGCTGCGACAAGTGTACCAATAGAAGATGTTGCTCAAGTTGTGTCTAGGTTTATTGCATCTCATAGTACTATCATGTGAAAGGGATGTGATGTGGCATCCTTATCTTCTTGGGAAGCGTGCCTTCATTGCCTCCTTCATTTACTAAAGTTAGCCTCTTTCATTTAATAAAGACATGAGTTTGTTACAACTACTTGTGATGTGGCTTGATCTGGTCCATTGGCTTGGCCGACCGATCCTGACCCTTCATTCATTTTGAGGTCTATAAAGGGCTCTTATTGCTCTCATTTGTACGGTTGAAGACTCTGGAATTGTTGCAAGAGCTCTCTGAGATAATATAAGACTCATTGTTTTGGTGACTCTATATATGTTTCTAAGTGTTGCATGGTTTGGATTTCTTCAAGCGAATAATAAGTTAGATTAAGTTTCCTTTAAGTTTATGTTAGTTGGTGGAAGGCCTTATTATTGTTTGTCGTGAAATCTCTATGTTCATACCATTTGTAGTTTGTGGCTTGCAAATTGCAATGCATGGTTAGTCTGAACAAAACTAAACTTCA